>JAVIAB010000124.1:54595259-55302759 GCA_032433765.1 Megaustenia siamemsis
AACAGCGAATTGTCATAGAATTTCTGGTTGCGGAAAAAGAAACTGTGGCAAACATTCATAAACGACTGTGTGCAGTGTACAAATGTTCTGCAGTCGATAGGAGCACAGTTAGTCGCTGGGTTCAGAGAATTAAAGCTGCAGAAAGTGTACGAGTGAAGCTGCATGATTTACCGCGTTCTGGACGTGTTGCCTCGGCTACCAGCACAGACATGTTAAACCGGGCTGATGCCATTATTCGTAAGGATAGGCGTATCACTAGTCAGCAATTGGCATTGCAGCTTACAGTCAGCAAGGGAAGTGCAATCGCAATTTTTAAAACTCTCGGATATTCAAAGATTTGCGCTCGATGGGTTCCTCGGTGCCTAACAAATGATCACAGAGTTCAAAGGAAAACATTCTGTTCTGAATTGTTGGAGCGTTTCAGTGTTGAAGGAGAAATGTTTTTGTCAAAAATTGTTACCGGTGACGAAACGTGGGCACATTATTATGAGCCTGAAACAAAAATGCAGTCAATGGAATGGCATCATCCGCAGTCACCAAAAAGAAAAAAATTAAAACATCTCTATCAGCCGGAAAGGTGATGATCACTGTCTTCTGGGACATTGATGGTGTGATTCTTGTTGATGTAATGACAAGAGGTGAGACAATCAACTCGACAGCTTACATCAATACACTGACAAAACTCAAAAATCGGTTCCACAGAGTTCGGCCTAATAAGCCATCTGCAGATTTGTTGCTTCAACATGACAATGCACGCCCTCACACAAGTCTGGTAACACGGGAAGCAATCAACAAATTTGGTTGGACTGTACTGCCCCATCCTCCTTACAGCCCTGATCTGGTTCCCTCAGATTTCCATCTGTTTGGACCACTCACAAAATTCCTGCGTGGGACACTTTGACAATGATGAGGGTGTGATCCGTGCAGTTAAAAAATGGCTACGCGAGCAGGACAAAACTTGGTACAAACGAGGCATTCATGACCTAGTTTCGCGTTGGCGTAAGGCAATACGCTTGGAAGGGGATTATGTTGAAAAATAGGTAGTGTAAAGGGGATGTTCAGCTACAATCTGTGAAAATTTCACACATTTTGCCCGAATAGTTTCCGAGAAAAAATTGGTGTGCATTACTTTTTGACCTCCCTACGTATATGTTATATGGCGTCTACAAATGTTAGTTTAATTCCTTATCTTTGTCGCTATTTATCATTGAAGGTTTTAGTGGTTGCAACGCTAATTATTGCCCCGACTTGTATCCGTAAATCCGCAACATACAACTTACATACGTTATTATTTTTCGCTTATTCCAGCCAGGCTTTGCTGCGTTATAATCATTTCTTGTCTCGGTCCCTAATTACCGATGAAGACATTTAAAGTCGAAACGTTAATTATTGTCCCGTCCAATATCCGTATAGCTGCACATACAATTTATCTGTGATTATTTTTCGTTTACTTCATATCAGTTTTGCCGCGGCTAAAGTATATGGTTTTATGTGATTTCATGTTTATTCCTATTTCCTTTTTTTGTTCTTTATCAACAGATCGTATTTATGGGTGATGTGGTTAGTATCACAACTGAATATCCTACTTTACCATAGAAAATCTGATATTCTCATTTTGAGGCAATGAGCGAATTACGAAGCAAAATCGGTCATAAAACAAATAGAGCTGCATATACAAATTAAAACAAAGAGAGCCGCATATACAAATTAAAACAAAGAGAGTCGCATATACAAATTAAAACAAAGAGAGCCGCATACACAAATTAAAACAAAGAGAGCCGCATATACAAATTAAAACAAAGAGAGCCGCATATACAAATTAAAACAAAGAGAGACGCATATTAAACCCAGACCATTCTGGTTTGTAGACAAGCGCAACTAACCTTAGAGCCGCAGCGCCCCCGGTGAAGGAATAGGGGCATTAAAGCATCGCTTGATGTTTACGAGAGATTGGAGCCCCATCACGTAACATTGCAAAGAAAGCCAAGGAGAGAAATTATAACTATTGTTTTAGATTGGATGGAAAGAAAAGAAAACAAACGATGAAGTTTTTTTTTTTTCTCGTTCGCCAGCTTTTACCTCTGACGAAGTCCGTAGTGACTAGGAACTGAATTTTGCGTGTTAATCCATTTTTCCCTGGCAGCCGCGTGCACAGGAGTCCCTCGCCGGACAGGCAGATAACTCCGACTTCGGAGGTACTCATAGATTTTTTTCCGTCGATGAGTAATTGACGTTTCAAGCCGGGCCTCGCTGCTGAGACAAGGGGTGCTTGCCGCAGAGAGAAATCATAAATAAAAATCCTATCTAACTGAGATTTGAACCCACAACCTCTCTGTCTCGAGGCCGGCGTCTTGCCTCAAGACCAACCAGTCCCCTAATGAAGTTTTAAAACAACTAAAAGTGAAAAGAGAGCTACTAAACACAATTAGAACAAGACAAATGAAATTTCGGGGGCATGTTAAAAGACACAACAGCTTAATAAAAGTAATATTGGAAGGGAAAATACAAGGTAAAAGAGGCAGACCAAGATTAACATCAAAAGATGGACAAGTCAACCTATGACAATCTGCACCATCAAAGCAAGAGACAGAGTGGTATGGTGTTCCATGGCAGCCAACCTTCGATGCGGAGACGGCACTCAATGATGATGATGTTTACGGTAATCACAATCTGGAGGTTACGTCAACATGATTCTGATTGAACCTGTGGCCCAAGAAATTGATGTTTTTCTCCTTCAGCGAGACCGGTTATTCCTACATCAAGTAATTGTTGTCAATAATGGAGTTGCAACGATCATTACAGGAGCTCAAAAGTAATAGCAAACGTCTCAGTGGAGATGCGTATGGGCCAGAATGAAAATTTAACCATGAATCCTGTCCAAGTGAATATGAATGTTCAGTCCCGTGGACTTTGTTAATGTGACTTATTCTTGTATTAATATCTTGTCATCTTACACTTTTAATTATATCAAGTACTGGGGGACTGGTTGGTCTCGAGGCAAGAAACTAGAAAAGAGTTCTTATGTGTTATGTAGAGCCAGTCTTAACATATGGATGTGAATCATGGACAATATGACAATAGACAAGACAATGGAGGCTGTAGAAATATATTTTTGCAGAAGAATGTTGAGAATACCATGGACAGCTAATAAGAGTTATGAAAACTTTCTGAAAGGGACCAAAGCAAAAAGAGAACTTAATTCCAATATTAGAAGAAACAATAATCATTTTTTGGCCATGCTATGAAAAAGGAACAAATGGAATATATTGTGACAACTGTGAAAGGTGAAGAACAAAGAGATAGAGGGAAGCAAAGAGAAAATATACCAGACAGCTTAAAAGAATGGTTTTGCAACATATCAAGACTAGAAATGATAAACAGCTGTCGAGATGGAGAGTTATGGAGAGACATGATCCCCTATGCCGGCAGGCTTAGTATTTGATGACGATGATAATGATGATGATGATGATGATGATGATGATGATGATGATGATGATGATGATGATGATGATGATGATAAGATGTAACTTAAATTTAAAAAAAAGAAAACTTTTGTGGTTAAAAATTGCAATCTCCAGCCTCCGAAACTCTTAGAGTTGTTAATCGTTGACCTTTTTGTTAGGAGCACTAACTAGCAGTAATAGGAAACTCTTCATACAGAGTTTCCCTGCATGAGGTAATCTGATCATTAGAAGCAGACCCCTCGAGCAAGTGTTTCGGCCCTTTACAGTCTAGGGGAGTTCACCAACCACTGGGCTTTTGCGGCTCCCGAACTCAAGGAAGCAATCGTTAAAATCTGAACATGTCCGGACACCCACCTCAGCATATCCCACAACGTCCAGACACTGACGACTCCAGCTCTGTTGATAAGTCCTCTTATGCGCCGAGGAAAACTCTCGTTTCTGGTTGTACCCATGTTTACTTCCATTGCACTCTTCTTGTATCCTCGACGGCATTCATGATGGTCGCCTGATCCATTATTTTACACTTCGACCACAGCATCTCTAGCTAACCTATTTGTTCCCGCATGTCTAGGGACGTTACAAAGATTCGAAGATAGCACTGGTCTATGTTGTTTCAAGCTAGTCATCTCAAGTCAGGCTTTTGAAATGTGGCGTCATCGAATGTTATTGCAGTATCGGATTAAAATAATAAAATTAACAAAAAAATATCGAGCTCTGGTCACGACTGTTTCTTTTCATCACAAAGTAGCATATTAGTTTTAATCTTGAAAATGTTGCAGTGTTTACCGACAAAGAAAGATATCATGAGAACAGTACATTCCCTTCATTCTTTAAATTGATATTCTACGGAAGTGGTTCCAATTTGTGACACCACACAGGAAAGGTGATATAGTTTAATTAAAGTAAATGTTTATGCGCAAAAGCAGAAGTGTTACACAAAATAAGTGTAGTTACTATATGTATAAATATATCTTCTTCTTCTTCTTCTTTCCTTCCTCATTTGCCTTCCAGCGTCGAGGGGAGATATAATTTGCGGTCTTTTGCTCTTCTGTTCGCCTCTGCTGCTGTTATGTTTCCTAGTGCTTCTAATATTCCATCGACCCATCTTTTTCGTGGTCGACTCTTGAGTCTGGTGTTCTCACAACGTTTGTTGAAAGCTCGTTGTGTTGTATAAATATATGGGAGCCGCAATAGCTCAGTGGTTAGTTACTGGACAACAAAGGACAAGAGGTAGGGTTCGATCCCAACCGACGGCTTCCGGGTTCACCCAGCCTTAAATGGGTACCGGATTTTTTCTGGGAAAGTAAAGTGGCACGGGCGTAATACCGACCACATTACCCCAAAAATCTGTGTCTGTAAGATTTATGGTCACTAACACCATATTCCCTATACGCCACTTGGCGTGACGGGGGGTACTTTACTTATTTTACTTGCTTGCGTTCGCCCGATAACTAAAGAAATTCACCTCTTCAACATCCGCCCTTAAAAGGTCGTTAAGTGGCGTATATACGTCGTGTGATTTTGCAGTATAACAGTGATATTTACACCTTTCGGTCCAATACATCCGACTTTAGCGTGTTATTTTTGAGTACAGGGTTGTCTTCCCTCTTCGATCCCTACTCGGTTGACAAGACAGTTTAGTCTGTTTCTGGAGGCACCACGGAGACGTGGGGCAGGGTCAGGATGATTATGGTTCACTAATCCTGGCGCAAGCCATCTGTTGTGGGTCGCTGACAACTTACAGCTCTGCTGCTGCCAGGCGCCTTTGCCTCCGGAATTTAACGATGAGAATCTACAAAGTAACTAAATAATTGAATATCTCCGATATATCATGGCCCTTCTCAAACCTTATCTTCAAATTCTTTTCCTTTTTCATACACACACACACACACACACACCCATCCCGCCTCTTCCCCCCTCCTCCCCACACACATAGACACGTGCACATATTTAGTTTTTCTTTTTGTTGTGCAAATCGAACGCTAGCATTTGTTTTAGAATCGCCACCACCCTGGCATTTTATCAACAGTCAGTTCGTCTATTATTCCTCCACCCCCCCCCCTTTTCCCCGCCTCACCGCAACCCCTCCCGTTACCAATGCATCTCGACCCCACATTCTCAAATAATTCAGCTCGGTTTATATTCATCTCGTTGAGAGCATCGACAAGCGTCCATGTATGTCTACAGGATTCAACGTTGCCGCGGACGTTATGAGGTGGTGGATTGCATTTCAGCCTCCCAGTAGTTGGTGGATACCTCCTGGATGTATGGCCCCACAGTTTCGGTTGAAGCGTCCATTATTAAATGAGTTAATTGGAACTTTATATTGTTAATTGACAACATTGTTTGTTTTCCTTGCAGTAATAAAAGAAATCAACTGTAAGAAACGTGACATCTAAAATAGTTACCCCGCTACCGTGATGGTTGAAGCTGGTAACTTGGTTGTGTTTCACTGTCCGTGCCAGGTGCGATTAGGTTCAAAATGTGAGTTTATGATCCATTGTATTTGATGTGTGTACCTGAGAGAAAGAGAGAGAGGGGGGAGGGAGGGAGAAAGAGAGAGAGAGGGAGATAGAGAGGGAGATAGAGAGAAGAGAGATCTGAGAGGAAAAGTGAATCGAAGGAATGTAGAAATAGTGAAGGAATAGGGAAAAAAAAGATGAGATACATTTAAGATATGCAACAGAGAAATAACAAAGAAAAGAAGAGCATATTTTAAAAAGATTAGAGATATATCAGAGAAGAGTATAGAAAACTATTAGAGAAGTGCTGAGAAGTGAGATATAGAAGAGAAGAAATCTTATTCTACGTAGACTTTTATATGGAAGGTCAGCTGGAGACTAGTGATATAGCTAGTACAGAGCTACAAGGATCTTCTCTCCTACCATATTTAATGTTCTTCTACCTCTTCTTTTCTTCCTCATCTGCCTTTCAGCGTTGAGGTGAGATATAATTTGCGGTATTTTGTTCTTCTGTTCGCCTTTGCTTCTCTTATGTTTCCTAGTGCTTCTAATATTCCATCGATCCATCTTTTTCGTGGTTGACCCTTGGGTCTGGTGTTCTCACAACGTTTGTTGAAGGCTCGTTGTGTTGTGTTTAGATCTTTCTGCCTTGCCACTTGGCCAAACAATTGTACCTGTTGTTTCCTTATATATTCTATGGCGGAGGCCATTCCTAGCTTTTTTTTCAGTTCTTCGTTTCTGATCTTATCTCTCAGACTGTTTCCTGTCATTCGTCTAACACATTTCATCTCTGTAGAGGTTATTTTTCTTATTGTTCTTTCATCTAGGGTCCAGGTCTGGTATTAGTAGCACAACGTTGGGATGAAGATTGTATTGTATAGTGCTCGTTTTTCCTCCAGAGTTATTTCCTTGTTGGACAATAGTGGTGATAACTGTACAGTGATTTGACAAGCTTTGTTGCATCTTGATTCTATCTCTGCTGTTTGAGAATTATCGTTTGTCATTAAAGTTCCTAGGTATTTGAATTCCTTTACTTGTTTTAGTTGCCTGCCTTCTATAGTTATGTTGATGTTCTGTTTATTTTTAGCGACTTTCATGACTTCTGTTTTGTTGATGTTGATTTTCATGTTGTATTTTGTGCCTGAGCTGTTGAGTTTGTTTAAGTGTTCTTGTAGGTCTTCTATTGTTTCATGTATTAGTGTCTGATCGTCTGCAAATAGAAGCTCGTTGATCTCCTCTGTCTCTGATGGGTTGGCTAGCTTGCATATATAGTCCATGTATTTAATAAACAGTAGGGGGATAGTACTCACCCCTGTCTTACACCTGATCTAACTTCAAAGTGGTCTGTATGTATCAGGAGGATTGTTTTTTTTAATCAGAAAGAACTGTATTAGGAAGAAGATTTCTTGATGTTCATTTATTGGACACAGTCAGCTGACAAATCTTTGACAGCTACAGCTGGTGAATCACTCGTGAAACAGCTGTTACAATCAGCTGTTATAATCAGCTGCTCGCTGCCCTGGCCTCTGGCCGTGCAATACGACAGGCGACACACTTACTTGCGCATTGTCCCTGACCTTACTGGCCTCCTGGATCTTGGTCAAGCACGAGATTCTCTCGCTTGGGAAACCCCAACACGATATAACGTGTCTCGTGTTAGAGTATAATTTTTTGTACTTCGACTTGTGTTGTGCCCGCGACTTTTTGTTTCTTTCCTTTAACGTTCCCCAGTCTTTCTTCGCCAGACATGATCTGCTAACTGTTGGACTGTTATACAAACAGTCTTTATTAAACAGCCCAATCTATGGGCGACGTGTTTACCATGTTTGCATGACATTACATGACCAACGTTGGAAAAAAGGTCATTCACACGCTGCCCAGTAGCAATTTTACTCGCCACTGGGCCCTAGGCTTCTCTACTTATCTACTCACTTAAGCGGAGACCGTTTCCCATTGAACGACCTCCTCAGGTCTAAGTCTAATATACTTATTCTACCAGTTTAGTGTACCTATATTGAGACTGTTCCCCACTCAACAGCCTCTTCCGATCTAATGCTAACCTACTTATTCTATTCGTCTCGTGAACTTTAATTCTCTGGAAATTCCTAACCTAATCTTCGAGGTTTCATCCATGACTGTTCAGAACTCTCTACATCTAAAGGTTCTTAGTCTACACTTAATTCATCACTGCTCTCTACGTTGGCTATAGTTAGTCCCTATGGCGGACCACACATATGGCCGCTTTCTCTACAACTACGCGTGTGTCATCTCTGATGTTCTCCTAGAAAAATCCTGCCATTTCTTTGTGTCTCTTTTTTAAATATTTGTCGGCTCCTCCAGTCAAATCGATCCACGTGTTTAGTTTCTCGACTAATACACCCCCGCCAATCTCGAGATAGTCTGTTTCATATTTTTCTCTTCTCTTTCTCGTGGACTATTGTCGTTTCCGGTTGCTTGTCAGCTATTTCGGAACTCACGTTTTTACACCACCGCACCTCGAGATGTGTTTCTATTTCTTTAATTTCACGTGGGTTATCGCTTCCGGTTGGCGTGTCATTCACCTCGGACAATCCCGCATTCTCCCTTCCCCTCCTTTCTAGTGGTAACTCAACCCCCCCCCCCCCCACGTCTACATGTGTAGCCTGCTGTTGTTCTGACCCTGCAGCTGTTGTTGGTGTAGAGACTTTTAATTAGGTTGGTTAGATGTTGGCTTACGCCAATGTTGGTGATTTGAAAAATAACTCTTGTCCTGTATTTCCATTGACACCACGGCGCTGAAGAAGGTGTCCGCAAGTAGCGCTGGATTGACCTGTTGACCATGGGTTCTGCATTCTCACCGTCTGGCGAGACTTTACGAGATGATAACAATATTTTGTTTAAGATTGGGACCTCATTGAAATAATGTAACGCTGTTACGTTCGGCATGAAGACCCGTGCTTTAATTTTCAATATGCTTGTTGAATTATAATGTTCCATGATGTCAGATCCGTTTGGTTACAACTGAGGTCGTCAGTGCTGACCATATAAAGATTAGATTTACAGATAAGATTAGATAACAAGAGAAGAGAAAAGAACAGAAAAAATAAGGAAGGAGAAAATAGATAAAAGACTACAGAAGGGCTAGATGTAAAAGAGGCGAAGAGAAATGTGTGAGTAAATATATATATATATATATATATATATATATATATATATATATATATATATAATATCATCATCATGTGCCATACCGGTTGGCGTAGGCAACCATGTCCTTCCACAATCTTCAATCTACAGTGCATCGTATCAGTTCTGTTGTTGACTGTTTTCCATGCCCTGACACCAAGCTATCCAGTATTTTCTCTCTTTGTCGTCCGCGATATCTCTTTCCTTTTATTTTGCAGTTGTAATCAACTATTCCAACTTTCCTCTTCTCATGATTTGCTCAAAAAATGTTGATTGTTTCTTTCTGAAGTTTTTTAAGAGTTCCCTTTTTGCTTTGGCCTCTTTGAGAATTTCTTCATTGGTCTTTTAAGCTGTCCAGGGAACTTTCAACATTCTTCTGAGAAATCTAATTTCAGTGGCCTCTAATCGTCTTTTTCATTTGTTTGTCTACTGTCCATGATTCGCTTCAATAAGTCAGAATTGGTTCTATATAGCACCGATGAACTCTCTTTCTCACTTCTATTGACATAGATTTGTTGCCTAATATATTTTCCATTTTCTGAAATGCTATTTTGGCCTGAGCTATTCTGTTTTTTGTGAAGCCGCGATAGCTCAGTGGTTAGTGAACTGGACTACAAAGGACAAGAGGTAGGGTTCGATCTCAACCGAAGGCTTCCGGGTTCACCCAGCCTTAAATTGGTACCGGATTTATTTCTGGGAAAGTAAAGCGGTATATCGCTGTGATTCATAACAGCAATCAGTACAAACTAATATTTATCGTTAGTCACAATTTGTTTCCATTAATTTGCATCAGGATGTTCAATATTTGCACTCTTTGATCAAATGAATCAGATTTCAGCACTACGCAGCTGTTCTGTCCTCGACTTCTAGTATGTCCAGACTAGTTATATTTGTATCGCCAAGGTCAACTACAGAGAGGCGAAAAGAGATCTAAATCAGTTTTGGTTAATTGATCCAAACCTTAACAGTCAGTTTTGAGTCGATGGGCTCTCTTAAGTCATGCACTATTCGACATTATCAGCACTAATTTTACTTCGGTTTCCCTCCACAGTATTTCAATACACGAAAATACAGATTTTTGTCTAGACGTTTCCAAATGACCGACTTAGAAGCATGAATCCGTTAAAACACGATTCCTACTTAAGTGACATGCCACAACAGCATCCACAAAATGTAACTTAAGATGCTTTCGTCAAGGCTTTCCAGAACATCAGCTGTTTCTCCTTTTTATGTTTAAGACTCGCCTATCAGAGCCGAGTCTACCTCTCATTGAGTATCTGACTTGTGAAAAGAGAACTGACAGTTCCACGCGTTTAGCAACCTTTCCAGTGGCGTGTGCTTGATAAGCCAAGCTATTCCAGGAAGTGCGCCAACGAAACAAAATATTGTATAAATAAATAACAATTTCTTTTTGGTGGATTTTCTTCAAGTCGGTAAATATCGAGATAACATTTTTTTTAATGTGTTTTCTTTTATCGCGGCGATATTTATTTGCTTGTTTTAAGTTTTCTTTTCTTTTCTTTTTTTTTTTTTTTGCTCGTTGCTTAACACGGCGTAGCTTTTCCTCAGTTTCGATCATTCGTAAATAAATGTTTTCTACCATTTTTCTGCAAAACGGCTTGTATATACGCATACAGTACTAGGTGTTTCAGGGAGCCGCGATATCTCAGTGGTTAGTGAACTGGACTACAAAGGACAAGAGGTCGGGTTCGACCCTAATCAAGGCTTCCGGGTTCACCAGCCTTAAATGGGTACCGGACTATTTTTCTGGAAAAGTAAAGCGGCACGGGCGTAATACTGACCAAATTACTTCAATAATCATTTCCCGACGGTCTATACAAAAATTATGGTCACTAACACCATATTGTCTATGCGCCACCTGGCGTGATGGGATTCTTTACTTTACTCTTTACTACTATGTATTTCGGTCCTATGTACACGATTTCGGAAGTCAGTATTATTACACAAATATGACACTATTAAAATAACCCTTTCGACGTCAAAGTAACATGATATGAAGTTATCAAAATAAATCTTTCGACGCCAAAGTGAGATGATATGAAACTATCAAAATAAACCTTTTGACGCCTAAAGTGACATGATATGAAACTATCAAAAATTAACCTTTTGCCGCCAAAGTAACATGATATGTAACTATCAAAATAAACCTTTTGACGCCAAAAGTGACATGATAGGAAACGCAGTTTGACACATTTTTATTAGATATCAAGATTTTACGAACTTTCATTATCAGGTTCAGCACCGCCTGGATTTATAATCAGCCTATGAATATACCAGACATTTTTCTTAGTTTGATGGCCGAGCTGACCAGATCGTCCATCAAATATTCATTCTTCTTCTTCTTCGTTTTATAAACCTGGTGATTGTTGGGGCTTCACTCAAAGACTTCGTCAACTTTCTCATTTTCTCTTTATCTTAAATCATTCTTTGGGACTCCGCGGAAGCGAGGCTTATCCATTCTTTGATGTTATCATACTATCACTTTGTCACATATTTATTCTTCTCATTCCTTTCACAGCTTCTTACAGAGTGGTCTTTGCTTGGACATACGATCAAGATGCGTGTCTAACTCATTTAATTTTGCTCTTCTTCCCTTCTTCGTAATTGTCAAATGATCATCATGTACTCCTATATTGCAGCTTTTTGCCTTTTTCTCATTCGCAATACGATCTAAGTAGGAGATGCTAAAAACTCTTACAATAATATTTCATCTCCATAGTTTCTATAAAATAATATAAAATATGCCATTAGTCATTGTAGGGTAGGCACATTACTTTCACCAAATTATCTTTTATATGTAGAAGAAACCTTATTAATCATCATAGTCAAGTATCGTGCCTGCTGTCATAGGTGATCATGTCTCTCCACAACTTTCGACCTCGACAATTATTTATAATTCCTGTTGTTGACCTTTTGCCAAGCCATTCTCTTAATCTGTCTAGTATCTTTTCTCTTTGCTTCTTTCTATTTCTTCGTCCCTCAATTTCCCCACTTATCGACAATATCTTCCAGCGGTTCTCTTCTCATTACATGGTCCAAAAATGATGATTGTTCCTTCCTAATTTTAGAAATTAGCTCTCTTTCTGCTTTGGTCTCTTTCAGAACGTGTTCATACTCGTCTTAGCTACCCATGGTATTCTCAACATTCTTCTGTAAAACCACATTTCTACAGCTTCCAGTGATTTTCTTGCCACTTGTCATATCCACGATTCACATCCATATGTTAAGGCTGTCTCTAGATATTATTTAAACACCCCTTTTCTTGTTTCTATTGTCAACAATGGATTACACACCCTATTTATAAACCACCTATAGCCTGCAATGATTGTGACTTCGTTAACCAGCCTAGATTGATCAACCAGGAGCGTGATACTCTATTATGCTTTCTTTACAAACAACAATGCCAAATTATAGGTAATCCTTTTCCTAACAACTGACAAATAAGGCTACTAGTGACAATCTCCACAATTGTCCGTCCTCATTCTGTTTCTCTAACCCGACTCAAATCAAAAATGCATTAACAAGTGCAAATATTACTAGACAAGCTATCACATGGAACACATAGAGAAAGAGAAAATAAGGAAGACCTAGAAACAGACGAAATCTTGAGACAGAGACTACATAAATGAATTGCATCTGGAGGGAATTGGAATAAACAGTAAAAGACAAAAAGGATTGGAGAAATATACTTGATAGTCTACTCCAAACAGAGGGTAAACAGAACAAGAATAAAAAAGAATGTAATCTTGATTTATTTCATTCTTGTTTTCTCCTTTCGATTTTATGGGTAGGATTTTTAACGCGTAAGCTCTACTCTAAAATTGGGAGTTTTGAGGTAATAAAGTATTATAGTTTCACAGATTCAATCTCGTCACATGAAATACTGCATTTAACAATAAATATGCAATAAAATCACGAAGCAATACAAATGTTGACGGTGATATTCTTTGTGATGTTTTAAAGTAGTGGTTATGTTTCCAACAGAAGTTATACTGGATTGTGGTTAATGTTCCAAAACCGATGGATCGTTCATAATTTAGCGGCATACTGCAGTAGTTTTTATTTTTTATTTGAATGCTTGAAATTGAAAAAAATATATCTTGTTAAACTCTGTTGTTTAAGTGTATGATAAGAAGAGGCGAAATGGAAACACTTATGTGTGTGTGTGTGTGTGGGTGAGTGGGTGGGTGTTTGTGTTGGGAGGGGGAGTAGGGGGTATTGCCAGATTCCCATATTCTCAGTCATCTTTAGCTGTGGGGTGAGCTTTAGCTGTGGGGTGAGCTTTAGCTGTGGGGTGAGCTTTAGCTGTGGGGTGAGCTTTAGCTGTGGTGATAACCCTTTCGGTGCAGTGTATCCGACATCAGCGTGACATTTTCTAGCACAGTGTTTTTCTGCCCTCTTCTATCCTTACTTTCTTTACAAGCTTAGCTAATTTGTTTCCATGATCACAGCATTGTGGTAGAGTAAGATTTTGATCGATTTTGGTTCATCTATCCGGACACAAGCAGTCAGCTATGAGTCACTATGAGTCGCTTTCAGTCCAGCCACTGTTAAACATCTTAGATCCACACCTCTGGGAGACATGTTTCATCAACTGAGCTCTGCTTAACGATACAGTAATCAAGATAAGGTTCACAACACTCATTTCATATGTCTAAATGTATATATACATACACAAATAAAGGAGATACAAAAACACTTCAATAGATTTAAGGCACATGCACTCAATGTGCCTTAAAATCAAAATCAATAGACAGAAGCCACGAATATCGCAAAAGAGAAACAGAACATCAACATAACCTTAGACGGCAGACAAACAGTTGGAGAAATTTAAATATCTATGAAGCCAGCGAAAAACGGGTGCCGGTTAGCGCAATCGATAGGCGGTTGGCTTACCACGGCAACAGCCGGGGTTCGTACCCTGGCGAGGACACCTGGGTTTTACTAATTCCCTAAAAATTAGTGGGAGCCGCGATAGCTCAGTGGTTAGTGAACTGGACTACTACGGACAAGGGGTAGGGTTCGATCCCAACCGACGGCTCCGGGTTCACCCAGCCTTAAATGGGTACCGGATTTTTTCTGGGAAAGTAAAGCAGCACGGGCGTAATACCGACCACATTACCCCAAAAATCATGTGCTGAAGGTCTGTAATATATAGGGTCACTAACACCATATTTCCCTATACGCCACTTGGCGTGACTGGGGTACTTTACTTTACTTTTACGAAAAACGATAATTCGCAAACAGTAGATGCCCAAGAAACTGTTAAATCATCGGACATCTACCATTGCTGCTGTCCAACAAAGAACTAACACCTGAGACAAAACGAACACTCTACAACACAAACTTTATCCCAACGTCGTGCTACCAGACTGTGGACTCTGGACTTAATTAAGAACATTAAGAAAAACAACCACTACAGAAAAGAAATGTCTTGGGCTAATAACAGGAAGCCGTATGAGAGAAATACAATAAGAAATAAAGATCTTCCTGCTGCTGCGATCATGGCTCATTCAGACTAGGATTCCGGACTCTCTTATGAAGACAGCTGTCTGTTTAAGTGATTCGCTTGCCCCGTATAGTTTCTTTTCCGGGGAGGTGGGTGTGGACCACATTGTCCTTCTCAGGTCTGTGTACTGGGGTCAATTCTGTAGAACATGTTTTATTGTCATGTTATCCAGGGTACAGAGACATAGGAGGAAACAAATTCTCGCCACAGAATACATACAGAAACAACAGTAGTTTCTTTCTTTATTTTTCCACGTGATAAGTCAGAGAGACCAAACACAACGAACCTTTAATAAAAGTTAGGAGAACACCAGGCTCAAACGGCGACCGCAAAAAAGTTGGATTTATGGAATATTTGCCAGCTTTCACTTCACCTCTGGCCAAGTCCACAGAGACTCATCATCATTAAAGTACCGGGCCTGCTGGCGTAGGTGATCATGTCTCTCCACAATTTTCGATCTCGACAATTATTTATCATTTCTGTTGTTCACCTTCTGCAAAGCCATTCTCTTAAGCTGTCTGGTATTTTTTCTCTTTGCTTCCCTCTATCTCTTCGTCCCTCAATTTTTCCAGTTGTTACAATATATTCCAGCTGTTCCCTTCTCATTACATGGCCAAAAATTGATGATTGTTTCTTCCTAATATTGGAAATTAGCTCTCTTTTTGCTTTGGCCTCTTTAAGAACATTTTCATTATTCTTCTTAGCTGTTCATGGTATTCTCGACATTCTTCTGTAAAACAACATTTCTGCAACCTGCAGTGATTTTCTTGTCTGTTGTCCTATTGTCCATGATTCGCATCCATATGTTAAGACTGGCTCTACATAACATTTGAGAACTCTTTTTCTTGTTTCTATTGTCAAAAATGGATTGCATAATATCTTTCTCATTTTTTGGAAAGCTGCTTGTGCCTGAGCCCTTCTGCATCTCACCTCTTGTGTACATCTTCCGTCTGAGGTTAAAAAAGTTCCTAAATATTTAAATTCATATACCTGTTTTAATATTGTTCCACTTGTCTTATTTTGCACTGAAGTGATGTCTTTTTCTTTGTTGTTACCAATACTTCTTTATTTTTGCTCTTAAGACTGATTCCTTTATTCTCCGCAGAGATTAGGAACTGAATTTTGCGTATTAATCGATTTTTTTTTTCCTGGCAGCCGTGTGCACAGGTGTCCCTCGCTGTACAGACAGATTAACTCCTTTTTCGGAGGTACTCATATTTTTCTCCATTGATGAGTAATTGACGTTTGAAGCCAGGCTTTGCTGTTAAGATAGGATTGTTTGCCGCAGAGAGAAATCACAAATAAAAATCACAATTCCTGGTGCAGCCGGGATTTGAACGCACAATCTCTCTATCTCGAAACCGGCGTCTTGTCTCCAGACCAACCAGTCGCCAGATGAATATAACAAACACTAGTAAACATTACAATAGGAGAGGACAAGAGGTGCAAAACACCGTAAATTATATTTCCCATCGACGCTGAAAGGAACATGAGGAAGAGAAGAAGAAGCATAAGTAATGTATGAAGCTTTTGGATTTTTAACAAAACTTGTGTGGAGTATGTATTTTTTGTATCTCAAAAGTCAAGAATCCTAATTTTTTCTTCCTTTCTTTGTGGCGTTCGTCCGATGACTACTAAATAAATTAATAACCCACTTCATCATCCGCCCTTAAAAGGACGCTAAATTGGCGTAAATGCGCTGTTTTTTTTTTTTTTTTTTTTATATTTTGCACCTAGGCTGTGATATGTGCGCCTTTTGGCTCAATACATCCGACGTCAGCACATCAGTTTTAGTACCTCTCCTTAATTCCTAATTGTTTGACCAGACAGGGTAGTTTATTTCCAGAAACACTGCTTGATGCTGGAGCACGATGCTGATCACCTCTATTTATTCATCTCCGATCTATGACGCGTGCAGCCATCTATGGGACGCTGATCGCACTCAACTCAGTTAATTGAAGAGCGTCTTGACCCGCTAAAATAACCTATATAATTTCAATGAGAGATAGTCAGACCGCCATCTTGCTTTTATTATTCTTTCCATAACGTTTCTAGTACCAGTAAGTATCAACTTGTGCAGCTGGATTGTCCGCATAAAAATAAGAAAGGCTGCCCCATCACGGGATATTTTCCACTTTTGTCAATGACCAACGTCATATTTTATGGTTCATGTGGTCAACATCACACCAGACCGCCATACTTCCCCCCAAAAATCGTTTCCATTTAGGGCCGGGTGAACCTAGAAGCTGTCTACCGGGATCAACCACGATCTCTTGTTCTTAGTAGACCAGTTCACTTACATTTGAACCACCGCTAAATATACAATTAGCTCACGATGTATGAACCAGGAGGTCAGTAATTAAACGCTCTACTCCCACAGTCCAGGCAGATAAATAAACATCTAAAAAGAGATAACAAATCTAGAACAAAAATGAATAAAAACGGATACACATACAAGAATATGTCAGGTAGTGGCAAGTACACAAGAATGTTTCATTCAGGTTAAGAGAGACGTGAAAGTGTACTGACTGACAAACAAACAAGAAAGTTTAATTGACAGACAAACAAACAAGTATGTCTTTATCTAAAAAGCAGAGAAAAATATTTCGCTAAATTACAAATAAACAAAATATGTTATTAATATAAAGAGTGGATTATCCACTAGTTAAACAAACACACAAGAATATCGCACTAAGAGGTAAACAGACAAAAGTGTATTGCTAACTCACTTACAGACATGAATGTTCACCAAGTGAACGTATTTATTTGATTCCACATGTTTTAAAATATATTATAGTATACTACATTCTAAAAAGAAATACATTCTACTAATAAAAAAAACTTCTAAATTCTGGAAATGCTTTAAGGTATATAGAGCACCACAATCTGAAATACTCTCTATTAATAAATAAACTTCTAAAATCTTGAATAATCTTTTGAATTTGAAATTATAAATTTCCAAAACGGGGAAATAATAAATAGCTCGGCTTCGTTCTAGAACCTTTCTGAAAAACGAACCCACAAAACGTTCAGAAAATAACATCACCTGCTAATCATTCTTGCATTACAAAAAAAAAAAAATTACCAACCCAGTTTTGGCGCTATAAATTGGCCAAATTTAAATAAACGACAACAGAAATATGAATTCATGCTTGCAATTCTTAACGTCAATGTGTATGAGTGTATGTTTTATGTCTGATGCAAAAAAAAAAAAAAAGGTCATAATGAAGTTAGTTCCTGTCGCCGATTGCCGCCATCACGGTTTGAGTCTGCCGGAGTTAATATTTGATCATAGACGATTTCAAATAGAGTGCACTGTTTGTGTAACTATTCTCATAGTAATGAGACACCGCCTCTCTGCGGCAGACTGATATTGCAAATTGCTATTAAATAGCATTATCATTTTCTGTGCGTGGGTGCACGGAGTGTTTATTTTATGAAGAGAGGTGGAGAGACAGAGGGATTGAGAGAGAAAGAGAGTAAGAGATGGAGAGAGAGAGCGATAGACAGAGAGAGACAAACAGAGAGAGAAAGAGAGCGAGACAGATAGAGAAAGAGTGAGCTAGAGAAAGAAAAAGAGAGACAGGGTGAGGTTAAGGTAGAGAGACAGAGGGATTGAGAGAGAAAGAGAGTAAGAGATGGAGAGAGAGAGAGCGATAGACAGAGAGAGAGAGAAAGAGAGCGAGACAGATAGAGAAAGAGTGAGCTAGAGAAAGAAAAAGAGAGACAGGGTGAGTGAGAGATAGAGAGACAGAGGGATTGAGAGAGAAAGAGAGTAAGAGATGGAGAGAGAGAGCGATAGACAGAGAGTGACAGACAGAGAGAGAAAGAGAGCGAGACAGATAGAGAAAGAGTGAGCTAGAAAAAGAAAAAGAGAGACAGGGTGAGGGAGAGGGAGAAAGACATAGTGAGAGAGGCAGAGGGAGAGAACGAAAGAGAGAGAGGGATGAAAGAGAGACAGAGAGAGGGAGAGATAAAGAGAGAAAGGGAAACAGAGAGAAAGAGACACAGAGAGGGAGAGAGACATACAATGAGAGGGATAAAGAGATACAGGAATAGAGGAACAAAGACAGAGAGACAGAGAGAGATATATTTAAGTGTTTCAAGCTTTTCGGCATTTACATTTTACATGTTAATTTGCGAGAGAGAGAGAGAGAGAGAGAGAGAGAGAGAGGTATGCAAAAGTAGAGATGGGAAGGTATCATCAAAGAATGGACAGTGCTCGATTTTGCATTCCCAAAGAATGACTGAAGGCAGAGAAAACTGGACAAGGTTGACGAAGTCTGCCAGGGATCTCCCTAACATACCCATGGTTATAAGATAAAGAAGAAGATGATGAAGAATACATGATTTAAATTATCAACTTTCTGTACCGCATGTATCCCATTTCCGGCCCTCTGTTGAATGTATAAAGAAGCAGCAGAAACGAGTCTGGCCACGTGATAAAATATAAATAAAAAGAGCCATCGACAAACATACGCTACGAGATCAACAGATCAATGGTCGACCATGAAAAATATCTTCTTCTCCTTCTTCTTCTTTCCTTCCTCATTTGCCTTTCAGCGTCGAGGGGAGATATAATTTGCGGTCTTTTTTGCTCTTCTGTTCGCCTCTGCTGCTGTTATGTTTCCTAGTGCTTCTAATATTCCATCGACCCATCTTTTTCGTGGTCGACCCTTGTGTCTGGTGTTCTCACAACGTTTGTTGAAAGCTCGTTGTGTTGTGTTTTGTTCTTTCTGCCTTGTCACGTGGCCAAAACATTTTATCTCTTGTTTCCTTATATATTCTATGGCGGGCGCTATTCCTAGCTTTTTTCTCAGTTCTTCTATATGAAAAAAATATAGATTGATGTAATAACACTAGTAGACATAGAATCAGGAGACATGCAGAGAAGCAAGGCAGAAGAGCAAAAGACCGCTAAATATATATCCCCCTAGACGCTGAAAAAGGGAGTCGCTATAGCTCAGTGGTTAGTGAACTGGACTACAAAGGACAAGGGGTAGGGTTCGATCCCAACCGACGGCTTCTGGGTTCACCCAACCTTAAATGGGTACCGGATTTTTTTCTGGAAAATTAAAGAGGCACAGGCGTAATATCGACCACATTACCCCAAAAATCATATGCAGAAGGTCTGTAACATTTATGGTCACTAACACCGTATTCCCTATACGCCACTTGGCGTGACGGGGGCTCTTTACTTTTTAGACACTGAAAGGCAAATGAGGTAAGGAAAGAATTAGAATTAGCCAAATATGGCTTGTGCTATGTATATAACTATACAGGGAACAGCGTTAGTCTGTGACTAGTAGGCTGGACTTAACTAAGCACAAGAGGTCTAGTTCAAAACTGAACGACAGGCTTCCTTGTTTACCCATAACAAACTATATAGAAGGTCAGAAGGTATCAAAGGGAAATGTGGGAAATCATCAACTTGCATCGCTGACGTAAATCTACACACAGCGGCTTCTGCTGGATAAGCTGAAAACCTCAACACTTAGTTGGAGGCTTTCTGGGTTTCCCCCCATGCCTCTTGTTTCCCTCTATAGATGCTATTGCTAAGCCAACATTATGTAATTATTGAATTTTTTTTTGGGTGGGGGTGGGGAGGGGGGAGACGGCACTGGTTTATTTCTGACCTCATTACATAACAAATAATATAGACATAAACATATATACTACCTATATAACATATATTACATATATAAACCTATACTACCTATATAACATATATTACATATATAAACCTATACTACCTATATAACATATATTACATATATAACCTATACTACCTATATAACATATATTACATATATAAACCTATACTACCTATATAACATATATTACATATATAAACCTATACTACTCCCCGTGGTGGAGGATAATTAGAACAAAGTTTAATTTATTGTTTATATAAAGAGTGTATCTTGTCCTCTGCTTAGTTTCGCCGGATACTACTCATCATTGTTCTCCGTAAAGGGACGTTCAATGTGCGTAGATGCGTAGTGTTGTGGACTACAGCAAGCTGCTATATCTATATCTTTTCAGCCCGGCACACCAGAATAGCTGTTTTAAATTCCTTGGCTTCTATCTTCTATCCCTCTTTGTTTGATCAAATTGTATAGTCTATTCTTACACCGCCCACAACAGATTAAATAGAATCTTAATCAGTTTCGGTTCACTAGTCCTGTCGTCATCTTTCGATATGACTCACGGACTAATTTCAGGCATGATGGGTGTTGTGGGCTCGTTAATGCACTCATGTCTTGATTAGATGATTCCAGCGGACTTCCTGTCAATATGGCGGATAGCTGGCAGGAAGCTATGTCTGAAAAAAATTTGTTGTTGCAGTTTCTTCATATTCCAAGTCCTATTTGCGGCAGGAGCTACTGAGTTAAGTGCTCTGTACACACCGTGAGCTGTGCGATTCATCCGTTCTGATCGTGTTTCGATATTCCTATTGCTTACGATGAATGATGATATCGCATGACGGGGAACAGATGACTGTGTTGGCATTTCTGTGCGGTTTTGTCTTATATCTTTCGGCGTGTGCTGAGGAAGTTCTCAAAGAGGCCAACACAAAAAGGCAGCCCCTAAAAACATCAGAAAGAAACAATCAACATTTTTCGGGCACATCATGAGAAGAGGAAAGTTGGAATACTTGGTTACAACTGGCAAAATAAAAGGAAAAAGAGATCGCGGACGACAAAGAGAGAAAATACTGAATAGCTTGGTGTTATGGCATGGAAAACATTCAAAAACAGAACTGAAACGATGCACTGTGGATAGAACATTGTGGAAGGACGTAATCGCCTACGCCAACCGTTATGGCACATGATGATGATGAGACTTCTATGGTGGGGACTACAGCTACCTTGCTTTGTTTGTGAGATGAGATATAAATTCGGATGATTCCACTGGCACGAGCGATTGAGCAATTATGAATTTTAACTCGTTTGCAGTGATACCGGGGCCTACCTTAACTTAGATGACCCGGTTTCCTCTCCAAGCCATAACGGGCTTTCATTGTCGCGACACACACCGCTTTTGGTTTCACCTTGTCTCAAGATGAATTCTGCAAATTGTTTAATTCCTCAAATCTTCGCTCAGAACTTTCATTATTGTTTCAGCGCTCATGCAGACGACAATCATCGCATGCCCTCACTGCATTACCCACATCCGTGATCAATATCATCAATGTATGTCAGTTCGAGGCTAAACTAATGGCATTTCTCTAATTGTTCTACAAACTCGTGCTTATCTTAATCAGCATTTCACACCTCGTATTCAAAATTAATATCGCTTTTAGATATTTCAATCCATCGACCTGCTCTAATATTGTTCCATGTACTTCCATTCCTCATATTGAAGACGCTGTTTCATTCTACCAGCCATTACTTCTGGCCCTGTGCTTTGAGGCTGAGGCATAACAATTTCATTCCATTCATTTTCCTATCGGACCGAATATGGCACATAAGGCGGATCTCATAATTCTCTACAATTGACGATTTGCTGCCAGTTCTGGTTGGTCTTTGTTGTTTCTTAGTTCCATGGTTGAGCCTTCCATAGCAGCTGTTTCACGTAATGATTATCTTGGTCTGCTGTGTTTTCTTTTAACAGATGCTTTCCACATGAATGTCTGATGGTGCAGTCTTTCTCCACTAATTCTCAGCACATGTCAGATGTATTTCCAGCACCTTATGAAGCTCTGCACGTATTCTTGTTACGATCTGTCTCTTATCTTTTTGTTTCAGGTACATTCTTTCCAGCTTATGTTTGAGATCCTACGTAGGCATTAGTTTTCAAAAGCATTTAATTTCCTATCTAAAGTCTTGGTGGATATAAATGCAAGTGTAAAACTGCAATAACAACAAAAGCACCCCGTCACGCATCGAGTGCTACATTAATGAAATTTAGTGCTAGTTCCCATACCTTTTTGACATAATGTCAGTGCAGTTTTGTTTCTCAGGGGTAAAAAGATCTCCCGAGCAGTATTATGTGTGGACGAACATAGAAGCTCGTCGGTTGCTCAAATAATCTTCCTTATCTTCACTAGTCAATGTCGCTAACTAGTGCCTATACAATAGTCTGAGTAGACAATTATTTCATTTCAACAACAATTGAGTGAAAGCCTTTAATTAGTGCCGGATTTTTTTTTCTGGAAAGTAAAGCAGCACGGGCGTAATACCGACCACATTACCCCAAAAATCATGTGCCGAAGGTCTGTAAAATGTATGGTCACTAACACCATATTCCCTATACACCACTTGACGTGACTGGGGTACTTTGCTTTTTTTTTTTTTTTTTTTAAACTATTTTCGATCTCGACAGTTATTTATCATTTCTGTTGTTGATCTTGTGTCAAGCCATTCTCTTATACTGTATGGTATCTTTTATTTCTACTTCCCTCTGTCTCTTCGTCCCTCAACCGTCTCAGTTGTCACAATATATTCCAGCTGTTGCCTTCTCATAATATGATAAAAAATTATGATTGTTTCTTCCTAATATTGAAAATTAGCTCTGTGTTTGGTTTGGCCTCTTTCTGAACGGTCTCATTACTCTTCTTAGCTGCCCATGGTATTCTCAACATTATTCTGTAAAATCACACTTCTACAGCCTCCAGTAATTTTCTTGTTTGTTGTCCTATTGTCCATGATTCGCATCCATATGTTAAGACTGGCTCTAAATGGCGTTTAAAAACTCTTTTTCTTGTTTCTATTGTTAAAATTTGATTGCACAGTATCTTCCTCGTTTTTTTGGAAAGCTGCTTTTGCCTGAGCCTTTCTACATTCACCTTTATTGTACATCTACCATCTGAGGTTAACAATGTTCCTAGATATGTAAATTCATTTACCTGTTTTAATATTGTTTCACCTGTCTTTATTATGCATAGTGGTGATGTCTTTTTCTTTGTTGTTACTATGACTTATGTCTTTTTTGCTATTAAGGTTGAGTCCTTTATTTTTGTTTTCCTTATCTATAATGTGTAACATTTCTTGTAACTCATCTTAGCTATTAAGACTGTATTGCTATTGTTATTGAAATAATGCCACGAATTGATCCGCGCAGGGTGCCCTTTGACTCATTTAATGTGGCGGGTCGTAATGGCTTTCTTGACATTCCCGGCTCTTACTGGAGAAGTTGGAGTTCGTCTATCCCAGGCTATACTGGGAAACTACTAGTCCAGCCCAGAGGTACTGCAATACTGGGTACTCTATATCAGTAAAAGCCACCACTACAGGGATCATAGCTTCTGTTAGCCAGCCTATTTTGACGCAGACTGTTACCAGGGGAGACCACGAAGATGTAGAACTACTAGGTCTTGGTCAGCTGGTGGTGCGACGACCGTGCTATTGCGACCGCAGGCATCAGCATACATTCAATTATTTGTATTATGACATCCGATTGTTGTTCCAGGCATGTCCCTTATGGATCTTAAAATAATCTCACTATACATTTTAAATAAATCTGGTGACAGCACACAACTTTGCCTAACACCTTGTTTTATTTGTTGAAACATTCCCAATTTTAGTTCCAGCTCTTATGGCCGCTGTTTGTTGCCAATACATGTTCTATATTATTCTTAGATCTTTGCTGTCTACGTTTATGCCTTCTACAATTTTGATTATTTCTTGGTGCTTTACTTTGTCAAATGCTTTGGTATAAACTATGAAACATAGGTATAGATCTGCTTTCACCTCTATGTCTTTTTCTACTAAGGATCTTATGGCATTGTAACATTTACCTCCAACAAAACCACACTGTTCGTCACTAATATCTGGACTTGTTTTGTTCGCACTCTTCGCATGATGATTCTTAGTAATATCTTAGCCATGTAACTCATAAGGCTTATTGTGCGATGATCATCGCATTCAATCGCACCCGATTTCTTTGGTAGGGCTATGAATATTAATTTCAGCATTTCGTCTGGTATATATCCGCTGTTTTAGATATCATTCAATATTTTTGTTATTATTTCTATTACAAAATCACACATGGCTTCAATTTTTTCTTTAGTTATATTATCTGGTCCAGGGAGCTTTTCCTGCTTTCATGTTGCGCAAGATGTCTTCAACCACTTCTTCTTTGAGTAATTTTGGTCCTTCCCCCTTATTCATATTAGGGAATCAAAAAGAGTTTACTTTTTAGGTCATGTCGCGAGGAAGTGGGGAAAAACTTAAAAGTGCTGAAACATATTGCAACAACAGGAAAATATTGTAACAATAGAAATATATTGTAACAACAAAAACATTTTGCAACAGCAGGAAAATGTTGTAACAACAGTAAAATATTGTTTCAATAAGAAAATATTGCAAGAACAAAAGCATATTATAACAACAAGAAAATGTTGTAAGAACAGGAAAATATTGTAACAACAGAGACGCATTGTAACATCGGGAACGTTTTGTAACAACATGACGGGAAAGACAATGCCAAAAAACACCACGCGGATTGAATATGCAGCTTAACAAGTCTTCAATAGAACTGATAAGTAACAACAGTTACAGGAATATGTAGTTAGTGGTAGCCTACGCCTGTTAGCATAAAACCATGTAATGGCGATGTTCTCAAAGATGGTAAATTAACTTGGGTGCTCGTGCTGAAGTCGGATGTGTTGGGCCGAAAGGCGCAAATATAACAGTTATACTGCAAACCACAACAAAACGCAGACACGTCCACATAACGTCCTTTTAAGGGCGGATGACGAAGAGGAATTCTACAGTCTACGAATACTCTAGAATACTTTAGTCATCGGGCGAACGCAAGCAAGCAAGCAACTTGGGTGCTCATACGAAGCTTTCCATTTGATAACCCCCCCCCTCCTCCTCCTCACCCTTTTCCCATTCCCATGCTAAATTGAATTCCGACAACGCCTCTGACACGCAGACAATTTTGTGTTGAAACCAAGCGGAAAATTGCTTCCTGGGCTGTGATCTACAATAAAGACGGATGAGATTTCTTGCATGTAATGAATTCTCGAAGCAGTCGCTAGTCTTTCTGGTATTTTATGTTTCTTTGTGGCTTCCTTCCACCATTTTACATTTTGAGAATGAAGGGTTTTATTTTGTTTTGACCTTTGTTGTGTACTGTTCGCACTGTCCTAGTTGTGTAGTCAGATCTAGTTGTCTCATCGTTCATATTCTAAATGTTGTTTTAATTTATTTTGAATGATGTAAGCCATTTCTTGTGTTCACATTTCATGACATAGAAGCATCTGTCAGACTTTATTTGTCCGTACTAAGGGACAAATCTTACCTTTATGATTTAAAGAAATGTCGGTACCTCAATTATATATGGTGTCTCACTCGCTAGAGAAGCCGGTATTTCTTTACTAGTTTTAGCACAGAGCCAGTCTTTACATATGGATGTGAATCATGGACAATAGGACAAAGAGACAAGAAAATCACTGCATGATGTACAAATGTGGTTTTACAGAAGACTGTTGAGAATATCATGGACAGGTAAGAAGAGTTAAGAACACGTTCTAAAAGAGGACAAAGCAGAAAGAGGGATAATTTCCAAAATTAGGAAAAAACAATCATTTATTTTGGCAATGTAATGAGAATGGAACAGCTGGAATATATTGTGACAACTGAGAAAGTTGAGGGACGAAGAGATAGAAAGAAGCAAAGAGAAAAGATACCAGACAGCTTAAGAGAATGGCTTGGCAGAAGGTCAACAACAGAAATAATAAATAACTGTCGAGATCGAAAGCTGTGGAGAGACATGATCACCTACGCCAGCAGGCATGGTACTTGATGATGATGATTTAACACTGAATACTCGCCTCTCGAGAGCATACCAACATATTTTCCAGCTATCCTGTGTGAACACATAGGTAATGTATACCAAAGCTCATAAACGACAATCGTATTGTGTAGGCACGCTCAGCCACATGACGGATATCAGCAGAGAGGTACGGAAGGCATGCGAGTCACAACATTTAGACGCCAAACACTATAGACATGTTCCCTTTCGTTTAGCACGCGATGAAAGTACTTCTGTTCACAGTTCATTCCAATATCTTTATTGGTGTTAGACTTATTGAGGGAAATATCGAGATCTATATTGATGTTAGACTTTTTGAGGAAAATGTCGGGATCTTTATTGATGTTAGACTTTTTGAGGAAAATGTCGGGATCTTTATTGATGTTAGACTTTTTGAGGAAAATGTCGGGATCTTTATTGATGTTAGACTTTTTGAGGAAAATGTCGGGATCTTTATTGATGTTAGACTTTTTGAGGAAAATGTCGGGATCTTTATTGATGTTAGACTTTTTGAGGGAAATATCGAGATATTTATTGATGTTAGACTTTTTGAGGAAAATGTCGGGATCTTTATTGATGTTAGACTTTTTGAGGAAAATGTCGGGATCTTTATTGGTGTTAGACATTTTGAGGGAAATATCGAGATCTTTATTGATGTTAGACTTTTTGAGGAAAATATCGAGATCTTTATTGGTGTTAGACTTATTGAGGGAAATATCGAGATCGTTATTGGTGTTAGACTTATTGAGGGAAATATCGAGATCTTTATTGGTGTTAGACATTTTGAGGGAAATATCGAGATCTTTATTGATGTTAGACTTTTTGAGGAAAATATCGAGATCTTTATTGGTGTTAGACTTATTGAGGGAAATATCGAGATCGTTATTGGTGTTAGACTTATTGAGGGAAATATCGAGATCTTTATTGGTGTTAGACTTTTTGAGGGAAATGTCGAGATCTTTATTGGTGTTAGACTTTTTGAGGGAAATGTCGGGATCTTTATTGATGTTAGACTTATTGAAAGAATGTCGGGATCTTTATTGATGTTAGACTTATTGAGTGAATGTCGGGTTCTTTATTGATGTTAAATTTATTGAGGAAATGTCGAGATCTTTATTGATGTTAGACATATTGAGAGCATGTCGGGATCTCTTTTGATGTTTAACTTATTGAGGAAAATGTCTGAATCGTTATTGATGTTAGACTTATTGAGAGAATGTCGGGATCTTTATTGATGTTAGACTTATTGAGTGAATGTCGAGTTCTTTATTGATGTTCAATTTATTGAGGAAATGTCGAGTTCTTTATTGATGTTAGACTTATTGAGAGAATGTCGAGATCTTTATTGATGTTAAACTTATTGAGGAAATGTCGAGATCTTTATTGATGTTAGACTTATTGAGAGAATGTCGAGATCTTTATTGATGTTAAACTTATTGAGGAAATGTCGAGATCTTTATTGATGTTAGACTTATTGAGAGAATGTCGAGATCTTTATTGGTGTTAGACTTATTGAGGAAATGTCGAGATCTTTTTTGATGTTAGACTTATTGAGAGAATGTCGAGGTATTTATTGATGTTCAACTTATTGAGGAAATGTCGAGATCTTTATTGATGTTAGACTTATTGAGAGAATGTCGGGATCTCTTTTGATGTTAAACTTATTGAGGAAATGTCGAGATCTTTATTGATGTTAGACTTATTGAAGAAATGTCGAGATCTTTATTGATGTTAGACTTATTGAGGAAATGTCGAGATCTTTATTGATGTTAAACTTATTGAGGAAATGTCGAGATCCTTATTGATGTTAGACTTATTGAAGAAATGTCGAGATCTTTATTGATGTTAGACTTATTGAAGAAATGTCGAGATCTTTATTGATGTTAGACTTATTGAGGGAAATGTCGAGATCTTTATTGATGTTAGACATATTGAAGACATGTCGAGATCTTTATTGATGTTAGACTTATTGAGGGAAATGTGGGGATCTTTATTGATGTGAGACATATTGAGGAAATATCCGGATCGCTTGCGAGCAGGACACACTTTACATGAATTGGTGTTGCTGATTGCAGTTTGTTAACTTCTCGACGAGGCCCGATCGTACAACAGTGTCGTGCACAATAATTAGACCATACTTGCCATTAATAAATTGTAGTAAACATATTTGTGTAAGGCTGCTCACGTGACAACAATTGAACTGTAATTGATGCTGTGGCGTACATATATTCTATACTCACTATTGGTAGTTACTTTCTGTGGTGTAGCTAGATCTTAATACATTTCTGGTGGTCTGTGTGTATTGTGTTTTTGTTTATGTTTCTGAGGACAGCCTTATTCTGTCATGTAAAGCAGAAATAATATAGGGGGTTAAGGGAAATAAATGCAAATGAGTGCATAATAATATAGGGGGTTAAGGGAAATAAATGCAAATGAGTGCATAATAATATAGGAGG
Organism: Megaustenia siamemsis; assembly: GCA_032433765.1. NCBI lineage: Eukaryota > Metazoa > Mollusca > Gastropoda > Stylommatophora > Ariophantidae > Megaustenia > Megaustenia siamemsis. The sequence continues at coordinate 54,624,103 of JAVIAB010000124.1, forward strand.
TTAAGGGAAATAAATGCAAATGAGTGCATAATAATATAGGGGGTTAAGGGAAATAAATGCAAATGAGTGCATAATAATATAGGGGGTTAAGGGAAATAAATGCAAATGAGTGCATAATAATATAGGGGGTTAAGGGAAATAAATGCAAATGAGTGCATAATAATATAGGGGGTTAAGGGAAATAAATGCAAATGAGTGCATAATAATATAGGGGGTTAAGGGAAATAAATGCAAATGAGTGCATAATAATATAGGGGGTTAAGGGAAATAAATGCAAATGAGTGCATAATAATATAGGGGGTTAAGGGAAATAAATGCAAATGAGTGCATAAAAATGCGAAGCTGCAGTAAAGCTGAATATGAGGAAAAATTAAAAAATACCAAAAAATGGTATGTTAGAAGCTTTACGTGATAAGTGGACGACACAGACTAAACGACGTTTCAGCCCAATATGCCTTCAGCATGAACAAACAAGAAAAAAACACACACAAAACTAAAAACGAAACATTCAAAACAAAAATATTCGAAATATGTTAAAGAAAATAAAAATGTCTATCCTGTGTGTATGAAAATGAAAAGGAAATGGTAACAAAATATAATATACTGTGTTCACCACTTTACCTGCTCACCAGCTTTACCACAACACCACATTTCGTTGCCCGTTTCCGCTGCCAGAGAGATAAGCCGGATTTGTTACATTAATATATGGATGCTTGTATTTGTATTTTTGTTAACTGTGGTACACACTTCATTACTAGGAGATGTTAGGGATAAATTTAGAGCAGTAATTTATGTTAATAACCTAACCTCACTGTTGGTGGCTGATAGGCACCCATTGACCCTTATTTTAAACACAACGAATAATCGACACTAATAATATTTTCCCTGCTGATCTTGTTTGATTTACACCAGTGCTTAGTTCTTCAATATTTTTAAAAATAGTCTCGCATCATAAATGGGAAGAAAACGTGCATGCATTATTATCAATAGATTTTAAAAAATGCGAGGAGATTATTAAACACAGTTGCGTACAATTTATTTATAGGATTGAATGAGTTGTTCTCATGGCAGAGAAGTCGCAATAGCTCAGTGGTTGGTGAACTGGACTACTATTGAAGAGTTGTTCGACCCTGATCGACGGCTTTCAGGCTCACACAGCCTATAAAAGAGTTCCACATTTTTTTTTTAACTGAGAACATTGGTCAGGGAGGCAAAGGCAGCAGGAATCGGCTCCCTCAATGAGATCGAGATGCTTGCACAGAACAGAGACAAATGGCGAGTTTTGATTTAAAGAATCTTTGCAAGGATTGAGAGCAAGGATTGAGAGCAAGGACTGCTAGGAAGAAAATTTCGAAACAGGGAAAGAGTATCTGAGTCTTTGCCTTATGGGCCGGCTACGGCTCGAAAGGTCAACAGGCAGACAGATAGACGGACGGACGGAATTTTAAATTCCTTTAAAATGTTGTTCTTAATTGACGCTTGCCAAAGTGATCTAAAATACAAGAAAAATATTATACAACATAACGTTAACTTACGTTAATGACGTTAATATGGTTAATTTATGGTGCACGTTTTTATCTGGTCATACATATAATGATTAAATGGTTAACATGATTTCAAGACTGATTTGAGGGTCATTGAAAACTTAATGTTAGGGAACGAGTCCCATAGATGTGGCTGCTGAAGAGAATGGGACACTGAATTATACAATTTATCACACAAAACATCTCTTCTCGCTATATGAAGCAAAGATGTACTTTGCTATGTACTTACAATTCTAATAAATTTTCCACAAAACATGACCTCCGATCCAGTGTGTTCAACAAATCTTAGTGTTTACTTGCGTTATGTTTATATTGCAGAAACTGTCGAATAACACGCCTAAATTAACAGTCATGGAGGGAGGGAGGGAAGGAAGGGAGGGAGGGAAGGAAGGGAGGGAGGGAGGAAGGAAGGAAGGAAGGAAGGAAGGAAGGAAGGGAGGGAGGGAAGGAAGGAAGGAAGGAAGGAAGGAAGGAAGGAAGGAAGGAAGGAAGGAAGGAAGGAAGGAAGGAAGGAAGGAAGGAAGGAAGGAAGGAAGGAAGGAAGGAAGGAAGGAAGGAAGGAAGGAAGGAAGGGAGGGAAGGAGGAGGGAGGGAGGGAGGGAGGGAGGGAGGGAGGGAGGGAGGGAGGGAGGGAGGGAGGGAGGGAGGGAGGGATAAGATGAGGGAGGGATAAGATGAGGGAGGGAGGGGGAAGGAGAGGGAGGGGGAGAGACGGATGGACGGACAGACGTAAGTTAAGTAAGTAAGGAAGAAAGGATGGGAAGCAGAACGGAAGGACTCCATTAGCTTACAGAGAAAATGTTATACTAATGACCATTTTCCTTTTTTTACCATTTTGGGGTACAAAAGAAAGAAAAAGAAAGGAAGAAACAATCATCGTTTTTTTTTGTCCTGTGATGAGAAGGGAACAGCTGGAATAAGTTGTAACAACTGGGAAAATTGAGGGGCAAAGAGATAGAGGGAAGCAAAGGGAAAAAATACCAGAGAGCTTAAGAGAATGACTTGGCAGAAGGTCAACAACATCAAATGATAAATAACTGTCGAGATCGAAAAGTTGTGGAGAGACATGATCACCTACTCCAGCAGGCATGGCACTTGATGATGGTGATGATAAATAATATAAGGAGCGAAAACTGGTGTGGAACGTTCACAATACTCGCCGTCATTAAGACTTGCTAAAACAACACCGCGGGGAACTTTGAGAGAAATAGGAAGAAGCAAGTAAGAGACGGGGTAGGAAGATAACATCAAATAATTGACAGGCCTTAGTTTCTTCGGTTCCTGGAGAGCTACGAAAAATAGAGATACAGAGATAGCTGATTGCAGACTTCCGTTCCTCAACGACCCCTAACGGTTAATTGACGAAGGGGATAAATATTTCAACGTTTAGCATTGCGGAGTACATTTTCTTGCTCCGGTTGTATTATCTTCAAAAAATCTATGAGTCGGTTATCTCCGTTTACAGCAGTATTTGCTCGCAACTTGGCTTTGTACACTTGACTTGAAAAATCAACGTTCCGAACCGCTTAACCACACAAGTGAGGATGTGCAATGTACAATAGAAACATATTTACAAAATAATGATTTGTTCCTTGATAACACTTCTTTTCTATTTTCAACATTCTCGAACTCTCGTAAATTTACGTTCATGCTTTATGTTCATAATAGTTTACAAGCGGAAGCCATTGCTATGTTTTTAACGCCCCTGAGGCAATAGAAAAGATAAGTAAAATGTTGATTACCAGCAAGCTACAGGAGATCTCAGCTTATTTACTATACGATAATCGTTGGAATGCACGGAAAATGACCAAGAGGAATACCCAGAAGAAGATGGATAGATGCGGTGACAGAGACATGTAACAAAGGAAAATCACTAATTCAGACAAAATCGAGCAGCTTAAGAACGACAAATGATATAAACCACGACACCTTTTATGTATCAGTGAAAAGAGAAAATAAGAAGAAGAAGAAGATTCGCTGGAAAGATATAAGCACCCATTGGTCTATCTGGAGTACGTCGTTAGATAACTCTCAAAATACATGACCGGACAAACATTATGTTATATAGTTCTGAAAATTTACAAAACGGAAACGAACATAAACGCCTGTACCCTGTAGCATCGATAAGTATCTGCTCGGTACCAGCTTCCTTCCTTCCTTCCTTCCATCCTTTTATCCTTCCTTCCTTCCTTCTTTGGTGGTATCGCTTCTTTCCGTCCTTGAGGTTAATGATTTCACAATTGAGGACAAGATGATGTGTTCGATTCCAATAGGCAGCTTCAAGTTTCACCCAGCCTTTTACAGATTCCTGGTTGTATAGCAAGTAGACAGTCTGCCGTTATGCCGACAACATTTACTCATAAAATGTGTCACTAGAAATATGGACAATAACACAATATAATGCTCATACTTGTAAAGTGCACCTCTACGCAACGAAAACACACATAAGTACAACAACAACAATCTAGCGCGCTTTTGAAGAAATAAATAATAAATGTGAAACGTAAATTGAAATAAGAATTTGTCGTATATATTCATTATATGATCTGAAAATTTGACAGTAAAAGTAAAACGTAAAGGGGTACTTTACGCTGTTGGTGTTATAGAGTATGTTTCAATGACCTGTGGCATTTAATAAGTGATGTGGTCAGGATTACGTCAGGTCGTCCTTCTTCTTCCTTTTATCTCCCTGTAGAGCATAGGTTTTTAAAAAAAGCACTTAGTCGCAATGGAGATAAATAATCAAGATAACTATGTCAAAATGCAAGAATAACAAATAACGTCCTACACAAGCAGCACACAAAAGTAAGGTAGAATAGCTTGTTAAAGTGTTACAGAAACCATATGACGCAATCAAGCCGTCATAAGACGTGTGAACGTTGTGGACATAAATATGCTAACTTTGTTACAATCCCAGAAAAACAACATCAAGGGTTTGACTCACAGATACTCTCAAAAGACGAAAAAGGACAGAAAGAAATTAATTTATTGTTAATTCATTCCAACGTGCGCGTGGCCGTGCGGCTAAAACCACTGTTCCGCTGGCTGAAAAGCTGACGTATAGTGTTCGAAGCCCGCGGTAGACACAAAGAATTTTTTCAATCGGGGGTGAAATAAAAATTCTGAGTCGCACACGTCGTGGCGACTGCTTGACCAAGCGGCCTTTATCCCTCTGGTTCTATCGTTGTCCCCCGACATAAACCAGCAATGGTACTATGTGTCGTAAAGATAGTTTTTTTTTTAGTGTATACATATGAAGTTAGTTTTAAGCCGGAATATTCCGGAACTGTTTATATTTATGTAGCCGCCATAGCTCAGTGGTTAGTGAACTGGACTACTAAGGACAAGAGGTTGAGTTCGATCCTGATCGACGGCTTCTGGGTTCACCCAGCCTTAAATGGGTACCGAATTTTTTTTTTTTCTGGGAAAGTGAAGCGGCATTGACGTAATACCGACCGCATTACCCCAAAAATCATGTGCCGAAAGTCTGTAAAAATTATTGTCACTAACACCATATTTCTTATACGCTACTTGGCGTGACGGGGCTCTTTACTTTTTTTTCCTTTGATAGAATTGAACTTTACAACTTACAAACTGTCTGTTTTAAATCTACATTTGAAAAAAAAATAGTTATAATATAGTAATACAATATAGTCTGATAAATGTATTTTTCTTTAGACAAATGTAAGTACGCAAGAGCTTCACTTACCAGGTATATTACGGCTGTTTGTTTTATGGCATGAGGTGATAGAATTTCGGTAAATTTTTCTTTTCAAAATCAGGCTGGGAAAATAAAGAGAGATAGTTTCAAGACATTAGGCAGACCGTGAATGTGATAGAAGAAGTGGAAGATCTAGTTGAAGACAGAGATGTTTCAGACGGGCTGTAGTGAATGCAATGTTCTGCAAAGGACATGCCACCTGTGGATATGTATATACATGGAGAGAAATCAAAAAATGGCACAGCAACTTTCGAGACATTACTGATTTCAAATTCAGAAGACAAAGGGCGCAAGAGAAAAGAGACAAGGCCGGGTACCGCGGATACACGATCACAGACCGGAAATAAATTGTATATTTGTACTTTCCTATTAATGCAACACGTTGGACATGTGATGAGAAGAGATAATAATCGAATAGCAAAGCAAGCCCTCATATGGGAAACAAAAGGTAAAAGAAAAAGAGGAAGACCCAGGGAGACACTGAGAAGAACATTGATGAGAGAGGCAAGAGCAGCAGGAATCAGCTCCCTCATTGAGATAGAACTGCTTGCACAGAACAGAGACAGATGGCGAGATTTGATAAAATATCTTTAAAAGAAGACTGCTAGAACAAAAAATTCATATAGGAGAAGGTGTATCTTGGTCTACGCCTTATGGGCCGGTTACGGCTCGAAAGGTCACTAGATAGATTAATGCAACAAGGACAAATCAAATAATAACATAGAGGTAGAAAACTCCAACATCAATGAGCTACTCTTCGCAGATGACCAATGCCTAATATATGAGGATGAAAACCTGCTACAACAGCATTTAACATCTCTAGATAAAAGCTGCACAAACTACAGTATGAAAATTAACACAGCAAAAACAGAGGCTATAAGAATAAGCAAATTAAGACACCCATTAAACATCAAGATCAAAGATAAAGAAATAAAACAAGTAGAGGAATTCAAGTATTTAGGCACAATGTTCACAGAAGATGGAAAACTAGACAGAGAAATTGACATGAGAATACAAAAAGCAAATGCTGTCACATACCAGCTTTCACCATTGTTAAGACATCCAAACATTTCTATGCCAGCTAAACAACAAATGATAAATAGCATCTTCATACCAACTTTGTGCTATGAAAGTCAAACATGGACCCTTTCTAAATCACATTTAAGAAAGATCAAAACATGTGAGATGCGATGCTTGAGAAGAGTAACAAACAACACAAGAAGAGATAGAATACCAAATGAAACCATAAGAAAAATGGTAGGAACAAAACCCTGCCAAGAATATATAGAACAACAACAAATTTAAATGGTTTGGCCACCTGGTCAGAATGAATCCTCACCAATCACCATCAAGGGCGTTCTTCTCGAGCATGCATGGAAAAAGACCAAGAGGAAGACCCAGAAGAAGATGGATAGATGCAGTGACAGAGACATGTAACAACAAAGGAAAATCACTAATTCAGACAATTCGAGCAGCACAAGAACGACAAATGATATAAACCACGACACCTTTAAGGTATCAGTGAAAGAGAAAAGAAGAAGACGACGAAGATCTCCCAGTAGGGCTGAATACTTGTGTTGCAGACAAACATTACAAGTTAGCTGCGTGGCAGTGTGCCAAGCGTTCGGCTTCTCGTGGCAAGGTGCGGTGCCAGGGAGTACGGGTTCGATCCCGCTTCGGACCATATATTGTTCATCGTTTTTTTCTGTTGTTGTTTGTCTGTAAATTTTTCTGAGTGCTAACACATACTTATTTGTTCTATTATTCCCTATTATCGCCTCGGAAGTTCCCTATATAATAATATTTATTTATTATTATCTGTATACCGCGGATACACTTTGCTCGTTCTGTGGATGGATCTGTCTGTTCAGGATTGACAAATTCAGCCACGAGAAAAGATGTTCAGTAAAGCAGCACGCAGTATGAGACACTAATGCTTTACCAAACTACTGACTTATCATGATTGTTTGCTACCAACCGTCTGTCAAGACGCCAAAGGCCATATATATATATAAACTATATATCTTGAGTATATATAGAGAGAGAAAAATTTGGATGCCCTGTTTTAGTGGCTGGGTAACCTCCTGAGCCTTGTCAGTCCGAAAATAAAGTCCACCCCTTCTGGGAATCGAAGCCAGGCTGTCTTGATCAGGAAGCGAGCACAATTAATATATTTATTCAAAATAACATTAGCATTCACAAAGAGAAACTAAATGTGTAAGTAAAAAGAGCCCTGCCACGCCAAGTACGTATAAGTAGTATGGTGTTAGTGACTATAATTTTTACAGATCCTCGGCATATGATTTATTTTTAGGGAATGTGGTCGATATTACGCCCCGTGCCGCTTTACTTTTCAAGAAAAAATAAATCCGGTACCCATTTAACGCTGGGTGAACCCGGAAGCCGTCGGTCCAGATCGGGATCGAACCCGACCTCTTGTCCTTTGTAGTTCAGTTCACTAACCACTTTGGGCCACACTAGCCATATTGGGCCTCCCTAACTAAATGTGTAAGTAACAAGTAAAGTACCCCCGTCACGCCAAGTGGCGTATAGGGAAATATGGTGTAAGTGACCCTATATTTTACAGACCTTCAGCACATGATTTTTGGGGTAATGTGGTCAGTATTACGCCCTTGCTGCTTTACTTTCCCAGAAAAAAATCCGGTACCCATTTAAGGCTGGGTGAACCCGGAAGCCGTCGGTTGGGATCGAACCCTACCCCTTGTCCGTGGTAGTCCAGTTCACTAACCACTGAGCTATCGCGGCTCCCTAACTAAATGTGTGCTTGTGATAAATAATGGAGCCTGGTTGGGTGAGTGGTCAGTGTGCTCGCTTCCTGTTCAGAACGGCATGGCTTCGATTCTCAAAAGTGGTGGACTTTAATTTTGGATTGACAAGGCTCAGGAGTTTACCCAGGGTCTAAAACACAGCATCCGAATTTTTCTGGGAAATAAAGGCCGCCTGGCGTGATAATGACCACATCGTCTTAAAATATTACCGTGGGCGTGGACAAATATGGTCACTAACACCTTATTTCCCCGTACGCCTATTACGCACCACTATAGGCGTGGTGGGGAATTTCTTTTCTTACTTGATTATAAATAAACTGTGCGAAAATGCCACTTAATCTATAAAACAAATTGAGTGTATTCCACATTAACAATACGTTCAATATTAACAGTTACAAGTAGCTGCAGGTTTAAATGAGCACATAAAATGGGGTCTTTGAATCCTGGATACTATTTTAACACCTGGTGGGAGAACAGACAAGCAAGTGCCCTGCCCACCATACACGAAGTCGTCTTAAATAGAAAAACACGTTCTCCCATTCACTAGCGGTATTGACATGGTTTGTGACTTGTGTGACGTGCTGAGTCTCGAACGACAGAGCGATACGGTTCGATTCCCGTCCTATTTCTAACCCGTGATCTTTATTGACCCAGCGTTGCGCTGAAAGATTCAGAGATTTCCTTACAGAAATTTGAATCAGGTACAATCTTTGAATGTCGACCGGTTATTGTGGCTTTTTAGCAGCATCAGTGGAGAGCAGATTGTGTTGATATTGAGTAATGATATTACATTCTAAACATAATAATGATTTCACAAAAAATATGTATAATAGTGTCTCAACATATATGTTTATATTTATTTTGTATGTATGTATCTTCTAATGTCTCAACATACATATTTATGTATATATATCTTCTAATATCTCAACAAATGAAAAGACGGTTAGAGGCCACAGAGATGGGATTTCTCAGAAGAATGTTGAAAGTTCCCTGGACAGATAAAAAGACCAATGAGGAAGTTCTCAAAGAGGCCAACACAAAAAGGGAGCTCTTAAAAAATATCAGAAAGAAGCAATCAACATTTTTTGGGCACATCATGAGAAGAGGAAAGTTGGAATACTTGGTTACAACTGGCAAAATAAAAGGAAAGAGAGATCGCGGACGACAAAGAGAGAAAATACTGGATAGCTTGGTGTCATGGCATGGAAAACAGTCAACAACAGAACTGATACGATGCACTGTAGATAGAAGATTGTAGAGGGACATGATCGCCTACGCCAACCGGCAGGGTACATGATGATGATGATGAATATCTCAACATACATATATATGTATATATCTTCTAATGTCACAACATACATATGTATGTATATATCTTCTAATGTCACAACATACATATTTATGTATATATATCTTCTAATATCTCAACATACATATATACGTATGTATCTTCTTTTTTTTCCCTCCTTTGCTTGTCAGTGTTGAGGCGAGCTATAGTTTTCAGTAGCTTACTATTTAGTTGGCCTCTTCTTTTGGTATTTTACTTAGCGTTTATATTATTCATGATCGGTCCTTGAATATAGTGTCCGGGTAGCATCTGTTGATGACTGTGTCACATTTTGTTCTTTCCGCTTATCACTTGGCCAAACTACCTCATCATTTGTTTGTTTTTATTATTTTATGTATTCATTAATCATTTTCATTTCCGTGGTGGTTAGTTTTCTGGAATCTGGAGTCCAGGTTATGGGTTTGTAGCACTCTTTAGTACACCGTTGGAATGAATGTTTGTATTTGTTAATATCTGAATAAATGATTTCTTAATTAGCGGTTTGAATAATCATATTTTAGTAACCCATCTAAATTATATGACAACCGCTTAATTCCTCCCACCCCCCGATATCTTTTAGTATATATTCTGTTATAGCTTTTACATTTTAATATATTACTAATTATTTTTTTTAATTAATGATTGTTCATTATCTACAGTTTCTCATAATAATATTCGCGATTATACTTTCTCCATCGTTCACTACTGCTCTGAAATGTAATGCTTTCAGATATTAATGCTGATTTCTGTAGCCCTCGGCAACTTTTCATCTTCTGTTTTGCACACGAGGACATACGAGCATCAAAAGTACTCTTTTCATGGAGCAGTTGTTACACCCCATAGCTTCTTGACTCGAATGGTTGCAGATCTAATTGGGTCATGCTTTCTAACAATTTGCTGCATCTTGAAAGATCATGAATCATCCTGATTTAACATATTGTCGGAACATACACAACGATGTCAGAACATACACAACGATGTCAGAACATATTAGCTTGCATTGCTTCAACTTGTAGCCTAGGGAACTCGATGGTCTAATGAACATTTTTTTTTTTTTTTAAAAAGGAAAAAATGGTATAGTAACATCTTTACGTGGGTGAGAAATAAAACAAAGGTAGAACGATGTTTCGGCCAAAAGACCTTCAGGGGGAACAACTAACCACAACATAAACATTTATATGATGTATACACGCCATGTAGTTAGATTTCTGTGTTTATCATTATATCTTTTTGTGTTGTGGTTTGTTGTTCCTGCTGACAGCCTTTTCGTCGCAACGTCGTTCTACCTTTGTTTTGTTTCTCACCTACGTAAAGCTGTTATTATACTACTTTTTTTTCCTTTTTAAAAAACAAATGTCATTATTATTATCTATTTTACAGCAGTTTTTCATTTCTATGAATCTTGATGCCTTTACCCATTGACTCGATGGTCATAACGCAAGCCTCTGGATGAGAACGTATCATGATCGAATCCTGTCACAGAGGTTGGCAATTTTTCTCTTCGAATCTGTGGTTTGTTCATGGCATTATCCTAACCTGGTACCTGCTAGTGAAATCGTATTTCCAGTCTTCTCGGATAGCGATAACCTGGCACGTGGCTTGTTCGCGCAGGTTAAGATGGGCACGGCCAGAAATGAGAAACTTGGTGGCCGTGTAAGAAGACTTATCAAACAAAACATAGAACTGGAGTCGTCAGTCGCTGGACACTGAGGGAATTGCTGAGGAGGGGATCTGAGCACCTATGGACATGTTCGGAGTGCAATGATGATGACCCGCAAATAACTCAATAACTCAATAATAACTCGCTCTGCGCGTGTAAAATAACCCATGTCAGTTTTTTTTTTCTTTTCTTTTTTTATTGAAATGGATAGGCCGAAATTGGCTATTAAGCGGTCAAAAATATAATCTGTCCATGCCAAAACAGATGTATCCAAAGGCGCAAATGGATCTGATGAATGGAAAACCTTGAATGGAACTAAAAGGGAACTGTCTGCCTATATCACAAGGCGTTCGGTCGAAGGGCATCAGCCCACAGGTAGCCGTACACATATTAACAACTACAACAAAGACGCAGATGGATCTGATGAATGGAAAACCTTGTATGGAACTAAAAGGGAACTCGGAAATATCTGCCGATATCACACGGCGTTCTGTCGAAGGGCATCAGCCCACAGGTAGCCGTACACGTATTAACAACTACAACAAAGGCGCAGATATCAAGGCTTACTGCAAATTGGCAACACAACACATCCGCCGGCCAGGTAACAGTCACGCCACGTGGCCTATACGAAAATATGGTGTCAGTGACCATCATTTTTATAGACCTTCGCCGCATGATTTTTGGGAAAATGTGGTCGGTATTACGCCCGTACTCCCCCCCCCTTCCCAAAAAAAGAGAACAAAATCCGATGTCCATTTAAGGCTGGGTGAACCCGGACGCTGTCGATCGAACCCGCCCTCTTACCCTTAGTAGTCCAGTTTACTAACCGTCCTTATGCGTATGTAAGTGACGCCTAATTGTTGTGATACGCTTGCCGAGCCCCGCCCATCTTTCCTTATGTCTGTCATTTTGGTGAGGTCGCCTTTACGATACGGTTGTTGTTCGCGAGTGCTAGTGTATAGCGCATGTGAGTTCACATTGGGTAGCTGGAAAATGAGTTGCTATACTTTTGATGAACAAGCATTTAGTGGTAAAACCGTTAATGGAAGGTGGTCCTCGGTAGTCCAGTTCGAAAAAAAAAAATAACACCCCACTGAGCTACCGATGTTCGAACAACCCCGTGTTGGATTCCCGCTGGGAGCAGCGTGAGTTGTACTCATGGTTGGGAAAAAAATACCCCCTACGGTCGACCCAGCCGCTGGCAGAAATGGGCGCCAGTGTATTACTCTGGGAAAGTGAGGACTGCCGCCTCGCATCGTGAGTTTCGATGCTTGAAGCGACACTATCCAGAAGTCTCCGAACACGAGCGAAAACTCTCACGCTAAGATGCCGATTCAAGTCTCGTACTTTATCTTTACTTTATTATTAAAGAAATGTGGATCTCGGTAGCAAGTGGGATACCATATTGAATATAGTTTGAGTGCTTGAGCAGTCTAATGATACTTTCGAATACAGCGAATGATACTTTCACCAGTGTTAAAAGTAGACTGGAACTAAAAACAGATGCAACGAAGAAAATAAAATAATCAAACAATTAACATCCATTTTAAAAATATGACTATTGATTAAAAAAAAAGAGAACTAAATAGAATTCTTATTTTTTTTCCAACGTTGTGCTGTCAGTGTCAAACGTGGACATTAACATTAAAAAAAGGTAGGGGGAATACTATAACTACTGACATTATACGTTTTACAAGAACTTTATGTGTGGCAATAAGAGACAAAATAACATTTTTTAAAAAAAAAAGACAACAGGAACAAATGTGGGAATAACAACAGATCTGAGATTCGCCCACACAACAAATTAAATGGATTGGACATGTAACTCAACAACTTGCAAACAACCTTCCACAATGTAAGAATAGACAAGGTGGTGGAGCGCTCCCTATCATTCTCAAAACAACAGCCAAGAGATCTGAAGCCAGACCAATCACCACGTTATGGTTATGGAAAACCCCAGTGTCACTACAAACGAATTAAAATTCGTAATTGCTCAACCTCCCGTCCCAGTGGAATCATTCGAATTGATATCTCATCTCCCAAACAAAGAAAGGTAGCTGCAGTCCCCATCATAGCAGTCTCAGCACACGTTAAAAAACATGACGCGTAACCGCACAGATAGTGAACACAGTCGTCTGTTCCCCGTCAAATGATATCATCATTCATCGTAAGCAATCAAACTATCAAAAGACGATCAACACAGATGAAACGCTAGCTCACGGTGTGCACAGAGCACTTAACTCACTAGCTCCTGCAGCAAGCCGGACTTGGAATATGAGGAAACTGCAACAAGGAACATTTTTTCAGACATAGCCTATAATGGTTCATGCCGCTTATCCACCATATTGCCCGGAAGTTTACGTCCTCCCGAAAATTTTGATCGTCATTTTTTTTTTCTTTTAATGTATAGCGCTTGATAATGTTAGGACATCGTTTTTGTCTCCAAATCCGAACATATGAAAAACAGTGTGAAGTCCAACCAAAGAACACTGTCAATAACACTTCAGTGTTCATCTACGATGAGAACCGGAAGGAGATAGAGAACAAGAACATAAATGGTTTCAGTTAATGTTGCTTTTCGACAATTTACATAATCGTGCAATTAATCATACGTCACATTACCTCACTTCCTACACATAAACATTTTGGTTCACATTTACAGGGGTTGAGTAAGCCCTGATTCATCGACGATCTACACACACATACACACACACACATACGCTCAGGGCATATGACAGAGGGTGTGTCTGTATGTGTGTTTGTGTGAATTCTCCTCGCCTGTTATCCATTAAAGGCAAAATATACGAGCCGGAGTCTCAGGTGGTTGTGTCAAAGTAGAAGAACGGGGGCCATGTTAAAAGACTCAACAGCCTACTAAAAGTAATCCTGCAGGGGAAAATACAAGGTAAAAGGGGCAGAGGCAGACCAAGACTAACATGGACGAGTAACATCAAAAGATGGACAAATCAGCCTATGACAACCTGCACCATCAAAGCAAGAGACAGAGCTGAATGGCGCTCCATGGTAGCCAACCTTCGTTGCGGAGATGGCACTAGATGATGATGATGATGATGATGATGAGAAGAACGGATAAAAACCACATCCCCAGATATTATTGTATGGGAAACTGATAAATGAGACTAGACTGAAGGTCAGACCAGTACTCAGATACAAGGATGTTTTTAAAGCGTTCCTAATAATTTGCTGTTGTCAGGGAAGGGGTTGGGTGAATTTGGCGCCAGACTGCAGCACATGGAGTGCAAAACATAAGAAATTGCACTGTAGCATTCATGTAAATGAATATGTTGAAATCAGAGGATAAAGAAGGATGTTAAAAATGCGAAGGAGATGAGGCCAGGCAACGCAAATGCCTGAAATGTCGAAGCAAAACTGGCTGAATCAGTAATCTCTCTTTGAGAGAGAATGGCCCAGTAAACTAACACTCAGTCTAAGGCATGAACATATTACCGAATTACTTAGAAATGATGACATCTTGCTACCAATTGTCTGTCAAGATTCCAAAGGCATTTTGGGCGCCCCCCCCCCCCTAACTCCGATTTATAGGCGTGGGTAAACGTGACATGAAGACTCTGAACATAAACCCTGGAAGCCAGGGAAGAAATAGTTGCAGACCGCAGCCTTTGGAAACACACTCTAAAGCTCCAAATCGTGCACGAAGCAGATTCATAGAGAGAGAGAGAGAGAGAGAGAGAGAGAGAGAGAGAGAGAGAGAGAGAGACACACAGCGAAAGAAAAAAAAAGAAAAGAAACATTTCCTATGCCGCTGCAAAATTCATAATCTGCTATGACTGACAGTAGCTACTAATGTTTTCAGTTATCACAAAATTTCACAGCGTTCATCTGCCTCCTCCCTCACCCTTATTCTAGCTAGCCCTTGTGTACCCCTCCCTCCTACATTTCTGTTTTCTGATCAGCGTCCAGCAAACCTTTCAGCACAACAATCTGGATTCCGCAGAAAGCCACGTGTTCCAAGTTTGCTTATAACCCGCTGGATCGCAAGAGACTTCCAAATAAAAGCAGACGACGCAAAAAACCGGCTCGACTGCAGTGGCCTCCCCAGGTGCGACACCTGAATCGCCCGTGCTTTCACGCCAAACGCGAGCTTACGAACGAGGGCGAAAAGGTGGAACATAATCTTCATTTGACATTTGCATGTAATTGAGAGAGAGAAAGAGAGGGAGTGAAAGAGAGAGGGAGAGAGAGATAAGCAGACATGTGAGGGTTTAGAAAAGAAGCGCTAGACCAGAGGTTCCCAAATTTGTCGTGGACTGCCACAATATATGTGTCACAAAACATTTTTTTTTTGCCGCCCTTTTATTGATATAACATTGAACACAACACATTGTTAGTTTAATAAAGTAATTCTTAGCTATACATTCCTCTTCTGTTTCTTTCCTTCCTTATTTGTATTTCTTCGTCGAAGCGAGACATAATTTGCGCCTTATACTCTGAGCAAGACATGGACAAATGTTTTGAATAGCGTCGACGATTTATCTTGTTCATCGGTGGGAACACGTGACGTAAGAGCCGATCACGAAATAGATAGTTTGATGGAATATTAGAAACATTAGGAAACATAAGAGTAGGAGAAATCAACAGAAGAGAAAACGACCACAAATTATATATCACCTCTCAACGCTGAATGGTAAATGAAAAAAAAAAGAAGAAAATAATAAGAATAGTGATGCTTGCTATTTCTTTGATCCAGTAACTTCTTTGCCTTTCCCTCTTGTTCCAGACTATTATAAATCTATATTTAATAATAATTTTGCAAAAAGAGAGAAATGAGTGGAACCCACTGACATTAAACCACATTGTTCATTCTGTAGCGGACCTGCCATTATAAACATTGACAACATCAGTCATGCACGAAAAAATGCAGCGATGGACATTTGCTATTGAAGATCGACTACTTGGTTTTCGACTATCTGCGAATACGTCAAAGACTAGATGTAGGCAGGGTTATTGTAGATAGGTCATAGAGAACTCATCATCATCATGTACCCTGCCGGTTGGCGTAGGCGATCATGTCCCTCCACAATCTTCTATCTACAGTGCATCGTATCAGTTCTGTTGTTGACTGTTTGCAATGACACCAGGCTATCCAGTATTTTCTCTCTTTGTCGTCCGCGATCTCTCTTTCCTTTTATTTTGCCAGTTGTAACCAAGTATTCCAACTTTCCTCTTCTCATGATGTGCCCAAAAAATGTTGATTGCTTCTTTCTGATGTTTTTTAAGAGCTCCCTTTTGTGTTGGCCTCTTTGAGAGCTTCCTCATTGGTCTTTTTATCTGTCCAGGGAACTTTCAACATTCTTCTGAGAAATCCCATCTCTGTGGCCTCTAACCGTCTTTTCATTTGTTTGTCTACTGTCCATGATTCGCTTCCATAGGTCAGAATTGGTTCTATATAGCACTGATTAACTCTCTTTCTCATTAGAAAATCACAGAGAACTACTGAACACAATTCAAACAAAACAAATGCGATTTGTGGTCCATATTAAAAGACACAACAGCCTACTAAAAGTAATCCTGGAAGGGAAAATGCAAGGTAAAAGAGGCAGAGGCAGACCAAGACTAACATGGACGAGTAACATCAAAAGATGGACATACCAGCCTATGACAACCTGCACCATCAAAGTAAGAGCAAAGCCGAATGGCGCTCCATGGTAGCCAACCTTCGTTGCGGAGATGGCACTCGATGATGATGCGTTCTGGCTATCTGCCCCTGACTTAAACACAGCCATCATTAGAAATAAGAATTGCTAGCAATCCTACTAACGTGACGTCATCGGTTAAGTTTCACTTATTGTGAGCTACATATAGTTGACACAATCCTACCCACATCCACCCCTGCTACCATGCTGGATCTAAACCTGCGACTTAACACAGAACGGGTTGCGAGCAGGAATATCGCTAAAGTTGGTTATGGGCTTAAAGAGTATCTGTGAGTCACTAATATCAACTCATGCACTAAAAATTGACGTGAAACCGCCTGTATTTGTGTTCAATAATTAGATAGCAGGTGTAAAGGGGGGGGGGCGCTATGGTTGGTCTCGAGGTAAGACGCCGGCCTCGAGACAGAGAGGTTGTGGGTTCAAATCCCGGTTGGTTGGGATTTTTATTTATGATTTCTCTCTGCGGCAACCACCCCTGGTCTCAGCAGCGAGGCCCAGCTTGAAACGTCAATTACTCATCGACGGAAAAAATATGAGTACCTCCGAAGTCGGAGTTATCTGCCTGTACGGCGAGGGATCCCTGTGCACACGGCTGCCAGGGAAAAATGGATTAACACGCAAAATGCAGTTCCTAGTCTCTAGGGACTTCGTCAGAGGTCAAAGCTGGCGAACGGAAAAAAAAAAAAGATAACAGGTGTGAGACATAGGGGAGAATACACATGCTATGCGGACTGAATCGAAGGACTGATACCCAGCACGCAACATGGACAATCAGGCACACACACCTTGTACTGACTATTGCGGGGCATTGGAGCAGATATGTTAAAGATGGAATGATGCTTTTTCGTGAAATAAACTAACCAAATAGCTACGACCAGTAAAAAGAGAATTCGAGAGAGTGAAAGAGAAAAAGATGATGGGGAAAGTGAATGCTATCTTGAAATAAAAAAGAAAATATTCCTCCGAAACTTACTCAGAATGGTCCTTGTCTATTCCAAGACACCCAAACCATTATTTTATCGGACAGGTAAACTCCACTCTTCAATCTCTTATAAACTCTTAGTCATCTCTTAGATTTACAAACTAACTGGGACAAGAAATGACCGTAGGGTATTACAAGGTTTAACTTAGAAAAAAATCAGTGACGTAGCGTAGAGGGGTCCTGGGATTGCTCCTAGCGTGCAGATCTATGGGAAGCATGTGTTTGGCAAAAAATGTACGAAAGAAATAATAAACGAAACAAAGGGATGGTAAAGACGCAAGGTTTGTCTTGCACCTGGTACAGACATTCTTCTAGGAGTAAAAGAGAGTTGTGCCAGCATAGAAGACGGATCAATCTGACAAGAATTACAACAAGAATCACTTTTGTTGCCGCAAGAATGTTATCTGTTATATATTTAAGAAAGAAGTCACGATAGCTCAGTTGTGAGCTCAACTACAAAGGACAAGAGGTCGGGTTCGATCATGATCGACGGCTTCCAGGTTCACCCAGCCTTATGTAGGTACCAGTTTTTTTTTAAAGTAAAGCGCTGCGAGCGTGTTGCCGACCACATTACCCCAAAAACCATGCGCGGAAGGTCTGTAAAAATTATAGTCACTAACACCATATTCTCTATACGCCACTTGGCGTGACGGGGCTCTTTACTTTTTTTTAATACATACTTAAGATTGAAGTCATCAAACGTTTCACTGCACATGAACAAATGTTAAACAATCGGAAATATTAATGATAACAACATAGTATGGGGAAAATGAAAACGTTGTTGCGCTTCATGTTGCCTGTTAAGGAATCGCACGAAAAAATACTATAATAAAACAAAACCAAGAAAGCTAGACAAACAAGTAAGCATAAAGAGGTTAATGGATCATATTTTACAAGGAAAACCTAAAAAAATCTCAGCTACAAATGAAAAATTCGAATTTTAAAAAAAGACCAGAGAAAAATGGAGTGAAGGATTGGTTCAGAATACGAGATTGATTGGAAAGCAGGGGTCGTTCGCTGTCTCGTGCTCAAAATAAAGAGTCTAAAGATGAACATTAGAACAAGCAATACGGGATGAAGACTCTCATAGTATCTGGACTGTAACTCAGCGAATCATAGTTGACCATTTAGTACAGAATGATTGAAGGAAATGGATGACAATTCTACTTCTCAGTGTGCCTGAAAACAGTCTAAATCGATGTGTCAAGCATGTACAGATCAAATAGAGAAAACGAATTATGTTCCAAAATTGTCATTCTGAAATCGGAAGTCTTTGTCCGAAAGGTGCAAATGTTATAGCCTTCTGTAAACCAAAGTACAACGAAGTTGCACACACTTAACACTTCTGTAAACCAAAGTACAACGAAGTTGCACACACTTAACACTTCTGTGAACCAAAGTACAACGAAGTTGCACACACTTAACACTTCTGTAAACCAAAGTACAACGAAGTTGCACACACTTAACACTTCTGTAAACCAAAGTACAACGAAGTTGCACACACTTAACACTTCTGTGAACCAAAGTACAACGAAGTTGCACACACTTAACACTTCTGTGAACCAAAGTACAACGAAGTTGCACACACTTAACACTTCTGTAAACAAAAGTACAACTAAGTTGCGCCCACTTAACACTTCTGTAAACAAAAGTACAACTAAGTTGCGCCCACTTAACACTTCTGTAAACAAAAGTACAACTAAGTTGCGCACACTTAACACTTCTGTAAACCAAAGTACAACGAAGTTGCACACACTTAACACTTCTGTAAAGACGTTAAAACGAAAGACAAGTATCTATCATTGGACATAGAAAAATATCAAATGAAGGAGTATGTAATGACAATCCCAATTGACTTGTCTGTTGCTGAAAATGATTTTTAAGTCATCGAGGAAAGCCTCATCACTATAGCAGTGCGAAAGTCCATTCTTTCACTTTGGTAAGATAATCAATAACCTATAATACGCTTATGATATTGTATTACTAGCAGAAAATCATAAAGATCTACAGCAATTACTTAATGAAATAAACACGACAAGCAATATATATATATATATATATATATATATATATATATATATATATATATATATATATATATATATATATATATATATATATCCCGTGTGTTACCGGGGCCTCACTATGTGGGAAGTAAAGAATAGTGACACTGTGACCTTCCAGGCATGTCGTAAGAGGCGACTAAGGAGGTTGATCGATGGCTTGACAAGCTGTCATTGTAAAAATCATTGTTATGGAAACAGAACCATAGATTTTAGAAGCAGTGATCTCTGCAATATGTGCCACTTCGGCACGCAGGGGTTTCTGTTTTTGAGAATGTAGTTCTGCCCTATGTGCCGTCTTCGGCTCGAAAGGACAATAGATAGAGATATATATATATATATTAGACATGAATATAAAAAAGACTAAAGATTGCTAAGAAAAAAAAAACAGCAAAATATTATATCTTCTCAACATTCCTATATGATGCATGGACATTAGACCAGAAAACAGAACAGAAAATTGAAGTTTTTGAAATGTGGATTTATAGAAGAATAGGAAGATTTGGATGGAAAGTAAAGAAAACAAACGATTAAGTCTTTAAAAAACTACAAATGAAAAGAGAGAGAGTTAAAACTACTAAACACAATTCAAACAAGACAAATGAGATTTTTGGGGCATATTAAAAGACACAACAGCCTACTAAAATAATATTGGAAAGTAAAATACAAGGTAAAAGAGGCAGAGGTAAACCAAGACCAACATGGATGAGCAACATCAAAAGATGAACAAGTCAGTTTATTACAACCTGCACTATCAAAGCAAGTGACAGAGTGGAATGACGCACGATGGTAGCCAACCCTCGATGCGAAGACAGCACTCAATGATGATGATTATTTAAGTCATCGATGTGTCCACGAAAGTGCCACTTTTCCCTGTGCTGAATCAGACTTATTATAGATATGTTTCGTCCATCATATACCCAAGTATGTGTTGTAAATTGACAGTTCCAACGTGCAAAATAGACGCCATGCAGCAACGTGTGTCCATCTTTCAGGATAAAATATTTTCACGATATCTTTAATGTTTTGTAGACTTGTATTCATTCAAATACATAGTCAATTGCACTAGTACATATTCATTTCACAGCGGACAACTCCATTGTGCCCAGATCCCATCCTTATTTCCCACTTACTTCATACTCATTCTCTTTTTTGTTGACCTTGCTTGTTCATCACGAAGGCCATATAGTACTGGTCACCTGTGTGGCTACAGATGCCTTGACCACGGCCAGGGAAGGATAGAGCCATTATCACCTGGCAACCATGTAGCAAAAGGGACTAAGAGTCTAGATCTTCGCAGGTACAAAGGAATTCGTGCTTCTGAGCTGAAGCCATCTTTGGTGTTTTCGCCAGTGCGTGGCTGGACTGCTTCATGCTGAGGAAGGTACTGGGAGGGGATCTGGACACTCTAGAGCTGTCTGTTGTGAAATGATGATCTATCAGAGAAACGCCTGTAAAGAATTAAATGTACAATTTCATCTTAGTATGTCGCGGTATTTGTAGGTGAAATTGCCAGTGCCTTTCTCCACTGTGGTTATTTTCTTCCAATTCAGTAAGTCACGTACCCATTCCTTTTTTATCTGAGCCAGCTGTGACGAGTCATCGGTATTTAAATCTTCGTTCGTTTGATGGAAATACATGGACAAATAGATGACCTACAAGAACACTAAATTAGACTTAACAGCATAGACACTCAATACAACTTGAAAATGAACATCAAGAAAACAGAAGTCAAGAATAACGCAGGAGAGAAGCAGCACATCTTACAATAAAAGACGGCAGACAGTTAAAACAAGTGGAGGAGTTTAAATATATAGGAAGTTTAGTGACAAACGACAATTCACAAGAAGCAGAAAGAGACTCAAGAGGCAACAAAGCTTGTCAAATCATCGGCAACTATAGCAACTGCTTTCCAACGATCTTCATCCCAACGTTGTGCTAGCACTACCAGATCTGGAGCCTAGACTCAAGAACAATAAGAAAATAACTACTAGTGAGATGAAATGTTTTAGACGAATATCTTGGAACAGTCTCAGAGATTAGATCAGAAACGAAGAACTGAGAAAAAAGCTAGGAATAATTCTTGCCAGAGAAAATATATAAAGAAACAGCAGATAAAATGGTCTGGCCACGTGATGGAAGGACCAGATTACAACACAACGAGCCTTTAATATACTTTCTGTGAGAGCACCAGACCCGCGGAGCGACCATCAAAAAGATGGATTGATGGAATATTAGAAACACTAGGAAAAATAATAGCAGCGGAGGCCAGCAGAATAGCAAAAAGACTGCAAATTACATCTCCCTTTGACGTTGAAAGGCAAATCAGGAAAGAAAAAAAGGTTCATTTGATCTCAAAGCAATGTGAAATTGAAAGGAAAGAAAATTAGAAAAAGGAGAATAAAGATAGATCCGAAAGAATTAAGAAAGATAATTCATTCAATGGGGCCTCTTCACATCGTTGGTCGGCTAACTTTCATGTCTGCCTCTTGCCTTTATATTGCACGTTGTCATATGTTCAACTGTCCATTTTTTAAAAATATAAATCCACTTTAATCTTGGTCTCCTCTGCGCCGTCTACCTTTTACTTTTCCCTTTAAGGTGACTTTTATAAGGGTATTGTATCTTATCACTAGTCCCAGCAATTTTAGTTCTCTTGTTTGAATTATCTTAAGTTCTTTTTTCTTTTCAGCTGAATCAAAACTCTTTTTTTTCTTTTTCTTCAACCCAGTTCTCCTCGTTTAAGAACGAGATTAAAGAAGGCAAATTATCAACAAAAAATGGCGGAAAAAGAAAATGGAAAATGCATAAGAAGTAACATAAGAAAATAACAGGAAAAACCAAAGTGTCTAAAAGAAAAAAGAAAATATATAAATATTTGGGATAAAGAAACCTTAGTAGATGGTGAGAACGAAGGGACGACAAAGACCAAAAAAGAGGTATTTAAAGAAGATGACGGCGGTAGAAGGGTATGTTGTGTGAAATATAAAGATTAATGTAGAGAATAGGGAAAAAAGTACCAATATCATCATTTTGAGAACCTTTACTGACTAGAAACTTAGATTTCCACGAGCCAAAATATGTCTGGCGTGGGTCTGCAAACTGGCCCACATCTTTATAAAGACGGAAGTCATGCTAGCTGGCATTCAACACCAATTCTCGCAGCGTACCTGGACAAACTGTCCGATTAAGTGTTTTATCAAAACTGCATCGGAGAAGTAAATCTTCATTTGTGCCAACATTTCTCTATTTTTATCTGCTGGAGTTAAAGATATTTCAACAGTTTCTGATAAGAGAACTGAAATATTATTTATGTTTGTGGTTTTATTTTAAAAACATAAAGTAACGAAATCTGAGTCAGAATAAGTTAAAATTGTGTTGAAATATGTTACTTTATTTCTCTATATTTGTTTAGTTTATCGTTTTATGGATTTTATTTTCATACACACACACCCAATCGAAGGTCCTTATAATCTTAATTGTGATTTTATTTATTTATTTTGCCACATGAATATTGCAAATGATTTGTATTATTTTTTTTCCACACACACACAAAAACAACAGATATATAATATACATGTATATATACAAACGCAAATTCATAATTTATTTTGTTTTAAATCTTATTCTTCATTGTCAGTATAGTTCTGTTGTGTTTAATTTTGCAGTGGTGGGAAGTGTTTCATTTTAACAATATTACTCATGCAGGTCTAGGTGAGATGGGATTATTCTCTTTCTCAATGTAATTGTCGTTATTAATTACGACCATTTGGCACATTTCAAACTCTAGGTTGATTGGAACGTGTCTTCATCATCATCATCATTGAGTGCCGTCTCCGCAACGAAGGTTGGCTACCATGGAGCGCCATTCTGCTCTATCTCTTGCTTTGATGGTGCAGGTTGTCATCGGTTGATTTGTCCATCTTTTGATGTTACTCGTCCATGTTAATCTTATTCTGCCTCTGCCTCTTTTACCTTGTATTTTCCCTTCCAGGATTACTTTCAGTAGGCTGTTGTGTCTTTTAACATGGCCCAAGAATCGCATTTGTCTTGTTCTAATTGTGTTCAGAAGTTCTCTTTTCATTTTTAGTTGTTTTAAGACTTCATCGTTTGTTTTCTTTTCCTTCCATCCAATTCTACCTATTCTTCTATAAATCCACATTTCGAAGGCTTCAATTCTCTGTTCTGTTTTCTTGTCTAATGTCCATGTTTCAGCACCATATAGGAATATTGAGAAGATGTAACATTTTGCTATTCTTAGTTTTAGCTTTGGTGTTATTTGTTTTGATGTTAGTATGAACGTGTCTTACCGGAATCAAACTTCCAATGTTTGGATAGTGACATTTCTTTGCTGTTTTTCCCTGCGTCTTCTTTATCTTCTTTCTCGCCCTGAAAGGGATGTTTGCTTCCATGTTTGCAATTTCACTGCAATGTGTAAGTCTGCGGATTTAGACCCGAGACATTCGATTTCTCTCTATCTATTTTTGGAACGAATGTATTCTCTAATTTCCAGTTGTACTTAGTAGACGAGAAAAAGTAAAGGGTTCAGCCTGGATGTAAAGGGTTCAGTGGATGTAAAGTAAAAGGATCCGTGTGGATGTAAAGGGTTCAGCGTGGATGTAAAGGGTTCAGTGTGGATGTAAATGGTTCAGTGTGGATGTAAATGGTTCAGTGTGGATGTAAAGTGTTCAGCGGGGATGTAAAGGGTTCAGTGTGGATGTAAAGGGTTCAGAGTGAATGTAAAGTAAAGCTTTGATCAGTTTTAGTTCGCTGACCATAAGGCTATGAGTAGTTGACTTATCATGTTATAGTTTAGATCCGGAATTATTTTAAGCAATAGAGAGAGAGAGAGAGAGAGAGAGAGAGAGAGAGAGAGTAAGAGAGTCTCAATTATTAAAAGTATTAACGCAAAATGAAATAAAAAAAATAGTAAAGTACCCCCCGTCACGTGGTGTATAGGGAATATGATGTTAGCGACCATACATTTTACAGACCTTCGGTACATGATTTCTGGGGTAATGTGGTCATTTAAAGTACGCCCGTGCCGCTTTACTTTCCCATAAAAAAAATCCGGCACCCATTTAAGGCTGGGTGAACCGGAAGCCGTCGGTTGGGATCGAACCCTACCTCTTGTCCTTTGTAGTCTAGCTCACTAACCACTGAGTTATCGCGGCTCCGCAAAATGAAGTACTTTAGAATAAAAAAAACATGTCAGTGACCTAAACACGAATTAGTGTTGTTATTTGCAATGTTAATAACTACTAATATGTGGCACAATATCATAATTAGGTTATTTCTACATTCAATGTAATCATGTATGAACAGTGAAAGATGTTCCGTAACATGTAATAAAGCAGCGGATGAATTATTATACATCACCGCTATTGGGACGATTTTGTAGACAAGGCAAACAATTATTCTCTTCTTCCCTGTCATGTCTTCCACATCAGTTCTGTTGTTTCAGATCAGTTTTGTCTATACTTCAAAAGGAGTATGTGAGAAAATGGAGTTAGTATTTTTTTTTTTTTTAATGACCAACGGTACATATTTGTGATGATTTTTGTTTCAATGATCAACGGTACATATTTGTGATGATTTTTGTTTCAATGACCAACGGTACATATTTGTGATGATTTTTGTTTCAATGACCAACGGTACATATTTGTGATGATTTTTGTTTCAATGATCAACGGTACATATTTGTGATGATTTTGTTTCAATGACCAACGGTACATATTTGTGATGATTTTTGTTTCAATGACCAACGGTACATATTTGTGATGATTTTGTTTCATGACCAACGGTACATATTGTGATGATTTTTGTTTCAATGACCAACGGTACATATTTGTGATGATTTTTGTTTCAATGACCAACGGTACATATTTGTGATGATTTTTGTTTCAATGACAAACGGTACATATTTGTGATGATTTTTGTTTCAATGACCAACAGTACTTTTGTGATGATTTTTGTTTCAATGACCAACGGTAATATTTGTGATGAGTCGGTTTCAGGACCCAAACAATTATTTCTGGTGTCCCTTTTCAGAGACTGGGCAGACAACGAAGCCCTGTAGATCAAAAAAAAAAAAAAAAAAAGTAATCTCTAAGAATCAAACCCGAAGACTTCTAGTCACGTGTGCACTGATCACCCACCAGATAAAGTTTAACAGAAATAGACACCCACTGGAAGTGGCTAAGTGAACATAGAAATTGTTGATCATTTGTTGTTATTTTTCCGTTCACAATTTGGTTTGCACATTTTTCGTTTTAATTCCTCTTCTTCTTCATTGTCTTCATCTTCTTCTTCTTCTTTTTTATTCTTCTTCTTCTTCTTCTTCTTTTCATCTTCTTTTTTCTTCTTCTTCTTCTACTACTTCATCTTCTTCTACTTTGTCTTCTTCCTCTTCATCTTCTTCTTCTTTTTCTTCTTCTTCTTCCTCTTCTTCTTCTACTTCTTCTTTTTTCTTCTTCTTCTTCTACTACTTTCTTCTTCTTCTTCTACTTCTACTTTGTCTTCTTCTTCTTCTTCTTCTACTTTGTCTTCTTCTTCTTCTTCTACTTCTACTTTTTCTTCTTCTTCTACTTCTGCTTCTTCTCCTTGTTCTTCTTCTTCTTCTTCTTCTACTTTTTTCTTCCTCCTCTGCGTCTTCTTCATCTTCTTATCCTTCTTCTTTTTTCTTCTCCTTCTTCTTCTTCTTCTTCCTCTTCTACTTTTTTCTTCTACTTCTTCTTCAACTTCTCCTTCTTCTTCTTCTTCTTCTTCTTCTTCTTCTTCTTCTTCTTCTTCTTCTGCGATCATGGCTCATTCAGACCAGGATTCCGGACTCTCTTATGAAGGCAGCTGTCTGTTTAAGTGATTCGGTTACTCCGTATAGTTTTTCTTCCAGGGAGGTGGGTGTGGACCACAATGTCCTTCTCAGGTCTGTGTACTGGGGGGCAATCCTGTAGAACATGTTTTGTTGTCATATTGTCCAGTGTATAGTGGCATTGACTGGTAGTTTCTATTTTGAGTTTGGTGAACATGTGGTTTCTCATTCTTTTGTGGCCAGTGCGTAGGCGAAGTATGATGACTTGATCCCTCCTTGATAATTTGAGGTATCCATCCCTCTCGTTATACTTTGGTTGTTCTTGTTTCCATTTTTCATGGTACTGGTCTTTGATGATGGATTTGGCTTCATTGTAGCTGACCATATGGTTCTCTTGTGGTAATCTCCCTCCCTCTTTAGCTAATTTGTCTGCGCGTTCGTTTCCGTGTGTATTACAGTGTGATGGTATCCACTTGATGACCACTCTCTGGAAGTTATTACACAATTGGACTAGGGTTGTTCTCAAGTCATCTAGTTCACTGTTCCTGTAGGTTTTTAGAGCTATTAGGACTGACAGTGTATCAGTCAGTATCACACATTTCTTGATGTTATTTTTGTTCTGGAGTTGAAATACAAAAAAACAATTGTTGTGTCAATTACAAGCTCTTATCAACTTTTGTTTTTGCAGATCATTTTGAGGTAAAAAAAATATATTTCTAATTATTACTATCAGCATCATTCAAATCATTAAATCAATAAACCATCAATTGTTTCTCTGATCGAATCGTCTCAGCTTCCTGTCTCTTCTCCTCTTCTTCTATCTTTCAGCTCCCTGTGGGCATAGGTCTTCAACAAGCACTTTCCAAGCCGTTCTCTGTCTTGACATTCTTTTTAAGACCGTTCCATGTCTTCCCCGTTATCTTAAACTCTGCTTCTATCTGTCTTCTCCAAAATTCTTTGGTCTTCCTCTTTGTCTTTTTCCCTGGGGATTCCAAAAGAGGGCCTGCTGTGTAATACTCTCAGTTGGTTCCCGCAGTGTGTGTCCTATCCAGCGCCAACTTCTTCGCTGTATCTCTTTATCCACTGGTATTTGACTGGTACATTTCCATAATTCTGAGCTAGTGATTTTGTCCTGCCATTTCAATCCTTTTATTATGCGTAAGAATCCATTAATTTTACTTTTATTCTTTTCTTCGACTTGTCCATGTTTGTGAAGTTTTTTTCGGCTAATTTTTTTACTGTACGGGATAGCCAGTCCCATGCCCAGCACTCCTTAGTCGCCTCTTACATATATACGTGATAGGGAACAGCGCCACTATTCTTTACTCCCCTTTCGGGTCCCGGCAGCGCACGGGCGCTGAGCTTCCTGTACTTTATATCAAAGTTAACAATTGTGCATATCCATTAAAAAATAAAAATAAAGTATCAGATGCGGACACTACATAATCTCTATATTTTTCCCTACTCAACGATATATTTGTGAATAATGTCGTGCCGTTCCGCCTTGCTTTGCCGGAAAATATGCACACATTCTAAGTGGCTTTGTGAACCTCGATGACGTATCACTAACAGTAAATAATTCTCATATTTGAGAATGAATTCGGACTCAACCGAACAGTCGTTGATTGAGTAAAACTTTTCTCTACCATTTGGATCAAATTTGTTTTTTTTCCCCCTGTCATTGCACTAATATTTCATTATAATAAGTATCTATCTATCTATCTATCTATCTATCTATCTATCTATCTATCTATCTATCTATCTATCTATCTATCTATCTATCTATCTATCTATCTATCTATCTATCTATCTATCTATCTATCTATCTATCTATCTATCTATCTATCTATCTATCTATCTATCTATCTATCTATCTATCTATCTATCTATCTATCTATCTATCTATCTATCTATCTATCTATCTATCTATCTATCTATCTATCTATCTATCTATCTATCTATCTATCTATCTATCTATCTATCTATCTATCTATCTATCTATCTATCTATCTATCTATCTATCTATCTATCTATCTATCTATCTATCTATCTATCTATCTATCTATCTATCTATCTATCTATCTATCTATCTATCTATCTATCTATCTATCTATCTATCTATCTATCTATCTATCTATCTATCTATCTATCTATCTATCTATCTATCTATCTATCTATCTATCTATCTATCTATCTATCTATCTATCTATCTATCTATCTATCTATCTATCTATCTATCTATCTATCTATCTATCTATCTATCTATCTACCTACCTACCTACCTACCTACCTACCTACCTACCTACCTACCTACCTACCTACCTACCTACCTACCTACCTACCTACCTACCTACCTACCTACCTACCTACCTACCTACCTACCTACCTACCTACCTACCTACCTACCTACCTACCTACCTACCTACCTACCTACCTACCTACCTACCTACCTACCTACCTACCTACCTACCTACCTACCTACCTACCTACCTACCTACCTACCTACCTACCTACCTACCTACCTACCTACCTACCTACCTACCTACCTACCTACCTACCTACCTACCTACCTAATCTATCTATCTATCTATCTATCTATCTATCTATCTATCTATCTATCTATCTATCTATCTATCTATCTATCTATCTATCTATCTATCTATCTATCTATCTATCTATCTATCTATCTATCTATCTATCTATCTATCTATCTATCTATCTATCTATCTATCTATCTATCTATCTATCTATCTATCTATCTATCTATCTATCTATCTATCTATCTATCTATACCTACCTACCTACCTACCTACCTACCTACCTACCTACCTACCTACCTACCTACCTACCTACCTACCTACCTACCTACCTACCTACCTACCTACCTACCTACCTACCTACCTACCTACCTACCTACCTACCTATTTATCTATCTATCTATCTATCTATCTATCTATCTATCTATCTATCTATCTATCTATCTATCTATCTATCTATCTATCTATCTATCTATCTATCTATCTATCTATCTATCTATCTCTCTATCTATCTGTCTATCTGTCTGTCTGTCTGTCTGTCTGTCTGTCTGTTTGTTTGTTTATTGTCCTTTCGAGCCGAAGACGGCACATGGGACAGAACCACAATCTCAAAAACAGAAACCTTGCGTGCCAAAGTGGCACATATTGCAGAGATCACTGTTCTAAAATATATGGCGCTGCTTCCATAACAATACTTTTTACAATGACAGCTTGTCAAGCCATCGATCAATCTCCTTAGTCGCCTCTTACGACATGCCTGGAAGGTCACAGTGTCACTATTCTTTACTAATAAGTATACTTGGGTTTATTATTTATCTTTTCATCGGCATCATGGATTCTACTGGCTGTCATATTTAATTTTATTTGAAATAAATTCTATCTCTTTAATCGAATCAATCAGTTTTGTTTCTGGCATCAGATTGTTGTTATACCATACCTCCTAAAGAGCAAAGTTTCGTGTTTCGGAACTTATATTTCAGAAAACACGTTCCCATGTTTTTAATAACAACAAAAATGCGTAATCTATTAAACAAAGTTAAGAACTGGGTGGTATAGAGGTGAGACGCCGATTTCTGGAATGAAACGTCCCGGGGTTAGAATCCAATTTTGGACATTGTTCCCTTCGAATCTGTGGTTCATCTTTTACTGATCTCTGGGTAATGATATTCGATGTCTTGCCACACCCCTCAAAAACTTTGAAAAAAAACAGCAGGTCTTGTCTGCCCTTGGGCACACTAAAAAAGCCTTGGCCTTTAAAAGTCGAAACCAGTACGCCAAAATTGGCAACTGTCCTGGCCAAAATTCATAAGCAAATCTACCAATGCCATAGGGGAGAAATGACAACAACTAAAATAGAAACAATGGTACAGTAAAAGCTTTACGTAATTGATAGACGACACAAATTTGAACGACGTTACGGCTCAATAGGCCTTCAGCAGGAACAAACAAACAATACAAACACAGATATGTAAATGAATAAAACTAATCCTACATAGCTAACTAGCAATGAAACGTCCAAAACAAAATAATCAAAACTGGTTTAAGAAACGAAAAATCTCTTCCCTGTGCCGTGGACCGACAGAGAGAAGACATTTTTCGCCTCTTAAACCAGTTTTCTTACGTATCTGTGTGTACTGTACTGTGTACACATATTCACTTACATATCTGTGTGTACTGTAATGTGTACATATTCACTTACATATCTGTGTGTACTGTATTGTGTACATATTCACTTACATATTTGTGTGTACTATAATGTGTACATATTCACTTACAGATCTGCGTGTACTGTACTGTGTACATATTCACTTACATATCCGTGTGTGTGTGTTATTTGTTTGTTCCTGCTGAAGGTCTGTTGAGTCGAAACGTCGTTCAAATTTGTGTCATCTATCAATCACGTACAACCTTTACCATACCATTTTTTCTATATATATTTTTTTCAATTCTCCCTCACATTTAGCTTTACAGCAGATTCGCATTTTTATGCATTCATTTGCATTTCTTTGCCTTGACCCCCTACCAGTGCCATGTCGGATGTTTCCATAACCAAAGAGATCAGGGCTATGTCGTAAACTAGCGACACGACGCACTCACGACCACTTAACTGGTGAACACTAAGAACAGCTGAGGTTACGCCAACGCTGTGGTAAATGAAGTAACTACCAAATGAATTGCTTTTTTGTTGTGTTACGCCAAAGTTGTGGTAAATGAAGTAACTACCAAATGAATTGCTTTTTTGTTGTGTTACGCCAAAGTTGTGGTAAATGAAGTAACTACCAAATGAATTGCTTTTTTGTTGTGTTACGCCAAAGTTGTGGTAAATGAAGTAACTACCAAATGAATTGCTTTTTTGTTGTGTTACGCCAAAGTTGTGGTAAATGAAGTAACTACCAAATGAATTGCTTTTTTGCTGTGTTTGTGTGTGTGTGTGTGCGCGCGCGTGTGTGTGTGTGTGTGTGTGCGCGCGCGCGTGTGTGTGCGTGTGCATAACCCGGTCTTCATCGTTTAACATCCTATGGAATGTGTTACAAAAAGGAAATAAAAAAAGAAAGAAAGAAATGGCAGACCATGAAAACGTTGAATGTATGTAATTTCAGACATAATTTTGAGCACTATTCAGGATATCATCATTTTAAAAAATATTTTTTGCCATGTAATGAGAAGGGAACAGCTGGAATATATCGGAACAACTAGGAACATTGAGGGACGAAGAAATATAGGGAAGCAAAGAGGACCAGACAGCTTAAGAGAATGGCTTGGCAGGAGGTAAACAACAGAAATGATAAATAGCTGCCGAGATCGAAAGTTGTGGAGAGACATGATCACCTACGCCACTAGGCCCGGTACTTGATGATGATTGTATAAGTAAAGTAAAGAGCCCCGTCACGCCAAGTGGTGTTTAGGGAATGTGGTGTTAGTGACCAACATTTTTGAAAACCTTTTGGACATGTTTTTTGGGGGTAATGTAGTCGGTATTACGTCCGTGCCGCGTTACTTTTCCAGAAAGAAAAAAAAAACCCAGTACCCATTTAAGGCTGGGTGAACCCGGAGCCGTCGATCAGGATCGAACCCGACTATCTTGACCTTTGTAGTCCACTTCACTAACCACTGAGCTATCGCGGCTCCCTATATAATTTGAATGGTTCCAAATTAATGTGTATATAATTTACCACCAATGAAAAAACATTTTAAATTCCATTATCAACTTTTTCTTGAATAATACTCAATAGCACGCGATACAAATTTCATAATAAATATGAATCCTGTTTCAGAGATGACCAGCAGTCTACTAGGTTGTGGTTTCAATTCATTAATATGAGTGTCTGAAGGGTTAAAGACAACTACAATTACACGGATAACTGTAAGCATTGCAAGAAGCGGTGGCGTGGGCCGTGAAATCAAATATAATAGGGTCAGTGATAGCAAAAGTGTCTCCGTTTGGAAGTTGTGGGCGGAGACAGGGATGACACGACTCGTGATGAGATGGGAGATAAGCCTATGACATTTGCCAAGTGTTTGATTCATAGTTCATACATGTCATAATAGTCCGTGGCCTTTAAGCGTGTTAATTTTGTGCATGGTAACGTGCTAGTGGTGTGTTACTGCCGCCTATAAATAAGAAAGCCTTGTGTTGTAATACTTTGTGCCGGCGAATTATTTAAGCTATGGGAGATGTGTAATAACTAAAGACCATAATTGTGTGTAATGGTTCTTCGTTCTTGGTGTGTTTAATAGTAACGTATCGAGTTACCACTAACAAATGACTTATATCCGGAATATACAATTTCGAGTCACAATCCCTTTGTGTTTCATAGTGGTGATTTAGTGAAAGTGGGATGGCGCTTTGATCTAGAAGTTATACTAGTTGGGCAAACCTTAAAGATAAACGTGGTAAATAAGATGGCAGTTGTATAGACAAGAAAGTAAAATTACAAGATTTGCAAACAGCAGTCTCTATGGACCAAAAATGCTTGAATAGATTAAAAAAGTAACGTTGAGGGTGTTTCTTTCAGTACTCGTTTATTGAAAATAACCTTTGGTAAAAAGATGACGACTCGTGAATGACGTGATTTGTAGACAAAAGAAGGAGGGAAGGGTCTATTATATACTTAATTTCCATTGGTTGTTTGTTTGGGACGAATGTTATTCTTCACTATTTAATCGCTCTTGTTTGTATGAACCTTCCCTCGTCTCGCAGTCAAAACGTACCTGATTCCAACCACGCCTTGAGCGGTCGGATAGTTGTTTCTAGTTATATCTAATCTCAAGGTAGGTGACATATATATAGTACATAGTCATTTCGGAGACGGAGATTTATAAACAGGCTGCATGTCCAATTTCAGAACGTAAAAGAATCCTTGGCAGTTGAAAATCGAATAGAGTGGGCTGTATACAGCTGTCAACATCATATTTAAAAATAAAAGTAAAGTCATCTAAATAGTAAATATAAAGTTTATCTGGCATTACTTCGTGAAACCTCACTGCAGTGCTACACTACGAAGATCGTGCATCGTGTTCATATCCTCCTGTGTTGTTATATGTATATATATATATATATATATATATATATATATATATAGGATGAACATATTAATGGACAATACTGAGCATAGTGATGATGGTTATAAAAGAAGGACGAAAATAATTGTTGTTTACTTTATAGATATATAAATCATACACGTTAAAACCGTTTCACAAGAATAAATGCATAAACCTTTATTTATATATCTTTTAATTATTAATTAATTAATTTGCTATTTACGAATTAATAATATTATAAGTAAAAAAAAGTAAAGTACCCCCGTCACGCCAAATGGCGTATAGGGAATATGGTGTTAGTGACCATACATTTTACAGACCTCCGGCACATGATTTTTGGGGTAATGTGGTCGGTATTACGCCCGTGCCGCTTTACTTTCCCAGAAAAAAATCCGATACCCATTAAAGGCTGGGTGAACCCGGAAGCCGTCGGTTGGAATCGAACCCTACCTCTTGTCCTTTGTAGTCCAGTTCATTAACCACTGAGCTATCGCGGCTCCCATAATAATATTATAGCTATAAAGATATTCTAAAATTAAAAGGAAATCACATTGAACACTTTAAGTTAATTAAGGTCCGTGGCCAAATTCAATGTTCAATTAAATGAACGGGAAGACTTGTGCACAGCCGAAGAGCAATCAGTCAGATAAATTTGTTAACACTTTCGTTGGCGTGTATTCCCATCCTCATTATATAAATCTAATTTGTGAGTGATAATTGTGTGGTACAGAACACTCAGTTTGATTAAAAGAAGGTGTGTTTTCAAGAGCAACAGAATTGCTTGTTAATATTTTGAATATTTCCCAAAAAGAACGTTTCAGATTTGTTCAGCTTTGAAATGCTTATTATCGAATCATATATATTCGCCATCATAAGTAACAGATGCCGCGCCAGCTGGTGCAGGCGATCATCTCTGTCCACATCACTCGGTCTTGCATAAAAGTAGAAAGAGCCCCGTCACGCCAAGTGGCGTATAGGGAATATGGTGTTAGTGACCATAAATTTTACAGACTTTCAGCACATGATCTTTGGGGTAATGTGATCGGTATTACGCCCGTGCCGCTTTATTTTCCCAGAAAAGAATCCGGTACACATTTAAGGCTGGGTGAACCCGGAAGCCGTCGGATAGGATCCAACCAGATCTTTTGTCCTTTATAGTCCAGTTCACTAACCACTGAGCTATCACGGCTCTTTCGGTCCTGCATACATGTCATAATTTCAGTCGGTGATCTTTTGTTATGCCATTTCGATAAGCTGTTCAATATTATTTTCTTTGTTTTCCTCTTATCTTCTTTCTATTTATTCTGCCTGTTGTTATAGTATTCTCAATACCTTCATTTAGCAAGGCATTCCCAATCAAAGTAGATTGTCTCTTCCGTATGTTTTTGATGATATTCATGGTTTCAGC
The DNA here is from genome assembly GCA_032433765.1 of Megaustenia siamemsis. Taxonomy (NCBI): domain Eukaryota; kingdom Metazoa; phylum Mollusca; class Gastropoda; order Stylommatophora; family Ariophantidae; genus Megaustenia; species Megaustenia siamemsis. Next base: position 54,659,183 of record JAVIAB010000124.1, read on the forward strand.
ATCTCGTATTAAACATTCTTCATTTGTAATGTTTGCTGTCCATTGAATTCGCAGCATTTTTCTGATACACAGGGAGCCGCGTTAGCCCAGTGGTTAGTGAACTGGACTACTAAGGACAAGAGGTCTGCTTCGATCCTAAACGACGACTTCCAGGTCTACCCAGCCTCAAATGGGTACCGGATTTTTTTTCTGGGAAAGTAAAACGGCACGGGCGAGATACCGACCACAATACCCCAAAAATAAGTGCCGAAGTTCTGTAAAAATTATGGTCACTAACACCATAATCCCTGTACGCCACTTGGCGTGACGGGATTCTTTACTTTTTTTTTAACTTTTCTGATAAACCACATCTCAGCTGGCTCAAATGTTCATCGTGTTGTCTTACTTATCGTGCACTACCTATTTCCATATAGTAGAGCAGGTTTGATGTAGCACCTTAGGGCACGTTTTGTAACAATAATTGACAGTGCATTTAGTCGATGAAAATATCGCCATCATATATATTAATTAAGCTAGAAAAGTCACACTTGTATATGTGGTATCCTAAACTAGAACCATTCCGGAAAATGAGAAATATAAAAATGAGAAAAATGTACTGGAATCAAAACATCTTGAACATAAATTTTGCTTCAAGATTGTTAAGATTAGAGGTAAAGTAACAGGCAAAGGATTGCATTGCTGCGGTAAAGCTGGTAGCAAGGAGCCAGTAGTGGGGTGTGATAAGCGCTCCAAGTTATGGTGACAGCTTTACAAGGAAGGAACGCAACACAATACTGACGTTTCAGCCTGTGGTCTACTTCAAAATGCTTCAAAATGCAGGGACAACAACAAACGGTGAAGCACAATTATCTATAACTACATGTTAGATGATCAAGTTGAGGGAGAGGCAGACAGAGAGAGGAAAGTAAGATGTTGAAATAAGAAAGCACACTTTGAGATTAGAAACAAGCAGCCGTGAAAAAGACTGGTAGAAAATATGATTCCTTAAATCTGTCAAAGAGAATGAGGACTTTGAATATAAGAAAAATAGAACAGTCATTGATATGTGCAGCATCGCAATCTTCATGTCGATATCTTTGTGATTAATTTACCTGTGATATTTAGAGCGCTTGTGAAGCAAACGGTGATATCATTAATAGTTTGACCACACGGCACCTAGATGGACGCTTGTTTGCGTTGGAGCCATGATGTAAACAATGTTGACTTTGCTTGTTTCCAACGGTTTGTCTCATTCTATTAGAGAACATCACGCTATCTGTTATCACAGCGAGTTGGCGGCTTTTTAGATATGTAATCACGGGTTTGATAATAAATGTTTGTACACAGTTCGTTAACCATTGCTGTAGATCAAGTCTTTATTCTGCTGGCTTCGTTCGCGGCCTTGGAAGCTAATGACCTAACTTGTACAGACGGTTGGTTTGGGGCAAATTGTACGTTACAATGTCACTGATATAATGACTTAGTTTGTGACAAAACTACAGGAACATGCCCAAACAAAGACAGTTGTCAGCACGAATATTTCGGACCCCAGTGTCAGTACTTGGATCTCGTGTACAAATACGCACAAAAATCTGAACCTACTTTCCTGTTTGATAACAACGATACCACATGTAATCCGAACACAAATTCTACATCAGTTGAGGCCACTCTCAATCAATCTTTGCAGTTCTCCTGGTTTATGATTTATTTGAATGACTAAACCTATCCGGACAGTTTCGCGGTAAAACTAAATGGTTCTGCCTCATATAACAATGAATCAAGGTTTGTAGTTAGTCAGCACGAGATTGATGTCTTTTGCTCTGGGGCTGGTCTGATCAACAAGTTACGGATTGAAGGGGCGATAGTTGCAAATATCTGCTCCATTTACATTGGCGGGGGTCGGAATGTGGCTCTCAAACAGAACACAAACCAGACCGACACATTTAATGCTTGTTATACAGGAGACGGATGTGGAACAGAGGCCGCAGTTAATGGCAAAGCAAAGGCTAATCTCTATGACAATGATTGCATACACACACAAAATTGAGAAGTGGAACCAATCTAGTTTACTGGTATCTGAACTTTGCCACACCCCAGAAGATTCACACTATTCGAATCTATTATCGAGCTAGCACTATTATTCGGGTAAAAAATGCCACTCTAAAGGCTTTCTCTGACAGTGGCGGCCTAGTGTTCCAGTATAATGATATATCATACCCTAATGTTTCTTTGAACACTACTGTAGTCACCACACAAACGCCAATGGCACACATTAAGATTGAGTTCTCACCGACCATTTCGTAGGCCGACAGTGCACTGACGATGTGTGAGGTGCAAACATTTACAGACACCTATTGTCTGGATGGGCATTCTGGGTCGTTTTGTGAAGTGTGTAGTGGGTGTAGCAAAGGCTGCAACGTCATCATCGGTACGTGTCACGGCAACTGTTCACATGGGATCTATGGACACGTCTGCTCCAGGTCTTGTCTCAGTGTCTGTCCTTTCTTCTTCTTCTTCTTCTTTTCTCTTTCACTGATACCTAAAAGGTGTCGTGATTTATATCATTTGTCGTTCTTGTGCTGCTCGAATTGTCTGAATTAGTGATTTTCCTTTGTTGTTACATGTCTCTGTCACTGCATCTATCCATCTTCTTCTGGGTCTTCCTCTTGGTCTTTTCCCATGCATTCTCGAGAAGAACGCCCTTGATAGTGATTGGTAAGGATTCATTCTGACCAGGTGGCCGAACCATTTAAGTTGTTGTTGTTCTATATATTCTTGGCAGGGTTTTGTTCCTACCATTTTTCTTATGGTTTCATTTGGTATTCTATCTCTTCTTGTGTTGTTTGTTACTTTTCTCAAGCATCGCATCTCACATGTATTGATCTTTCTTAAATGGGATTTAGAAAGGGTCCATGTTTGACTTTCATAGCACAAAGTTGGTATGAAGATGCTATTTATCATTTGTTGTTTAGCTGGCATAGAAATGTTTGGATGTCTTAACAATGGTGAAAGCTGGTATGTGACAGCATTTGCTTTTTGTATTCTCATGTCAATTTCTCTGTCTAGTTTTCCATCTTCTGTGAACATTGCGCCTAAATACTTAAATTCCTCTACTTGTTTTATTTCTTTGTCTTTGATCTTGATGTTTAATGGGTGTCTCAATTTGCTTATTCTTATAGCCTCTGTTTTTGCTGTGTTAATTTTCATACTGTAGTTTGTGCAGCTTTTATCTAGAGATGTTAAATGCTGTTGTAGCAGGTTTTCATCCTCATATATTAGGCATTGGTCATCTGCGAAGAGTAGCTCATTGATGTTGGAGTTTTCTACCTCTATGTTATTATTTGATTTGTCCTTGTTGTTGGTTGTTTTCTGATTTATTTTGTCCATATATATGATGAAGAGGAGTGGTAAGAGGACACATCCTTGTCTTACTCCTGTTGTAACCTGAAACCATTCTGACAGACCTTCCGATGTTCTGACGGCACTTTAACTGTTTTTATATAGTGCTATTATATTTTCTAGTAGTTGTCCTGCTACCCCGTATGTTTCTAAAGTTTGCCAAAGTTTGTTCCTGTCCACACGGTCAAACGCTTTTTCCTGATCTATAAACACTATATTTAGGTTTCTGTCATATTATAAAGTCTGTCCTTTATGTGAGAAAAATCCGGAAAATGCCTACTATGTAAACATCCTGGCTATACATGTAATGACACTTGTCCCGATGGTAATTTTGGGCTACAGTGCGAACAGACGTATTCTGATGGCTGTGACATCATATGTGACCCGGAAAGTACAGACTACGTGCAAGGAAACGTACTACGGGTCAGACTGCACTCTCAAATGTCCGGACAACTGTTTCAACGACACCTGTGAACAGTCAACCGGGAACTGTACATGCAAGGGAACGTTCTACGGGTCAGACTGCACGCTCAAATCTCCGGACAACTGTTTGAACGGAACCTGTGAACAGTTAACCGGGACCTGCGTCTCGTATGTCGATGATTCCCACATTAAGAAGAGTCTGCCGATTACAACAAACCCAAGCATATGGATACCTTTCACGATCGCTGCACTTCTACCTCCTCTTCTGCTTCTCTTGAATTGAGCCATGGCTCAATTCTCAGTGTATATCCGTGCTAGTCGTAGCTCATATCTTAGTGGATGTATGTGCTCGCCATGGCTCATATCTTAGTGTGTGTCTGGGCTGGCCATGATTCATATCTTAGTGTGTGTCTGTGCTGGCCATGGTTCATATCTTAGTGTATATCCGTGCTAGCCATGGCTCATATCTTTCAGTGTGTGACTGTGCTGGCTTTGGTTCATATCTTAGTGTATATCCGTGCTAGCCATGGCTCATATCTTGGTGGTTGTCTGTGCTGGCCATGGTTCATATCTTAATGTGTGTCTGTGCTGGCCATGGTTCATATCTTAGTGTATTTCTGTGCTAGCCATGGCTCATATCTTAATATGTTTCTGTGTTATACATGGTTCATATCTTGGTGTGTTTCCGTGAAGCCATGGCTCATATATCTTAATGTGTTTCTGTGCTAGCCATGGCTCATATTTTAGTGTATTTCTGTGCTAGCCATGGCTCATATCTTGGTGTGTATCATGTTATTCATATCTCATATCTTGGTGTGTCCGTGTTAATCATGTCTCAGATCTTTATGTGTGTCTGTGTTTAGCCAAATCTCATATCTTAGTGTGTATCTGTGTTAGTCATGTGTCATATCTTTGTGTGTACATGTATGGGTTAGTGATATCTCATATCTTTGTGTGCATGTTTATGTTAGTCATATCTCATACCTTTGTGTGCATGTATGTGTTAGTCATATCTCATATCTTTGTGTGTGCATGTCTGTGTTAGTCATCTCTAGTGACTCGGGCAGATGGTGCTCGTAAACCTGGGAGGGCCGACCATCTAAGGGCAGAATCCCCCTACAGAAAAGACAATCTGCTGTCTTGCAGGAAGATTGGGGGCAATCAAAGGCTAAGGAATGCAAACCTGAATAAAATGCTGGCTGAAATCGGATGCACTGGGCCACTGGCACAGAACACAGTGCAACGTTTTAACGGGTGTTCAATCAGAATGGATCTGGCAGACTCTAATTGTGATGTTCTGTCTGTGGGAGCGATCAAAACACTTAACCAGACAGCTGACTTCATGTGCAAGTCTGGGATCCTACTCTGATTGAGTCCTGATCGCAGAGAGAGAGAGAGAGAGAGAGAGAGAGAGAGAGAGAGTTTGACCACACAAACTTTTAACAGTTGAACGTAAGGAAAATGTGTGTGGGTTTTTGTGTGTATGTGTGTAATGTTCATTGCAGATCTTACTTCTATTCTCTTTCGGTGGAAGGGGAAAAGTCTACTAATGGGCTAGGAAGAATAAAGCCCGCATGTCCAGTAGAGAAGCGAGATAGTATGTATAGAGTTAGGGTTTGAATTTCATCCCCGACTGAAGAAGACCCTTGAGCCAATTGCAAATCGAAACAATGTCTACCTAGTCGAAACACACACACACGTATACTATATGCACGTACACACAAGGAAATAATTTTTATCTCCAGTTACTCATCATCAGGTCGCATGTCCTTTGCAGAATGCTGCATTCACCATAGTTCGTCAGAAAGAATCTTTGTCTTTAGCCAGATCTCCAACTTCTTCTGTTGTCATGTTCAAAGTCGTCTTGAAACGACTTATTTTCTGTGGATTTCCACATTGTCAAGTGCAGTGAAGGATCTTCTTGCTTTTTATATCTTTATTTTGGTACGGCTTTGTTCTCTAGTTCTATTCCATTGGTTGGCCGCCTTCAACGATAGCACAGCTAGCCAACCTGTCCGCTCTTTCATTTCCCCGTACTCCCGCATGTCCAGGGACGTAGACAATGGTGACCCTACGTTGTTTTTTTTTTACTTCTGTAACGACTCTACCAATTTACTGCGTACAAAGCCCGCCTCCACTTGTTTTTATCATCCTCATCGAATCACTCAGCATGCAGGCGTGGGTGTAATCTTGTGACTCTAACAAGATGAATTCCATGGTCACTGCCATCATCTCCATCGTCATGCCACTCGTGGTCATAAGGTATGAACCACTATCTTCTTTGACTATTCTGCCTGCCGAGCGTGCTGTAAACGCATATGCACTCCTTTAGTGTTGTATTACAGATCCGTCTGCATAGATGACTACATCTTTCTCATCGGTGTTATCCCAGAACAGATCGTTGACCTCCGCATTGACCACGATCGAGTTCTGTTCCCTGCACTTCCTGCTGAGTGTGACAATACACGAGCATAACCTTTGGTGTGTAAATGTCCCTTGTATGTGACGTATCGTAATGTCTTCAGTATCCTAATGTCTGCAGTATCGTAATGTCTACAGTCCGTCACCTTCCATGACTGTTTTTTCTTCTCTTTACTCTCAACATAAAAACAACTATTCTCAGTAGAATAGCTGTGTTTTTGTTAAATCTTCTTCATTTCATAACTCTTGGGGTCGTTGGGGCACCATCGACAGACTTCCTCAACCGTCATCATTCTTCTCAATTCTCTCTATCTTTATTCTTTATTTCGGACTCTGCAAAGTCGAAACTTGTCCATTCTTTGATGTTATCTTCCAATATCTTTCTCAGTCTACCCCTCTATCTCGTCCCTTTCTCGATGCTTGGAGAATGAACTTTGCTAGGAGTTTAAACTGCAAACGTAAAAACATTTTCTGTTCTTTAATTTTATTTATTACAACTGTATAAACGTACCTGTATATTACATTTATGCACGCTTCGACTATCACTTTGTCCAGTGCAGCAACTACCTGCTCATGTTTTTCAACAAAGGCTCACGATTTACATATTTTCTTCAAGTGTTTAGTTTGGCGGAAATAACAGCTGGAAAATATGATTATGAACGCTGTTAGATATGAAATAATTTTGTGAGCATTTACCGTTTCTGACCCGAGTCGGTAATTCATAATGCATGGCATAGCTTGCAGAAGTTTGTGCATATGCTATATACGAATTAAATGTTCATAGCATTATATATATATATGCACACATACATACAAGGTATAATATTGTTGTAATAATGTTTCTTCCTTTCTTTCTTTCTTCTTTCTTTTCTTTCTTTCTTTCTTCTTTCTTTCTTTCTTTCTTTCTTTCTTTCTTTCTTTCTTTCTTTTTTCTTTCTTCTTTCTTTCTTTCTTTCTTTCTTTCTTTCTTTTTTTCTTTCTTTCTTTCTTTCTTTCTTTCTTTTTTTTTCTTTCTTTCTTTCTTTCTTTCTTTCTTTCTTTCTTTCTTTCTTTCTTTCTTTCTTTCTTTCTTTCTTTCTTTCTTTCTTTCTTTCTTCTTTCTTTCTTTCTTTCTTTCTTTCTTTCTCCACCTCTTGCGCCAGTTTGGGTGTCGAAATCGAAGGAGATATACCGTTCTAGTTCTTGCCCTTTTGGCGGCTTCAATCTTTGTCACTTCATCTTGTAGCGTTTCTTTGATTTATGTTCATGTTACTCTGACTTTATCTCTTGTTCTTTTCTCTTCTCATCTTTTATTGTATGCTTTTGTATGGTAAGGAATCACATGGCATTCTCTCTAGATTGCAAATCAATTTATTTGTTGTTTTTGTATGTAGCTTAGGGTTGGCTCCATGTATAATCTTTCTCTTTTAATAATGTTTCTGTTTGTGCCATTTCTTGTCAGTACAAGAGCTTTTCTGAGACATCTCATCTCTGTGATGATAAGCTTTCTTTTATGTTGAGCCGTAAGTGACCATGTTTGGCTTTGGTAGCACAAATTTGGAGATGAATATACTCTGCATACGGTTTTATATTAGCGGTATTAGGTATTATTTTGTGTTGAAGTATCGAGGTAGCTGTCCCAATATCTCGTGTGCCTTGTTGCATCAATTGTCTATTTTTTTATTGATTTTACCATCTTCAGAGAATGTTTTTCCCAGATATTTAAAGTTTCGTATTTGTTTTATAACTTAATGTTGTTGTGATATAATAAATTATTATAGTGAATGCATCTTTTAATGAAATCGTAACAATGAAATTTAAAATGTACCATAATTTAAGTTCATTGACATATGTTCAAGTAGAAGTTCACAATACAACAGATCCATCATGTATCTGGCATTGGTAATAAGCAGCGGGGCGGGGGGGGGGGGGAAGGAGGGGGATACCTTCAGTAATAACAAATGGAGATGCAAACGGTGATAATAGGCTGACGATGAAGTTGGGTATGTAGCATGCTAGAACAGATCCAGAAAAAAAAAACTTTCATTTGGTGGATCCCACAAGGAAAGTGGGAGAAGAAAAGACCTTGGATAATTTGATGAAGGAAAGTTGAAACAGAGATGAACAATGTAAATCAGACCCGATGGCACTGGCAGAGCATGGTGGAATACTGTTGTTACTGCAGAGCAAAATGTTAAAGATGTTAAGGACGCTGGTCTATTGATAGTATAGTCAGCCATACTTACTATGGATTTTTTTAGCACTTATAGGAGATGATGTTTTTTTCTTTTCTTTCGTCGGGTATTCTTATTTTCTATGAATCTGCCGGCTTCTTGTTTGAGTTGAATCTATAGATTGTGTTTCCAAAGATTGGTGTCGACGGCTATTTCTTCCCCAGGCTGCAGGGTGTATGCTCAAAGTCTTTATGTCTCGTTTACATATATCAATACATCGGAATTTTGGGCGCTCCCTAGTTCTTTTGCGATCATATACTTGCCCGTAAAGTACATCTTCTGGTACGCGTCCGTCTTTCATACCGTGTAAGTGGCCAGGCCAGCGTAACCTACGTTGTTTAAGAAGCGTGTAGATGTTCGGGAGGCCTGTGCAAGTGAGGAGCAAGAAAAATTAGAGGATAAAGTGAATGATAATCGCTAAAAATCTAATGACAATAGTTAAAAGATACAATGAGAACATCTCATTTGGAACTGACATTTAATATTGTCGCTTCTATAACAACTGAGTTCCTTTAATAAAATTGTGTCACATGACAGGGTAGGTGAGTCAATGTAATCCAATGGCTCTCTAGTTATATAACTATACGGCATGACAACACTTCAGATGTTTGTTTCTAAGACATGTAGGACATTAGTAGAATATAATGCATCTAAATAGATTTCTTAGAAAAAAAAATTATTAGAATATAATATATTTAAATAGCTTTCTAGGAAAAAAAATAACCAGAATATAATGCATTTAAATAACTTTCTATGAAAAAATAAATATAATATAATGCATCTAAATAATCTTTTAGGTGAAAAAGAAATGTAAGTAGAATATACTGTATCTGGGAGCCGCAATAACTCGGTGGTTAGTGAACGGGACTACAAAAGACAAGAGGTCGAGTTCGGTCCTGATCGACAGCTTCCAGGTTCACCCAGCCTTAAAATGAGTACCTGATTTTTTTTGGGAAAGTAAAGCGACACGGGCATAATACCAACCACATTACCCCAAAAATCATGTGGCGAAAGTCTATAAAAAATGATGGCCACTAAAACCATATTACCTGTGCGCCACTTGCGTGACGGGGTTCTTTACTTTACTATACTGTTTCGAAACAACTTTATAGGAAATAATCATGAGAATATAATCCATCTCACAAACTTTCTATGAAGAAATCAGTAGAAACATTAAACATCTCAAAACTTTCTATGAAAATATAAGTACAATATAATGCAGCTAAATATTTTTTACGTTTGAAAAAATCAGTAATATAAAAATGCTTCTGAATAACTTTGTAGAAAAAATCAGTAGAACATCATGCAACGAAATAACTATCATAAGTCAGGTCGGGTAATTTTACCTGCTACTATATGCAGCACAACCTGCTGCTGTCCGGCTGCCTTTCAGGTATGCTCGGGTGAGAGTAAGGATAAGGGAGGGTACCATGAAGTAAAACAACCCAACTTCCTTGTGGTTGAGACTTTTTTGTCAAAGGCTAGCGGACCGAACCGTAAACAAACCGACGGAAGGCAACAGAAACCTCTGTCGTAACTTCTTTGTATAATCATGAATCGCCACAATTATAAGAATTCACGATAACAACGTTAATGGGGATTCCAAAGGAATACCCTCGTTCGGTAGGGGACATCATGTGTTACAGGTGATACCCGATCGTCATCAAGCTACTGAAAGGAAGATAAAGATAAAACAGACAGGACTCGGAACGTAACAACACTCATGCAAAAGGGAAAACTGGAAAACATCATACAGGGAAAGAAAAGGATGAATTTGCATTTATTGGAACTGTGTGAAATGAGATGCACTGGATCAGGGAAGATATATTCTGATGAATATAAAATCATATATTCTGGATGTAATGAACACCAAAGAGAAGTAGGTATCATCTTGGGTGCAGAAAGAGCAAGAACAGTAAAGACTTTTGGGCAATATATGACAGTCCTGTTAGTGAATTTGAATGGAAATGAGATATTAATCGCATAGAAGATTATGCACCAACAGCAGACAGTCCAGAGGAAACAGTTGATAAATTTTACTGCGAGCTTAAGATGACACTTCATCAATGCAAACTACATGACAACACCCCATAGTTCTAGGGGATCTCACAAAAGTAGGAAAGGAAAGGATTAACGAAGTGGTTAATTACTATGGCTTGGGAGAGAGAAATGAAAGAGGTGACAAACGTATTGATTGGGCAAGAACACACAACATAATGATAGAAAACACCTGGATTAAGCAACACCCAAGACGTCTGTGGAGATGGGAAAAGTCGTATGTAATCAAATCAACTACATAATGATAAACACTAGAATTAGAAACAGTCTGGAATGTGTAAAAACTTAGACCAGAGGCAGATTGCAATAGTGATCATGTACCAATTGTGGGAAAGCATAGAGTAACATTAAAATCAACAAAACGAGCCTCAGTTAATTTCAAGTAAAAAATTAGATTTGATCAAATGAGACAGGAGGTTACGAGACAAATATAACATCATAATTCAGAACCAGTACAATACAATAGAGAAGATACAAAGCATTGATGAACAGTGGGAAATTCTAAAAGAATCAATGCAGCAAACATCAACAGAGTTTAAACTACCAGTGAGGACAAATTCAAGAAAGAAATTGACGGCATATGACATTTTATAGCTAACGGATACAAGAAGAAGAAATAAGGATAACAAAGATGAATACTAGAGATTAAATAAAGAAATTGTAATAAAATTCAACTTAGCAAAAGAATTATGGCTAAAACAGACGCAATGAGATTGAAATGTAACCAAAATGAACCGCCGAAGCTATCTACAGCAAATTGAAGAATTAACGGGAAGAAAAACGCAATAAAAAAACTGGATGTCTAAGATCAAAGGCAGGAGTACTGTTGATCGAACAAGAAGGCATAAAGGAACTGATAGAATACTATAAAGATCTTTATGATGATGAACGAACAGAAGTAATTGTTACGGATAAAGGTGTAGGACCAGAAATACTCAAAGAAGAAGTGGAAGACGCCTTGCGCAATATGAAAGCAGGAAAAGCTGCTGGACTAAATAATATAACTAAAGAAGATATTGAACCCATGGATACTTTTGGAATTGTTGTTATTGTTGTTGTTGTATTCGCCAGCTTTCAACTCTGACGAAGTCCCTAGAGATTAGGAACTGAATTGTGCGTGTTAATCCATTTTTCCCTGGCAGCAGTGTGCACAGGGGTCCCTCGCCGCACAGGCAGATAACTCCGACTTCGGAGGTACTTATGTTTTTTTTTTTCCGTCGATGAGTAACCGACGTTTCAAGCCGGGCCTCGCTGCTGAGACCAGGGGTTGTTGCCGCAGAGAGAAATCATAAATAAAAATCCCAACCGGTGTAGCCGAGATATGAACCTACAACCTCTCTGTCTCGAGGCCCGCGTCTTGCCTCGAGACCAACAAGTCCCTCATGGACTGGGAATATGAAGAAACTATAACAAGGAACACTTTTCGTGCATCTTTTGGAATTGAAATAATAACAAAAATATTGAATAATATCTACAACAGCGGATATATACCAGAAGACATGATCAAATCAATACCCATAGCCCTACAAAAGAAATTTACTGCGATTGAATGCGATGATCATCGCATAATAAACCTTATGAGTCTCATGTTTTATAGATCATACCAAAGCATTTGACAAAGTAAAGCCCCAAGAAATAAAAATTTTAGAAAACATAAATGTAGCCAGCAAAGATCTAAGTATAATAAAGAACATGTACTGGCAACAAACAGAAGCAATAAGAAATGAAAATCAACTGGGAATGTTGTAACAAATACAACATGATGTTTGGTAAGGATGTGTGCTATCACAAACTTTATACAATATGTGTAGTGAGACACGTTCATGAAATATGTGCAGATGGTTAAAAAGAAAAAAAAAACGAAAGAAAAAAATAACAATGCGTCGTACACCAACACTATTTTCCTTATTACGTCACACTTGATTTATCATTCTTTCTTGTTGTCCTTAATCATTGTCTATGAAATGATTTATGTTATATCTTTGGCCATCACTTTTCACAGTATATCTTTCATAATAACTAAAATTTGAAACTGAACGTAGATATTTGCATGTTATTGTTTTGCATCAAGTATTATTTGTCTTAAGATATTTATACCTTTGATCGTGATTGTCCCTGCATGTCAATCTTTTTGTTCACATTATCAAGTACGATACCGCCCTAATTCTAAATAAATTCCTATATATATTTGCAAGTAAATTGTGCAGAACATTTAAAAGTTACAAGTCTCCTACTTAACATAATGTTTACACACTCCAGACCCTTTTCTATCAGCCCGTGAAATATTGGGCTTTAAGAATACTGCACCTGGTAAGGTCTTTAGAAAAACGATTTCAGAGCAACCCAAGCAATACAAACACATTTTTTTGTAAAACCTCTTTAGGAATGCATTGAGACGTTTTACCATGGGATCGCTCTATCCAATAAGCGCGCACTTCCCCTCTAGCGTTGTTCGTACTTGAACTTAACACGCGATCTTTTTCTTCTTGTATATTTTGGGTGTTATAAAATCGGAGAGTCCTGCTGGATATGCCATTATAAAAGTCTTATTTTAAGTTATACAAACTGCTGTGGCTAATACAATAACGTATGCATACTTTCGCGTGGTTTTAATAAAAAGACATTCCAGTGTCACCCACGCTTCAAATTACAGGTTCTGAGCCTAGACATCTTAGTTTAATCCTTGCTGTGACGTGGTCTAATCGTCTACGTGCGTATTGCTGTAGTTGAGTTATTAAAACACGATATCCCCCCTTTTTGGGATTCTAAACTCGACGCCGAGTTTATTTATTTATTTATTTTGAAGACGGATTAATTTGTGCTAAACTGTCTTAAATATTTTTGTGTGAAAGCACATAAACAACAGTAGTTCAGTATTAAGAGTAAACAATAGAACAAAAGCAGCACGACAACCGAAATATTATTTGTTGAGACACGATTGTGTTCAAGTTGTTTCACTTTCCGTGGTGCACCGGGAAAGAGCTTTATCTATAGTTTATATAGGGTATCGTTTTTCATGTTTTCAGCTTAAAAGATTTAACGTCTTTACGAGATACCGGTTTAAGAGTGTAAAGTTAATATAAAACGTATATTTTTCAAAACAAATATTTTGTATTTCAATATTCTTGACTGAACATACTTATTTTTGTTAATGGAAGTAGTTTTAAATAATTTATTTCGAAAGAAGGATCTGTGACACTGTAAAATAATGTGATAGATTCTGTGGTATTGTGAATTATATTTCTGGACAACTTGTATGCGGTGTGAGTTATGTGGTAACCAAGCGATGCAAGATTTATGTAATTTCTGTATGGAGCTATTGTCGTTTGGTTTGGGATTATGCGGCCTGTAGCTGTGTGTTGCCTGTTGGTCATGTGGCTGATTCTTGGATGCCGGAGCGAACCTGAGCCCAAAGTGAGCACAAAAAATGCAGGCGTTGATACTCAAGGTAGCCAAAATCTGCCCAAAGGTAACGCTTACTTATAATTCATTACATGTTATGTTTAATTTAGAAATAATCGTAGATAATGTGTATGTAAATATTATATACGAATAATTAAAATCTCAAAGTATATATTCAGTACTGGAGACAAATAATAGAAACAGAGGGAAACGTCCGAGGCGATACTTCAGGGAATCATAGGAGGAAGAGATATGTACTACAGCACTCAGAAAAAAATGACAAATAATCAACAACAGAAAAAAACAAAGAACAATATATGGTCCGAAGCAGGATCGAACCCGTACTCCATGGCACTGACCTCCTATGATTCCCTATGTATTCAGTAAGGAATCATTAGTTTTGTCAATCTGTATTCTGTGCTAATAACTTCAATATCACAACTATCATCGTGACTACCTTCCTCTTTGAATGTTTAATTTAGCGAACGTTTATTTTGAATTCATTCAATGCGTTTTTAAACAATACAAACATGTAGAATGTAAAGCACATCACCATTGAGTGCCGTCTCCGCATAGAAGGTTGGCTACCACGGAGCATCATTCCGCTCTGTATCTTGCTTTGATGGCGCAGGTTGTCATATATTGACTTGTCTATCTTTTGGTGTTACTCGTCCATGTTAGTCTTGGCCTATCTCTACCTCTATTTTCCCTTACAAGATTACTTTTAGAAGGCTGTTGTGTTTTTTAACATGCCCGAAAAAATCTCATTTGTCTTGTTTGAATTGTATTTAGTAGTTCTCTTTTTATTTTTAGTTGTTTTAAAACTTCGTTTTTTTTCCTTTTATTTCCACCCAATTCTTCCTTTTCTTCTATAATTGCACATTTCAAAGGCTTCAATTTTTTGTTATGTTTTCTTGTCTAATGTCCATGTTACTGCACGATATAGGAATGTTGGACTCCCGGGGAATATGGCGCTCTGTTCGCTGGCTTCTTCAGAGGCCTCACAGATAAGTGCTGATTTCCAGTGAACTTTTCTGTTTATTTGTTTGTTTTTATTGATATTTGAAGGGATCATACGCGCTTTCTATTTGATGTAAATCACTTTGCTTCTTTTGATTCATTGCATTTTTTTTTACAATTTCCTTATTTGATCACTTATACTCATCCTTGTTGTTGATTGCGCTATTGAACGCGTCAAAAAATGGCGGTTTGTTTTCGCCGGTCTGTCGTCAAGGACGCGTAATTCATTTGTAAAAGGCTCACAGTGTATCCGTGTGCTGCAGAGCTATTTACTGGAGTTGGCCAGTTTATAACGTGGAAACGGGTTCTGGACCGTGCGACTGAGTAAGTGCACGTGAGTCTAGACCATCCACAGCATCGACGTTCAGCGACAAAATCATCTATGATACTATGACGACGGTAAGTATTCAGATGCAGCCCAAACGACAATATCGAATAAGGAAAATACGACAAGGTAAGCGAGGTGGCGTTAAATTGTCGAAGTGTGAGAGGCTAGGCCTAAAGTATGTGCGCGTTACATATTGGAATTGTGGGCCCATAAATCAACGACGGCACATTCTTGATAAGCTATTGTGCGGCGCCGATATAATGGTTTTGCAAGAAACTCTTCTTGGTGACAGGACAGTAAGCACTCCTGGATATCATTGTTTCTACAATAAGCGACACCTTGGGCAGGCCATCCTTGTGCGCAACAATATGGTGAGCTGCTGAGGTTGATATGTCTGTGTGGGACGATGCAGATTTGCAGGTACATGCACTAAGGGTGCAGTCCCAGTTCATTTCGTAATTTTAAATGTGTATGCCTGTAATGGAGATAGCTCAGTGGTTAGTGAACTGGACTACAAAGGACAAGTGGTAGGGTTCGATCCCCACCGACGGCTTCCGGGCTCACCCAGCCTTAAATGGGTACCTGATTTTTTTCTGGGAAAGTGAAGCGGCACGGGCGTAATACCGATCACATTACCCAAAAATCACGTGCTGAAGGTCTGTAAAATTTATGGTCACTAACACCATATTCCCTACACGTCACTTGGCGTGACGGGAATACCTTACTTTACTTTTTTTTATGTCTGTAATGGGAAGGTGAACACACAACAATGGCAGAATCTCTTCGAGTTCGATGAAGAGAACGTAATATGCTGCGGAGACTTTAATGCTAGAGGAAACCAGTGGGGTAACGTCATAACCAACAAGCAGGGAGAAGACAAGAGAACGCACTAGTGTCAGTCGATTTAGTGTGCTTGAATGATGGAAGGGCAACATGAATGGCCACTCGAACAGGGGACTCTGATAGTGTCATAGACCTTGCACTGGTGTCCAGGTGGAGTGCACAGGGGTTCCACGGAAGTGATCACTATCCATGTGTCCTCATAACTGAGAAAATCAGAAATAGAAGCCAGAAAAGAAAGCTCCACACATTCCACTACGAGAAAACAGACCAGGACATCATTAGCAAAATCAGACATAGGAAACAGAGCGCTGCTCGTAGGAACAAGGAGATTTGGACGCAGCCACCCAGGTGGAACTTAGAAGTCAAGGAAGCTTGGCGGAGCAAGAGACAAACGGCCAAGACTTCGCAAGAAGCTAGAAAGAATGAAAGAACACAACCTGAGCTCTTGAAGCGTCTGAAAGTTGAGGTCGACCAAAAAATGATGCACTTTAAACTATGTGCTAAGCAGGCTAAGGATGCCAAATGGGAAAACTTCTGTAAAAAGTGTGCTCAGAAAAATCGCTAACCACATTCTCGCGCCTTCATCAGAGTATGAATAGCACAACACGACACAGAGGCATTCCCGACTTTCAGAGCACAGGCCGGATAAGGCACAAACCTAATGAGAGCAAAGGGAAGACCCTGCTTGCCCGCTACATTGAGAATACGGACCATAGAAATGAGACAGTAAGAATGAAGATACGGGGATCGCTATCAAAATTGTGTAAGGATGTAGGGCTGGAAGAAGATCTCACAATCACAACCGATACCATTCGCACGACACTTAAAAGGTCACACAACACTGATCCTGGTCCAGAATGTGTTCGGTACGATGACATAGGCGATTTAGCTGACGACTTGACAAAACTGGCCAATGAGTTTAATGCCAGCATTCGGAGTGGCCAGATTAAGGAGGAGTGGCTACATAGCTACTTACTACCGCTACCGAAGCTAAACAAGGACCATTCTCAGATCAGTGCCTACAGAATCATCACGATAGAGAACACTGCGGGCAAGCTGCTGGAGAAAATAGTTGTTCGTGTCCTCAACTGTTACTTTGAACAGAAACGCGCATTCCCAGCCACACTCGGAGGTTATAGATATAACAAAGAGGCATGGCTCAATGTGGCAGTCTTTGCCTATGACGTCTTCGAAAGCTTTCACAGACGACAGGAGACATGTGCTGCTGCTATAGATCTGGAGGATGCATACAACAGGGTACCATTTGAATATCTCATGCATATGCTCCTCAAACTGGCAGTGAACCCCTTCCTCATTAGATGGATCGCCGCGGCACTGTTTCAGAGGAAGGTGATACTCAGATGTGGAAGTTGGTCTCCCCAGCCAACATTCATTTGTCCAGGCCTGCCACAAGGTTCACCATTGTCACCAGTTCTATTTAACGTGTACTTAATAACGATCACGGAACAACGGCTGGATGGGAGGGGAAGAACTATGACTTTTGCTGATGATATTCTGGGATATCGACAGGGAAGAGCCAGACGGGGAATCGCCTCCACAATGCAAGACGAACTCGATCGCATTTTTTCCTGGTGTGGGGTTTCAGGTGCCTTGGTGAATCCTAATGAAGCATCTGTTTCATGGTTCTCCCTTAACAATCATATCGTTAATACGACAACACCAGTAGTAAGAATGGGAGCTGATGAGGTGACCAGGGATAAGTTGATGACATACCTCGGAGTTAAGTTTGATCGCAGCCTGTGTTTTCGGGACCACGTCGACCATGTGATAACTAAATCAAGCAAAGGATTAGCGGCCTTGAAGGTCATGGCAGCTGCCAACATCGAGCGGAGGCTACTTACTCTTCTGTTCCAGGGATTAGTCCTCGCACCAATCGAGCATGCCCTGGCAATTCTTACTGTCAGTACGACTCAAATTGATAGGCTGGAGAAAATACAAAATGAAGCCATGCGCATTATCTTGGGATGTACAAGAGACACTCCCTGTGTAGCAATGAGGTATCTTCTTGACTTTCCAACCATGGATGACAGAATCAAGATCTGGAGAGCACGAGCATGCCTGAAGATTAGTACAGATAAAGAGCATCCATTGCACCACGTGCTCAACACAGGGAAAGGTGTCAGGCTAAAAAAGAGGCAAATCATGGGTGGGCCGAGCAGAAGATGTCATCAAAAAAGGTATGTGGGGTTACTAATATCAGCGGTTGGTGAGGAGTAGATACCGGTGCCTACGTCATTCAAGGGGACTTTCTCGTGTATTGTCACACTCGGCAGGAAAAGTAGGGAACAGAACCCGGTCGTCGCTAATGCTGAGGTCAACGGTCTCATCTGCGATAACACCGATGAGAAAGATGCAGTCATATATACAGACGGATCTGTAAGACGACACCAAAGAAGTGCATGGGCATTTACAGCACGCTAGGCAGGAAGAATAGTCTATGCAGACAGTGGTGCATACGTCGTGACCACGAGTAGCATGACGATGGAGGTGATGGCAGTGACCAAGGTATTCAAATGGTTAGAGTCACAAGACTACACCCACGCATGTATAGGCCCTGCTTGCCCTGCTTGCAAGTGATTCGATGAGCGTGATAAAAAAAGTGGAGGCGGGCTCTGTACGCATGCAATGGGTAGAGTCGTTGCAGAAATCCAAAATACGTAATGTCACCTTTGTCTATGTCCCTGGACATGCGGGAGTGCGGGGAAATGAAAGAGCGGACAGGTTGGCTAGCTACGCTGTCGTTGAGGACGGGCAACCAATGGATCGGGCGGACACCATCAATGCCCTCCGAGATTTGGGAAGAGCACAGGACTTCGACAAACACAGATCCACGTCACTTCTTCGGATGATGGAAATGGGAGTTAAGATTGGCACAGCAAGAAATGAGAAACTTAGTGGCCTAATAAGATCAACCAACATAGAACTGGAGTCGTCAGTCGCTGGACACTGCGCGAATTGCTGATGGGCGGATCTGAGCACCTATGGACATGTTCGGAGTGCAATGATGATGACCCGCTAATAACTCAATAACTCAATAGGAATGTTGAGAAGATATAACATTTTGCTAATGTACTTATTTTTAAATCTTTCTTATGACATAAGTTAGAATTTCTCTCCATGAATGTAAAACTAACTGATAATAAAAATGAAAATTTCCGAGACATCTATAGATACACCAAGTGGCTTCAAGTTATGTGTTAGTAATGCTACGATACAGCGAGAGTAACACAACGATATAAAATAAGATTAGTTCCTTAATGGCATTACAAAGGAGTATAAATACGAGATTAAGTTTTGCATTTTAATCACACTTGTTTAAGAAATTTTCTTTTTAAAAAGAAGATACACTTTATCTAGTTTGATCATATAATCTGACAATGTATTTGTATTGTAGTTAAAATAA
Organism: Megaustenia siamemsis; assembly: GCA_032433765.1. Classification (NCBI taxonomy): domain Eukaryota; kingdom Metazoa; phylum Mollusca; class Gastropoda; order Stylommatophora; family Ariophantidae; genus Megaustenia; species Megaustenia siamemsis. The sequence goes on from JAVIAB010000124.1 coordinate 54,678,693, forward strand.
ACCAGTCATTGACTTTTTCATTATTATGTTGAGAAATATTGCAAGAAAATATAAATGGTGTCTAGATAATCCAATCATTGGTTCATTATTTTCAGTTTTTCGGAACACTACAATTTACAAATTATTCTTAAATAATTAAATCGTTTCCTCATTACTTGCCATTTTGAGAAGCAGGAAATGACCAATCACTTCAGCGAAATATAATCCATCATATGAAATGATCTCAAATTGCAGGGGTTTATTGGGATGATGGGTCAATGACCATTTATGCAACGTTATGTTATACCATCATCATCATCAACATCAAGTACCGGGCATGCTGACGTAGGTGATCATTTCTCTCCATAACTTTCGATCTCGACAGTTATTTATCATTTCTGTTGATGACTATCTGCCAAGCCATTCTCTTAAGCTGTCTGGTATAATTTCTCTTTGCTTCCATCTATCTCTTAGTCCCTCAATTTTTCCAGTTGTTACAATATATTCCAGCTGTTCTCTTCTCATTACATGGCCAAAAAAATGATAATTGTTTCTTCCTAATATTGGGAATTAGCTCTCTTTTTGCTTTTACCTTTCAGAAAGTTTTCATTACTCTTCTTAGCTGCCCATGGTATTCTCAACATTCTTCTGTAAAACCACATTTCTACAGACTCCAGCGATTTTCTTGTCTGTTGTTCTATTGTCCGTGACTCTATATCATATCAAGATCTATGTTATATATAATCTACAATTTTACATTCGTTTGTATGCAGTGATAATGTACTGGAATCGTCTCTGTTCCCTCTATGTAAAACGTATATATTTAGTGATTCAAAAAAGCCAAGATTACCAGTAGAGCGATCAACTTAATGAACTATATATATATATTTGTAAAGTATTGCTTTAACTGGTTACAATGGTCATCATCATCATGTGCCATACCGGTTGGCGTAGGCGATCATGTCCTTCCACAATCTTCTATCTACCGTGCATCGTATCAGTTCTGTTGTTGACTTTTTTCCATGCCAAGACACCAAGTTATTCAGTATTTTCTTTCTTTGTCGTCCGCGATCTCTCTTTCCTTCTATTTTGCCAGTTGTAACCAAGTATTCCAACTTTCCTCTTCTCATGATCTCGATATTCTCGGATCTCACTACCCAGAGAGGACTAGACATCGGATCTCACGACCCAGAGTAGACTAGACATCGGATCTCACGACCCAGAGTAGACTAGACATCGGATCTCACGACCCAGAGTAGACTAGACATCGGATCTCACGACCCAGAGTAGACTAGACATCGTATCTCATTACCCAGAGATGACTAGACATCGGATCTCACTACCCAGAGAGGACTAGACATCTGATCTCACTACCCAGAGAGGACTAGACATCGGATCTCACTACCCAGAGGCTAGATGAGGGCAAAGTCACAAGGAAACTATGGATTCCAAGTGAAAAGTTGCAATAGCTGGATTCAAACCCGGGTCCTCCCTATGCTTAGGCTGACGTCTTGTTTCTTGACAATCCAATCCCCTAAAGTAGAGTCGATATGGGAAGTTCACACCCGGAAACTGAACTCGAAATCTTTTGGTCAATATCCATAGCACTAATCACATGGCCACCTCAATTTCTTGAAAGTAAGTGCGGCACGATGAAGCATTTATTTGTTTTTTTTTTTTGTTGTTGTCCTGTTTCTGATGAAGGTCTGTAACCGGAACGTTGTAAATTGTTCTGTTTCCTATTAGTTCAGATGCCCAATACAATTTAAGGTTTTTTTTTTTCAATAGCGGTTAAAAGGACTTCAGGGATTTATATATTAGTGAACCCTGGTAGCATTCGATAGAAGATGTAATTTCGAAATAAGGAATAAAAGGTGACATGCGAAAAAGTGTTATTATAAACGATTGGAAAGATATATCGTGTAGCAATCCCTTGTTCATGAGAGCAAGAAAATATTCTCCAGTGTTGTATGAAAGTAAACAAAAGCATGGAAATGAAACTGTGTGATGTGGACAGGGAAATGTGAAGGACACGATCGCCTACGCCATCCAGTATGGCACATCAGTATAATAATATCATCATCATTGAATAGCCCCCGCCATAGAATATATAAGGAAACAACAGATAAAATGGTTTGGCCACGTGACAAGGCAGAAAGAACACAAACACAACACAACGAGCCTTCAACAAACGTTGTGAGAACACCAGACCCAAGGGTCGACCACGAAAAAGATGGGTCGATGGAATATTAGAAGCACTAGGAAACATAACAGCAGCAGAGGCGAACAGAAGAGCAAAAGACCGCAAATTATATCTCCCCTCGACGCTGAAAGACAGATGAGGAAGGAAAGAAGAAGATGAAGAAGAATCATTGAGTGCCGTCTCTGCATCGAAGGTTGGCTACCATGAAGCGCCATTCCACTGTCTCTTGCTTTGATGGTGCAGATTGTCATAGGTTGACTTGTCCATCTTTTGTTGTTACTGGTCTATGTTAGTCTTGGTCTGTCTCTGTCTCTTTTACCTTGTATTTTCCCTTCCAATATTACTTTTAGTAGGCTATTGTGTCTTTTAACATGTCATTTGTCTTGTTCTAATTGTGTTTAGTAGATCTCTTTTCATTTTTAGTTGTTTTAAAACTTCATCGTTTGTTTTCTTTTCTTTCCATCCAATGATAATATATACATCTCATAAGGAAGCCCAAAAGAAGAGAAAGAGAGAGATTTCTAGACACTATGACATCATGTCATTGAAGATGTGGAAGAACATAAGACAAGACGATTGTTAAGAAAATATTGGAATCTGTGAGCTTCCATGTTAGGCAGAATGGAACATGACAGAGAAATAATAAAAAGTAATTGTATGTCTCCAGTGCATATTTTAACAAATATTGTAATGATTTCTACTCATTATTGTATGTGGTTTAGACACTAAGATCAGCAAAATCCCCAGTTCCTCCTTAAATAGATTTGCTTAAACCATCTTCATAACTCGTCTGTGTTTAGTGTCACTACGACAGATTCTACAGTCTGTAGAAATGTAGTTTTACAGAAGAATATTGAGAATACCATGGACAGCTAAGAAGAGTAATGAAGATGTTATGAGAGAGGTCAAAGCAAAAAGAGAGCTAATTTCCAAAATTAAGAAGAAACAATCATCATTTTTTGGCTATGTAATGAGAAGAGAACAACTGGAATATATTGTAACAACTGGAAAAATTTAGGGACGAAGAGATAGAGGGAAGCAAAGAGAAAAAATAACAGACAGCTTAAGAGAATGGCTTGGCAGACGGTCAACAACAGAAATGATAAATAGCTGCCGAGATCAAAAGTTGTGGAGAGACGCGATCACCTACGCCAGCAGGCCCGGTACTTGATGATGATGATGATGACAGATTGTCCCGTCCATTATTTTTTCTTGCAAGTTATTTTTCGAAATTTTCTTTTCAAGTTGTTTTTCGGTTTTTTGTTTGTTCGCTTGTCTTCAATAGGATATAATTTCTCTGTATACGTTTAACACGTTTTATTTTGCACATTTGATGGTTTAGTATCTTTATTTTTTTTATTTTGAGGCATAGAATGACGCGCACAGGTCAAACAGAGTTGTGAATGAGCCAGGCATGCTACTGTCACTATCATCATCATCATCATCGAGTGCCGTCTCCGCAACGAAGGTTGGCTACCATGGAGCGCCATTCTGCTCTGTCTCTTGCTTTGATGGTGCAGGTTGTCATTGGCTGATTTATCCATCTTTTGATGTTACTTGTCCATGTTAGTCTTGGTCTGCCTCTGCCTCTTTTACCTTGTATTTTCCCCTCCAGGATTACTTTTAGTAGGCTGTTGTGTCTTTTAACATGGCCCAAAAATCGCATTTGTCTTGTTTGAATTGTGTTTAGTAGTTCTCTTTTCATTTCTAGTTGTTTTAAGACTTCGTCGTTTGTTTTCTTTTCCTTCCATCCAATTCTACCTATTCTTCTAAATATCCACATTTCAAAGGCTTCAATTCTCTGTTCTGTTTTCTTGTATAATGTCTTTGTTTCTGCACCATATAGGAATAATGAGAAGATGTAACATTTTGCTATTCTTAGTTTTAGCCCTGGTGTTATTTGTTTTGATGTTAGTATGTCCTTCATTAAAAAAAAAATACTTTTTGCCATTCCTATTCTTTTGTCGTATATTTTCAATCACTGTCACTATGCGAAATTTAATACGAATATTTTTGAACCAGGACGTATAATTCTGGAAGGACAGAAAGTATAAAAAAATATGTCATAATCGCCCCCCCCCCCCCATAAAGTTAAGATGCTAATAGCTCTTCTGATGATCAGATTTCCCCCTGACACAAAGTTCTGCATACCTATTACAAGGAAAATTAAATCAACTTTGAAATATCCTGTGTGGGACACCTGATAAACAGTTTGACAAAAGTAGCACAGAAAATAACCGCACTAATTATTACCAGGTCCGAGCACTCCTTTAGAAATAGAGCTTTAGATAATAGAATAGAGACAAAGCGTGAAAGTAATACAACAATCAGTAACATTTCTAGTGCCTCATATTTCACCGTCAAAACCAGGGAAAGGTTAATATGCAATGACTAGACAGAATTGTGTCAATCTTGTGGAAATCTCAAAGGAAATGGGACTAAGGATTCGTGGCTGACTCAATCAAAATTAGAATTAATTTAGCTCGCTATCATCACTCTCTCTCCCTTTCTCTCACTCTCGCACTCTCTCTCTCTCTCTCTCTCTCTCTCTCTCTCTCTCTTCTGACATCCTCTTTGTACCAATTCGGGTGTCGAGGGAGATAAACATTTCTGCTTTTCGTCCTTTTAATGGCTTCAAACAATGTCTATTGATTTTGTAGCGTTTCTTTGATGTTCTCTGTCCATCTTAATGCGGGTTTGCCTGTTGCTCTTCTACTTTAATATATTTCTTGTATGTTATAAAGAAGGGAGCCGCGATAGCTCAGTGGTTAGTGAACTGGACTACAAAGGACAAGAGGTAAGGTTCAATCCCAACCGACGGCTTCCGGGTTCACCCAGCCTTTAATGGGTACCGGATTTTTTTCTGGAAAAGTAAAGCGGCATGGGCATAATACCGACCACATTACCCCAAAAATCATGTGCTGAAGGTCTGTAAAATGTATGTTCACTAACACCATATTCCCTATACGCCACTTGACCTGGCGGGGGCTCTTTACTTTTACTTCGCTATGGTATAAAGAAACCACAAAGCGTCCTTTCTAGATCTGTAAAGAAATGTATTTGTTGTTTTTGTATGTAGCTTGGATTTGTTCGATGACTATTCTTTCCCTTATAATATCATTTCTGATTCTGTCAATTCTGGTCACTCCAAGTGACATCATCACTTTTCTCAAAGCACACATTTCCATAACTAACAAGATATAGAATAGATCACAGGCAACGTAAAGTCATGCAAACAATGAATGAATACTTTTTGCAAGAATGCATAGCCCTAAATTACTCAGAAGGTTCTAGGACTCGTATACGTGTTAGTATACTTTTGTGTATATATATCTTTGCATGTATGTTATATCTAAGTAGTTACTTATATGTGTGTCTGGTGTATATATATATATATATATATATATATATATATATATATATATATATATATATATATATAATATATGATTATTTTACCATATCCGCTTTCAAGGTTGCTGCAAAGCACCATTTCATTCTCCATACTGATAGTGCCCGCTACCATTGGTTCTCCAGTCCATCTCTTGATATTCCTATTCCATTCTAATCACTATCAGCATCCGCCTCGTTAACCCCATTTGTTTCGCTTTAATGGTGACAACCAATAAAGTTATTGTGTCAAAGATCTTAAAAGATTAATCTGTTACAAATGTTTCTTAATGTGTCAAAAATGTCTCTTAATGTGTAAAAAATGTCTCTTAATGTGTCAAAAATGTCTCTTAATGTGTCAAAAATGTCTCTTAATCTGTTACAAATGTCTCTTAATGTGTCAAAAATGTATCTTAATCTGTTACAAATGTTTCTTAATGTGTCAAAAATGTCCCTTAATGTGTCAAAAATGTCTCTTAATGTGTCAAAAATGTCTCTTAATCTGTTACAAATGTCTCTTAATGTGTCAAAAATGTCTCTTAATCTGTTACAAATGTCTCTTAATGTGTCAAAAATGTCCCTTAATCTGTTACAAATGTTTCTTAATGTGTCAAAAATGTCTCTTAATGTGTCAAAAATGTCTCTTAATGTGTCAAAAATGTCTCTTAATCTGTTACAAATGTCTCTTAATGTGTCAAAAATGTCTCTTAATGTGTCAAAAATCTCTCTTAATTTGTCAAAAATGTCTCTTAATGTGTCAAAAATGTCTCTTAATGTGTCAAAAATCTCTTAATGTGTCAAAAATGTCTCTTAATGTGTCAAAAATGTCTCTTATTGTGTCAAAAATGTCCCTTAATCTGTTACAAATGTCTCTTAATGTGGCAAAAATGTCTCTTAATATGTCAAAAATATCTCTTAATGTGTCAAAAATGTCTCTTAATGTGTCAAAAATGTCTCTTAATGTGTCAAAACTGTCTCTTAATGTGTCAAAAATGTCTCTTAATCTGTTACAAATGTCTCTTAATGTGTCAAAAATGTCTCTTAATGTGTTAAAAATCTCTCTTAATTTGTCAAAAATGTCTCTTAATGTGTCAAAAATGTCTCTTAATGTGTCAAAAATCTCTCTTAATGTGTCAAAAATGTCTCTTAATGTGTCAAAAATGTCTCTTATTGTGTCAAAAATGTCCCTTAATCTGTTACAAATGTCTCTTAATGTGGCAAAAATGTCTCTTAATATGTCAAAAATATCTCTTAATGTGTCAAAAATGTCTCTTAATGTGTCAAAAATGTCTCTTAATGTGTCAAAACTGTCTCTTAATGTGTCAAAAATGTCTCTTAATATGTCCAAAATGTCTCTTAATCTGTTACAAATGTCTCTTAATGTGTCAAAAATGTCTTTTAATGTGTCCAAAATGTCTCTTAATGTGTCAAAAATGTATCTTAATCTGTTACAAATGTCTCTTAATGTGTCAAAAATGTCTCTTAATGTTTAAAAAAAAAACATCTTCATTGTGAACTGAGTTTAATACATATTTCTCTATTTACATCCGTTTCATACTTGATTATTGGATTACTTTGTCCACACAATTCTTGTCATCCATATATGTAAATAGGTAACCAAAACATGTTTGCACACATTGATAGATAATATCTATGGACAATATTTTCAAGTTTAATTAGATCACGGTAACAATGTGTTGTCTCCCGTGTGTTACCGGGGCCTCATTATGTGGGAAGTAAAGAATAGTGACACTGTGACCTTCCAGGCATGTCGTAAGAGACGACTAAGGAGATTGATCGATGGCTTGACAAGCTGTCATTGTTAAAATCATTGTTATGGAAACAGAAGCAGTGATCTCTGCAATATGTGCCACTTTGGCACGCAAGGTTTCTGTTTTTGAGATTGTAGTTCTGCCCTATGTGCCGTCTTCGGCTCGAAAGGACGATATATATAGAACAATGTGTTGTAAGATCTTCTCTTTCAAAATATCGCTACTCACTTAAAGGATCGTTTCCACGCGACCAGAAACTTGTACACATTTTCTGTGCTGTATACATGTTGTCTCGATAACAATAAAACATGATGTTGAATCGAACATGAAAACAAAAACAAGAAAACTCATCAAGTTGATTCTTCTTAGATCTGCTGCGTGTGTTTTTGCTGTGCAGCTGATAAAAAAAAAATGCTCATGCTCAAAGCTGTCGTCCTGTAGTGTACATACATTTCCTGATAGAAAATTCCATTGTTATAACCCAGAATCGAAATCAAATCCACCTGATTGGAAAAGGGCTAATCTAACCCAGGAGATAAATAATAATAAATGAATATTATTATAGAGGGAAACTTAGCTGAGTGGCAGTGTTCCGTAGCGTTTGGCTTTTTGTGGCAAGGCGCTGTGCCACTGAGTACGGGTTCGATACTGCTTTGGTCTTTATTTTTTTCTGTTGATTATTTGTCATTTTTTCCAAGTGCTGTAAACATACCTCTTCCTCTGAATTGATTCGCTAATCTAACCCACTAGACCACCCATATCCCATATAACATGGTTATGGTTAGTTGAAGGCCCTGGTATCACTGCATATGAATTAAATCCCATATAAGATGGTTATGGTTAGTCCAAGGCCCCGGTTTCACTGCAAGCGAATTAAATACCATATAACATGGTTATGGTTAGTCCAAGGCCCCGGTTTCACTGCAAGCGAATTAAATCCCATATAACATGGTTATGGTTAGTCCAAGGCCCCGGTTTCACTGCAAGCGAATTAAAACCCATATAACATGGTTATGGTTAGTCCAAGGCCCCGGTTTCACTGCAAGCGAATTAAATCCCATATAACATGGTTATGGTTAGTCCAAGGCCCCGGTTTCACTGCAAGCGAATTAAATCCCATATAACATGGTTATGGTTAGTTCAAGGCCCCGGTTTCATTGCAAGCTAATTAAATCCCATATAACATATTATCAATCACATATGAAAATAACAGACATAAAACTTCTCTACCATTGGTAGTTAAACTGAATTCTAAATATTATTTGTTTTCAGTATCTTTGAGTAGATAATCTCTATTATCTTTTATTCTTTGAATCATTCTGAAATAAAGTCTGTTATCTCTATCCACTGACACATTAGTCACTCGAAAACGTTGGTTCTATTGCCATGAAAGCTGTAAGCATTTCTTGCGCGTTTGTTTTATCTGGTCCTATTGATTGTCGGAATGTGCAAGCCTTGTTTTTAGTTACGTGAAATAAGCTAATTCGTTTTTTTTTCTGTTCTGTTCTGTTTGTTAATGTCACTGGTGTCTGCGCTTTCTTTGAATTAACTTAATGAATTGTATTCTTGGAAACCTATTTTCTATTTATCTAGGCATGTTTCTTTACCTCATGTGGTGCACATTTAATTGGTTTTTTTCTCGGTGAGGGGGGGGGGATATTGGGTAGAGAATTAATGTGGTTTAAGATTAGAAATGTTTACCTTGGGGTCGTGGAAAACGTTAAATATTTCTCGATTTGCGATTGCTAGTGATTTATTACGTATGCTAAACACATGGCATAGCTTTATTTCCTATCGCCAATAGAATCTCCTTCAATCACGTGCTCAAGGGTGAGAGAACGTTGAAGGCGAAATTCTCTGTCGACTTTGTTCTATGATACGAACCTGGTACACTTGCAAGGTTCAATCATGGGATTTTTGCTGTGATACGAACCTGGTACACTTGCAAGGTTCAATCATGGGATTTTTGCTGTGATACGAACCTGGTACACTTGCAAGGTTCAATCATGGGATTTTTGCTGTGATACGAACCTGGTACACTTGCAAGGTTCAATCATGGGATTTTTGCTGTGATACGAACCTGGTACGCTTGCAAGGTTCAATCATGGGATTTTTTGCTGTGATACGAACCTGGAACACTTGCAAGGTTCAATCATGGGATTTTCGCTGTGATACGAACCTGGTACACTTGCAAGGTTCAATCATGGGATTTTTGCTGTGATACGAACCTGGTACACTTGCAAGGTTCAATCATGGGATTTTTGCTGTGATACGAACCTGGTACACTTGCAAGGTTCAATCATGGGATTTTTGCTGTGATACGAACCTGGTACACTTGCAAGGTTCAATAATGAGATTTTTGCTGTGATACGAACCTGATACACTTGCAAGGTTCAATCATGGGATTTTTATTAAGATAATTCTGTGCTTGAGGTCTGGGAAATTACTTATCGTTTGTGACATTTTTGAAAAAAAAGGAGATAAAATTTAACCAAAACCATTCAACAATGCAAAACATAGGATAAAATTCACGCTGACACATATTTTATAAGAAAAATACCAGGATTTTTCTCATAAATTAAATTTCTCATAATTCATTTATCTATCTCACAATTATTTTTTTATTAAAAAAATATATATATAACATATTAGGGCTCGTATATTGATTACATTATAACACTAACATATAAAAGTATTAATCCATGCCTAAAAGATATGCATCTAGATGACTCAGACATGCGACTAATATGTAATTTATACTGGGAGCAAATAGCAATAATAATATATAACAAAGAGAACTCTACAACCATTGATATAAAAAGAGGAGTAAGACAGGGATGCATCCTATCACCAAGCTTGTTCAATCTATACAATTAGCAAATCTTTAAAAATATCAAATATATGCCAGGCCTAAACATTAATGGAAAGATATACAAAAACCTAAGATATACTGTATTACAAGCAGAAAATCCTAAAGATCCACAACAATTACTTAATGAAATAAACAAGACAAGCAAAATAGATGGATTAGCTACAAATATCAAAAAGACTAAAACTATAATCATTAATAAAGATAATACTCAAAAGCTTCAAGTGGATATCAATGTTGAAAGAATAGACCTGGGGACAGTTCAGAACTACAGCTACCTTGGTCATACTATAACTAGTAATGGAAAATGTACAACTGAAATAAACAAAAGAATAGGAATGGCAAAACTGCTACCAGGAAGCTCAAAAAGGAGTAAAGTGATGTCTTGATCAGCTCTAGGTCCCTTACCCGGCCAGAGTGATCGAGGACCGCATACTTCCTGCTCCTTCAGTCAGTGGTTTATCTAAAATGAAGAATAGTTGGCTGTAATGTCTTGATCAGCTCTAGGCCCCTTACCCGACCAGAGTGATCGAGGACCGCATACTTCCTGCTCCTTCAGTCGGTGGTTTATCTAAAATGAAGAATAGTTGGCTGTGATGTCTTGATCAGCTCTAGGCCCCTTACCCGACCAGAGTGATCGAGGACCGCATACTTCCTGCTCCTTCAGTCAGTGGTTTATCTAAAATGAAGAATAGTTGGCTGTGATGTCTTGATCAGCTCTATGCCCCTTACCCGGCCAGAGTGATCGAGGACCGCATTCTTCCTGCTCCTTCAGTCGGTGGTTTATCTAAAATGAAGAATAGTTGGCTGTTGATGTCCAAACCATCATGCAATGGATTTCGGTTCCTCCCCCTCCCCCTCCTCCCCCCCCCCCCCCGCTCTATTTAGACTTATGTACGGATCGTTCCAAAACCGACGTTACCACATTCACTCTACATTTTGGCAAATTTTGATTAGGGACAACAATTATACGATTTGAAGCTGATAGCATAAAAAAAAACAAAAGATATCAATTTCAAGACAGATAATTCTGAACGAATGGTCAAGTTAATTTCAAATTTAAACTGAAACGAACTTTTCGAAATTACACCACGGATCCTCGCACGTGAATCTACTACCGGTCAAAGTGATTGTAGTTCGATGCCCAGATGTTGCGAATTTGTTGTAGACCGACACAGTATCAGAATTAACTCAGCTTCTGAAAACAGGTACAAACATTTTTAGGGTCAAAATCTTCTGATTCTTCTGCCTCTTCTTCTACTTCTTCTGCTTCTTCTTCTTCTTCTACTTCTACTTCTTCTTCTTCTTCTTCTTCTTCTTCTATCCTTCATCCATTGCCGTTGGCGTCGAAGGGATATACAATCTGCGATTCTTTACTCTTCTATTGGCCATTTTTGGTGTTATCCCTACTAGTGACTCTAGTATGCCATTTATCCATCTCTTTCTCGGTCTTCCTCTTAATCTGGCGTTTTCGTAGCGTTTGTTTATGGCACTTTGAGTCATTGTTAGTTCTTTTTTGTCTTGTGATGTAGCCGAACCAATTTATCTGTTATTTCTTTATGTATTAGATGGCTGTTCAATGTCGAGTTTCTTCCTCATGTCAGTGTTTCTTACTCTATCCCATAAGCTGTTTCCTGTCATTCTTCTAACACATTTCATTTCGGTGGTCATTATCTTTCTTATTGCTCTAGAGCACAGCGTCCAATGCTGGCACTGGTAGCACAGAGTTGGTAGAAAAATTGATTTGTATATTGCCCTTTTTGCTTCCGTAGTTATTGCTTTGTTTTTCAATAGTGTTGATACTTGGCCTATAACTTGGCACGCTTTGTTACACCTTATATCTATCTCTGTCTCTTGATTATTGTCTTGTGTTAACGTGCTACCCAGATATTTAAAATTATCTACTTGTTTCAGAGTTGTATTATCTATTATGATGAGTGTGAAGATAAGGAACTAAAAACGAAAATAAAAGTAAAGGTTGAACTAGACTTACGAGGGACTTATCTTAGTGACCATATTTTTCCATGACCACGGCACACTTTTGGGTGGATGGGGAGTCGGCATCACACCGTCGTTAGATCCTAGAAACATCTCTGGCACTCATTTTTTGAGGTTGAGTGAAAGTCGAAGCCTTTTCAGTCCGAAAATATCCACTCACTTCTGGGAATTAACTCTGACCCTTCTGATCAGGAAGCGAGCACACTAACCACTCAGCCACCATGACTCAATAATTCATGTACAGACACAGATTTAGTCTCTTTTTGTAGATGATTATGTTTGTACTACTATACCGACTTTATTATCCACAAAGTATGATATAGATCACTTTAAAATAGGAGCGCAAACTCTTTATTCCCTATACATCTTAAGTGATACATGAAATCCTATATTACTAACTTATTTTCGCAAGTACTGCAGGGTGGGGAGCCGCGATAGCTCAGTGGTTAGTGAACTGGACTACCACGGACAAGGGGTAGGGTTCGATCCCAACCGACGGCTTCCGGGTTCACCCAGCCTTAAATGGGTACCGGATTTTTTTCTGGGAAAGTAAATCAGCACGGGCGTAATACTGACCACATTACCCCAAAAATCATGTGCTGAAGGTCTGTAAAATATAGGGTCACTAACACCATATTTCCCTATACGCCACTTGGCGTGACGGGGGTACTTTACTTTTTTTTTTACTGCAGGGTTCATGTACAGTTTCAAGAACTTTCTAAGTAAAAAAAAAAAAAAAAGTAAAGTATCCCCGTCACGGTAAGTGGCGTATAGGGAATAGGGTGTTAGTGACCATACATTTTACAGACCTTCGGCACATGACTTTTGGGGTACGTGGTCGATATTACGCCCGTGCCGCTTTACTTTTCCAGAAAAAAATCCGGTACCCATTAAAGGCTGGGTGAACCGGAAGCCGTCGTTTGGGATCGAACCTTACCTCGTGTCCTTTGTAGTCCAGTTCACTAACCACTGAGCTATCGCGGCTCCCAACTTTCTAAGCGATCAGGAAAACGATTGTAGTACTATTGAGCATTGTCAAAACACTATAACAGTTATTCTATGTATAGTAACAAGAATCAACTCTATTTCATTTCAGATCCAGGTCCTACCAGTAAATGTGTTACAGAACGTACTGATGCCATGGAGATGGCACGCCGTCAGAACCAGGATATAATACTCCCGGAATGTAACCAGGACGGTAGCTACAACGAAGTTCAGTGCCACACGTTAACAGGTTACTGTTGGTGCGTGACCAGGGATGGTAGACATATCCCTGGAACGTCTGTCAAAGACAGGAGACCATGGTGTAAATGTGAGTTGTCTACCTGAGATCTTGAGTATCATTTTATATTATATTGCATACGTGATACACCTGATGGGTACTTCATTAATTTCATATGGAATAAACAGAAGAAGAAAGGTTAAGAGAAAGAAAGAGAGAGAGTTCTTCTCGCGTTATTATGTTTTTTAGTTGTTTAGTGAATATTTTGTTATTACCAATATATTTTTTTCTACTATTTTGGGTAACCTAATCCGCATTTGTTGAAAGTTCCCTGGACAGCTAAAAAGACCAATGAGGAAGTTCTCAAAGAGGCCAACACAAAAAGGGAGCTCTTAAAAAACATCAGAAAGAAGCAATAAACATTTTTCGGGCACATCATGAGAATAGGAAAGTTGGAATACTTGGTTACAACTGGCAAAATAAAAGGAAAGAGAGATCGCGGACGACAAAGAGATAAAATACTGGATAGCTTGGTGTCATGGCATGGAAAGCAGTAAACAACAGAACTGATACGATGCACTGTAGATAGGAGATTGTGGAAAGACATGATCACTAACCGGTATGGTACATGATGATGATGATGAATCCGCATTAAGAGCCTCGGTGGCTGAGTGGTTAGTCTGCTCGCTTCCTGACCAGAAGGGTCCGGGTTCGATCCCAAGGAGTGGCGGTTTCTTTCGAACTGACAAGGCTCCGGAGTTCATCCAGCCTCTAAAAATGGGTACCAGAGATTTTCTGGGAAGTAAAGGCGTCCTAGCGTGATACCGAAAATATGCCGTGGTCATAGAAAAACATGATCACTAACACCATATTCCTCATACGCATAGCAAAGGCGTGAAGGTAACCTTTACTTCTTTTTTTTTTTTAATCAGCATTACGCCACTGCTGTGTTTAATTTCCCTGGAAAAAAAATCTGACACATTTCTAAATCTGGTTGATCTTATAAGCACCCCGGTAGCGTTATTGTTTTTAGATTTCTGAACTATTAATGTGTTTGGCCTGTCACATTTTTGTCACTCGGCTCAGATGAGGTATAGTATTCAATCCCGTTCACCCTGACATCTGGGAGGTTACTAAAGATAAAAGAAATATATTCTGGCCAAACAGGTGGAAGCTTGGGGGAAAAATTACGTGAACACTTATGTAACATCAAACATGATTCTAGCACTCCTGTCTCCTCCAATTTGAGGGGTTAAGACAAAGAAATGCAAATGAATGCTTAAAAATGCGAAGCTGCAATAAAGCTAAATGTGAGGGAGAATTGGAAAAAAATATGGTAAAAGCTGTACGTGATTGATTGACAACAAATTTTGTTTCGTTTATCAATCACGTAAAGCTTTTACCATACCATTTTTTCAATTGTTTTTTTCAATTCTTCCTCCAATTTGAGATTGCCAGGACATAATACCTATAACTTCCGTGTTACTGACATTATCTTTTGCTCCTATGATAACTTCCGTGTTACTGACATTATCTTTTGTTCCTATGATAACTTCCGTGTTACTGACATTATCTTTTGTTCCTATGATAACTTCCGTGTTACTGACATTATCTTTTGTTCCTATGATAACTTCCGTGTTACTGACATTATTTTTTGTTCCTATGATAACTTCCGCGTTATTGGCATTATTTTTTGTTCCTATGATAACTTCCGTGTTACTGACATTATCTTTCGTTCCTATGATAACTTCCGTGTTATTGGCATTATCTTTTGTTCCTATGATAACTTCCGTGTTATTGGCATTATCTTTTGTACCTATGATAACTTCCGTGTTACTGACATTTATCTTTCGTTCCTATGATAACTTCCGTGTTATTGGCATTATCTTTTGTTCCTATGATACCCATATCCGTTTCACGTTGGAGAACCCACTCATGCCCGTTTTGGTACTCTCCAACCGAGAAGATTAACCTCTTTTCACTCTTTTCTCTAATATTGTGGTCTCCTCTTAATGTCTTTCCTCTGTCCTATTCCTCCCTACGCTAATATTATTACCTCTCTTGCTCTTCTTCCTCCTTGCCACCCCTATCCTCTCTTTCTTTTACTCTTTTTCCCGTTTTCTTTGTACCCTTTGGGGCACCTCCTTTCATTTTTTAGAATTTTTCAAATTGTTTATTATTTGGTTCCTTTGGTCTAATTAAATCCTAACTGCCCTATTGTATGTTAATCTTTAAATCAGACTTGACGAAATTAACGCCAACGAATTAACGAATTTATTTAACACATTTTTTAAAGATCTTTGTATTTGAGTATTTCAACTCATAATTTTGTATTTAATGTGTATAGTTTGTTTTTTTTTGTTATACCCATTGAAGGCTTTTTTTCCGAAACGTTATAACTTGTCTTGTTTTTCTGTTAATTTAGCTGCTAAATACCATTTAATGTTTATTTCCTTTCTGACTGCTTCTTCTTACTAAAAAAATACTCAATTACTACATATGGGATTTGAATTCTGAGCTATTTGTTGCAAGAGTAAAACAGACACACTATGTCCACGTAGACCCTCATAGTAAAAGTAAAGAAGAGATGCGATCGAGTTCGTTTTGCATTGTGGAGGCGGTTTCACCTCTGTCCCTGTCGATATACCAGAATATCATCAGCAAAAATCATAGATCTTCCTCTTCCATCCAGCTGTTGTTGTGTGATCGTTATTGTGTACATGGTAGATAGAACTGGTGACAATGGTGAGCCTTGTGGCAGCCCTGAACAAATGGGTGTTGGCTCGGATGACCAATTTCCAGATCTGAGATTACCTTCCTCTGAAACAGTGCTGCAGCGATCCATCTAATGAGGAAGGGGTGCACCGCCAGATTGAGGAGCATATTCATGAAGTATTCAAATGGTATTTTGTTTTATGCACTCACCAGATCTATAGCAGCAGCACATGTCTCCTCTCGTCTGTGGAAACCTTCGAAGACGTCATAGGCAAAGACTGCCGCTTTGAGCCATGTCTTTTTGTTATATCTAAAACCACTTAGTGTGGGTGGTGATGCGCGTATCTGTTCAAGGTAACAGGTAAGTATACGGGCAACTATTTCCTGCAGTAGATTGCCTGGAGTGTTCTGCATCGTGATGATTCTGAAGGCACTGATCTGATGGTTTACTATGATGTGGTCCTTGTTTGACTTCGGTAGCGGTAGTAAGTAGCTGTGTAGCCACTCCACCTTAATCTGGCCACTCTGAATGCTGGCATTAAACTGTTTGGCCAGTTTTTATCAAGTCGTCGTCAACTAAATCGCCTATGTCGTCGTACCGAACACCATCTGCACCAGCAGCAGTGTTGTGTGACCTTTTAAGTGTTGCACGAATGGTATCGGTTGTGATCATGAGATCTTCTCTCAGCACTACATCCTTACACAATTCTGAGAATGACCACGCAAGGCTTATTCTTAGAGCATAAATTTGATAAATGACAGCAAAAGGTGCATACAAAAGAAAGTAAAAGACAACAGTACGATATTAGTGAGCTGTAAGAAAAGACGACAAAAGGCATAGCAGACTGAAAAATATACTATGGCATTTTACTAAATAAGATAAGACAAGAAAAGATATAGATAACTGATAAAAATGACATGAACGATTATAACTACCGAATAATAAATTGTCAAGAACATATACAGTTAAATTATAAGAAAAAAAAGGAAAAAAACAGGGATATACTTAAATGAAAAGGAAATATAACAAAACATATAGCTGAATTGTTAAAAACATACAACGAAGGATATATCTAATAATAAGAAAAGACAATAAAGGATATCTAAATTGTAAGATAATACAACAAAGGGCATAGTTAAAGAATAAGATGACAACAAAGAGTAGATCTACAAATTAAGAAACGACAATAAAAAAAAAACATAAGTGAATATAAAAGAAGGACGGTAAAGGATACGGAGTAAATTAACATCTTTTCTGTGGACAAAACACACACACAAATCTCCCATTTTTCTAAAGCAAACCGCTGGTTTCTCGGAACACACAATATAAGGTGTAAAGCTAATAATGCTTTCAACCTCTTTTATGTTCTCATTCCTTTTCAACTCATTTGAGCCGTCTTCTCCACGAACTAATTCTCACTAAGCTACGTCTAAATGTGACAAAACAGATCGAATGGACGTCAGTGCGGGTGTTAAGAAAAGTCAGAAATAAGAGATACACATATCGTTGTTACCTATTGTGATGGTTTAAAATGGTTTGTGAAGAAGTTGAATTGTGTTTTTTATTCCTTGAATTGTTTTTTGGAGATTACATGGGATAAACAAATGTTGAAAAGCGTGTCTGGCGGGGCATTCATTATGTTTGCAAGATTAGACGGTACGGCAAATAAATGGTTGGTATATTGGGATAATCGGCTTTATATTTTACCTGCTAACTTTAGCAGCCATTTATTTATGTTGTGTATTGCGTGTCAGAGGGCCAAATGCATTACTGAAGATTTGTTAAAGATAAGAAAATAGAGATTAAGCACATGCCGGTTAGGAAAATGAAAGTGAAGATTGCCATGCCAGACATAGCCTTAAGAAACAGCAAGAATTGTGTATGCCGGGGAAGGTGAAGGGAAAATGGTTTAAGAGTAAACATGCTGGTTAATGATTAAAAGTTAAAGATAAAACTTTAATTGTTAAAGGTTACAAGTGAATGACTAAGAATTAAGGGTTAATCGTCAGCCAAACTGTATATTTGAACAGTGCCAAAGATCTTCATTGGTTCCTTGATTATGGAAGGCTTTGGTATCACTGCAAACGAATTAAAATCCATAATTGCTCAACCGCCCGTGCCAGTGGAATCACCCGAATTACTAACTCATCTCCCAAACAAAGAAAGGTAGCTGTAGTCACCATCATAGCAGTCTCAGCACAGGCCAAAATACATAAGGCGAAACCGCACAGAAAGTGAACACTGACAACTGTTCCCAGCCATACGATACCATCATTCATCGTAAACAATTGGAGTATCAAAACATGATCAAAGCGGATGAAACACACAGCTCACTGTGTGCACAGAGCACCTAACTCAGTAACTCCTGCAACAAGCCGGACTTGGAATATGAGGAAACTGCAACAAGGAACACTTTCATAGATCTCAATTTCCTTGGAAAGATTACAAAGGGTATGTTTGTGTTAATTCAAATAGCTATCATGATTTTAACACATTGTTATGGCGAAACAAATGCCCAAACAATCAGTCCATTAGAATATATAAAAATGGTAAGTTTGAATCCCCTGGAAGAAAGAAATAACACAATAGTGGAGAATATTTGTGGCCACTGATTTCAGATACTACGCACCAACGCAATTTTTGTTTGATAGGCAAGCTAACTGGTTAAGAAGACATGAAATGAAGAACCCAGTCAGGTCCCAAGCATGACGTATAAGAAGCATAGTGTCTATATGCGTGTTTATTTTAAACCATGGGCTCAATTGTTGGCAATGTGTTCAGCACTCCACCACGTCAGCTTTCTTTGGCAGATAAAGCGTATGTATTTATTTTACTATGGATGAACTTAAAAGCAAGTAGGTGGAGGAAGCGATCCCGACCACACTGCTTGACTGCTAGATACACACCTTATCATCGCCCCTTCTTATGATTATTTTATTATATTTCCTAATTCCTGCTTTTTCAAAATTGAACAAAATTAGCAAATCATTTCGCATGGTATTACAACGTCCACTTATAAGGTAATCACATTTGACAGTGAGGGTATAGGTTATCCTGCTCGTTATTACTACCTCCTCCAACTAAAGAAATTAAATCAAATAAGAATTTTTTTTTAAAAATAATAATGAGTTAAATATATATTCTGTCTCTTCGGCGAGTTGACCGTTGTCGTAATTGGATTCAACTATTAACCAATCAAACATTGCAACTATTGTTGACGCAAACGATTGTATTTTTATCACTGATCGAGTCGTATCCTAATCTCTAATTACTCATTGTATATTCCTTCTTGTCTATAACTAAGTCTCTGATACTATTGCTGTAATAAAAACTTCACGCTCCACATTTTCACAACCTTTGAATTTAATGACCGAAACAAAACAATACATTTTTTTTAATGTAAGAAGAAAAGTACCCAAAGACTCTAATTTTTGTTTTGATTATCAAACTGGATGACAATCTGTATTACTATATTCACAAATAAAACATAATACATTGCGTAATAATCGTTTCTGATTTGTTCCTTTACAAGTTCAAATTTGGAACAGTACCTTGGACGCTTCCGGAAACAAAATTAATGTTACTTGTTTAATAGTTGTAAGTGCTTTTAAGTTCTAAAGTGTTTTATAATTCACACAATTAAAAGATAAGGAATCTAAGGGCACTCCCTTACTTGCACTGTTTGAACACACATACCTAGTACCTGTATGAGACGAACACTAATTTTATAAAAGGTTTGAGATTAGCATCCACCGGAACTAATCCACTAACTTTGGGTTATGAACAACCACTCAATAATTTTTGGCAATATTCATGACAAGAGTGGCTATATATATGTTAAAAAATTGAAACAACCTCATTCATGGTTTAAAAAAATAAATAAATAAAGTGCCCCGTTCCGCCAAGTGGCGTATAGGGAATATGGTGTTAGTGACCATCAATTTTACAGACCTTCGGCACATGATTTTTGGGGTAATGTGGTCGGTATTACGCCCGTGCCACTTTACTTTCCCAGAAACAAAATTGGGTACCCATTAAAAGCTGGATTAGCCCGGAAGCCGTCGGTTGGGATCGAACCCTACCTCTTGTCCTTTGTAGTCCAGTTCTCATTCATGTTAACAAAATAAAAAAGATAGTAACTTGTGGGGTAGACGAAAATGGGATTCAAAGATGCCCACATGATATTCATGAGTAGAATCTTTATTAGTGATTAAAAAGTGACAACTGGTAGAGGACGCATGTTTTATTTTATATATATATTAAGACATTTCGCAACATTTCAAACCGTAGCGACCTCAAAGTTAGACAAATTAAAATAAAAAAACGCAAGAAAAATGATGAATAAGTTGTTAATTCAGTGTATATATCTGTTCATATTGTCCATTTGTTATTACTTTCTACATTCAGTATATATATCTGTTCATATTGTCCATTGGTTATTACTTTCTGCATTCTATCGCAGAACCTGACATTCCAATATTGGCAGAATTTGCCATGAGAGAAGCTTCTCTACAATGCAGGTCCTGACAGTTGCTACCGAAAATCTACACCAGTCTGCATTCAACTGTATCTATATTTGTATGTGAGTGCGTGTGTAAATGACATTATGACGTTGCTGTCATAGTAACTTACAATTATTTACTTTCTTTTGATTTTCAGCGAAAAGAAAGAAAAGAAAAGGCAACGGTGGAAAAACTAAAAAACGAAAAGGTAAACTTCTTCTACTTCTTCTACCTTTCAGCTCCCTGTGCAGCATAGGTCTTCAACAAACACTTTCCATGCCGTTCTGTTTCCTGCCATTGTTTTAAGATCATTCAAAAAAGGGCATGTTATGTAATACTCTCAGTTGGCTTCCGTAGTGTGTGTCCTATTCAGCACCATAGTCTTCGCTGTATCTCTTTATCCACTGGTATTTGACTGGCACATTTCCATAATTCTATGTTATTGATTTTGTCCTGCTATTGCCACCCTTTTATTATGCGTAAACATCCATTAATGAAAGTATGTATCTTCATGTTTGTCATATTTGTTGTTCTCCATGTTTCACAGCCATATAATAAGACTGACTTAACATTGGAGTGGACCATTTTTATTATTAAGGTAAACTTAATAATAACTAATTCTTATTTTTTAAGGACGCCTAATTTCTATTTTTATGACAGTCAATAATTATTAATTTCTAGTTTTATGACAGTCTTTAATTATTTAAAAAAAAAAATCAAATATATCTGATCTATAGCTATGTTTCATAAATTACACCAAAGCATTTGACAAAGTAAAGCACCAAGAAATAATCAACATTTTAGAAAGCATAAACGTAGACAGCAAAGATTTAAGAATAATAAAGAACATATACTGCCAACAAACAGCGGCCATAAGAACTGGATTGTTTCCAGTTGGGAATGTTTCAACGTATAAAACAGGGTGTTAGACAAGGTTGTGTGCTGTCACCAGAATTGTTTAATATTTATAGTGAGATTATTTTAAGATCCATAAGGGGCATGCCTGGAATAACAATCGGAGGCCATTAATATATAATCTAAGGTACGCTGATAATAGGAGTGAAAATGAGTTACAAAAAATGTTAGACATTATAGTGAAAAAAAAGCAAAAATAAAGGACAGCCTTAATAGCAAAAAGACAGAAGTAATGGTAACAACAAAGAAAAAAGTCATCGCCGCAGTGCAGGATAAAAACAAGTGAAACAAAATTAAAACAGGTAAATGAATTTAAATATTTGGGAACTTTGTTAACCTCAGATGGTACATGTACAACAGAGGTGAGATGCAGAATGGTTCGGGAAAAAGCAATTTTCCTAAAAATGAGGAAGAGACTGCAATCCGTTTTTGACATGAGTTCTTAAATGTTATGTAGAGCCAGTCTTAGCGTATGGATGTGAATCATGGACAATAGGACAACAGACAAGAAAATCACTGGAGACTGTATAAATGTGGTTTTACAGAAGAATGTTGAGAATACCATGGGCAACTAAGAAGAGTAATGAAAACTTTCTGAAAGAGGTCAAAACAAAAAGAGAGCTCATTTCCAATATTAGGAAGAAATAATCATCATTTTGAGAAGGGACCAGCTGGAATATATTGTAACAACTGGGAAAATTGAGGGACTAAGAGATAGAGGGAAGCAAAGAGAAAAGATAACAGACAGCTTAAGAGAATGGCTTGGCAGAAGGTCAACAACAGAAATGATAAATAACTGTCGAGATCGAAAGTTGTAGAAATACATGTTCATCTACTTTAGCGGGCACGGTACTTGATGATGATGATGATGAAACAAATGTAAGTCGTTTTTATAAAGATTATGAGGGCAAGAATAAGAAGAAGGAAAAGGAAGAAGAATCAATCCTTCTGCCATCAAACGGCGGACAGTGTACATTGTCATTTGTTCCTGATTTAAGCGAAATTACCAATCTATGTACAAATTGTCACACTATCAAGGCAGTATCCTGATAGCCACACCCACTATTAACATCAGTCGTGAAGGCACTCGTCACCTTTGTGGACGTGTTTTATTTTCCACATCACATGCATCCGAAGCCAGCTCTCAGCTCTTATTTATTTCTTCATCTATTGAGTATAATATGTTTGTTTCCAGTCTATAATTGAATCCTAGTTTCAGGTACAGCGCATTCAGAGCTTCCATTTATTTTGATGTGTCCACGTAAATATCATTTTTATGTTTTTTTTTTAAAATAAGTTTTTAATATGCAGGAAGTTTCAGTTCATGGTCCACTTTGTATTATCTGTAAATGGTTTATTTCAGTAGAATACAGTGATGGTGATTTACAAATATAAATTACATCAATAACACTGCGTTCTGCTGAGTTATGCTTCTGGTGTGAAGTATTTTCCACTTTTTGTATTTCAAGTGAACATACTTTCAGTTTTTGCTGGTACTATTTATGCGTGGCATTCGTTGGAATTTTCTTAATTTTGTAAATAGTGTCGAGGGGCTTGATCGTATGTTCAAATAAAATCTCAACGAAATGTACAGGTTAATGTTTTTAACTTTTTGTAAAATAAACATAAAATGGTATTAAGCAGCTTAACCTGTAGAGAGACGATATCAACTACAACGTTTCGACAAAACCCTAATGATCTGAATATAGACAGGAACATCAATAAAATAGTTGATGAACTCAGTAGACTAATACTGCAAATTGCCGTGAAATAATACCTATAGGGGCACGGAAACACTACAAACCATGCTGGAGTAGTGAACTAGAGCAACAACACAATGACATGGAAATATCTCGAAAGCAAGCAGAAACTAACCCATGCCCGGAACATGACATTAACTATCAGCATTCAAGCGCCAAATTTCAAAGGGCTAATCTACAAGCCAGACGGTGAAACTGGAAAGAAAATCTTGAACAAGACATAAGAAAACTGTGGAATCTTG
This sequence comes from Megaustenia siamemsis, assembly GCA_032433765.1. Classification (NCBI taxonomy): domain Eukaryota; kingdom Metazoa; phylum Mollusca; class Gastropoda; order Stylommatophora; family Ariophantidae; genus Megaustenia; species Megaustenia siamemsis. Next base: position 54,702,261 of record JAVIAB010000124.1, read on the forward strand.
TAAAACAATTAATGATGATAAACTGTGTGGTGCTCAGCAATAGAACCGTGCTAAAAGAGCTGGATAAAATACAAAACCAGGCGCTTAGGGTCATCACAGGAGCAATGAAATCAACGCCTATGTTGGAGTTTGGAAAAATGTGGATACCAACACTGAGACAAAGGTGTTAATACATGCATAACGATTCTCTTACATGTCAAGATACTCTATGAATGACCAATTTCAAAATCTTGCAGTGGGACGGCCTAAGAGAAGCAGTTTTATACATAAAACCGAACACAAACATACCAAGTGTTGTCAGCCCCTAATGCCAATACCAGATCACCCTGGACAGAGGAATCCGAATTGTCGATGCATATACGGACAAAAGTGAAAGCAATACTTAATAAGGAGGAACAAAGTAGCATTAAACAATCACTCTGGGGGAGCTTAAGCGCCTGCAACCTGCGGTCGCAATAGCAGGGCCGGCGCACCATCAGCTGGCCAAGACCTAGCAGATCTACCTCCTCGTGGTCTCCCCTGGTAACAGTCTGCGTCAAAACAGACTGGCTAACAGAAGCTAGGATCGCCGTGTTCCCTGTAGTGGTGGCTGTTACTGATTGATGACCCAGTATTGCAGTACCTCTGGGCTGGACTAGTAGTTTCCCAGCGTAGCCTGGGACAGACGACCTCCAACCTCCAGTAAGAGCCGGGAATGTCAAGAAAGCCATTACGACCCGCCACATCTTATGAGTCAAAGGGCAAACAAGCTCGTATCAACTCGTGGTAATCCGTCAACAACAACAACAACAACAATCACTCTCAGTTTCTTAGATGAAGAATACCCACAAGATCTCTTGGTTCGTATATACAGGACATAATGCAGTAAAGAATGGGCGAGCAGAAACATATATATATATATATATATATATATATATATATATATATATATATATATACACCCAAATAACACTAGAGATGTGTTTGTAATAACAACAGGGAAATACTGTCAAAATTACGATGCAGTGATCCAAGAAATAAAGTTGAAGCTGTAGTGTTTATGATAGATGCAAGATCAATACTCCATGGCACTACAATCCAGAAAATTACTACATATTTAGATCTTATTGATTGCAAACATCGCACGGTAACCCTGAGGTGAATCTCATCCCACTGTGAAATATCCGGAAATGAGAAAGCAGATCAGCTGGCATGGGAAGGCGCAGCCGACAAACAACCAGATGCATTAATTACATACAAACAGAAGAAACAGATAATCAAATCAGTATGTAGACTTCAAGCCCATAATCAAGATGTCTACCATAATATGAATAGATGGGAACAAGCTATCATTATGTGCCTCAGAACAGGACGCAATCGACTCCAGTCACATGTAAACAAAATTCACGATTATCATCTCAGCCACATGTACATATTAAGAGACTTGTGACTGCTGAAAACAAACTTCAAGAATGAATACAGTAGAGTAAGGAAAATCTATTGGCCCATAAAATACAACACTACAGGCAAAACTATATGGGCCTCTGCAAGAGCTACAAAGAACAGTAAACTTTACACAAGAAACAACATTGCAGATATAGACAATACTTCAGGCGAACGAAACATATTCGGCGCTGAGAAAGGTTGCAAATTTATGGGTTGCAGTTTGGGTTATTTATTATCAGGTATAGATGCTTCGAAACTTCAGGAACTGGTATGGATAGGAGTATGTTGCCGTGATCATACATAAAAGTAACATATATTACGCACACTCTCTAATTCCCATTCAGTTACTAGTCCTGGATATGGCCATCAACAAGATGTTGCAAGTTAGTTATGACATGTATATATGGAAAGCAGCCGAAACGACCAGAAGAGATATACGTTGAAATAAGACCATAGAGAAGGAATTGACATAGAATCAGTCTTCAATTGCATAGAAAAACAACAAATGACTAGGTTTGCCCACCTGGAGGGAAATCATTAGGACCGTATAAGGCATACAGAAATAATGACACACAAAACTGAAAGTAGGTCCTGAGTAAGATGACACTGTTGAGGCTGTCAGAAGACCTTGAACTTTATTATCTCCAGTGACACCCGATATTTGCTAAGAGGAAGTTGAATAGAAGATCCCCCCCCCACCCCACTCCCCTTTTTCAAATAACTTTTTATACTCGCTCTCTTCTGTTAAATAATTTCATAACAAAATGTCACACTCACACTATCGATATTAGATAGGGCTAACGTGACACATGATAACATTTGTGACAGTCAAGTCCAGCATAAAAGAACAAATTAGAAATTATGCAAAGTTAACATACGAAAAAAATAGAATAGAAAAGTCAGTGGATCACTGTGCATGTAATGACAATAATCTCTATCCCAGCCAGTGGAGAACTGGATCGCATATCCCCAACTGCCGACGACCCCATCAATTATAAATCGTGAAAGTGTGTGGCATGTGTCAGACTAGAACAGCGATTCCCAAATTTGGATACATTAGGACACAAGTAAAAAATAATTATTCCGTGTAGTAACTATTAGAGCATACTTGCCTAGTAGTTACTGTCAATTTGTACATGACTGAGTGTGTGGGTGGAGCGTGCTTGCTGATTTATAGACCTATTAGCTTCGTCCATGGGCAGAAACATCAACAATCCAGTTGTATAAGATGGTACCACCCTTAAGTTTACAAGGAGATACTAGCAGTGAGACATTTCAGCTGCTATGTAATATTGAAACTTAATAAAACGTGAAACAAAACTTCACAAACATGAAAGGATGCTTGCGCAGAATAAAGGGATGCAAATGGCAGGACAAAGTCACTAACGTGGAATTATGGAAATGTACCGTTCAAATACCAGTGGATAAAGAGATACAGCGAAGACGATGGCGATGGATAGGACACACACTACGGAAGCCAACTGAGAGTATTACACAACAGGCCCTTTTTTGGAATCCCCAGGGGAAAAGACAAAGAGGAAGACCAAGGAATTCTTGGAGAAGACAGATCGAAGCAGAGATGAAGATGATGGGAAAGACATGGAATGATCTTAAAAGAATTGCAAAAAACAGAACGACTTGGAAAGTGTTTGTTGAAGATCTATGCTCCACTGGGAGCTAAAAGGTAGAAGGAGAAGAATAAAACGTGTATTAATTATTTACAAATGCTTGGATAAAGTGTGATTTCAGCGATGACCCAGCTCACATTGTTGATAAAACGTTTATATTGATGGTCTTCTTCAGCGTTTCGTCGACGATTACCCTTTCTCGCTGTCCATCCGTAAAAGATCGTTTGATTGGCAGAATGTAGGTTCTATCATAGTTTTCAACAAATTACAATGATTTAGACCCAATACATCCGACTTCACCACATCATTTTTAATTGAAAACCCATTTGCAAACACGCTCGTTTGACCTGAACAGCTAGCATGTTTTGAGGTCTACCTCAGGGAAATGAAGTGTGGTCCTGACCAGTTTTAGTGCAGAGAACACAGCAGTCAGCAGTCGGCTGTGAGTGGCAAGCAATCACAATAGATTCGTTGTTCAGCGCTTTAGCCCCCGCTCTCCAACGTACAACGATATCGTTTCCTTGTCCTCTGTGACAACCAGCACTGACATTATACCACTCATAAAATTGTTCACTTTTCACATCCCAACCTCCTTCGTTATTTCACATTGCATTCACTGTTTTTTTTTTTCATAATTCGCTGCTTTATTTATTCATCCATGAGATGTGTCCATTTCGTTTGAATACCCACATTTCACGGGAGCCGCGATAGATCGGAGGTTAGTGAACTGGACTACAAAGGACAAGAGTTCACCCAGCCGAGTTCACCAAGCCTTAAATTAGTACCGGATTTTTTCCCTGGGAATGTAAAGAGGCACGGGCGTAATACCGACAACATTACACCAAAAATCATATGTCGAAGGTCTGTTAAAAAAAAAATTATGGTCTCTAACACCATATTCCCTATACACCTTTTTGGCGTGACGGGGCTCTTTTATTTTATTTTATTTTTTTTTTTACATTTCACATTTCTAGATTATAACTTTGCATGTACAATATCTAATCTTATCCTCTATATGAGTTGTGTGCAAAGTCAAAAACATAATGCATAGCTTGGAGATATCGCGGCTTTAGTCACAATCTAAAATTATCGATTCCGTCGAGCTTAAACAAAAATTTGCACCTCACATAATGTTTTGGCTGGAGAATAATAACGAGAGAAAAACGCCAGTCAAGTTCACCTAATAACTGTGTGCCAGAGTACCTTGATATTTTATAATTAACTCCCCTACAAAATTACAAGTTATGAGGCAACCATTTACACGTTTTTAAGAGATGTAAAATATGTGTAACACTGTCCTTAATAATAATCGATTTGTTATAATTACATTATGTAAGCACTACAATAACTGATATTACAGCTTATTGATACATGTAAGCAACGTGTATTTAATTATGAAAGATATACCAATAACAGGTAGCAGCTTGCATTAAAATTATGTAACTTGACATTTGTAATTACTGTGTTTTATCAATCTTATCAGTGATTGAATGGACTTATAAAATGACAACTCCCAGATTCGTTTGTTAAGTTTAAAAGGACCGTGAAGTTCACATAATATAGCAACAGGTTTAGACAATTTTGTGGGACGCAGTGTTGCTGAAATTCGTTTGGGAACCACTAGACTGAAGGCTTATGGGATACCAACTGTCGTCTGAGGTTTTATAGGGATGTTAATGTGCTTATATGCGAACGTGTGCATGTGAATGTATGTGTATGTGTGTGTGTGCATGCATTTTGAAAGGACTTATTGTGTTGTGCAATTAAGCTACGCTTTTGAGTGTTGTCACATCATTCAAGACACTTGTCGTACTCTACTTAAGCTCGGGCAAAGGTTAACAAGAAATAGGGGTATCGAATGACAATAGAGAGATCACAGTGCTGTCTGTTACCAGGCACAAGCAAGAGCCAGGCGTTTTTTATTTATAAATTACTGATTACCATAGCAACCGTTTGATTCCAAGTTTAATACGGTGATGTGTGGTTCGTTAAGTTTGTAGCTGGTTCTCTTTAGTGAGTCTGTTGATGTACGAAACTTATGAGAGAATGTGTTGATTTTGTTATTAAATGTGTCTTAATTAATGCAGGATAAAAATCACATTCGCCTCATTATCATCATCATCATTTGCCATACCGGATGGCGTAGGCGATCATGTCCTTCCACAATCTTCTATCTACAGTGCATCGTGTCAGGTCTGTTGTTGACTGTTTTCCATGCCATGACACCAAGCTATCCAGTATTTTCTCTCTTTGTTGTCCGCGATCTCTCTTTCCTTTTATTTTGCCAGTTGTAACCAAGTGTTCCAACTTTCATCTTCTCATCAAGTGCTCGAAAAATGTTGATTGTTTCTTTCTGATGTTTTTAGTAGCTCATTTTTTTGTGTTGGCCTCATTGATAATTATTTCCTCATTGGTCTTTTTAGCTGTCCAGGGAACTTTCAACATTCTTCTAAGAAAACCTATCTCTGTGGCCTCTAATCGTCTTCTCATTTGTTAGTCTACTGTCCATGATTCGCTTCCATAGGTCAGAATTGGTTCTATATAGCACCGATGGACTCTCTTTCTCATTTCGATTGACATAGATTGTTTGCATAACTTATTTGTCATTTTCTGAAGTGCTTTTTTGGCCTGAGCTATTCTGCTTTTTATTTCTGTGATGCATCTTCCATCTGATGTTATTATTGTGCCCAAGTAATTGACGCGTTGCACTTGTTTCAGATTTGCCCTGTTTATTTTTATGTTGCATGATGGTGGTGATTGTTTCTTCTATATGACCATTACTACTGTTTTCTTACTAATCAGAGTGAGACCTTTTTTGTTGCTTTCTTTTACTATGTTTATCATTTCTTGTAGTTCATTCGCTGTCACCTCCACTTCACTCTGCATTATTGGTGATCCTGTGTCTTTGTTTGAATTGTTTAGTTCTTGTCTTTCATCATTATAACGTTGACTGACATATTCTGCCTATCTTTCCATTGTCTTCTCCTGTCCCATTATAATATTTCCTTCCTTTGATTTCACACATCCTGAAACTTTGACTTCTTTTCTTTCTGTTATTTCATTTAACTGATTGTGCATACATTTGTGTCTCTTTTGTTGTTTTTCCATTTCTTAACATTTCTGCTTTAACCATCCTTCCTTTGCTTCTCTGCGTTTGTTTTGGATCTCTTTGTACAATATTTTGTATGTCCGTTCTTCTTTCTTATGTATTCGTCTTTCGTCCATTAGTTATAATATTTCTTCTGTCATCCATTTCTTTTTGTTTATTCTTTTAGTCACTGGTATTACTTCTTTTGGTGTTTGTTGAATCGATTGTTTGAGCATTTCCCACTGCACCTCTATGTCCTGTATTTTTTCAGTAGCATTATATCTATTTTGTACTATCATGCTGTACTTATCACTCATCTGTATATCTACTCTAAGCATATCTAATTCTAATTTTATATTTCTTGGAGATTTCTGTGCCTTCCGCAGTTTTATTTTTATTTTTCCAACTACTGGTACATGGTCACTATTGTAATCTGCTTCTGACCTTGTTTTAACCGATGTGAGCCCATTCCTGAACCTTCTCTGTAACACTATAACATCAATTTGATTGTGCACGTTTTTGTCTGGGCTTTACCATGTCCAAGTCGCCGAGGGTGCAGTTTGAACCATGTGTTACCTATCATCATTTCATGTGTCTTTGTCCAATCTATCAAAGGGTTAAGGCATAAAAATGCGAAGCTGCAGTAAAGCTGAATATAAGGAAAAATAAAAAAATAAAAAATGGTATATAAGAAGCTTTACGTGACAAGTGGACGACACAGACTAAACAACGTTTCGGCTCAATAGGCCTTCATCAGGAACAAACAAACAAAAAACACACACAAAACTGATAACGAAACAACCAAAACAAAAACAATCGAAATGTGTTAAAGAAAACAACAAAAATAAATATATCATGTCCCTTAGTATGTTCAGGTTAGTAAATTTCCTATATTTCCTTAGTATGTTGGGGTCATGTCACCCCAATATATGTCATGCCCAATCTATCAATCTATCCCCTCTGTCATTCGTCTCTTCAAGGCCATGTCCCCCAGTCACATTTTGCACTTTAGCTGTTTCTACCTTTGCATTCGCCTCATACCTAATTTTTAATTCGTGCCCTCGCTGTAGTACATTCCTACACTCTTCGTCGTGCAAGTAACACTGTTTCGCTTGGTGACTATTAACAGTGGAGCATCAATTTCTGCATCTTTTACCAAGACACCGACTTCGCCTCAGCATATTTTGGGTCTTGTGTCACCTTCAATCTACGACCACAATTCACACGACGATGCTGACAATACCAGTCTCATGAACCAATATGCGGAAACAAATTACTCTAGTTCTCATTTGTTGTTTCCTGTGCCAAAAGTCTGAAAAGAAAAATGAAGTTCTTGTGCTATTTTATAGTGATTCCATTTATATAATAATGGGAAAGAAATGGGTCATCATCATGTGCCATACCGGTTGGCGTAGGTGATCATGTCCTTCCATAATCTTCTATATACAGTGCATTGTATCAGTTCTGTTGTTGACATTTTTCCATGCCATGACACCAAGCTATCAAGTATTTTCTCTCTTTGTCGTCTGCGATCTCTCATTCCTTTTATTTTGCCAGTTGTAACCAAGTATTTCAAATTTACTCTTCTCATGATGTGCCCGAAAAAATGTTGATTGTTTCTATCTGATGTTTTTTTAGGAGCTGCCTTTTTAAAAAATGAGTAGGCAGCGAAAAAGCAAATAATAAAATTTGAAAAATATTTAAAGAATAAGACAAATGAATTATTTAGACACACGAAGATGCACAATAACATAGTTGAAGTAATTTGAAAGGGAAAATAAAAGGTAAACGGGACAAAGCTAAAGTAGATTGGTAACAGGAGAACCTATAGAATACACAGAATGTAACGTCTTTATGTGGAGATGACACAAGATGACGGTAATTACTGACGGTATCACACAATACATTACGTCTAGGTGCTGTTAAATTATCTTTTTTTTTTAATCCGCCAATCTGACTATCCAAACAACCACTGAAATTATTATTCAGCAGTCTAACTATCCAAACAATCACCAAACTTATTATTCATCAGTCTAACTATCTAAACCAGTGGTGGCCAACTTGAGGTTGCCCGAGGGCCGGATTAAAGCCAAGGCCAAGACCCGCGGGCCACACTTAAGAATATCGTCAAAAATGACAGTAGGGACCTATGCGATATAGTAATATATAAATAATGCTTGCACTTTGACTACATATTTGATTTGTAACAAATCCATTAATTATTCATTTTAAAATTACCTTTAATGTCTCAGTGCGACGATTGTGACTTGTCACAGCTTTCCACCAGAGATTTGAAGTCCACTTCCATTTTTGACGTGGCGATTCGGAGAGTATGGGACAATGTCGAATCGGTCATTCTGTTCCTGGTCTTAGATTTAATTAACTTCATGGAAGAGAATGTTGTCTCGCAGAGATATGTGCTGCCGAATATAGAGCACATCTTTAGTGCCCATTTTCTCAGACACGGGTAACGTTCATTTGGTAGCAATTTCCAGAAGTCAGCTCCTAATGCCTTTACAGTACTGAGGAAGGGGTCACACTGAAGGTCACACAACTCTAGTTGAAGATCTGATGGCTGGCACTCCACTGTGCACTTAATTGGGTTATTAAAAAGTTCCGTTTGCGGACGAAACATTTCAAAATCTTGAAATCGTCGATCAAATTCACAAATCAAATGTTCAATGTCAGCTGCGTACTTACTGAAGTTTGCACTTTCTATCTCTGACAACTGCTTACAACTTGAAAAATGGAACAGATCATTTTTTTGCAAAGAAAGTCTAAATAGATTCAGCTTCTTTTTAAAACCATCAACATATCCCATCAATTGAAAAATGGTTTGCTTTTCCCCTTGTAGCTGCAAATTCAATATGTTCAAATGTTGTGTGATGTCTGTGAGATATGCCAGATTATGAAGGAAATTAATGTCTTTGAGTGCATGTTGAAGATCAATGGAGCATGGTAAGTTCTCTCGCAGGAAGTCATAAATGTCATTCTTCAGTTCAAAAAATATTATTAAACATTTCCCTCGACTAAGCCATCTTACTTCTGTATAAAGCAGGAGATCACCGTAGCTAGAATCTACTTCCTCTAAAAATGATAAAAACTTCCTGTGATTTAAAGACTGGTGTCCTCCTCTTATCAAATTTGTTATTTTCACAACAGTAGCCATGGTGTCTTTTAGATTTATGGACTTTGCACAAAGGGCCTCTTGATGAATTATGCAATGCAATGTAGGTACGTTAATTTTGTTTTGCTTTAGAAGTCCAACAAAACCAGTATTTGAACCAATAAAAGCTTTGCAACCATCAGTACACACTGCAGACAACTTTCCAAAACCACCTACTTCATCTACGGCACTATGAACTGCAGAAAATATGTCTGTCCCTCTACAAGTGTCATGCAAAGAGCAAACTTTCAACAATTCTTCAATAACAGTAAAATCCTCCTGGATAACTTTAACAAAAATAAGAAGCTGGCAAGTGTCAGTGATGTCAGTACTTTCATCAATCGCGAGCGAAAAATATGAGCAGTTTTCAATACAAGATTTTAAACTTGAGACAGTTGCAGGCTGATGTCTTCTGTTCTTCTGGCTACAGTTTGTTTTGAAAGAGGCACAGATTCAAATTCTTTGGCTATTTTTTCTTGACCGAATGCCTTTGCCATTTGAATCGCACATTTCTTCACAAAATTTCCGTCAGTAAAGGGTTTTTTAGATTTTGCAAGCTCATAGGTAACTGTATATGATGCAATGATCGATGACTCTTTAATTTTATTGCCCTTTGTATACATACTTTGCTGTTGATTCAACTTTGTCTTCAGCTGTTCAACCAAAAGCTTCCTAGCTTCAATGCTATGTTTCTCATACATGTTTTGATGATGTGTGGCATAGTGCCGTTTTAAATTATATTCCTTCAAAACGGCTAACACTTGAACGCAAATTAAGCACTGAGGTTTACTATCCTTATTGAAGATGAACAAATAATCTAATTCCCATTCAGGTTTAAATATGCGATTTTCACAATCAACTTTTCTACGTTTTAACATGATTTAATACAAAATCTCACATCAAAGTTAAAAGTCACAGAATGTTGGTCCACTATCGAAAATAAGTCCAGATTTGACAGTTATACACAGACTTGTGTTTGACAATGAAATCAAAAGATTGTGACCAAATAAACACGTTGCAGTCATTTTATGGACAAGACAAGACGATGGGATCAAAGGGAATGAAGGCGAACAGTGAAACATTTAGAATGTAACTTCAAAGACAGAATTAGAGCTACGAAGTCCCCTCACCCCTGTCCCTCCCAACCTCATTAACCCCTTACCGCGAAATGAAAGAGCCACCACAAGTCCAGACGACAAATGTTGAGCCAAAGATCTGACGCTATCACCGCACTGACAATAAAGCAACTTTGCGGTACCAACTCGAAGCAAAGACTTTGAATATTGTCGGCACAATTAGTTGTGCAGTGTGTGTGTGTGTGTGTGTGTGTGTGTGTGTGTGTGTGTGTGTGTGTGTGTGTGCGTGTGCGTGTGCGTGTGTGTGTGTGTGTGTGTGTGTGTTATTTGAAATTATGTTGCCAATCTAGCTGTTGCGAGAAATTGACAGAGATTTTCAGATTGTGTATTCTTGAACGATAGAAGAGTTAACTCCGACACGGATTAAAACCAGGAGAAATCCGCTATTAGGGGTAAAAATGAAGTAAGTCCGTGGAGCTTCGCGGGCCAAGAAAACTAGGCTGGCGGGCCGGATCCGGCCCGCGGGCCGCCATTTGGCCACCCCTGATCTAAACAATCACCAAACTTATTATCCATCAATCTATCTAAACAATCACCAAACTTATTATCCATCAATCTAACTATCTAAACAATCACCAAACTTATTATCCATCAATCTAACTATCTAAACAATCACCAAACTTATTATCCATCAATCTAACTATCCAAACAATCACCAAACTTATTATCCATCAATCTAACTATCCAAACGATCACCAAACTTATTATCCATCAATCTAACTATCTAAACAATCACCAAACTTATTATCCATCAATCTAACTATCCAAACAATCACCAAACTTATTATCCATCAATCTAACTATCCAAACGATCACAAAACTTATTATCCATCAATCTAACTATCTAAACAATCATTAAACTTATTATCCATCAATCTAACTATCCAAACAATCATTAAACTTATAATTTTCCATTCTTTCAATGTACAGTTATCTTCTTACAAATCAATCATCAGTACGTGCTACGCCACGGGTGCAGGGCCGTAGGTGATCATTTCCCTACACAACTTTCTATCTCTACAGATAATTAACATATCTGTTATTTTAACTTGCTAGTATATTTTCTCCTCTTTCTTCTATCCCGTTTTCCTTCAATTCCTTCTGACTGCATGATCAAGGCCAAGCTGGAATCATACCATATGCTGTATGATCAAGGTCATGCCATATGATACATAATGAAGGTAAAGTTGGGGTCATGTCACATGTATGATTAGGGTCAAGCTAGGGTCTTGCCACATGCTGTATGGTCAAGATCAAGATATGGTCATGCTACATGCTGCATGGTCAATGTGAAGCTAGGGTCATGCTACATGCTGCATGGTCAATGTGAAGCTAGGGTCATGCCACATGATGTATGGTCAAGGTGAAGCTAGGGTCATGCCACATGATGTATGATGAAGGTGAAGCTAGGGTCATGCCACATGATGTATGATCAAGGTGAAGCTAGGGTCATGCTACATGATGTATGATCAAGGTGAAGCTAGGGTCATGCTACATGATGTATGATCAAGGTGAAGCTAGGGTCGTGACACATGATGTATGGTCAAGGTGAAGCTAGGGTCATGCCACATGATGTATGATAAAGGTGAAGCTAGGGTCATGCCACATGATGTATGATAAAGGTGAAGCTAGGGTCATGCCACATGATGTATGATAAAGGTGAAGCTAGGGTCATGCCACATGATGTATGATAAAGGTGAAGCTAGGGTCATGCCACATGATGTATGATCAAGGTGAAGCAAGGGTCATGTTACATGATGTATGATCAAGGTGAAGCTAGGGCCATGCTACATGATGTATGATCAAGTTGAAGCTAGGGTCATGCTACATGATGTATGATCAAGGTGAAGTTAGGGTCATGTTACATGCTGTATGGTCAAGCTCAAGCTAGGATCATGCCACATGCTGTACGGTCAAGGTCATGTTAGGGTCATGCCACTGCATGGTCATGATCAAGCTTGGGTCATGCCACATGCTGTACGGTCAAGGTCACGTTAGGGTCATGCCACATACTGTATGTTTAAGGGCACGCCAGTGTGTCTATAGCTAACTGACAGTATTGGTCTAATTTCACCTCTGTAAGGTAAGATTTGTCTGTCTGAGCTTGTTCCGTACCGTTCTGCACGACTCACGTCTTAAACCTGGAATGTTTCTGGTAGCATATGTTCCCTGATTAGGTTTCCTACGAAGATGCAACTGACGCATGATCTTGTGAAGGATGATAACTCGTGGTCAGCTACTTCTCTGGGGATCAATCGTGGATCCAGTTGGTGACAACGAGCTTGAATGGTGAGATGTGGTGTTCCGTGGGACATTGAAATGTTGTGAAACACTTTATATTGTCATTCCAACAGTTAACATCTCTCTAACAATGCCTCACTGTTGTTGGTTTGATCTTGGCATTGATAAAAAAAAGTGTTGTTTTCTGTTGGATTCATGATATTCTATAATTTAACAATTATATGTTCCCATGCACTTTATTACATCTACACACTGAGCATCTTTTTATCTCTGATACATTCCCCCTTATGGGACTTTTCGGGTAATTTAACTTGCAATGTGTTTCCTCGTAAATAGTGGAAGACACTTCTAACTGCACGGATATGTGTTCACCACCTACACTGAAATGTGCATCAAGTTTTAATTTCGTGCACGAAATCACGCACAGTGAGTATTCTATATAATCGTGCACATTAACTTTTTTCCGTGTGTATATTTATTTGCCATTACACTTTAAGTGTGAATCAGCCATTCAAATAATTAATGAACCAATCAATTAGTTTCCAGCCACGTGGCATAGACAGCCAAACTTCTTCATATCTCACTGTTTTATGTCATTCCGAATAGGTCTCTTCATTTCTGTTCTATGTACTATATATAATGTTTCTTTCTTGGTCTATAAATAGCACTTTCCGGCGCATGTTATATGCGGACTGAGAATAGTAAAAGAACGGAACCGTCTCTACAATTGAATTGTTTTCTTGGCGTCTATTGTTAATTTTGGAGCCGCAATGACTGAATGGTTTGCTTACTCGCCACTGACAAGAAGGTCAGAGTTCAATTCTCGGATGTGGCGAACTAATTTTTCTCATCCAATCGGCTTCGAGGTTCATCCAGGGCCTGGGAACGTGTACGGAAGGTGAATTGTGGTGAAAGTAATGCGGCGTGGCATGATACGACCATATGACCATTGTTCATTGAGAAAAAAATAAACCCTATCATCATGTACCCCATACTCTTCAATGCGTGGAGAGGAAATTTACTAAATGTTCATATTATTGTATTTATTATTGTTCCTTTTGTTATTACAATATTCAATTTAGCAATGTCGATTTTTATTCTATCTCATATCTTAACTTTAAAAACAATATCTGTTAAAAATCAAAGACAATTGAGTGAGTGCATTATGTTTTTCCACAAGGTTTCGTTTGTTATTTGCTATTTGTGTATAAAATAATTTTTCAGCCTTGTTTTTTTGGTGTTATTGTATTTACAGCGTGCAATAGTAAAGATAGACAGAATTTCAATACAGCCTTGATTAAAGTGTTCAAAGAGGAATATGACAGGGTGAATGTAACTCCACCTCCTAGTCCAGGTAACCGATACCATCCTTAAATGCATCACCTTCAAAGCCATCATCAACCTTTAAATTGTCTTATTGAATCAATGTGATAAATCTATTACATTGTTCAATGTTTGAAATTATCTATACATTGTCTGACCTGTATGTCTTATCTATACATTGTCTAACCTGTATGTATTATCTATACATTGTCTGACCTGTATGTCTTATCTATACATTGTCTGACCTGTGTGTATTATCTATACATTGTCTGACCTGTATGTCTTATCTATACATTATCTGACCTGTATAACTTATCTATACATTGTCTGACCTGTATAATAGGAATAACATATTTACAATATTTTCATTCACTCACCATGCCGAGAGGCTTTGGGTATCATGTTCCTCAATACCCCTTGTTCTTGTGCACGATGTCATAACCCTCGATCTTGAATACTATGTCACAACCCTCGATCTTGTACACTATGTCATAACCCTCGATCTTGAACACTATGTCAGAACCCTCGATCTTGTGCACTATGTCATAACCCTCGATCATATGCACTATGTCATAACCCTCGATCTTATGCACTATGTCATAACCCTCGATCTTGTGCACTATGTCATAACCCTCGATCTTGTGAACTATGTTATAACCCTCGATCTTGTGCACTATGTCATAACCCTCGATCTTGTGCACTATATCATAACCCTCGATCTTGTGCACTATGTCATAACCCTCGATCTTATGCAGTATGTCATAACTCTCGATCTTGTGCACTATGGTATAACCCTCGATCTTGTGCACGATGTCATAACCCTCGATCTTGTACACTATGTCAAAACATTCGATCTTGTACACTGTCATAACCCTCGATCTTCTACACTATGTCATAACCCTCGATCTTGTACACTATGTCATAACCTTCGATCATGTACACTATGTCATAACCCTCGATCTTGTGCACTATGTCAAAACCTTCGATTTTGTACACTATGTCATAACCCTCGATCTTGTTCACTATGTCATAACCTTAGATCTTGTGCACTATGTCATAACCGTCGATCTTGTGCAGTATGTTATAACCCTCGATCTTGTGCACTAGTTCATACCCCTCGATCTTATGCACTATGTTATAACCTTTGATCTTGTGCACTAGTTCATAACCCTCGATCTGGTGCACTAGTTCATAACCCTCGATCTTGTGTACTAGTTCATAACCCTCGATCGTGTGCACTATGTCATAACCCTCGATCTTGTGCACTAGTTCATAACCCTCGATCTTGTACACTATGTCATAACCTTCCATCTTGTACACTATGTCATAACCTTCGATCTTGTGCACTATGTCATAATCCTCGATCTTGTGCACTATGTTATAACCCTCGATCTTGTGCACTATGTTATAACCCTCGATCTTGTGCAGTATGTTATAACCCTCGATCTTGTGCACTATGTTATAACCCTCGATCTTGTGCACTACGTTATAACCCTTGATCTTGTGCAGTATATCATAACCTTCGATCTTGTGCACTATGTTATAACCTTAGATCTTGTGCAGTATGTCATAACCTTCGATCTTGTGCACTATGTTATAACCTTAGATCTTGTGCAGTATGTCATAACCTTCGATCTTGTGCACTATGTTATAACCTTAGATCTTGTGCAGTATGTCATAACCTTCGATCTTGTGCACTATGTTATAACCTTAGATCTTGTGCACTAGTTCATAACCCTCGATCTTGTGCAGTATGTTATAACCCTCGATCTTGTGCACTAGTTCATAACCCTCGATCTTGTGCACTATGTTATAACCTTAGATCTTGTGTAGTATGTCATAACCTTCGATCTTGTGCACTATGTTATAACCTTCGATCTTGTGCAGTATGTCATAACCTTCGATCTTGTGCACTATGTTATAACCTTCGATCTTGTGCAGTATGTCATAACCTTCGATCTTGTGCACTATGTTATAACCCTCGATCTTGTGCACTATGTTATAACCCTCGGTCTTGTGCACTATGTTATAGCCCTCGATCTTGTGCAGTATGTTATAACCCTCGATCTTGTGCACTATGTCAAAACCTTCGATCTTGTACACTATGTCATAACCCTCGATCTTGTGCACTATGTCATAACCTTAGATCCTGTGCACTAGTTCATAACCTTCGATCTTGTGCACTATGTTATAACCTTAGATCTTGTGCAGTATGTCATAACCTTCGATCTTGTGCACTAGTTCATAACCTTCGATCTTGTGCACTATGTTATAACCTTCGATCTTGTGCAGTATGTCATAACCTTAGATCTTGTGCACTATGTCATAACCTTCGATCTTGTGCACTGTGTCATAACCCTCGATCTTGTGCACCATGACATAAACTTCGATCTTGTGCACCATGTCATAACTCTTGATCTTGTGCTCCATGTCATAACCCTTTATCTTTTATGTAACAGTTCCATCGTTGATCTTTCCCCGACATATCTCCTCAAACCATATGTATAGCATCTTTCCCCATTAACCTCTTCGACCTTCTATTTCTCCTGTTGTTAATAAGCATTCCAACCTGTCTCTTCTCCATACATGCCCTACAAACATGTTGTGCCTTTTCCTAAATTGATTTATAATCTTCTTGTTTTCATCAGTATCTGTTGGTAATCTTCATTTGATTTATTTTTCGCTGCTTGTGGTATCTTTAGAATCCTTATAAATAAACATATCTGAACTAATTCTACCCTGCTTTGTATCTCTATATTTTTTAACTCCATGATTAGCAACATGATTGGACAGTTATCACCACTATTGTCCAACAAGGAAATAACTCTAGAGGCAAAACGGGCACAATGCAATTCAAACTTCATCCCAACGTTGTGCTACCAATGCCAGACCTAGACGCAAGAACAATAAGAAAAATAACCTCAACTGAGATTAAATGTGTCAGACGAATGACAGGAAACAGTCTGAGAGAAAAGATCAGAAATTAAGAACTGAGAAAAGAGCTAGAAATAGCCCCCGCCATATAATATATAAAGAAACAACAGATAAAATGGTTTGGCCACGTAACAAGGCAGAAGAATGAAAACAACACTTCGAGCCTTCAACAAACGTGAGAATATCAGATCCAAGGATCGACCACGAAAAAGATGGATCGATGGAATATTAGAAGCACTAGGAAACATAACAGCTGCATAGACGAACAGAAGAGCAAAAGACTGCACATTATATCTCCCCTCGACGCTGAAAGGCAAATGAAGAAGGAAAGAGAAGAAGAGAATTAGCAAATGTAAAGCAGCACTAGTTCGATATACCACTGTAAGAATCTCATTATGACTTTCAATGATAACGAACTGAAGTATAAGATATTTTATTTAACATATCCTTGCCCTCTGTGATTTAACGTTTCACCCATGTATGACACGATCCTTCTAATCTTTAAAAGCTGTCCCCAGATCAGATATTTAGAACGATCTACTTGTCCGAGTTTTATACCGTTTGCATATATATATATATATATATATACTGCACTTGGGTGAAATATTTATTTGGAAACTACCACTAAATTCATTTTGTAACTTTCTTTAATCTATTAGTAATTGAAGATTTCTTTCGCTGTTCGATATCAGTACCTTATCATCTTTATATCCCAATCTATAATTATTAATTAATTGATAAAATTACAATAATTAACATAATTTTGTAATTACCATTTTTTACTAATGTTATAACAATTTTAGAATGTTTATATAATGACCATTTCTATTGTCCTACTTAATAACTTTGTTGTAATTATCATTATTATTATTATTATTATTACTATTCATTACTGTTTATCGTGTCTTCCTTGTATACTTACTTCTATAAACTGTCAGATGTGTAGTTGTAGCTTTCCCTCATCTGTTATTCCCAACCCCTATCAAACCGTGTACTTCATTTTCTTTACCCAATCTTATTCTCTTCTCACATCCATATGTTAAAACTGACTCTCATCGTCATCATCATTTGCCATACCGGTTGGTGTAGGCGATCATGTCCTTCCACAATCTTCTTTCTACAGTGCATCGTATCAGTTCTGTTGTTGACTGTCTTCCATGCCACGACACCAAGCTATCCAGCATTTTCTCTCTTTGTCGTCCGCTGTCTCTCTTTCCTTTTATTTTGCCAGTTCTTTGCGTGTTCTTCTTTCTATTGTCAAAAATGGATCGCACAGTATCTTCCTCATTTTTTTGAAAGCTGCTAACATATGGGTGTGAATCATGGAAATGGTACAACAGACAAGAAAATCACTGGGGGGCGTTAGAAATGTGACATAAGAATGTTGAGAATTGCATGGATAACTAACAAAATTAATGAAAACGTTCTGAAAGATGCCAAAGCAAGGAGAGAGCTAATTTCCAATATTAGGAAGAAACAATCATCTTTTTTGGTCATGTTATGAGAAAGGAACAGCTGGAATATATTGTGACAAATATAAAATTGAGGGACGAAGAGATAGAGGGAAGCAAAGAGAAAAGATACCAGATAGCTTAAAAGAATGGCTTGGCAGAAGGTCAACAACAGAAATGACTGTCAAGATCGAAAGTTGTGGAGAGACATGATCACCAACGCCAGCAGACATGGTACGTGATGATGATGATGATGATAATTCTTTTCTCGTGAGCTGTACAATTTCTCTAATCTTCTCTTCAATAGCCCCAGGAGTTCAGGCAGATGAGTTCGGAACAGAAAAAGCCATTGTTATTTGGAAATACAACGAATTAGACGCCAACAAAGACGGGAAACTAAAGTTTAAGGAGATTCGCAAGTTTGGAAAAATGGTGAAAAAACTGATTAAGCCAAAGCCATGTGCCAAAAGGTTTTTAGATTTCTGTGATAAAAAAGTGGATCGTACAATCGAAAAGGCTGAGTGGACTTTATGTCTGGGCGTGGACATTAAACGTGAGTACATTTTAACCTTTTGCTTTTTTAGCTGCACACAAACGTGTATTAGTGCAACTTTAATGTACACGATTTTCTTTAGTGAAAATCTATGACATTTTAGTTGCTTTTTCTAAATCAAGTAATAAATTTAACGTGTAACGAGACTTGTTTATAAAGAGTATAAGTCTCCCATTATATTAGAAGTATGAAAAGGAATTGTTGAAAGTTTACGTTATTGTTATCATTACTTCATAAATAACCCATTGTGTATTTAAAATTAAATTTATACAATTTTAAAATAATTAATCTGTAATGAACTAAGTGGGATTTTTTATATATATTTACGTTAGAGTGTTATAATTACTGTTGTTGTAATTATTTTTGAAGATGTTAATTAGAACTGCATTTTTATTTAAGGATAATGCGAATTAATTATTTTTGTGTTTGTTAAAATGATCAAAAGTTAGATTATCAAATAGTTATTAAAATAGATACAATAAATTGATAAGTGCGAGATTTTTATTAATTGCTACAGTTAATGTTTATATAATTTAAACATAATCTCAACTTTTAGCTTTTAAATATTAAGGTTATTGTTGCTGTAGAACAGTTCTGTGGAAAGTTAAATAGTTTTATATTTAAACTTGATGTTTATTGATGATTATTGCATCTGATTTATAATTTTGAATATATGACATTTTAAATTATCATATAATAAATCATGCTGCATGAATGTAAGTATGCTTGAAATGAATGAAATATTACATGAATGAATGAATGAATTTAATTTTAAATGAATGAATGAGAGAATGAATCTGTTTTACACGCATCTGGGCGAACTGTACACACATTAAAAGTTGACGCCCAGAGCTGGTAAAACTGCAACACATTTGTAGTGGTCCTATTTTGCATCACTGTCGCAACGTTTTCTTTGCGTCCGTGAGTCAACTCATCTTATTATAGGATTAAGTCAAGTCTTCTTTTCATACTTAAAGGAAGCTGTGTTCGTTGCCCGCTGTTTACAAACGGGTTATGATATCATGTTCTTTGGACTTGGCCCAACATATTATTATTATTGAGGGCGGTTTATTTAATATGACGGGCGGGACTGGTTAGTCTCGAGGCAAGACGCCGGCCTCGAGACAGAGAGGCTGTGGGTTCAAATCCCGGCTACACCGGTTGGGATTTTTATTTATGATTTCTCTCTGCGGCAACCACCCCTGGTCTCAGCAGTGAGGCCCCCGGCTTGAAACGTTAATTGCTCATCGACGGAAAAAATATGAGTACGAAGTCGGAGTTATCTGCCTGTGCGGCGAGGGACCCCTGTGCACACGGCTGCCAGAGAAAAATGGATTAACACGCAAAATTCAGTTCCTAGTCTCTAGGGACTTCGTCAGAGGTAAAAGCTGGCGTACGGAAAAAAAAATATATATGATGATAATATCCACTCCATCAAAAATAATCTTGACTACTTTTCCATATTATCGAGGAGATGAGGACAATGAACGAACCTCCTTCATATCACATATACAGAATATTTGTACGCAGTGCATAAACTCCGTAGTGCCGGCAATGTAGTTCCAATGGATGTAATTTGTATGCGTTTATATAATGGAGGTAATGGTCAGATGTAAGTTTTTGAAAATGATCTTGCCCTGAACAATAGTCACTGGTTTGATAAACAAGGACTAAGCCAAATCTAACAATGCTAAAATGTGCGAGAGTCGTAGAAGAAATAGACGGTACGTTTATCACATATAGTTGTTCTAGAATGACTTTCAATACGTCAGTTTTATCGTGAGAAATATAGTGACTATAAATGAATAAATCGCTGCAGTATTAAGTTCGCTGCTCACATTAACCATCACTCTAACTACTTAACACAACATTGTCACATCTATGGAACACTTACGTTCTTACACTTGAATTTAACGAGCACTTACCGACCGAAAAGTCCGGTCAAGTCACTTGAGTGACGTTAAGGGAAAGTACTATACGTTTCAGTATGCTTTCTTTGTAATCGAAATTTTTTTTTTATTTTTTTTATGGGCAATGTGGTCAGCATTACATCAAGGCGTACATTTTCTTTACAAAGTCGCCAAAACACATTTAAGTGTGTGTGAACCCTGATCTGTTGATGAGACGAGCATGATCTGTTGTCTACAGCAGACCAGTTCATTAACTACTTCGCTACAGTAACTCTTCAGCATTAGAATCATAAGTTCATCTATGTAGGTGCAACTCCCATGTTCCCAATATTACAGAATATAGATTTAAACTCCTCCCCTTTATTTTAGCAAATAATTGCTCATCATTTTTAGCTCGATACTTTTCTCTCCTACCTCGCGATCGCTAGAACGTTATATTAGATAGCACTTTAAGACACCCCCTTCAAGTTAGAAAAATAATATATCTCAGCGGCTTTTATTCCATTTATGGAATTCGACTATTGGACTGGAGCATATGGTCGATAGTCCGATGCAGTCAACACAAAATTCTCAAGCTAGAGAATTAATCCCCCAATTCTTACAATCCTCCCGCCAATTAACACAAGAAACGAAGTTCCCGTCAATCAAAATAAGAGAACCATCGTTCTAGCAACTCAATTCTTGCACCGTTACGTCCACAACGTACTTAAGCTCTTCCCTTTAAATTAAACTGCATTTTAAAAACCTTTTTCCAGTCGAGTCTTCCTCCAGGTCACAGTCACCTCAATTCACTGTGCCCTATGCAATGCTAAAGAAACTGCGTAACCTAGATTTTTAACACTTAATAAAGTTCCTGAGCTTCTTCCACCTGTAGCCCCTTTTATTTCTCAAAAGCTATCTTCCTGACAACTCTCACATAAACTGCACAAGGAATTCATTTTCTTTCCTTGTGTACTGGCATTCAGGTTCATGGCCGAATTATTTCCTAAGAGAACGCACTTTCCCTAGGAGTGGTAATTTAATTATGTGTAAATCTCACACATTTCCTGTTCCACACTTCATTTTGTTTTCTAGATCCATGTTTAACGTGCGGATATTTCAGAAAAATCGGATTGAAACGTTTTCATGTGGAACATTATTTTGCTCCAACTATTCATCGTTTTTATTCTTCGTTTCTTCATGTCGCTAATTTAATAACACACGTAGAACTTAGCTCGTTCACTTTCTGAAAGTTTGTGGGTTATGATGTGGTCGAATGGGCTGTAGAAAAATGGAGGCAACATTTCCAAAGTTGGGAAATACACGAATGATTACTTTCAGAACTAGGAAAATTCATTGCTCCTATTAGCTACAAAAAAAAAAAATAAATAACAATAATTTAAAAAAAAGTAAAGAGCCCCGTCACGCCAAGTGGCGTATAGTGAATATGGTGTTAGTGACCATAAATTTTACTGACCTTCAGCACATGATTTTCGGGGTAATGTGGTCGGTATTACGCCCGTTCCGCTTTACTTTCCCAGAAAAAAATCCGGTACCCATTTAAGGCTGGGTGAACCCTGAAGCCGTCGGTTGGCCCTACCCCTTGTCCTTTGTAGTCCAGTTCACTAACCACTGAGCTATCGCGGCTTTTCTCTCCTTTATCTCCTTTAAGCTATGACAGATTGATAATTTCTTCTAAAGTTAGGTAAGATAAATAAGTGCCGAATCGGGTTAGACCATTACATATCGAGTTATCTCAACCGACATTGTTTTAAAATAGATAATAATAATAATAATATAACAAACAAACATGAAAACAAAAAAATGTGTTCATTTCAAACAAAAAGGTACAGAAAAATCCTTAGGATAAATTGGATAATTACACAAATGAAAACGCATTTAAAGACCAACAAATTAAAGAGAACTGGCTAATAAATAACATTTTACAGAAAAAAAATTAAAATACAACGACCATATCAAAAGACACAGTGGGCTGGAGAGAATATTAGTACATAGTATAGTTCCAGGAAGACGAGACAGGGGTAGATCAAAGCCGTCTGTAGATTTCCAAAGGACTACGGGATGACAGGAAATTCCCGGAAAACCTCAAACTAGCATGCCGTTTTCAGCTTTGCACGCAGTGACGGTTGTTGGTAGAGTGATATCAGTTGTCTATAGTTCCTATAACTGATGACGTCACACTAGATGGAGGGTTGCTAGTTTTATTTTCTGCCCACGGGTTTTTGGATATTTATAGGTGGCCTTGGACAGACCAAAACGAAGGTGGTTTCAAGACATCAAAAAGTTGGACTTGACAACAGAAGTAGAAAATCTAGCTAACGACAACAAATCTTCCAAGAGAGCTGTGGAAAGAGCAACGTTCTACAAAGGACAATGCTAATCATAATCTTGAAGAACAGTTCCTTCTCATCTTTAAACTTATAACAGCTCTCTCAGCTTTCCTCCTCAAGATCAGGTACTTCTCAACGCCAGCTCCGTGTTGTTGGCTTTTACATGAGCCATCTTGTACAAACTTGGTTTTACCTATAACTGTTTTACGGACAGTTATAGTTTAATATAACCTGGACGATATAATCTAATGTCAATCGAATATTGCCCCGCCAAAAAGAAAATACGCCCGTGCGCTTCCGGGGCCCGAAAGGGGAGTGAAGAATAGCGGCGCTGTACCATAACAGGCATGTTCGTAAGAGGCGAGAAAGGAGGGTTGGGCATGGGACTGGCTACCCCATACTGTAAAAAAAAAAGCCGAAAAAACTTCGCAAACATGGAACATACTTGATGAGAGATCACAACAGCTAGGACTGAAGATTAATAGAGATAAGACCAACATTATGAGAATTAATGCAGTTGGCAATAACCAAATAAAATTAGGAGAAATACCTCTACTAGAGGTACAATCTTACATATATCTGGACAGTAATATAGATAAAGAGGGAGGAACAGAAAATGATACAAAAATAAGGATATCAAAAGCTATAGGAGCTTTCGTTGCACTGGGAAACATATGGAAATCCAAAGAAATTAGGTTAAATACAAAAATAAAAATTTTCAACTCAAATGTTAAGTCGGTCCTATTATATGGCTGTGAAACACGGAGGACAACAAAATTAACAATCATGAAGATACAGACTTTCATTAATGGATGCTTACGCAGAATAAAAGGATGGAAATGGCAGGACAAAATCACTAACATAGAATTATGGAAATGTACCAGTCAAATACCAGTGGATAAAGAGATATAGCGAAGACGATGGCGCTGGATAGGACACACACTGCGGAAGCCAAATGAGAGTATTACACAACAGCCTCTTTTTGAAATCCCCAGGGGAAAAGACAAAGAGGAAGGCCATGGAATTATTGGAGAAGACAGATAGAAGCAGAGATGAAGATGATGGGGAAGACATGGAATGATCTTAAAAGAATGGCAAAAAACAGAACGACTTGGAAAGGTTTGTTGAAGACCTTTGCTCCACTGGGAGCTAAAAAGGTAGAAGAAGAAAAAGAAAATACACGCCAGTTCAACGACATATTCATATATTCCGATTTTGTTCAAGGTCGCTATAACACTTCGTATATGTCCCGTGGAGCATATACATCATCTACCTTATCTTATATTGTCGTACTCATGTTTCTTTATGTCATGAGTTTCAAACATCCTTTGTAGAAGAAAATTTAAGTTGCCCATATTCATAATTAATTAAAAGAAATACAGCGAAGACGATGGCGATGGATAGGACACACACTACGGAAGCCAACTGAGAGTATTACACAACAGGCCCTTTTTTGGAATCCCCAGGGAAAAGACAAAGAGGAAGACCAAGGAATTCTTGGAGAAGACAGATTGAAGCAGAGATGAAGATGATGGGGAAGACATGGAATGATCTTAAAAGAATTGCAAAAAACAGAACGACTTGGAAAGTGTTTGTTGAAGACCTATGCTCCACTGGGAGCTAAAAGGTAGAAGATATTCATATTAGTTTTGAACAGCTTTTTCATATCCCGACATTCTTCTTTTGTATCAAAGAACCATAAACCAGCCCTTAAACAGTGTCCAGTTAATCTCTAACGGTTAGACACGATGGTCTCAGCAGAACACACTAACTCCGTAGATCGGGCACGGCCACTTTCGTAAATTTAGAAAATTGGTTAATGTGGTAACAATAGTCCCTTGACTGTTTCGTTTTTGAAAATTAGCTCGTGAAACAGCAGACAATCATTCATGTAAATTTTCAAATATCAGTGTTGTTTGCGTGCACAGATTGAACACGATAACTGTGTTTTATCGTCCAACGTCCATGAACTAGACGCTCAATTACAGATGTTTTGTTTTCAAAAGTTAGTGAGAAAAAAAAAATCCTCCACATTATTTTCAAGATGCTATAGCTTTTAGAATAAGACGAGCACCCTAACCTCAGCGCTGTAGCAACCCCAGAATTTAGCCGAGTACCCTAACCTCAGTGCTGTAGAAAACCCAGAATTTAGGCGAGCACCCTAATCTCAGCGCTGTAGCAGCCCCAGAATTTAAGCGAGCACCCTAACCTCAGCGCTGTAGCAGCCCCAGAATTTAGGCGAGCACCCTAACCTCAGCGCTGTAGCAGCCCCAGAATTTAGGCGAGCACCCTAATCTCAGCACTGTAGCAGCCCCAGAATTTAAGCGAGCACCCTAACCTCAGCGCTGTAGCAGCCCCAGAATTTAGGCGAGCACCCTAACCTCAGTACTGTAGCAATCCCAGAATTTAGGCGAGCACCCTAACCTCAGATCTGTAGCAACCACAGAATTTAGGCGAGCACCCTAACCTCAGCACTGTAGCAAACCCAGAATTTAGACGAGCACCCTAACCTCAGCACTGTAGCAAACCCAGAATTTAGGCGAGCACCCTAACCTCAGCACTGTAGCAAACCCATAATTTAGGCGAGCACCCTAACCTCAGCGCTGTAGCAGCCCCAGAATTTAGGCGAGCACCCTAACCTCCGCGTTGTGGCAGCCCCAGAATTTAGGCGAGCACCCTAACCTCAGCGCTGTAGCAGCCCCAGAATTTAGGCGAGCACCCTAATCTCAGCGCTGTAGCAGCCCCAGAATTTAAGCGAGCACCCTAACCTCAGCGCTGTAGCAGCCCCAGAATTTAGGCGAGCACCCTAACCTCAGTACTGTAGCAATCCCAGAATTTAGGCGAGCACCCTAACCTCAGATCTGTAGCAACCACAGAATTTAGGCGAGCACCCTAACCTCAGCACTGTAGCAAACCCAGAATTTAGACGAGCACCCTAACCTCAGCACTGTAGCAAACCCAGAATTTAGGCGAGCACCCTAACCTCAGCACTGTAGCAAACCCATAATTTAGGCGAGCACCCTAACCTCAGCGCTGTTGCAGCCCCAGAATTTAGGCGAGCACCCTAACCTCCGCGTTGTGGCAGCCCCAGAATTTAGGCGAGCACCCTAACCTTCAGATCTGTAGCAAACCCAGAATTTAGGCGAGCCCCCAAATCTCAGCACTGTAGCACCCCATAATTTAGGCGAGCACCCTAACCCCAGCACTGTAGCAACCCCATAATTTAGGCGAGCACCCTAACCTCAGCGCTGTAGCAGCCCCAGAATTTAGGCGAGCACCCTAACCTCAGTACTGTAGCAATCCCAGAATTTAGGCGAGCAACCTAACCTCAGCACTGTAGCAATCCCAGAATTTAGGCGAGCACCCTAACCTCAGCACTGTAGAAATCCCAGAATTTAGGCGAGCACCCTAACTTCAGATCTGTAGCAGCCCCAGAATTTAGGCGAGTACCCTAACCTCAGCGCTGTAGCAGCCCCAGAATTTAGACGAGCACCCTAACCTCAGCGCTGTAGCAGCCCCTGAATTTAGGCGAGCACCCTAACCTCAGCGCTGTAGCAACCCCATAATTTAGGCGAGCACCCTAACCTCAGCGCTGTAGCAGCCCCAGAATTTAGGCGAGCACCCTAACCTCAGCACTGTAGCAAACCCAGAATTTAGGCGAGCACCCTAACCTCAGCACTGTAGCAAACCCAGAATTTAGGCGAGCACCCTAACCTCAGCACTGTAGCAAACCCAGAATTTAGGCGAGCACCCTAACCTCAGCACTGTAGCAACCCCATAATTTAGGCGAGCACCCTAACCTCAGCACTGTAGCAACCCCATAATTTAGGCGAGCACCCTAACCTCAGCGCTGTAGCAGCCCCAGAATTTAGGCGAGCACCCTAACCTCAGTACTGTAGCAATCCCAGAATTTAGGCGAGCACCCTAACCTCAGCACTGTAGCAATCCCAGAATTTAGGCGAGCACCCTAACCTTAGCACTGTAGCAACTCCAGCACTACAACACACATTTTCTCTCTTTTTTTCATGCATCAAAACGTTAACAAGGGAGCCGCGATAGCTCAGTGGTTAGTGAACTGGACTACAACGGACAAGGGGTAGGGTTCGATCCCAACCGACGGCTTCCGGGTTCACCCAGCCTTTAATGGGTACCGGATTTTTTTCTGGGAAAGTAAAGCAGCACGGGCATAATACTGACCACATTACCCCAAAAATCATGTGTTGAAGGTCTGTAAAATATAGGGTCACTAACACCATATTTCCCTATACGCCACTTGGCGTGACGGGGGTAAAAAAAAAAAACGTTAACAACTTCAGTACATTTGCATTCACCATTCAAGTGTAGTCCGCTTTGCTTGTATATATGTCCTATTTGTATTTGTATATGTATATTTGTTCAGAAGATTTAAATACAATGGGCGGCTAAATTGAATAACAAGGGATTCAAAATGAAGCCAAAGCTGAAAGAAAGCTTCTTCGACATCAGAAGGAAATATTCATCCTCTTTATGGTTTTATAATGAGAGTGGATCGATCGTGTTGTACAACAGGAAAATTTGAGGGAAGCGGAGATTTAAGGTAGCAATAAAAAAAGATACCAAACAGATCCAGAGAATGGTTTTGTATGAAGTCAACAAATATAAATAATAAACAGCTGTAGAGACAGAAAGTTGTGGAGCGATATGATCACCTATGTCGACAGGCACGACACTCTATGATGATGTTCTAGCCAAATTTATTGATCTCTAACAGGTTTTTCTTTGCCTTAGGATCATCACCCCATACTAAAATATAATGCTCTTCTTGGTCTTAACAACACAGCAAAACCTGGTAACAGTGTAAGAACTCAATGTAGCACCTACAAGGCTCACCCTTCCCTCCTTCTTTCCACTTACCCAGTGTTATTGAGTTATTGTGTTATTTGCGGGTCATCATCATTGCACTCCGAACTTGTCCATAGGTGCTCAGATCCCCTCCTCAGCAATTCCCTCAGTGTCCAGCGACTGACGACATGTTCTATGTTGGTTGATAAGTCCTCTTACACGGCCACTAAGTTTCTCATTTCTGGCTGTGCCCATCTTAACTCCCATTTGCATCATCCGAAGATGTGATGTGGATCTGTGTTTGTTCGAAGTCCTGTGCTCTTCCCACATCTCTGAGGGCATTAATGATGTCTTCCCGATCCATTGGTTGCCCGTACTCAACGACAGCGCAGGTAGCCAACCTGTCCGCTCTTTCAGTTCCCCGTATTCCCTCATGTCCAGGGACATAGACAAAGGTGACCTTACGTATTTTGGATTTCTGCAATGACTCTACCCATTGCATGCGTACAGAGCCCGCCTCCACTTTTTTAATCATGCTCATCGAATCACTCAGTATACAATGCTTGGGTGTAGTCTTGTGACTAACCATTTGAATGCCTTGGTCATTGCCATCGCCTCCATTGTCATGATACTCGTGGTCATAACGTATGCACCACTGTCTTCATAGATTATTCTGCCTGCCGAGCGTGCTGTAAATGCCCATGCACTTCTTTGGTGTCGTCTTACAGATCCGTCTGTATAGATGACTGCATCTTTCTCATCGGTGTTATCGCAGATGAGACCGTTGACCTCGGCATTAACCACGACCGGGTTCTGTTCCCTACTTTTCCTGTTGAGTGTGACAATGCACGAGAAAGTCCCATTGAATTAAGTAGGCATACATACACCGGTATCCACTCCTCACCAACGCTGATATTGGAAAGCCCACAGACCTGTTTGATGACATCTTCTGCTCGGCCCACCCATGATTTGCCTCTTTTTAGCCTGGCACTTTTCACTGTGTTGAGCACGTGGTGCAACGGATGCTCTGTATCTGTACTAATCTTCAGGTATGCTCGTGCTCTCCAGATCTTGATTCTGTCATCCATGGTTGGAAAGTCAAGAAGATACCTCATTGCTACACAGGGAGTGTCCCTCGTACATCCCAGGATAATGCGCATGGCTTCATTTTGTATGTTGTATGGAACCCAGTGTAGTTCCATAGATGTCTATTGCACCAACCGACCAATACGTAGTTTCTGATCTTGTTTATCTAAACATTCTAAGAATCTGCCTTAGGCAATATGAAATGACGGCAGTTATTTTGTGTATGTTGTTGAGATCCACTCTTTAAAAAAATCAACCAGTCATTTATCCGGTAATCAAGCTTCGCCATTCTAGACATCTTGATGCATCTATCCACTTATCCCGTATTGTCAGTCGTTGGGGCACTATAGATGACAATTGAACAATTTGCTTCCAATCGTTGCGACTTAGAGCAGATCACTGCGATACAACAAAAGACATCCCTGTCCTTTTTCTGATGTTATCTACCCATATTTTCTGATGTCCTCTCTGTCTTCTTTTATCTGGTACTGTGCCTTGCAGAATGGTTTTGACAAGACATGTTGACCGTGTGATGTGTACAAACCAGGTCCTTTCCCGCCCTCTTATTATTTACATTACGTCGTATATTGGTCCTGCGGATCGCTGGATTCTTTCGCGCATGGTTTAATTGGTGATATATTCTCTGTATGATTGGTGTAATCTCTTTATATACCATTTCATCTCCAAGGTCTGTAATCTTCTTTGGAGATCAGCAGTAAGTGTCCACGTTTCACTGGCATGCATAAATACAGATATAACTATTCTTTGTAATATTTGATTTTCGTTGGACATTTTTTTCGATTTTCCATAATGGTTGGATCTTGTCATGGCTACCATCGCTTGTGCTATTGTGGCTAGTACTTCTGCTCTTAATACGTCGACAGCAACAATAGAACCCAGATATTTAAATTTGCCGATCTCCTCGAGATTTACTCTCTTTCTCTCTCTCTCACACACTCTCTCTCTCTCTCACACTGTCTCTCTGTCTCTCTCTCACACACTCTCTCTCACACACTCTCTCTCTCTTTCTCTCTTTCTCTCTCTCTCTCTCACACACTCTCTCTCTCTCTATGCTATTGCTCTTCAACTGCATAGTGTCTTGACACCGACATTTAAGGACGGACGACGACAAAGTGTATTTATCCATCGGTCGAGATGAGAAACAACTAAAGAAACGGTGAAAATGGACATAAAGGTATAAATATTGAAACCATACACCAGCTGACATAACATCACATGCATATATATGCTTGGTTATTGGTCTATATCATCATCATAAAGAAACAATCAACATTTTTCGGGCACATCATGAGAAGAGGAAAGTTGGAACACTTAGTTACAACTGACAAAATAAAAGGAAAGAGAGATCGCGGACGATAAAGAGAGAAAATACTGAATAGCTTGGTGTCATGGCATGAAAAACAGTCAACAATAGAACTGATACGATGCACTGTAGATAGAAGATTGTGGAAGGACATGATCGTCTACCCAAACCGGTATGTCACATGATGATGATTGATCTATAAGTATGTGGCCCGCTGTCCCACACCTATTACCTTATAATATGTTAGCATTTTCTACACAAGAGTCGCTGTGCATTTTATGCCCATTCGTCAGGAGCCAGAACAAGGACTCGCAACAAGGCTCACCATGAGGATGCAATATAAATTTCACAGAAAGAATGGTGTTTTACCACTCTCGGAAAGTTCCATAAACAACAATAAAGAACACAGTAAACAATAGGCAGCCAAACCAGCATTAAAACCCTGGCTACTCGCCCACAAGATGTACCTGTAGTTAGGCACACTGCCAGTTCATTACTCTGGAAAAGATAAAAATTTCTGGCAAATCATTATAAACATGTTCCAGTAGCCAAGTTTACTGCGCTCATTTCCCGCTGCCATTTGCCTGCTGGTTATGTCCACATTCTCTCAAGCTCCACAAATACGATCATAAGTGTTCATTACGTCCAAGTCAAAATGTCACTACAATAACTTGAGAAAACAGAATAATTTGACTTTATGATTCATGTTATGTGCTTTCTGTGGGAGCCACGATAGCTCAGTAGTTAGTGAATTGGACTACAAAGGACAAGAGGTAGGGTTAGATCCCAACCGACGGCTTCCGGTTCACCCAGCCTTAAAAGGGTACCGGATTTTTTCTAGGAAAGTAAAGCGGCACGGGCGTAATACCGACCACATTACCCTAGAAATCATGTGCCGAAGGTCTGTAAAATAGTTGGTCACTAACACCATATTCCCTATACGCCACTTGGTGTGACGGGGGTACTTTACTTTACTTTTTAAAATGTGCTTTCTAATTATTTAGAGCGCGTAAAAATTGATTAATAGGAGACAACTTGTACAAATGTTATGGTTATATTTAGGTATCACTTCAAACGAATTAAAATCCATAATTGCTAACACCTGCCGTGCTAGAGAAATCATCTGAATTAAAACTTATCTCATTGAAGAATCTAAACAAAAAAAGTCTCCATTCTAGCAGCTACAGCACACGCCTAAGGACATAAGGCTAAACAACACCGAAAGCGAACGCAGTTGAACTGTCCCTCGTCATACGATATCATTATTCATCGTAATCAATCGGAATATGGAAACACGATCCATATGAAAAACACAGCTCACGGTGTGCACTGAGCACCAACTTAGTAGCTCCGGCAGCAAACCGGACTTGGAATATGAAACTGCAACAAGGAACACTTTTCAGACTGAGCCTCAATGGCTCCTGCCACCTATACGTCATATTGACCGGTATTCCACAAATGTATAACTGGAAAAATTTTAATACACAAAACCTCACTTTATATTAAATATCTACTGTGTCTAAAAAAAAATGCAAGTATTAGCCAGTAGATAAGGTATTTGAAGGCAGCATAAAACAAAGGACAGGCCTTGACTTTGTACACCCATTGCACATTGTGATTTGCGCAAGACAGAAAAGTAGTGAACTCCACCTGCACCAACGACCCAGAAGAACATGGCAAATGTAAGCCAGCAGAACTTTAACAATTAACAAGTCGTCTTGGATAGTTCAACCACTTACAGCTCCTTTATTTATAATCAGCCTCAGCCTCAGCAAGAAAGAGACAACTCGCTGGGCTGACGACAATGTAAACGTGGTTTCGATCTTAATTTGGCGCTTTCCAGTCGACCAGCTCAAAGAAATAATTACCCTTTGTTTAATGTGGCTGAATCAACGTGCAAAATTACTGCTCAAATAATGTCCAACACGGGGCTGGTTGGTCTTGAGGCAAGACGTCGGCCTCGAGAGAGAGAGAGAGGTTGTGGGTTCAAATCCCGGTTGCACCAGTTGGTTTTTATTTATGATTTCTCTCTGCGGCAACCACGGGGTCTCAACGAGACCCGGCTTGAAACGTCAATTACTCATGGACGGACAAAATATGAGAACCTCCGAAGACGGAGTTATCTGTCTGTGCGGCGAGGGACCCCTGTGCACACGGCTGCCAGGGAAAAACGGATTAACACGCAAAATTCAGTTCCTAGTCTCAAGGGACTTTGTCAGAGATCAAAGCTGTCCACCGCAACAACCAAAAAAAAAAAATGTGGCCATCATTGGTACCCTATCGGGACAAACTGTATGGTGACGTCACATGTCTTGAACAGCTTACGAAAGCCTTCTTCGAAATTATTAATTGACGTCTTGAGGCGTTTGTAGAAGAAGAAAACAAGTAATGAGTACATAACTCTATGGACTGGGAATGTTATGCCATTCAGGAATAGTAGTTGTCTCCCCATATCTTCTGATGCTTTGGTCTAGCACCGTGAATTAGAATATTTCACTCACCTAAGACAATTATTGTATCACAGCAGTGACTCTAAAAGTGAATGTAAAGCCGTTGAACTCATGCAACTGTAGAAATATACTTCTTGTAATGAAGATTCTTTAATAAACAAACCAATCAAATATGCCGTCTTAAAAGCGATACCATTGAAAAGTAAAATAACAACAGGAAGTAACAACATAAAGTAACAACATAAAGTAACAACATGAAGTAACAACATAAAGTAACAACATGAAGATTGACGGTCTCGGGGGAACAGTACATACAAGAGAGGGAGAATTCATACATATTCTAATAACAGGGACACGTTAGCATACCAATACTGCTTTCTTCTGAGAAATTGTTATGACTACAAACGACCGATGCTTTGCAGAAAGGTCAAGGAAAAGCAATGGGAGCAGCGGTCTCCAATAATTTCTCTCTGAGGATGGGTTCACGAGACCGTAAGATGCAATCACTTGTGAATTTGAACGTTCTGACCGAACGAAGATAAAGTTGAAATGGCAAAATGGTCTCGATGTTTGTCTTTAGCGGCAACCAATGTCTAGCAATAAATGTTTGTAATGGTCACCATTGTCTTTTCTGGTTTCCGTTGAATGTGATGGCTACCAGTCCCTATAGCGGTTAACAGTGTATGTTGTGGTCAACATTGTCTGCAGTTGACACACATGTTTGCGCCGGTTATCAATGTCTAGAGTGATCACCAATGTTTATAGCAGTCACCAATCTTTGATAACCAATGTCTGTAGTGATCGCCAATGTTTGTAACAATCACCAATGTTTGTACTGAAAATCAATGTCTCTAGTGGACACCAATGTCTGTAGTGATCACCAATGTTCGTCATCATCATCATCATCATGTGTCATAACCGTTGACGTAGGCGATCATGACCTTCCACAATCTGCTATCTACCGCGAATCGTATCAGTTCTGTCGTTGACTGTTTTCCATGCCATGACACCAAGCTATCCAGTATTTTCTCTTTTTGTCGTCCGTGATCTCTCTTTCCCTGTATTTTACCAGTTGTAACCAAGTATTCCCACTTTCCTCTTCTCATGATGTGCCCGAGAAATGTTAATTATTTCCTTCTGATATTTCTTAGGCGCTCCCTTTTCGTGTTGGCCTCTTTGAGAATTTCCTCATTGGTCTTTTTAGCTGTCCAGGGAACTTTCAATATTCTTCTGAGAAATCCCACCTCTCTGTGATCTCTAATAATCTTTTCATTTGTTTGTCTACTGTCCATGATTCGCTTCCATAAGTCAGAATTGGTTCTATATAGCACCGATGGGCTCTCTTTCTCATTTTTATTGACATAGATTTGTTGCATAAGATATTTTTCATTTTCTGAAATGCTATTTCGGGCGGAGCTATTCTGCTTTTTATTTATGTGGTGTATCTTCCATCTGATGTTATTATTGTGCCCAAGTATTTGAAGCGTTGCACTTGTTTCAAATTTGTCCTGTTTTAATTTTTATGCTGCATGATGGTAATGATTGTTTCTTCGATATGCCCATTACGTCTGTTTTCTTACTATTCAGACTGAATCCTTTCTTGTTGCTTTGTTTTACTATTACGTCTATCATTTCTTGCAGTTTATTCTCTGTCTCTGCTACTAAGACTGTGTCATCCGCATATCGCAAATTGCTTATGTTGTTACAGTTGGCTTCAGTTCCTTATATATCTACTATTGATCTCATAATTATCAAAATTAGCCTTCGTCGCATCTAAAAAATCGGCCCTTAATCGTGAAGAATAGAACATTTTGATGAAGTCGTTCAGAATGCTCCATAAACCATCAATGTGACGGGAATTTTATTGTATTATTATTTTTTTGTTGAGGTGGTTGTTTTGCATATACCAGCTTTATATCATCACTAGGGAGGTCCCGAAAAACGTAACTTTTGGGGAATAAAACTTTTTCCTATTTATCACACCGGTAGTCGTGTGTTCAGATGCCCTCACCATACAGGCAGATATTCTTCGACTTCAGAGGTACTCTCATTTTGCTACTGTCGAGAGTTTTGCCGTTTTGGGTAGATCTCCTCCAATCTGTTTTGCTCGTGCACCGGCCATTTTTAAAGAGAGTATATGGAGTATAAAACCACAAAATAAAAACAAGAAAACTCGGATTCATAGAGAAAAGTTCCTAACGCCTTTCGCGAGCTTCGATCCCGGGACCATCCTGTTCAATTGCCAAGCACCTCTACTCTAGGCCACCCAGCCTCCCAATTACGGAACTACTCTTGAAGTACCCCCAAGTAAAGTACCCCGTCACGCCAAGTGCCGTATAGGGAATATGGTGTTAGTGAACATAAATTTTACAGACCTTCGGCACATTATTTTTGGGTAATGTGGTCGGAATTACGCCCGTGCCGCTTTACTTTCCCAGAAAAAATCCGGTACCCATTTAATGCTGGTTGAACCCGAAAACCGTCGATTGGAACCCAATCTCTTGTTCTTTGTAGTCCAATTCACTAACCACTAAAAATACAGAATAGCCTCCACTAGACCGTCTGACAAGATGAAAAGGGTTATATATATATATATATACATATAATACCAAGATGATACAAGACCTATTTTTTTTTAAATATGGTTTATTTACAGTTTACACTAATCAAGATGAGAGTGACACACCGTGCGGCTAAACGTACATGACAGAAATTGGCATGGCGTGTGGCATGTCGAAACGTAAGGAAAGAGTTAACCACAAATTTGATGCTTTCTACTTCTTTTTCTTTATACACCTTCGGACGCCAATATTAATATGTTCGAGGAAAGCAACGATTTGATTCTGTGAACTATTTGTTGTCTTTCGTAAATTATTAATTACTGTAATATAACTTTTTTTTAAAAATCCCTTCAAACTGGTATGATTTTGATGCAAAATGTTGGGTCACTACAATTGTGTTAATTAGTTTAAATGAAGTGCTCGGTCGTGAAATCAAAGGCGTTCTATCAAATTGATCTGTATTGCCTTATTCCCGTTTTACCACTGATGTGCACTTCAGTTAGGGATCCCAAGCAATAAAATACTAATAATGGTCATCATATCATTCAACATGATACAGCCATCCTCATTATCAACATATTCACAGCAACATTAGTATGATATAGTTACAATCACCAACCACAGTCTTCATTTTCAACATTTGTAAAAACGATCACCTTCATTAACGTCACCATAGTCTGCTTCATCAACAGCATTATCATTCGCTGCATCAACAACGTTATTATATAGTCGTTACCACTATCATTTGTTGCCATTGTTAGTACCATCAGGAGCGTTATCTTAGTCTTCACTTCAACAACATAATCATAGTTTCAATTTTCACCACATTTTCATTAGTTCCACATCACCAACATAATCATAGTTCCCACTTTCATCACATTTTTATCCAGTTCCACATCACCAACATAATCATAGTTCCCACTTTTATCACATTTTTATCCAGTTCCACATCACCAACATAATCTTAGGTCCCACTTTCATCACATTTTTATCCAGTTCCACATCACCAACATAATCATAATTCCCACTTTCATCACATTTTTATCCAGTTCCACATCACCAACATAATCATAGGTCCCACTTTCGTCACATTTTTATCCAGTTCCACATCACCAACATAATCATAATTCCCACTTTCATCACATTTTTATCCAGTTCCACATCACCAACATAATCATAATTCCCACTTTCATCACATTTTTATCCAGTTCCACATCACCAACATAATCATAATTCCCACTTTCATCACATTTTTATCCAGTTCCACATCACCAACATAATCATAATTCCCACTTTCATCACATTTTTATCCAGTTCCACATCACCAACATAATCATAATTCCCACTTTCATCACATTTTTATCCAGTTCCACATCACCAACATAATCATAATTCCCACTTTCATCACATTTTTATCCAGTTCCACATCATCAACATAATCATAATTCCCACTTTCATCACATTTTTATCCAGTTCCACATCATCAACATAATCATAGTTTCCATCTCCACCACATTTATCATAATCTTCTGCACTTGTATACACCCTCAAGAAAATCAACATTAGTATGTTCATATCACCTCTAGCATTAAATGGGCACCCCTCCCCCTTCATCTTTACACTATTTTAGTCCGCGCTATCAATAATATTATCACTTTCATGTTTTGTCAAAATTATCACTGTCACATATTGTCAAAATTATCACCTTCGTGTATTGTCAAAATCATCACCTTCATGTATTGTCAAAATTATCAGTGTCACGTAATGTCAAAATTATCACTGTCACGTATTGTCAAAATCATCACTGTCATGTATTGTTAAAATTATCACCTTCATGTCAAAATTATCATCTTCATGTCAAAATTATCATCTTCATTTCAAAATTATCATCTTCATGTCTAAATTATCGCCTTAATCTATTGTCAAAATTACCACCTTCATCTCAAAATCATCACTCTTATGTATCGTCAAAATATCGTCTTCATGTCAAAATATCACCTTCATGTCAAAATCATCACCTTCATCTATTGCCAAAATCATCACCATAATGTATACTACGCAAGTCCATCATCCTTAACACAGCCATAATCTCCATTATTATAGCTATAATCTTCAACTGTTTTCATCGTCATACTCTTTCATATAAATCATGTCAATCTTCATAATTATGCTGTCGTCATCATTCTCATCAACGCAATTATCATCGTCGTACTCATCAATCTCATTATCGTCCTCACCCACATCATCTCCATTATCATCCATATTCTCAATTATATCGTGAACGCCCTCACTATAACTCTCATTAACAACACCTTCTCCCAAATCCTTAACTACACTATCACCCTCACCACCCCGATCGTTATCACAATCACAACCCTATACCCTCATCTACTAACGTCGTGAACTCCGGGGCTTGTGCAATATCAGAGTGTCACTAGAACTGTGCCCTGTACACTCAAGGTTTATAGTGTCTTTTCGCATATTCATATCTCTGAACTCAGCAAGCCCAGCCAACAGCGCAGAGAAGCCAACCGACACGGTCAGAGAAGGTCAGTAAATAATGAGAGGATATGAACACTAGTAAACTGGGAACGTGTTCTCTGTTTTTTTTTTCTTTTTAAACAAAGGGACAGATTACTTTTGTTAAGTCCTCCATGCATGCGTGTTGTTTGCATTGATGTGTGTTTGATTGATGTATTTTCCTTGTTACAAAATACTGTGTGCTGTTATGTCTATTTTGGGGACATGTTTTTTGTAGATATTGACAGTTGAAATCAGAGTAGCTTATAACATATAGAACAGATATGTCAAATATTTTAAAAGTTTCACTTTAAAATTGTGTTTGAATTAAGAATTTGAAAAAAAAATTGAATACGTTTTTGACAAATAAAATATAATATCTGAGATTTTAATGGAAACAAAAGTAGAGCTTTCTATAACGTTTCATGAAACAACACATATATGTAGAAGAGATAATAACGAAACGTTATTATTATTGGCATGTTTACGACAAACTAAAATGAGAATAACATCGATAATTAAAAGCTTTTTGATTTGACTATATTTTAATTATCTTATATATATATATAATCTACAGCATCATTATGGTTCAAAGTCTGTTTTAAGAAAGAGGGTGGTAGGTGGTGGAAATATAAGGTTAGAATAACGTCGAAAATTAAAAACCTTTTCATCGGTCTATATTTTGCTGACTCTTTTCTGTTTGCTCTTGACGTGAATCTACGGTCCCGTTCTGATTTCAAAGTAGGGCCAAGTGTCGTTTGTATAAAGTTGGCTTTTAAAATAATCTTCAGCTTATATTTCTCCTTTGGTCAGTAATAATGAGCTTTTTTTTTTTATAAACGTCAAGATGACTCCTTTGTAATAGTTTCTGACTAAGCTTGGAGTCTTTTACAATAGTGTGTATAATAAAGTATTTTTAAAATGTATAAAGTGGTCTCTAGTATGCAAATCTCTGCAATATGTGTCATTTTGACACGCAAGATTTCTGTTTTTGAGATTTTAGTTCTGCCCTATGTGCCGTCTTCGGCTCGAAAGGACAATAGATAGATAGTATGCAGAAACATCTATTTTTTTTCCAGTATGTAGTCTTCCTGAAATATTTACAGGTTTGTTCCTTTTTTTCATAATTCTGTGGATATTGGCAAATTGTGTGTGTGTGTGTGTGTGGGGGGGGGGGGGGTTATATTGTCGAATTTATTTGATTGGTTACCTTCATGATGATGGGGCGTGACCAAACTAGCCTCGCCATCTTCCAAGTTTGAAGTCCGGTATTCCTTGTGACTGGTAGAGTTTTCAAACTTCTTCTTCTTCTTTCCTTCCTCATTTGCCTTTCAGTGTCGAGGTGAGATATAATTTGCGGACTCTTGCTCTTCTGTTCGCCTCTGCTGTTGTTATGTTTCCTAGTGCTTCTAATATTCCATCGACCCATCTTTTTCGTGGTCGACCATTGGGTCTGGTGTTCTCACAACGTTTGTTGAAGGCTCGTTTTGTTGTGTTTTTATTTTTCTGCCTTGTCACGTGGCCAAACCATTTTATCTGTTGTTTCGTTATATATTCTATGGCAGGGGCTTTTTCTAGCCTTTTTTCTCAGTTCTTCATTTCTGATCTTATCTCTCAGAATGTTTTCAAACGAAATGCCAAATCATTCCCGTTGTCTTCAGCGTTTCCCTATATCTTTTCAGATTCTGTTCCTTATTGTCACTTGTCACGATACTGTTTTCTTTTCTTGAGGGAAAATAATGTTGTTCCACACTGTGCAGATGGTAACAACATATCAGCTTTTAGTAAGCATTTTATCAGTTTCGCTTTTTTCGTTAGTCATTTTTTTTTAAAGATGACTTTCTCTGCCGGTTTGCACAGCTGAGTTGCACATTATACTTTCTGGCACGCTTCGATGTGGACACTCTTCTATTACAAGCAATCGTTTTTTTACCAGTGGCCTATCATGAGTTGTCAGCACTCAGGGCAAGGAAAGTATTATGCCTCCTAACTGGATATTTTTTATGTATTATCATTACTTTCTTTCTTTGGCAAGAATTACACTCGCTGACGTGATATTCTTTTGTATTATCATTAATTTCTTTCTTTGGCAAGTATTACACTCTCTGACTTGATATTCTTTTGTATATTCACTACTTTCTTTCTTTGACAAATATTACACTCTCTAACTTGATATTCTTGTGTATTATCACCACTTTGTATGGCAAATATTACACCTGATAACTTGATATTTTTGTATTATCATTGCTTTTTTATCTTTTAACATTTTCCTTCCTTAATTATTTGTTGTCCGGGGCTACCGCCCATTAGGCCTATCTTGAGCACCTCCGCTACTAGTAGTTCTTTGAAAATCGTTAATATGGCAAGGTAGAAGTCAGATTCTTTTCTTAAATGTTAGTTTCCGAATAAGACCTTTCAAAATTAGATGAGTAAGAATGTAGTTAGATGTGTGCACATATCCTTTTATATATTTTTGTGTTGTTGTTTGTTGTTCCGGCTGAAGGCCTATTTGGCCGAAACGTCGACTTTTGTTTTGTTAATTACCACGTAAAGCTGTTACCATACCACTTTTTTTTTTTAAATTGTCATTATCATCAGCTTTACAGCAGCTTTGCATCTTGGTGCGTCTTGATGCCTTTACTCCTCCTTTCCAGACTAGCTTTGTTGGCCTTTATTATGTATACGGTGTCAATATCATTGTTTCTGTATTCAAATACTTTACAGTTAATAATGGTTTTGCTATTGCTGTGAGTTTATCACTAGCTATCTTATCATGAGAGTACCATGGACAGCTAAGAAGAGTAATGAAAAAGTTCTGAAAGAGGTCAAAGCAAAAAGAGAACTAATTTCCAATATTAGGAAGAGACAATCATCATTTTTTTGGCCATGTAATGAGAAGAGAACAACTGGAATATATTGTAACAACTGGAAAAGTTGAAGGACGAAGAGATAGAGGGAAGCAAAGAGAAAAAATAACAGACAGCTTAAGAGAATGGCTTGGCAGAAGGTCATCAACGGAAATGATACATTTCTGCCGAGATCGAAAATTGTGGAGAAACATGATCACCTACGCCAGTAGGCACGGTACTTGATGATGATCTTATCATGTCATCATTAAATACCATGTCTGAGGGGCAGCTGATGTATATTGGTCACGTTCCGTCATTATATCTGTTTAACAATTCATTTGTTAATTTCCTACTATGCCATCTTCTTACTCTATCTGGTATCGCTTCTTCTCTTAATTAAATTTATAAATTATTCCCTCGATCTTTTAGAAGTCAAAATATCTTCCTTCCTCATGATATGATCAAAAGATGATGTTTCCTGCATATTTTTGGGACAAAACTTCTGTATGCCCTGGCCTTTTGAGGAATATTCCAGTCTATTGTTTTTCAGCCTACAATATTTTGACCTCAAGATCCTTACATTCTTTATCAGCTTCATTATCGCCATTATTATTAACCTCATAATAATCCTTTTATTGATCTCCCCTCCCCCGTTCCAATCATTTACTTCCACATTATAACCCTAACCCTTATCACAACCTATCTACTTTACACAAGCATGTATTTATGAACGTCTACATTCCTTCTCTCATTAGTTTCTTTACTTACCATGCTATATACACTTCTACCCTTGCCTCTCATGCGCCCGGTCTAAAATACTAGTCATAATAGATTTCTATTGTAACTAAAGTTAATTTAAAGTTAAAATGTGGGAACTCGTCCCCCGAACTTGCCCGCAAGACACATACACCCGTCAGCTGATTGTATAGCCGTCTTGGCTCCTACAGGAGATACCAGCCTAGTGACGGGTTGCCTTAATAATCCCATTTGTCAAAGAGCTGCCATTCATTTTTAGCACACTCTTTCACATGGGTTTTCTCAACATGAAACGCTTACCACGGGGTGTCTTTCACATGCAGATAAAGGGAAATAGAGCGAGTTTAACGTCTTTATTGAAATTATAATGGAAAATACATAATTTTTAAATAATATACACGTGAAAAGATACCCGACAATGTCGACATATCAAGTGCGACAAGGCGGTCAGTGAGAAAGGGATGGGGGGGGGGGGGTGTCGGGGAGGGGGGGACGCGTAAGGAAAGGAGGTGTTGTGAGGTAGGAATGGAGAGGTAACAGTGACAGGTTGTAATGAGAAAAAGAGATAGAAAAGAGGGGGGAGGGTGATTTTGACAGGAGCGTGAGAGAGAAAGGGATGTTTTAGAAATGGAGACATG
Source organism: Megaustenia siamemsis (assembly GCA_032433765.1). Classification (NCBI taxonomy): domain Eukaryota; kingdom Metazoa; phylum Mollusca; class Gastropoda; order Stylommatophora; family Ariophantidae; genus Megaustenia; species Megaustenia siamemsis. Next base: position 54,744,451 of record JAVIAB010000124.1, read on the forward strand.
ACAGTGAGAGATTGTAATGAGAAAGAGAGAAGTGAGAATAGTGGGTTGTATTAGAGGTTAATATATGAGAGATGAATGAGGAGAGGGAGTATAAGATACGATGGAAAAGGAAAGAATGAGAGATTATAATGAGAAATAAAGATACTAGTGAAAGAGGGAAGGCTGTTTTGGAGATTAAAATGTGAGAAAGAAAGAGTAACCTTCAATGATCAGAAGGAAAAGGAAAGAGTTTGTAATGAGAAATAAAGATAGAAATGAGAGTGGTGTAATGTTGAGACTGAAACAAATGTTAGAGAGGAAGTGTGGGTTGAGTGATAGTGAAAGAGAAGAACAGGTGATAGATTATAATGAAATAGAGAGTTTGGGGGGGGGGGGTGTTTGAGGTGTTGAAAATTGCAGTGAAGCTTTAACGGGGTTTAAATAGCATGAGGTGATGAGTCTTGATACAATAGAAGAAAGCTTGATCAACTTTGCACAGTTAAAGAGGTGTTACTGAATGGCGCCGACAGAAGCTTGAGTGGAAAAAGTAAATATATAAAGATCAACTGTATGGCTAGACTGACATGTTTTTCCCTTCTTGGAAACATGTAATGAAGAGATTTATTCTGAGAGGTGTCTGGGTTCACGAACAATAAGAGGGGACTAGAGTTACGAGCGTTCAAAGGGGTTTGGGTTACGAGTATGGAGAAGGGATTGGAGTTATGAACAATGAGAGAGGTCTAGACTTACGAACATTGATAAAGCCTAAAGTTCAGAGAAGAGTCGACAGTTATGAACATTTACATAAGCCTAGAGTTATGAAGAGGGGTGTAGAGCTAAACACATTGAGGAGAGCTTAGAGTTATGAACATCGAGAAGATATTAAAGTTATGAGCATTGAAATAATCGTAGAGTTATGAACATTGACAAGATCCTAGAGTTATGGGCATTGAAATAATCATAGAGTTATGAACATTGAGAAGATCCTAGAGTTATGGGCATTGATATAATCATAGAGATATGAACATTGACAAGATCCTAGAGTTATGGGCATTGAAATAATCATAGAGTTATGAACATTGAGAAGATCCTAGAGTTATGGGCATTGATATAATCATAAAGTTATGAACATTGAGGAGATCCTAGAGTTATGGGCATTGATATAATCTTAGAGTTATGAACATTGACAAGATCCTAGAGTTATGAATATAGGAAGGAGCTCACAGTTATGAACATTGACAAGATCCTAGAGTTATGAACATTGAAAAGATCCTAGAGTTATGAGCATTGAGAAGAAGTTTGAGCTATGAACATTGAGAGGACCTTACAGTTTGAATATTGAGACGATTCTGTAGTTATGAACATTGAGAGGACCTTATAGTTATGAATAATAAGAGGACCTTACAGATATGAATATTACAAATCGAGTTACAAATCTCGAGAATTGCTTTTCAATAGACCACGTAATTTGTGCACACTGATGGCACCATTAGCTCGCTGGTTGTAAACACTCCTAGCTAGCCCGAGATATCTCTTATGTTAAAATAGAATTTTTAAAAAATATTTTCTTCTGGTACAGGCAGGGCACTTTATCTAACTTCTCTTCTTTCTTCTTTTCATCTGTCACGTACCGACAAAGCAATCGTTTGATGGTATGTCTTGTGGCATCCTGTAGGGCAGCAGACACGTTCCTACATTCCATGCCATCCTTCGTGGGGTGCCTCGTGTCAAGGCCACACTATTCGCCTCCGTTTCCATTGTCCTCAGTAAGACCTAAAGGCCTGTCTATAATTATCTTTCAAGTAACGGTGAACAGTGGGAGTCGTAGAAGTGCACGGAAGAGTAAACGAATTTGCGACTTCAAGGATTGCTCAGAAATTCATCATCATCATTGAGGACCGTCTCCGCATCGAAGGTTGGCTACCATGGAGCGCCATTCCACTCTGTCTCTTGCTTTAATGGTGTAGATTGTCATAGGTTGACTTGTCCATCTTTTGATGTTACTCGTCCATGTTAGTCTCTGGTCTGCCTCTGCCTCTTTTACCTTATATTTTCCCTTCTAATATTACTTTTATTAGGCTGTTGTGTCTTTTAACATGCCCCAAGAAATTCATTTGTCTTGTTCTAATTGTGTTTAGTTGTTCTCATTTCATTTTTAGTTCTTTTAAAACTTCATCGTTTGTTTTCTTTTCTTTCCACCCAATTCTACCTACTCTTCTATAAATCCACATTTCAAAGGCTTCAATTTTGTGTTCTGTTTTCTTGTCTAATGTCCATGTTTCTGCACCATACATGAATATTGAGAAGATGTAACATTTTGCTATTCTTAGTTTTAGCCCTGGTGTTATTTGTTTTGATGTTAGTATATTTTTCATGGCATTAAAATTACTTTTTGCCATACCTATTCTTTTGTTTATTTCAGTTATACAGTTTCCATCACTGATTATAGTATGTCCCAGGTAGTTGTAGCTCTGAACGGTCTCCAGATGTATTCCTTCAACATTGATATTTATTTGTAGGTCTTGAGAATTTTCTTTGTTTATGATCATAGTTTTAGTCTTTTTGATATTCATATCTAGTCCATATTTATTTGCTTGTCGTGTTTATTACAGTAATTAATTGTTGTAGATATCAAAGGCAAGAGGAGCTTTCATTGCACTGGGAAACATATGGAAATCCAAAGAAATTAGGTTAAATACAAAAATAAAAATTGTCAACTGAAATGTTAAGGCGGTCCTACTATATGGCTGTGAAACATGGAGAATAACAAAAGTGACAATCACGAAGATACAGACTTTCATTAATGGATGCTTACGCAGAATAAAAGGATGGAAATGGCATGACAAAATCACTAACATAGAATTATGGAAATGTACCAGTCAAATACCAGTGGATAAAGAGATACAGCGAAGACGATGGCGCTGGATAGGACACACACTGCGGCAGCCAACTGAGAATATTACACAACAGGCCCTTTTTTAGAACCCACAGGGGAAAAGACAAAGAGAAAGACCAAGGAATTCTTGGAGAAGACAGATAGAAGCAGAGATGAAGATGATGGGGAAGACATGGAATAATCTTAAAAGAATGGCAAAAAACAGAACGACTTGGAAAGTGTTTGTTGAAGACCTATGCTTCACTGGGAATTTAAAAAGGTAGAAGAAGATTTGTTGTAGATCTTTAGGGTTTTCTGCTAGTAGTACAGTATCATCAGCATATCTTAGGTTATTGATTATCTTTCCATTAATGATTAGGCCTGGCATTTCTGTGATGTTTTAAAGATTTACTCAGTGTATAGATTGAACAAGCTTGGTGATAGAATGCATCCCTGTCTTACTGCTCTTTTTATATTAATGGGTGTAGAGTTCTCCTTGTTATATTCTATTATTGCTGTTTGTTCCCAGTACAAATTACATATTAGCCGTATGTCTGTATCGTCCAGATTTATATATTTTAGGCTGTCTATAAGTTGATTCTGGAGTCTGTAGAAATGTGGTTTTACAGAAGAATGTTGAGAATACCATGGACAGCTAAGAAGAGTAATGAAAATGTTCTGAAAGAGGTCAAAGCAAAAAGAGAACTAATTTCTAATATCAGGAAGAAACAAACATCATTTTTTGGCCATGTAATGAAAAGAGAACAGCTGGAATATATTATAACAAGTGGAAAAAATTGAAGGACGAAGAGACAGGGGGAAGCAAAGAGAAAAAATAACAGACAGCTTAAGAGAATGGCTTGGCAGAAGGTCAACAACAGAAATGATAAATAACTGTCGAGATCGAAAGTTGTGGAGAGACATGATCACCTACGTCAGCAGGCCCGGTACTTGATGATGATGATGATGATGATAAGTTGATTATGGCGTATTCTATCAAAAGCTTTGGTGTAGTCTATGAAGCAGGCATATATTGGTTTGTTTACTTCTATGTATTTTTCAACCAATGTCCTCATGCTGAATATGGCTTCTTTTGTCCAACTGTTTTTCTTGAATACAAATTGCTGCTCATCTAATTCAGTATTGATTTTATTATAAGTCCTTCCCTGTATAACTTTTAGTAAAATTTGTGTTACCTGGCTCATTAGGCTTATTGTTCTAAAATCACTGCATTCAACTGAACCACAGCGATTGCACAGAGATTACATTTAAATCATTTAATTTACTGTACGCATTGAGAAGAAGATTGCAAACATTAACAACACATCATGGTGCCTACTAAGCGGGTTACAATTAAACGATTTGAGTAGACAGGAAGGAAACATAAGAACACCCGTCTATTTATTATCTCATATACAACGCGTTTCGAAATATTTATTCTTTCTTATTATGAAATCATCCAGTTAATTAGTAAATCCCTTTAAACCTCTTTTTTGGAGTATATCTATATAAGCCATAGAGAAGGCCTCTCTATTCATCCTTCTACTTATACTATTTTTCTATTTCCTTCGAGCCAAGATCAATGTTCTTGAGGGTTGTTTTTTTCTTCGTCGTGTATTGTTAGCTCTCTCCTTTTTCCTTTATAGTTGTAGTTTCCATGCCACATACACAAATATGTATGTGTGTGTGAACACTCATCAATTATGTGCGCATTAAGCACGGTTGTTATTTCAGTCTAAAAACGTAATTTTAGTTCATATTATTGACACCCTTTGTTCTTCAATATCGTGTTAAACCACATCCGAGGTGGCGTATTGCTGTCACCTTCGCTTGCATATCAAATCCTATAATTGTGGGTTTTTTTTTATCTTCGCGGCTGACATGAATTATCTATTCCTTGAGAGATCAATGCTAGAGGTTTTCCTGGAAAATTTGATCGATCTGGTATGGCACCAGACCCCCCCCCCCCCCCCCCCCCACAAAGAAAAAAACGTGTTAATTGTCATCGGCAGTATTTTCATGAACATAAAATCGAGCGTTTTCCTGAACCGATTATTGGCTCTTCGTTGACATACTGTTCACAGTTGTTTGTCATTGAAACTTTAGTTATTTCCTCATTTGTATCTTTCCTGGAAGACAAAATGCCCATGCCTCTTCTATTATACAATCTATGTGTTTACGAGAATCTGTTTCTAAACATTTTAAAACTGTTGTGGTTATAAATTAAATATTGCGCCCCCCGAAACTCTCAGGTTTGCAAATCTTTGACCTTTTTTGTTACGAACATTAACTACTAAGATATCATTGATATCATCATCATGTGTCATACCTGTTGGCGTAGGCGATCATGTCCCTCCACAATCTTCTATCTACAGTGCATCGTATCAGTTCTGTTGTTGACTGTTTTCCATGCCATGACACCAAGCTATCCAGTATTTTCTCTCTTTGTCGTCCGCGATCTCTCTTTCCTTTTATTTTGCCAGTTGTAACCAAGTATTCCAACTTTCCTCTTCTCATGATGTGCCCGAAAAATGTTTATTGCTTCTTTCTGGTGTTTTATAAGAGCTCCCTTTTTGTGTTGGCCTCTTTGAGAACTTACTCATTGATCTTTTTAGCTGTCCAGGGGACTTTCAACATTATCATTGATATAAATATAAATATTTATTTTAGCTGTGAATTTATTCTTTATGTCTTCTTCTTCTTCTTCTGCTTCTTTCTACTTCCTCTTTCCTTCCTCATTTGCCTTTCAGCATCGAGGGGAGATATAATTTGCGGTCTTTTGCTCTTCTGTTCGCCTCTGCTGCTGTTATGTTTCCTAGTGCTTCTAATATTCCATCGATCCATCATTTTCGTGGTCGACCCTAGAGTCTAGTATTCTCGCTGCGTTTGTTGGGGGCTCGTTGTTTTGTGTTTTGATCACTCTGCCTTGTCACGTGGCCAACCCATGTTATCTGTTCTTTCTTTATATATTCTATGGCGGAGTCTATTGCTAGTATTTTTTCCCCCTCAGTTCTTCATTTCTGATCTTGTCTCTCAGGCTGTTTCTTTCTTTGTGTCTAGTGTCACAAATTTAAACCGCTTTCAAAAAAAAAAAATCAATTTTAAAAAGAGTGGAATGTACTAGGCTCAGGCTATCTTCATCCATAAATGTAGCAAAAGTTGCAAGATTAGAACTATAAAGCCACTTTGAAATGAAAACTAACAGCTGTGACATGTTAATATTGACATAAGTTGTTGCGTGACAAATAAAAAGTAAAATTATATATTTCTTTCTTTTTTAACCTTTTTATCAATAAATCTTTCTTTTTATAGTAAATTAATTATACTGACTGGACATTGCACAATGTTGTCCTAATTAAAATCTTTCTGGTTTAGACAAATCAATTTTTGTTACGGAAATTTATTGTAACATCCCGAGCTATCTTTATCCAATAAATAAGTGTTTATCCACTATAAAAAAAAAAAAGAATAAAAAACTATGTAATTTTATAATTCAGTATTTAGCAAACAACTAAAATACAATTGAGAAATAGTTGTTGAATAAAACAGATAAGCAAGAAAAATTAGGTTCAATCTACTAAGCATAAGTGGTTACCTAGAAACGACATGGAAACATCTTCTTAATTCGACGGATAATTCCATAAGCTTGTAGCACACATTTAAAATCAGTTGCATTGTAATAATATAAAGTCGATTACATTGGTCGTAACTTTTACAGAGTCATTGAATTGATAAATAAGAAACACAGTGAAACCTCGACAGATATAAGTTACGCACCCTAAATACCATTTTGAGATAACATTATTACCTAATAATTATTGACAGTTACAAGTGTTTCTTGTGTGACAGTAACGATTGAAAAGTTGGTCATGGACGTGGAGAGAAACAATTACGTTCAGAGTGTCGCAAGATTGATTACATTAATATTGTCATCATCATCAATTACTGGGCCTGCTGGCGTAGGTGATCATGTCTTTCCGCAACTTTCGATCTCGACAGTTATTTACCATTTCTGTTGTTGACTTTCTGCCAAGCCATTCTTTAAAGCTGTCTGGTATTTTTTCTCTTTGCTTCCCTCTATCTTTTCGTCCCTCAATTTTTCCAGTTGTTACAATATATTCCAATTGTTCTCTTCTCATTAAATGACCAAAAATGATGATTGTTTCTTCCTAATATTGGAAATTAGCTCTCTTTTTACTTTGACCTCTTTCAGAACATTTTCATTACTCTTCATAGCTGTCCATGGTATTCTCAACATTCTTCTATAAAACCACAGTTCTACAGACTGCTGTGATTTTCTTGTCTGTTGTCCTATTGTCCATGATTCACATCTATATGTTAAGATTGGCTCTATTAATATTGTAGTGTAACAAAAAATATGTCTTTGCGGCATTATCCCATTTCTGGAGTCTGCTGATGAAATTATAGTTGTAGTGATTTAATTTCGGCAAAAACCGTAAGAAATTACAGCTTTGTAGCTGTAATAAATAGAAATTAAAACTGTTTGTAATAAATAGAAACGATCATCTTTTGGTTACAACAAATAGAAACCATTACCTTTCAGTTGTAACCAAAGGAAATTATTTCATGTGTGTTATAACAAATAAGAATTATCACCTCTTATTTGTAACTAATATAAATGATTATCGTATAGTTGTACCAAATAGAAATTACTACCTTATAGTTGTAACAAATAAAAATTATTACCTTATAGTTGTAACAAATACAAAATATTACCTTATAGTTGTAGCTATTAGAAATAATTACTTTATTGTTGTAATTAATGAAAATAATTACTTTATATTTGTAACAAGTGCAAATTATTACCTTATAGTTGTAACAAGTGCAAATTATTACCTTATAGTTGTAACAAGTGCAAACGATTACTTTATAGTTGTAACAAGTGCAAATTATTACCTTATAGTTGTAACAAGTGCAAATTATTACCTTATAGTTGTAACAAGTGCAAACGATTACTTTATAGTTGTAACAAATAGAAACGATTATCTTTTAGATGTAGCAAACAGAACTGCCTTGTAAATGTAACTGATAGTTGTATTAGAAATTAACTGCAATTATCAGTAACTTGAACACGCAGAAACCATTCTCTTGAATCTGACGCTGATGAAGGCATTACTACAGAGACAGAGAAATTGTTGTCAGTCCCACCTTAATGTTACCTTTCTTAGGGCAGATTCCGTTATCTAAATCTTGTCAAATAGACATATAATTGTTTCGTAAAGTATTAACATTTCAGTGGTAAACTAGCTCTGTAATAAATTATATTCGTTTGAGTATTACTAACGTCTTAACTATATAGATAAAGCTGCCTTTATCATACAATCTTCTTCTTCAAGTACAATGCTAGCTGGTGTAAATGATCATGTTTTGTCTGCAGCATTTTCTTTCTACAATTATCTATCAATTCAGCTGATGACTTGACATAGTGCCGTTTCTTATCTGTGTCCACTTATCTCTTCTTCCTTCGATTTTTCCAGTTGTCAAATTATGTTTTAGCTCTCCCTTTCTCATTGCAAATAAGAATGATTGATCATTTCATGCATGTCATAATTTCAGTCAGTGGTTTTTTATTGTGCCATCTGACAGGCTGTTCTATATGTGTTTTTTTTTCTCTGCTCTTATTTCCTTTGATAAGGCCCGTTGTTAAATTATTCTCAATGCTTTCTTTTCGTAGCAAATGCCCAATAGATGTAGATTATCTTTTCCTTATGATTTTGATGATATTTCTTGTTACTCCAGTTCTTTTTAAACATTCTTCATTAATATTTTATTCCTATCCATGTAACTGGTAGCATTCTTCTTATAAACCACATCTCCGCTGCTTCTAATGTTCTCTGTATTGTCTTGCTTTTCATCCGCGACTCACTTCTATATAGTAGAATGGGCTCGATGTAACAGTATAGGACACCTTTTCTAACATTAATTGAAAATCTTAGCGCAAAATAATAATTGATTTCGTTAATATCATCATCATGTGTCATACCGGTTGGCGTAGGTGATCATGTCCCTCTACAATCTTCTATCTACGGTGCATCGTATCAGTTCTGTTGTTGACTGTTTTCCATGCCATGACACCATGCTATCCAGTATTTTCTCTCTTTGTCGTCCGCGATCTCTCTTTCCTTTTATTTTGCCAGTTGTAACCAAGTATTCCAACTTTCCTCTTCTCATGATGTGCCCGAAAAATGTTGATTGCTTCTTTCTGATGTTTTTTAAGAGCACCCTTTTTATGTTGGCCTCTTTGAGAACTTCCTCATTGGTCTTTTTAGCTGTCCAGGGAACTTTCAACATTCTTCTGAGAAATCCCATCTCTGTGGCCTCTAATCGTCTTTTCATTTGTTTGTCTACTGTTGTCCATGACTCGCTTCCATAGGTCAGAATTGGTTCTATATAGCACCGATGAACTCTCTTTCTCATTTCTATTGACATAGATTTGTTGCATAAGATATTTTTCATTTTCTGAAATGCTATTTGGCCTGAGCTATTCTGCTTTTTATTTCTGTGGTGCATCTCCCATCTGATGTTATTATTGTACCCAAGTATTTGAAACGTTGCACTTGTTTCAGATTTGTCTCGTTTATTTTTATGCTGCATGATGGTGGTGATTGTTTCTTCGATATAACCATTACTTCTGTTTCTTACTATTCAGACTGAGACTTTTCTTGTTGCTTTCTTTTACTATTATGTCTATCATTTCTTGTAGTTCATTCTTTAAAATAGTTTGCAAATAATAGCAGACAATAGGTTGTGATTCAATTGTTGATTGTAAAAGATAGTAGAACTCTCACTATATTTAAATTGTGTGTAATTAATAGCAGGATTTTTTATGTGTTTAAATTAGGTTGTAACGTTTGATTTTGTTTAATTTATTTGTTTGGTAAATATTATTATGTTATTGACTGTTTTTAGTTATTGTTTGTAGATTATAGTAGAAATTTTACTGTGACAATTGTTGTTTTTAAAAGCTAGTAAAGTTGTGTCTGTGTTTACATTGTTGTCTTTATATGATACAATTGTTTTGTGTTTTAGATTTTTTACTGTGTTTATTTGCTGTCTTTAAATGATAGAATTGTTGTATGTTTTAGAATTGTTGACTGTGTTTATTTGTTGTCTTTAAATGATAGAATTTTTGTTGTGTGTTTTAGAATTGTTGACTGTGTTGATATGTTGTCTTTAAATGATAGAATTGTTGTGTGTTTTAGAATTTTTCACTGTGTTTATTTGTTATCTTTAAATGATATAATTGTTGCGTGTTTTAGAATTTTTCACTGTGTTTATTTGTTATCTTTAAATGATAGAATTGTTGTGTGTTTTAGAATTTGTGACTGTGTTTACATTTGTGCACAGGAAGAGAAATACTCAGCTTTTTTCAATGTACATATGAATGATTTTTATACGTAATCAATTTGAACACACACAAATAAACATAGGTTTTACTCTGAACTCCGATAGGACGACGCATCCTATCTCACTCTGAGATCCGGAAATGCCAAGTGCAAAAAAAAAAAAAAAAAAAAGAAATAATAATAAATAAAAAAAATATTGCTTGTAAATGATTCTAATCGGTAATGGATCATGCACTTCAACTTTGTCCCTACAGCACACACACAAAAAAAAAAAAAAAAAAACTCCACCTGCCCCAACCTTCTCTGTGTGAATTAAACAAAATATCAATTTTTAAAATACATAAAACAAACAACGAAGTAAAAAAAAAAAATAAACAGTTATTTGCAAACCAATCATTATAAACCATGAGTGAAAAGAAAATTGTTCAAAATAATTGTTCGTCTGTTCTATTATTGTTTAATATGCACGGGATTATACTGGGAGATTAGAGGGAAAATGTACATGCCTCACTTGGGAAACAAAAACATATCTTTATTACTGTATGCTATCAGTTATCATGAGGATGTTGGAAAGCAAGTTTCTCATATTTCAAACTCGCAACAGTTCTGGTGTTAGTCGTGTGATTTTATCGTTAAATGCAGCCATTTGTATCATGTGCGTTTGTCTTTTGGAATTCTCATGTACTTGGAGATTCAAAGTGGTTGTTTCTTTCAGTGAGCAAGTTCTTTGGTTGAGTTTCCACGCATTCTTTTGTGAAGTATCTGCTATTTTACGGAACGTACATGTGGTTGACAGCTTGTATATCGAGGATTCTTAATCTGTTGATGCAGCAGGTCTATATAATATTGACCGACCTAGTGATTAGTTTAATAACTATAGTAATCTCATCATCATGTGCCATACCGGTTTGTGTGCACGATCATGTCCTTCCACAATCTTCTACCTATAGTGCATTCGTATCAGTTCTGTTGTTGACTGTTTTCCATGCAATGGCACCAAGCTATCCAGTATTTTCTATCTTTGTCGTCCGCGATCTCTCTTTCCTTTTATTTTGCCAGTTGTAACCAAGTATTCCAACTTTCCTCTTCTCATGATGTGCCCGAAAAATGTTGATTGCTTTTTTCTGATGTTTTTTTTAAGAGTTTCCTTTTTGTGTTCAATATTCTTCTGAGAAATCCCATCTCTGTGGCCTCCAATCGTCTTTTCATTTGTTTGTCTATTGTCCATGATTTGCTTTCATAGGTCAGAATTGGTTCCATATAGCACCGATGAACTCTCTTTCTAATTTCCATTGACATATATTTGTTGCATAAGATATTTTTCATTTTCTGAAATGCTATTTTGCTTTTTATTTCCGTGGTGCATCTTCCATTCGATGTTATTATTGTGCCCAAGTATTTGACACGTTGCACTTGTTTCAAATTTGTCCTGTTTATTTTTATACTGCATGCTGATGATGATTGTTTCTTCGATATGATCATTATGACCATTACTTCTGTTTTCTTACTATTCAGACTGAGACCTTTCTTGATGCATAATAATCTAGTGCAATCGTAATGTTCATGGTCATTATAAAATCAATTAAAAATTAATTTTGTTTTAACTTTAAAACTATTTTTGATAAAATTAAGTTGTTAAATTAGCAGCAGATTCTGTATTTTTTGTAAATGATTTGATGAGATATTACAGAATAAAGTTTATACTTTGTAATTTTTATTGGCTTTCAATTTATCGCTTGCCCCAAAACGTGGTACTCTCAACCTGCTGGAAAAATGTATATTATTTCTAATGTATTGTATTGTTATTATGACAGCTTTCTTCCGAGCCTCCTTCACATTTGCCTTTTCTTTGTTGACTCTGCGAGCTTAGCTCTCGCTAGATTTTCCAGACCTCTGATTTATTTATTCCTCTTTGCCGTAAGATCATTAACTTTTTAATCCACCATCTTGGCCAGTCAAAGACATATCTCAATATTAATATACCCATTATTGTTGCTTCTTGTTAAGCCGGAACACATTCCGGTAAACTTTTAACCAATCAACTATTCGCGATAAACATTTGAAAGTATTCCTAAACTGCAGTTGTCTGGTTGCGTTTTATGGTGTGGGATTGTCCACACTTGTAGCTCAGAAAGATAATACTCTTTTCATCTGCCTTAATCATAAGTTTTTCTTTGCGTGGGTGAATCAGCAATCTACTTTATGAACCCGATTCTTGCTTCATCTTATTGCTAAGGATATAGAGCGAACATTTTACCTCAACAACTTGTTGACGAACGAACGTTCGTGCGTAAACCCACATCTCTGTAGGTTTTTCAAATATCTTCTTGTCTCTTGTGCTTTTGTGTACGTTTCACTCCTGCTTACCTGGACTGATTCAAGGTAATTCTGGTTAATTAGGTTACCACCTTCCGTTGGGTAGGGTAATTTACCTAATACAGGGTGTTTCTAAAGTCCCTGTGCAGTGAAACAAAATATCATGACGTAAACTTCATAAATCGGTGACCTATTTTCAAAACTATTTTCAAATCACTGCACAGGGACTTTAGAAACACCCTATATATTTGTCATCTCAGAAGGTAATATTTACGACCCTCAGCAGTTCTACATAACTGCTGTACATCTACCATCTAAATGTGTTATCGTTCTTTGACACTAAAAATCATTATTTAAAAAAATTATACAGATATGATACTTACTACACAAAACGTCATAGAACATTGTAGTGAGCGGTGAATGTAGACATACATAATATCTGTTATTTTGGCATGCCCATATGAATGATAATTTTTCTACTAATAATTAATTGAAGGTAATTGTGATTTTGTGCAGTGAAAATAACGATTATTTTCTTCTTTACAAATCAGAAACAGAAAAGAGAATTGAAGCTTTTGAAATGTCGACATATAGAAGAATAGGTAGAATTAGATGAAAAGAAAAGAAAACAACCGATGAAATCTTAAAACAACTAACAATGAAAAGAGAACTACTAAACACAATTCAAACAAAACAAATGCGGTTTTTGGGGCATGTTAAAAGACACAATTGCCTAATAAAATTAATCTTGGAGGGGAAAATATAAGGTAAAAGAAGCAGAGGCAGACCAAGACTAACATGGTCGAGTAACATCAAAAGATGGACAAATCAGCCTATGACAACCTGAACCGTAGTAGCCACCCTTCGTTGTGGAGATTACACTCGTAAATGATGATGATGATTTACAAGTCAGAGGAACCGACGAAATTTATCGGACAATACAAAATGTTCTCAAAGTTCACAAGTTTAAGAATCCTCGAGAAAGACTGAGTAATAGGTCACATTACCCCGTTGAAAAATCCGCCTCCTTGAAGTTCACTACAGCTGGATTGATACAAGGGGCCGCGGCGCTTAAATAAACCAGGAGATTGGGCGGGACAAGAACCAAAAAGTGGGATAACTTCAGTGGGATTCCCGTTTGTATTAAACTTGTCGGCAACAGAATACTTGAACAGTGGCAATATTTAGATAGGTGGGCTGGGACTGATAGTAATGCACAAAGGGACAGACTGCACGGGGTGCAACGGCAAACTGGCAAACAGAAGAATTGGAGAATAAGCGAAGATAGGGAGGTAATAATTAGTTGGGTTTATGGGTTGTTGGTGGACAGGAAAGTGCGTTTTTAAGTTAATGGGTTGATTGGTTAGTGGTAGCTGTGAGATTGATCGGTTGTAATAGGTTGATGAATGAAAGAATAGCGAGTGGCTACGTGTTGAGATTTCTGATGTGTGTTTGAGTGAGTACGGGGGGCGGGGGGATTGCTGGAATATGAATGAGTGGGCATGGCGAAATTGTTAAAGTTCGTTCAGAAATTCGTGCCCACAGAGTTGACCAATTATCTCGGAAACTGTTTGATGAATTTCTGTAATTCTTTTTCATGAAATCTTATTTTTTTCATAGACCTTCATATTTTATAACATTTAAGTACAAAGGTAGTCTGAATTTTGCACAAATCATTTTTTTATTTATATATATAATTTTAGGAAAATATCAAAACGCGTGCTCTAAACATTAGATTTTACTGTAAATTATGTTAATTTTCTAACAACGCAAGCCAAAGGCGTATCCGTATTACATCGAATAGTAATATAATCGACCGCTTTTAGATTCCTTGCAAAAGTGCATGTACAATAACACAGTTACCTTTGGCATAGTGATGAATTTACACTTTAAACTCTTCATGGTTTTAAAAATCAAGTAGTCACTTCACAACAGCTTACAAATTATCACACATACAGGAATATACATTAATAGTAAATATTTTGTCAAAATATGCCTCTGGACCAATTTAACAAGAAACCGGAAATGAAATTACCAACAAAAAAACATCGGAGTGGCGTTCTTCTTACAAGTTAAGAGTGCGGAACGATGCTAATATTATGTGGTGTGCACGTGAGATTTGCCTTTTTATTGGTGAGTTGATTACAACAAATATGGGTATTGTAAAATCCAAAAATTTAGGACAAGCAAGAAAATCATATTTTTATATACCTCAAATAAGCAAAAATCTTTCCTAAATGCATGATAGTAGGGCCAAAAATCAGACTGAAGGTCGGTGAAAAAATAAGATTTCTCGAAAAAGAATTACAGAAATTCATCAAACAGTTTCAGAGATAATTAATAAACTCTGTGGGCACCAATTTCTGAAAGAACTATAGTATGAGCATGAGTGGGTATGCTGGGACTGTGGCTAACGAATGAGCTGCGATTATATGAAGGGACATTTCAGGGAAAGTGTGCGTGTATATATATATATACTCTTTGGGAGTAGGTGTGAGGAATCAATGCTATATTACCTATGATTAGGTTTATTGCAATGGTAAATGCGTGGAGTTGGGAGAGAGTGACTTTATAGTGATTGAGTGAATGTCATAGAGGAGGTGAACTTGATTGTTATTGGGTGTATGGCACAGATTGACTTGATGGTGATTGTGTGAATGTCATAGGAGTGACTTGATGCTGATTGTGTGAATGTCATAGAAGTAACTTGATGGTGATTGTGTGAATATCATATGAGTAACTGGATGGTGATTGTGTGAATGTCATATGAGTGACTTGATGGTGATTGTGTGAATGTCATATGAGTGACTTGATGGTGTGAATGTCATAGAAGTGACTTAATGGTGATTGTGTGAACGTCATATGAGTGACTTGATGGTGATTGTGTGAATTCATATGAGTGACTTGATGGTGTGAATGTCATAGGAGTGACTTAATGGTGATTGTGTGAACGTCATATGAGTGACTTGATGGTGATTGTGTGAATGTCATATGAGTGACTTGATGGTGATTGTGTGAGTGTCATATGAGTAACTTGGTGGTGATTGTGTGAATGTCATATGACTGACTCGATGGTGATTGTGTGAATATCATAGGTGTGACTTGATGGTGATTGTGTGAATGTCATATGTGTGACTTGATGGTGATTGCGTGAATGTCATAGGTGTGACTTGATGGTGATTGTGGGAATGTCATATGAGTGACTTGATGGTGATTGTGTGAATGTCATATGACTGACTTGATATTGATTGTGTGTATGTCATATGACTGACTTGATGGTGATTGTGTGAATGTCATATGAGTGACTTGATGGTGATTAAATGAATGTTACATGACTGATTTCATGGTGACTGAGTGAATGTCACAGGAGTGACTTGAGATGGTGATTAAATGAATGTCATAGAAGTGACTTGAGTGTGACTAAGTGAATATCATAGAGGGATTTGATGGTGACTGATTGAATATCATGTGAGTGGTGAATGGCTGATAAGTTGAGAGTAAGTATTACAGTGACTATTCAGAATAGTAGATTTGTTGCTTGGATGTAAATGTGTCGTGAATGATGTCGTGTATGTGTGAGTATGTTGAAAATTGAATTGGTGGATTTTAGTTGGTGGGAGAAAAGGTAACATTGGTGATTGAATAGTATGTATGTTCCGTGGTTTATGAGCGGTGAATATGTGGATTTGGTGATTAGATGCGAAATAGTGTATATGTTGAGATTGCGTTGCGATACTGTTTGTGAGCGCGTATGGTATGTAGATGTCTTGAAGGAGATTGGCTAAATTAATGAATGATAAGTCAGTAGGGGAAGGGGTTCTCCCTGAGGGTGGGCTAAAATAGTGATTGATAGGTCAGTGCTGAAATTTAATTGGTGAATCATAAAAGTGTTGTAGATGGGTGGAGTGTAGGTATGAGTGAATTGGGAGTGTAGATTATGTGAACATATAGGGTTATGTGCAGATGTAAGTAAATATGTGGTAGAGCTTTGTGCGTGACGAGTATATCTACGGGTAAAGGGTGAATTTGAGCAACGCTAAAGAGTAGATATAAAAAACAAATAATAGTGGAATGTGGAGTTCGGTGAATTCATGAGTGTAGATATGAATAGATGGTGGAACATTGGCGTAATCGCCATTAGGGAGAGATGAGGCTTGCTGTGTGATTCCCCCCGAGGAAGTGAGCACAATTTGGAGAAATAAATAAATAATATTGGTTAAATAAATAAAGTAAAGCAGGTTAAAGAAATCCAATAAAAGTTAAAGTAAAAAGACTCCCGTAACGCTAAGTGGCGTATAAGGAATATGGTGTTAGTGACCATACATTTTACAGACCTTCAGCACATGAGTTTTTGGGGTAATGTGGTCAATATTATGCCCGTGCCGCTTTACTTTCCCAGAAAAAAAAATCCAGTACCTATTTAAGGCTGGGTGAACCCAGAAGCCGTCGATTGTGATAGAACCTTACCTATTTAAAGACACAATAACTAATATTACATAATTAAATAAAATATGGTTAAAGACACAATAAATAATTTTAAATAAATAAATAAAATCAGGTTAAAGACAAATTACTTGCACTATCCTGGGCACTGCAACCAAATATATTTGTCCTTCTTTGGGCGCTGCAACCTTCGTTACGCCACTGATGGAATGTAGATGTAGTAAATATAGGAATGTAGACGTGGGTGAAGAGTGAAATATAGACGCGTGTGAAGGATTACTTTGGGTAGATGTGTAATCAAGCGTAAAGTAGGGATGTGAGCACTTTGACAAATATTAATTCACGTTTTGAAGGCAACACTTTTGTTGCTACTGGAATGAGTTTTTCTTTGTTGTTGTATTTAAAAACACAATAGTGATGTGTGTTTAACTTACTGAAACAGTTGTTATTATGTTTTTCTCATAATACGTTTGTTTTACTAAACAAAATTTGCGTGTGTTTAACGTTTATGTGTGTGTGTGTGTTTTTAATGGCTCGGTGTTTTTATGTTCTTTTTTTCCTTATATGTGTCTCTAGCAAAATAAGTAATCATATTTAACATTTTGAAATTATTTTTCGATATTGTGTTATTTTTTAAAGGCCGTTATAAGTAATTTTAACACACAAAAAACATTTACCGAGAATAATACTTATTTACAATCAGTTATTTTGTTCTTTAATAAACTTCTAATCGTCTCGGAAAGCATATTGTCATATAATATCGCAATTGTCTAGCTTACTCATATTTTAATCTACTATAGCTTTACTTGATAATCACAAACTGTTAATTAACTGAGTTAAGTGCATATAGAAGACAAACACACGTGTCAGTACTGTTTTCTAATAAATTGCAATGATTTATAATAAAATATTTATTTTTTATTAACGTGTTTTCATATGTCAAAATTACTGACTTAATACATGGATGCATTTCACCAAATTTTGATTCTAATAATTGTTATCTCACAAAGTTATCGTTTTAATAAATTGTTACTTCACAAGATGGCTATCCTGATAAAATACTTCTGAGATGTCACAAATTACTTTGTTATTAAAATACCTTTGATGGGTCACAAATTACTATAACAATAAAGTAGCTCTGCTGTGTGACAGACTGCTGTGCTAATAACATACATTTGGTATGTCAGAAATTGCTACCTAATAAATGTGTGGGTTATTATTATCAATGGGACAATACTTATAAAATTGAATGATTTAACACTTTCACATAATTATGATGCTCATAAATCTAACCTTGCCATGAAATAACACAAATTATTAACAATGTGTTGATTTGTCATAACACTGATCGTCAAATAAATTGTTATAAATTATAACAAAATGCATTCATGAATAGTCTAGATCAGGACAATTTTAACATCCGTCTAAAGATTTAATGTAATTAACAGTACAGAATTAAATACAAACAAAAATAATATATTATTATATTAATACATAACATCAAGGTGAATCATAGTACCTTTGACGACATAATCATACAATGTAGATAAGAAATAAATCACTAAAGTATCATACACTTTTCAAGGGTATGAAGAGTATTAGAATTACTCACAAGTGATCTGCATTTATTGTTTGAAAAGAGTAAAGAAGAACCTTTGTGCATGAAAATGGATAGTGCCACTCATACTAACTATATCTGAAATACATTATACGTATCTCACAGGAAATTAATTTACAATTAATCGTATCCAGTATTATCCTTTACGTTGTATGTCACTGATTTAGAATAGTCTTCAAGTTTGCTTTTCTTTCTTTATTTTTAATTATTTCTTTGGAATGGGATTTTTTAAATATTTTATTTTGTAATTTAGTAGTTATATAATTATATTTTAGTTTATCAACTTTTGCTTATTTAATTGGAAATCGACTAAGTTTTGTATTTTTATGCCAGGATATTTATATTTTATACTTCTGAAGTATATCATTGTTTGATTGTTTATAAACTATACTTAAAGCAGCAAATTTAATAACAGAACTGGCAGAAAGAATTATATTACCAAATATTTTGTGTGAATAGTAAATCATAAAATGATGTGTTTGATTGAAAATATGTACAGTTATTTTATCCTTCTAGAAAAGGTTAATTCATTTTTTTAATAACTATATCTTGATCTTGATCCCCCCAGATCTGCTAGACGTCGCATGGGGCTCGTAGTTGTTTAGCCATCCATCTCTATTCTGCGCGAGACGTTCCATCTTATCCAATTAATCTACGTCAGCCAACTTTGCTTCTCCTAAAAATGTTATTTTCAACTTCTCCCTGGGTTTTCCTCTTTTTCTTTATCCTGATGTTTCCCAAAAGAGCCTGATTTGAAATTCTTTTGTTACTCTGCTCGACACATACCCGACATGTGTCCATCCTCTCTTCTTAAATGTAGATGATTGGTCGAATAACTGATTGGTTGCATGGCCATTTCTCTTGCATGGCCATTTCTCTTATCAATATATTAATCTTGAATTCGTTCCATTGCACACAGAGTATTTATTCCTTCTTAGGCATTTGTCTTCAAAAGTGTTAAGGTTTTTTTTATTTCACAATCTATTTTATTATTTTCCAGAAGAACGTGCGTAAGTACGTAAGGGCTGGAAACACGTTTAAGTTGAATATTCTAAGTTTAGTTGTCCTGCTTAGTATTTTTTATTTGCATTTTATTTTAAACTATAACAAAATACAAACTTAAACATTCAGCATATTTACATTTAATTGTATAATTGATTAAATCCCAATCAAATTAACTTTCAAAAAGTGTTATTTACTACTACCTATTTGTCAAAAATATTTTGGTTGTAAATTATCATTCACCTTATTTGATTGTGTTTATTTTTTATTTACTACTATTATTCTTTGTAGATTTGGCTACTTATAACACAAATGTAGTATTTCTTTAATTTCTTCATTTCTCTTATCGGGTTGTAGAGCTCTTGCTGCGGCCTTCCTCCTCCATTTTACAGACCCCTGAACTGCCTGCACTCAACAGTGGGCCCTCAGCCACAAACTCGGCATCTAGACCGGACAAGCAAGACCGGAAAGGTATACACCTCTCGGGTGCAGCACGACTGTTTGTCGGTGATAGTTTAGTTGTATGTGTTGCTGATTTACTCATCGCAGAAGTGTAACCGATGTTTCATTCTTGATCTTTGAACATCCAAGTTGATTATATCAAATGTTTGTTGAAATCACATACAAGTTATGGGTTTTAAGTTCAACTTTCTCACCAAAAATAAACAAATACAAATAAAAAAAATATTACATAATTATAATATATGAAATATATGTTTTCAAAAGCGTAATCAGAAGAATGACACTAACAGATGCAGTTGATTAAATTTAACATAGGGCTTCAGCGGTGGCTAAGTGGTTGGTGAACTGGACTACAAAGGACAGAGGTCGGATTCGATCCTGATCGATTGAATATTCTAATTTATTTGAGACGACTCGAATTGGAACCCAGTTTAAATAAATAACATGGCTGAAGTGGTTATTAATTGGAAGTTACTACTGTTAGTAAAAAGTAATTTAAAAAAAAAAAAAAAGAAGTTCCTTCCACGCCTTGTTAGGTGTATATGGTTTTAGGGACTATATTTTTCCACGAGATATGCATATTGTTAGGGCGATGTGGTCGGTATAACGCCAGGCCGCCTCTTTACTTTCTGTACAAATCTTTGATACCAATTTATTAAAAGCCAGGTGAACCCCCAGCTCGGACTAAACAAAAATCCGTCACTTCTGGGATCGAAACCGAATCCTTCTGATCAGGAAGCGAGCACATTAACCACTCAGCCACCGTGGCTTCTACAGTTAGTAGTAATTTAAATAGAGTCCTGGCTTAGCGTCTTTCTACTCGGAGTAACGTCCCTTTTTTTTTTATTCCATCGTTCTCTAATCTGTCACCAAAAAACCCAGGATTAGGGATACTTTAAACCTAACCCTAAACCTGGTTTGCAAGAAATAAAACGAAGTGCACAAGAACTAGAATTAGTTGATACATTCAAATATGTGCAGTCATTCAGGGGAGATCACTCCTTTAGCAGAGAGGTGCTAAACTAGGATTTTATCGTAATTTATTAATAATAATTAGTAATAAATGTTTGGGGCTGAAAAATTAGTATAGTTAGCTAGCCTTTTATTAATTTCCTGCATGGATCACATGGCGATGCCTTCAATACGCTCTGATTAAAGGTAAGTTTAAATGTATTAAAAGTAATAGTTTTACACATGTTTATGGTATTGTGATACTGACGAAGGCATGTAGCCGAAACGTTAATAATTTTGTGCTGCCTTCCTTACAGTAAAACTGCAACATACAATGTTATACTATTTTTTCACTTTTCATCCAGCTTAACAGCAGCATTGCATGAGATTGTATATTTGTCCCTATCTCTCGCTTTTTAAGTTCGTTAACTATGTAGTTGTTAGTTAATATGATAACCGGTTACTTACTTAGTTATCTAGTTACTTTTTTACTTATTTACTTACGTATTGAGTTAATTAGTTACTTACTTAGTTATCTAGTTACTTTTTTACTTATTTACTTACGTATTGAGTTAATTAGTTACTTACTTAGTTATCTAGTTACTTTTTTTGCTAACTTATTGAGGTAATTAGTTACTTACTTAGTTATCTAGTTACTTTTTTTACTAACTTATTGAGTTAATTACTTACTTACTTAGTTATCTAGTTATTTCTTTACTTACTTATTGAGTTAATTAATTACTTACTTACTTAGTTATCTAGTTACTTCTTTACTTACTTACTTATTGAGTTCAGTAATTAGTTACTTATTTAGATAGCTAGTTAGTTACTTGTTTAGTTAGTTAGTTTAGTTTAGTTTAGTTAGTTAGTTAGTTAGTTGGTTGGTTGGTTGGTTGGTTGGTTGGTTGGTTGGTTGGTTGGTTGGTTGGTTGGTTGGTTGGTTGGTTAACAGAACCATTCCAATGCACAAAGGGCATCATCAATGGTGCTCAGTACAAACAAGCACAAATAGTATACATATGGACATGCTGGAGACTCTCAGTGATCACTATAGGTGAATTCATTCTCTCACTTGCCACATATGAAAATAAAGTGCTACACAGATTTAAAAATTCAGACAGCCTCCAGGATTGAAGTTCCATTAATGTGAACGAACTCATCCTAATAGCGATTATATAATGACGCCACTATGTCTTCCGCGTCCATAGTTACACCCCGACTCTATGTTTAAAAACAAATGACAGAACGTAGCATTAGTTTTGCAATTAACGATCTATCTTGGCGATTTACACTTTAGCTGCGGAACTATTTTAATTAATCAGTAATTTATTTTGTTTTAGCATGATATTTACTTGAATTTATGAATACGTCATCAATTTCAAAACTGTGTATACAATTTGTCTCATTAAAACTTGTCAGAATAGACATTAAAGTAAGTAAAAGTAATGAGCGCTGTCACACCAAGTGGCCTATATGGTGTTAGTGACCATAATTTGTATAGACCTTCGGCACATTATTTGTGGTCGGTATTACGTCCGTGCCGCTTTACTTTCACAGGAAAAAGATCCGGTACCCATTTAAGGCTGGGCGGACCGGACCTGCAGCCATCGGTCACGATCGAACCCGGCCTCTTGTTCTTTGTAGTCCAGTTCACTAACCACTGAGCTATTGCGGATCCCAATAGACATTAAATTAAGGAGAAAATGTGCAGTACAGCTTCCACTCATTCATGGTTCATACTGGGAGGCATTGGGAGTTATGCCTTTCCATACTCTCGTTTATTCTTTTTTCTTTCTTTTCACTTTTCACTGATACCGAAAGGTGTCGTGGTTTATATATCATTTGTCGTTCTTGAGCTGCTCGAACTGTCTGAATTAGTGATATTCCTTTGTTGTTACATGTTTCTATCGCTGCATCTATTCATCTTCTTCAAGGTCTTCCTCTTGGTCTCGGCCTCGTTTACTGTATAATAATCTCACTGTTGATACACTTGTCAATCCTTTCAGAGCACTGAGTATCATTTCCCTTCGCGCATCATGAACATTGTAATATATAGACCATCATCGAACCATCAAGGAGCTCAGTCAGATATTACAGATTTCAATGTTTGTGGTTCAATACCAGTTTTGCACTTCCCAGTCGACCTGAGAGAGGAAATAATGGTCAAATCAATTACACAGAGACGCATTTTTTTTTTTTTAAACAGTACTCGAAAAAAATCTTGAAGCAAACAAAAACACATAGCACAACAGAATGAACTAATAAATATAAAATTGTATAAGCCTGTAGCTGATTTGCTGAAAATAATACACAAAGAATTTTACATCTTCTTCTCTTTACTTTTCTCATTACTCTTCCCCTTTTCCTTCCCTTTCTCATTGCCCTGCTTCTTCCCTTTCCTTGCTCTTCTGTTTTTCCCCTTCTCACCCACCCCCTCCCCCGCTTTCCTTTCACCTGTTCCCCTATAACTGTCCCCTTCTAATTACCCAGTTCCTTCCCTTTCATCTTATAATTATTCTTTTCTTTTGTAAAACCGCTGTTTACAATTTTATACTTACTTTGTCCAGTTTCACGCATCCTCTATGCAACCCTCGCACGAGATTACATACTCCACATAGAAAAATAGGCAGAACGATCTTGGAATTGAAGCAGCGTTCCTTGCCTCTAGAGCCTTGCATTTCAGCACACTGCCAATTCAGCAACCCACAAAATATATTATTTATGAGTTTACAAATATTATATAGAAATATGAGTACCTGTTTACCTAATCTGGGGGAGAAGCTGTATTAAAAAAACTAACCCTCTAAGGATCAAATTTTGTGAAAAAATAAACGTAAATTGTTTTGGGCTGCTAAATTAACAGGGAAACAAAACAATATATAATTTTTCGGCCACAGGTTTTCATCAGAAACAGGTTTACAAATAATCATGGCATGTTCCTTGTTTACCACGAATAATAACGGGGAAATGGTTCGGAAGAGGCAGAGTATTTAATTTGTTAGTATTGAATTTTTTTCAAACTTTTCAAAATCTTACGTTTATTTGTTCACGTTTTTTTCAACTTTGCAAACGGCCGGGCGCCATATTTATATAGTAAAGGTAAAGTACGAGACTTGAATCGGCGTCTTAGCACGAATTCTCACCCATATGTGCTCGGCCGCCTATCCAGAAGTGTTCGGAGACTTCTAGATAGTGTCGCTTCAAGCATTGAAACTCACGATGCGAGTGGACATTCCTCACCTTCCCACATTTCTGCCTGCGGCTGGATGGACCGTGGGAGTATTTTTTTTTCAACCACGAGTACAATTTCCATTGCATCCAGCAGGAGTCGAACACGAGTTGTCTGAACGTTGGTAGCCAAGTCGAGTAGTATTCCTAAATAGGCCCGCGAGGCCCCCAATTTATATTTTTGTGCATACCTCTCAAGTTATGTGACCCAGTGCGGCAAAGTATAATACCTGACTCCAATGCTGTATGAGAGGTTATTATTGAATATTTTTCACCCGATAGTTTCTTTAGATTAGTGTGAACTGGACTAGTGATCTGGTTATAGACCTATTGATAGTTGTTATGTCCTCAGAGCATTATATGTATACTACACTGTATTAGGGAGCCGCGATAGCTCAGTGGTTAGTGAACTGGACTACAAAGGACAAGGGGTAGGGTTCGATCCCAACCGACGGCTTCCGTGCTCACCCAGCCTTAAATGGGTATCGGATTTTTTTTCCGGGAAAGTAAAGCGACACGGGTTCAGTACCGACCACATTACCCCAAAATTCATGTGCTGAAGGTCTGTAAAATGTATGGTCACTAACACCATATTCCCTATACGTCACTTGGCGTGACGGGGGCTCTAATTTTTTTTTTTTTTTTTTTTAACACTGTATTAGGAAAAAAATACAACACTGACGTAATGTTGACTATATAATTTGTCAATTCATATATTTATTGGCACAGCGTCGTATTCTTGGTATCACCTGGAAGGACAAAGTGACAAATACACTACTCAAACAATGTAAGTTACGCTGGCTTGGCCACTTACACAACATGACAGATGGCCTTCTACCAAAAGATACACCCAATGAACAACTAGTGGATGGCAAAAGAATTAGAAGGAGTCCAAAACTTCGATTTATTGATGTATGTGAACGAGACAGGAAGACTTTGAGCATAAAATCCTGCAGCCTGGGAAGATATAGCTTCAGCTCGCAATCTTTGGAAACAAACTCTAATGCACCAAATCAAGCAAGAAACAAGCAGAATCTTAGAAAAAGAATTCACCGCGAAAGAAAAGAAAAGAAAAATATTTCCTTGGAGCGCTGCAAAATCCATAGTCAACTATGACTACTACATATATTTGTTGTCAATATAATTACCTCAAGTAAATATGTTTTAGTACTCTTGTGTATTGTTAAACTTTCAGATTTATTCTTATGCTGACTTAATTACTGCTGCCGTATTATTGACTTTTACTTATTGACGGCTTCATTTATGGCAATCTTAACACATCCTGTATTGCTTACAATTTTCAAATTGAACCTTTGTACGAGCACTTAGAACACGTCTCAGTTATATGTGCTCGTAGTCTCGGTCTATTATTATTATTATTATTGCTACAATTATTACTATTAATGCTCTCATGACTGCTGTTCCGAACAATTTGGGATTATTCAAATGCCATAAACAGAAACGGAAAGGGCGAATTATTGAACAGGCAAGGTTGTAATTGTCAGTACCAATTTTAAAATATTCTCTGAAGGTCAGTCCTGTATTAATACAAATTTTAAAAAATGTCCATATTTAAGACTGAAGCTGGGACCATAAGATTAGCAACCTATTTTTTTTTTTTTTTACGTTTACAAATTTATGCCAAAATGAAAAAATCAATTTTCTCGATAATGCTCCAACTCAATTTTATCGAAAACAGTTTGGTGTATTGCGATAAAATTGTGATTGCAGTCTTAGAATCCCCAATCTTAATACACTATTTGTATCTGTTATAAAAGTGATATAGTGAAAGATATTGTTTACATAACTTTTGTTGTAACCAAAAAAAAACACAATAGACTTTAATGACTGAACTACACTTCTACAGTACGCTGTGTGTGAATGTACATTAAGAGATCGAGAGAATCTTGATATGAAATGTCATTTGTTTGCTATTTACGCTTATAGTTATTATTCACCCATTAGTATTTTTTTTAAATCTTCATAGACGCAAACTTTTTTAGTTCCGTAGTTATAGATTTCACTTACTGGTTTTTATTTTATAACGCTCTTTATTTGCATTGGGCACATTTCAACACGCATATTTTAACACAAACTTGACACATTTTAAATTTCTTGCAGGTTTATTTGTTTATCATCAGCTAACATTAATAGACATGCACGAAGGTTCTGGAAAGACAAAAATGTTACATCCAAGGCGATACTTGAAGCTAATGGATAAACGTTAACGCGTTTTAAAAACAACAAAACTTCATATCAGGGGCGAGAACCAATTAATTTCGTTAGTCTCATCACAGATTTAAAGTGTCTGCTTTGTCTCCCTTTACGACTCGGTCAAAATGGGAAATATGAAACAGAAATGGGGAGCGCTATAGAAAGCAACACACATAGGCCTACACACACTCAAACATTGTGATGCTGGTAGAGAATTAAATAAGTAAGAAAGTTGGATAAATTTGGTTATGTGAGAAAGAAAGTTTGAAAGAGAATTCCATTGAGCAAATATTTCAATAAGTGTGTATAGTGATTGTAACTATAGAGCATGAAATTGTTTCGTTTCATATGAAATCATCACTAATCAAAAGCGTCTGAAGGTATTATTTTAGTAGACCATCAATCGTATTAGCGTAATTGAATTCTAATATAAATGAATGAAAGAACGGATTAAATAATGATGTGAAATATATGTCTCTATATGTGTGTACAATTCTTCTATAATGTCGTGCCCGGTTTTAAACTCATATAGCATTTATTAAATTGTAAATATATTTCACAAATCTGTTGTAATTTCTTAAGCTGATTTTAATATGTACCAGTTATAAGGTAATCACTTAGACCGATGTAAAGTTACAATTATGTTATCATTCCATATATTATTATAAATATACGACTATACTATTATAATCAATCATATGGACTATTCTGTTATATATATATATATATATTATATATATATATATATATATATATATATATATATATATATATTATATATATATATATATAATATACTATATATATAACAGATATAGTTGACACTGGATCAATGTTTTGCCGTCCTTGACAGAGACTAGCCAGAATTGTCCAGAAGAAAGAGGGAGCGCCATGAACATCCACTCTCAAGAGCCAAATGCCAAGCACTACATACCGACCTGTACCCCTGACGGATTGTGGGAGAAGGCTCAGTGCCACCAGTCTACAGGCTATTGCTGGTGTGTCAAGGTAACGTCCAGCATCATCCTGTTCCTTTTGTGCATCGAAGGTTGGCTAATGGCTACCACGAAGCGCCATTTAGGTCTATATAATACATTCTTGACCCTAGCCAGTTTTATGAAGGACATAAATGGAAGAGAAATTATTATAAACTATTTGCATTACAACAACCCCCCCCCCCCCAAAAAAAAAAAAAAAAAAAAAACCCACAAATTCCTTAAATAATCAACATTAAAAACTACTGCGCTAAATGAACGAAGAATATATTCTACGTGTATTTCTGTCCCCCACCCCCTGCTTTCTATTATAACCAATGTATCGCGCTGACAGATATTTGCCCACAACTTCTGAGTGACTTTTAGATTATCTATCCTTGCTATTGTTTGTCATCGTCGTGCTCAAAAGTCAGATCGCCAGCCTATTATGGGCTTATAGTGACCATTTATTTATTCTCTTTATTTGTGTAGATCGCCAGCCTATTATGGGCTTATAGTGACCAGTTATTTATTGTCTTTATTTGTGTTTGGTTAGCGTTCTTGTATACTGACAAGGTAGGTCCGAGCTCAACTCTACACTGCCGTGAATTTTGTTCTCGCCCAAAAAGTCTCTGAGTCTGAAAATAAGTACCAGCGAACCTTTTGAAAAACATCGGTCTGTCAATCTTCTGTAGCATACTTTACGAGTCCCTCACCAAAGCTACGTGATTCACACTCTGTGTAACCAGACATGTTATCGCCTCCATTGCTACTTCTATCTCCATTCTCATGCTGGCACCGTAATGCTACACTTGCCAGATTCACCAGCCACTTATCTGCCATGGTGGCATGCCACAAAACCCCAATCACTGCGCTGTCTGCAGGATACAGAACCATCCGTGTAGATGACCAGATCCTGAAGTGAGGACACTTTTTTTGACGCAATCCCATATTACGACTTCGGTAGCTCCATAGGCCCAATTACGACACTACCTGCTGAGCTGAATGATTACTTTGGCTAGCATCTTTCTTTCCCCTGTTACTTCTATCCAATCTTTGCCAGCTCTAACGCCATACAGATCACAAATTCTCCTTATGGACTCCTCCGCTTTGGTCATCCAGAATTTTCCACGCCTGAGGCGCCTGCCCTTGGTCGCACCCAATTCTGAATGCAAGGGATGATGTATGTTCCTTACCATGTTCAAATAAGCCCGGACCTGAGCAGATCTATGTTGCACTCTAATTCTCGGTAGCATACTCGGTAGCAATTGAGTATATCATTGAACGGATAGTTTCATCTCTGGTGCGTCCGTCATCTGCCAGAAGGACCTCATTTTGAACCCTTTCAAACCTTGCGATCTGAGATGACGAGAGAGTGAGCATAACCAAACCATAACTTAGTACTGAGAGCACCACAGCCTGCATGAGCGAGAATAGCAACGATTGCTGGAGGTTCGCCATGACCATGATATTGATCGCACTGACACCTCTCCTTGTCTTTTGAATGACATTGCTTACGTGTTGATTGAAAGAAAGTGACCTCTCAAATGCTATTCCACAATATTTAATAGTCGGACTCTTCACGATGGTTACACAAGTGCAGTTTACAACTAAAAAGATTTCTGTAACTATTTTTTTTTCTTCAGCGAACACCACCTTACAGAAGCCTTGTTTAGGTTAATGAGCGCTTTGTAGTTATTGCACCAAGTGATTATCCAAGCGCGGTCTCGGTCAGTAGTGGGTCGCTGGCCATGCTGCGGATATACCACAGGAACTTGTGCTTTACAACCGAAATCGAGCTCTTGGTTTTGAAAAATCGTGTGTTTAGCTTATGCTTCATTGTTTAATAGGCTAATACGACATTGACTTTAGTAGCCACTTACTCTTGTATTTCCAGGAGGATACTGGCAATCCAATTCCAGGAACAGCCACCTACAGGGTTAAACCAAATTGCACTTTCGATAATGAGAGAGAACTGAAGGGTAATGTTTTTGTTTTCTTTGATGTTTTGTTTTGGTAAAGTGTGTGTCTTTATGTTTAAACATACAGTAGTTTTACCTAATGTTTCTAATATCATCATCATCAGGTACCGGGCCAGCTGGCGTAGGTGATCATGTCTCTCCACAACTTTCGATCTCGACAGCTATTTATCATTTCTGTTGTTGACCTTCTGCCAAGCCATTCTCTTAAGCTACCTTTTAGATCGCAGTGATTTTTTTGTATGCAGCATTAGATTATCCATGACGTTATGTATAGATTTTTTTTTCTTAGACCAGTTGATCGTAAAACTGTGCTCTGGGGAGCCCAGGTGCTCTACAAGTGCATGCTAGGGGCTTCGCGTATCATCATCATAAAGTGCCATGCTCGGCCTAGTGATGTTTCTCCACAAACCTCTATCCACAGGGCAACTCATCAAATTCGCTACTGTTGTACCACAATGTTAATTTTATAGCTAATATTATTTCTCTATGTCGCCCGAGATCTCTCTTTCTCTATTTTTTATTGGAGCTTTGTAAAACCTGAATATCCAGAACTAGGAAAGAAGGCTACGAGTTTTAACTCTTTCTGCGTCTACCTCACGGAACTGGGCATAATTTTAGGAGATCTACGGTACGTGCTGTTCTAAAATAATAGTTTTGTTTTCACATTGAAATAGGCTGAAGAAATATAAATTCTAGATTTTCATGTGCACCAATGCGACTTTCATTTTAAACCGTAAATAACAATTAATGTTATAATGCGATGCAACCATTCATGCTAAAGGGGTATCCAGTTATTATTGTGAAGTTATTGTGGTATAATGTTGGCTTCTAAAAACATATATTTATATCAACCTCATAATGAGTTTGAAATGTAAATTTATAACTATGCAGAAGGTTACTAATTTACTATACCAACACTTCCGCAGGGAATCGAACATGGGTCATTTATATTGCGATATTCATGACCCAGAGAGAAGAATACAATTGGCGCTTGGTCTGGATAAATCATCCTTTTCCCGTTGGATTAAACAAGACTCAAAGTGCATTCATGTCAAGGAAGGAAGAAAAAGGAAAGTTGACGACTTTGATGTAGATTTCATAAGATGGAAGATATTTTAAATGTTTGCTAGAAATCTGCTTGCTATTCTCAGGAAATTGAAATTAATATTGCATGCAGACTACAGATTTGAAATTTTTAAAAATTACTCTGGAAAATTGTACGAGCCGCCGGCGTCACTTTCACAAAAACTGTTGGCGGCAAGAATATGATTTGTGAAAAAGCCATATTTGGTTGCTGCCCGAAGCAATACAGGAGGCAGATCCGTGAACGGCGGAGTCAAGCTATGATATTGTATATTTGGACGAATCCTGGGTCAGTGCTCACCACACGTATGCTAAAGAATAGCAATCATTTGATGGTGAACAGAAAAGAACAATTCCCAGCAGCGAAAAGGCTAATGCATGCTGGAAGCAGTGAAAACGGTATTGTCCATGACGCTGGACTTATTTAACCAATCAAAAAGAACCGACGGTAAGGATTACCACATAGAAATGAGTGGATACATTTCAGGCACTAGTTGGAGAACGATCGTTTTCCAATGCTTTTATAGACCTTCATGCCTAGTAATGAATAATGCAACTTATCACAATGTTGTTTCAGTGGAAAACAAAGTACCGACTGCATCAACTATATAAATCAAATTAGGGCATGGCTTGCAAAGGAAAATGTCAAATTCGACAACACATATCTAAAACCCGCGTTGTTGTAGCTTTTAAGGAATAAAAATAAGAAAAATGTGTATAATATTGACAAATTCGTTGAGGAATATGGTCACACTTCTCTGTGACTCCCCGCATATCATGCGCACCTCACACCGATCGAGCTTGTGTGGGCTAAAGTCAAAGGACAAGTCGCAGAACAAAATAGGATGTTTTAAATGTGGGATGTTGAAGTTCTGACTAGTGAGTCCTTCTCAAAAATAGACATTCAGTTCTGGAAGAAGTGTGTTGTACATGTGCTCGGGTGGAAGACGAATACTGGCAACGAGATGGATTACAATTTGCCCAGCCATTAACCATTATCAACCTCTTGGAATCGTCGGATTCAGAATGATGAAGACCATATTTTGTTGACACTGAATAACAGCATGGGATGATTAAGCGTATGTACAATGACAACAAATATATTTCCATATCAAAATGCGTCTACCATTATTCAATCTGGAGTGCAGTTTGGACACTCTTGGGTCTAATGGTGACACTAGTGCTTTTTTATATCAACGAGAAGACCTTTCAAGTACTGAAAATCTGGCCAAGACCTGAGGAAAAAATAACTAAATTTGGCAGAAAAGAAGAGTGTTTTATATCAAAAACGTTAACTAAGGAATTTAAATCTAGTTATCTTTAAAAACTGACTAGCAGTAACACTGGTAAAACAATTTGATTAGATGATTTCAGTCTGTTCAACTATCTGATATAACTGCTTGATTATATAATGTGTTCTTTGTCTTTTTATTTCTTTTAATTAAAAATAATATAAATTTAACTGGGTAGTGAATTTGAATACGCTCAGTTCGTGGACATAGTGGGTGACTGTTACTAGTTTGATTTGAGGGCATAAGACATCACCTTAAAGATTACAATTTTAAAACGTCTAAATTATTTGCAATGAAAATAACACTTAAAAGAAACTGTGAAAACATTTTTCAGAAATGTGTCATTTGAATGTTAGTTTACAAATTAAAACTTTAAATTAACTTAGTGTTGGGGGATTATTTAACGTTTACTCTGATGTTCATGTAATTTGGCAATAACTAAACTTATAAAAAGCTATCTTTACGGCATTTTCCCAATACTGGGGTCTGTCGGGGGGACTTCTAGGACCGGAGAATAAAGGCCGCTTCTCCAGTGCAGTTGCCGTGTGGAGTTCGGGCCAGAATTTTTATTCCATCCCCAAAAGAAAAAGAAAAAAATTGTCGACCATCTATCATGATTCGACCCCGCATTCTCCTGGTTTGAAGACCAACAAGTTATCGATTCATAACTACACCTACTGCATATAAAATCTCAGGTTTATGGTAAAATGTGTTATATTTCACTAAATGTATGGTTCATGAGAACTGTCATAACTACTCAATTATTTTAAATTATTGCACATTAGCTGCAATATAACTGTAAGCACACGTTTTCTTTTCCTTTTCCCCCTTCCATCTTTACCATTAGCGTTACAGTAGCTTCATATTTTTAACATACATTTGTATGCCTTTACCCCTCAATTAGTTTTACTCTGACTACACTCAACATTCAACAAATATTAAGTCTATGTTAAATTATTTTAATTCTTACTACATTTATTGTCTAACAGATCTCATCATATTCGTGTTCAATAATTGACAAACCTCACTGAATGTTTCACATATCTCAAATTTATTATCATATTTGTATTTTTATATTGTATATGTTATATATTCCTTTATCTCAATGCTTTTCTCAATTTTTTTTATATTACCTTTATAAACTTGCATTTTAATTTTTTTTAAAAACAAACATATTACATCTTTTTACTTCAGGATGTCCGTTTGACCAGAAGCGAAGGTTCCTGGTCGACCTATTGGGAGATTTGACTGAGGAGAGAAAGAAAGCTTTATTGGAGATAAACAATCAAACAAAGTAGGAGCAATCAATCATAAGATAATCATATCTTCTTTTATTAGATTTTGATTCTGTAGCAAAGATTTTAAAAAGACCAAGTCTTTTTAAAACTGATATCTGAAACATGAATTTCTTCAATACCAACAGCTTACAAGAAAATGCCCTCAAAGCTATTACTGGTAATAGTAAAGAGGTATAAATGAACATACATAATCAATACTACATTATTGTTAATACTTTATGTGATGGTTACAATCATCAAGTTCATGGAGAGGAGTTATGAATATTAAGTAAGTCAGTTGAACTGCTTCTTCATCTGCTGCGTACACCTCTATATATATGGCGTCTTGACAGACAGTTGGTAGCAAGCAATCATGACAAGCTAGTAGTTTGGTAAAAATATTAGTCTTATGCTGAATGCTGCTTTGCTGAACAGCTTTTCTTGTGGCTGAATCCGCCTATATTGGGCAGACAGGTCAATCTGTTAAACGAACAAGATGTATTCGTGGTGTCTGGCCTCGTCTCCTTTCTTCTGCGCCTTTTGTCTTCAGAATTTGATATCAGCACTGCCTAGAAAGTTGCTGTGCCATTTTTTTTTATTTTTGTTCTTCATGTGCTACGATCTACAGCCAGATTTTCCCAGTTTCTTTCACTGATAGAGAATTCTCTCAAGGAAGCCCTGCAAACATCTTTCTATATAAGCGCTGGTCTGCCCTTTGGTCTCTTTCCGTCCTTAAGTTCGCATGCAATATTTGCTTGGGAATACAAATGTTTGCCATTCTTCTTACATGACCCAGCCATCTTAGTCTACAACTCCCTTTGGTTACTATTAATAAGCTCAAAGTAAACATTGGTCAGCTCAAGGGTGATGACATCACCATACATCTTGTCCCTCTATGGTGCCAGTGATATCCACAAGAGATTTCTCTGTTCAGCATGTTGTGCATGATTATAGCAGATGTTCAGCAGTTATTTTTGAAAAAGTCACATCTATCAGAAGTACTCATCCTTATGGTGTTAAAAAGAAAGTACTTCAATCTGTTATGGCCTGCTCAACCACAAATTGTTGCCCGTTGTTTTCTGTTCAGCTGGTAGTACTCATAGTTTATCTGTTAACCCTGGTGTTCTAGATTTCATTTGTTCATAACAAATCTCTCTTATTCCATATAGGTTGTACTTATATTATTCATCATTTCTAGCAATATTGCAGTGTGATGGAATTCACCTAATAACAGTTTTCCTGCTTCTCTGACTTGCTTGTAAAGTGTTATTCCCAAATCATTGAGGGCGTGGATAAGTTAGTCCTCATCAATGTTGTAACTACTGACAGAGCATCTGTGTAAAATACAGTGTTTTCTATTTTTAATTTTTTCCTTCAAGAGAGTTTCAGCTGCAGTTTAGTTTTCAGAGCTTCTGTTAGGGATAGGTGGTCAGAGACCTCTGTGCAGGGTGGTCCAGTGTTCAGATCCCGCTACAGGTGGCGGGAGTTTTTTTTTCTTTTAAGTTGTGGTTTTGAAGTTTCGTGGCATTTCTCACCCCTGGTCTCTGGTTAGAGAGATCTGACATCTAGCCCTCTCTGGGTAGAGAGATCTGACATCTAGTCCTCTATGGTTAGAGAGATCTGACATCTAGGACTCTCTGGTTAGAGAGATCTGACATCTAGCCCTCTCTGGTTAGAGAGATCTGACATCTAGGACTCTCTAGTTAGAGAGATCTGACATCTAGCCCTCTCTGGTTAGAGAGATCTGACATCTAGGACTCTCTGGTTAGAGAGATCTGACATCTAGCCCTCTCTGGTTAGAGAGATCTGACATCTAGCCCTCTCTGGTTAGAGAGATCTGACATCTAGCCCTCTCTGGTCAGAGAGATCTGACATCTAGCCCTCTCTGGTTAGAGAGATCTGACATCTAGCCCTCTCTGGTTAGAGAGATCTGACATCTAGCCCTCTCTGGTTAGAGAGATCTGACATCTAGCCCTCTCTGGTTAGAGAGATCTGACATCTAGGACTCTCTGGTTAGAGAGATCTGACATCTAGCCCTCTCTGGTTAGAGAGATCTGACATCTAGCCCTCTCTGGTTAGAGAGATCTGACATCTAGCCCTCTCTGGTTAGAGAGATCTGACATCTAGCCCTCTCTGGTTAGAGAGATCTGACATCTAGCCCTCTCTGGTCAGAGAGAATTGACATCTAGGACTCTCTGGTTAGAGAGATCTGACATCTAGCCCTCTCTGGTTAGAGAGATCTGACATCTAGGACTCTCTGGTTAGAGAGGTCTGACATCTAGCCCTCTCTGGTTAGAGAGATCTGACATCTAGCCCTCTCTGGTTAGAGAGATCTGACATCTAGCCCTCTCTGGTTAGAGAGATCTGACATCTAGCCCTCTCTGGTTAGAGAGATCTGACATCTAGCCCTCTCTGGTTAGAGAGATCTGACATCTAGCCCTCTCTGAGTAGAGAGATCAGACATCTAGCTATCTCTGGTTAGAGAGATCAGACATCTAGCTATCTCTGGTTAGAGAGATCAGACATCTAGCTATCTCTGGTTAGAGAGATCTGACATCTAGCCCTCTCTGGGTAGAGAGATTTGAAATCTAGCCCTCTCTGCTTAGAGAGATCTGACATCGAGCCCTCTCTGGTTAGAGAGTTCTGACATCTAGCCCTCTCTGGTTAGAGAGATCAGACATCTAGCCATCTCTGGTTAGAGAGATCATACATCTAACCCTCCCTGGGTAGAAATATTTGACATCTAGCCCTCTCTGGTTAGAGAGATCTGACATCTAGCCCTCTCTGGTTAAAGAAATCTGACATCTAGCCCTCTCTGGTTAGAGAGATCTGACATCTAGCCTTCTCTAGGTAGAGAAATCTGACATCTAGCCCTCTCTGGATAGAGAGATCTGACATCTAGCCTTCTCTAGGTAGAGAAATCTGACATCTAGCCCTCTCACATAAAACTGAAACACAGAAGGTCCAATGTACACTATGCACATTTTAAATAACTCTTGGTAGTTAACAGTAGACCAAATGTTGCCACTGCACAAACAAAAAATATTAAATTATAAATCTACCCATGTTAAACATGGATGTATTAGTATGAAAGGTGCTGGTATATTACCGTAAGCTAGCTATACAACACATCCATGCACACTTAATTTGTGAAAGCTAAAGAGAAGAACTTCTGCCTGTGTATTAAAGTATTTTCTATGTCCATTTTTTCAGACACATGAGGATCTCTGCTCCTCCATTCTCTGTTGCATTGGTTGTTAGTCCATCCATGTAGGCATAGATACAGACTTTCATTAATGGATGTTTGTGCAGAATAAAAGGATGTAAAAGGCAGGACAAAATCACTAACATAGAATTATGGAAATGTACCAGTCAAATACTAGTGGATAAAGGAATACAGTGAAGACGATGGCGCTGGATAGGACACATATTGCAGAAGCCAACTGAGAGTACTACACAAAAAGGCCCTTTTTGAAATCCCCAGGGGAAAAGACAAAGAGGGAGACCAAGGAATTCTTGGAGAAGACAGATAGAACCAGAGATGAAGATGATGGGGAAGACATGGAAATGATCTTAAAAGAATGGCAAGAAACAGAACAACTTGGAAAATGTTTGTTGAAGACCTATGCTCCACAGGGAGCTGAAAGGTAGTAGAAGAAGAAGAAGAAGATGAGGATCTCTGCTCCTCCATTCTCTGTTGCATTGGTTGTTAGTCCATCCATGTAGGCATGGATCAAGCAGTGTGGGTAGTGTTTTTCTAATACACTTAGTGTTATTGTTCTTCCTTCTTCCGATTCTGGTTGTTTTCTTGCACTATGACAGGGATAATTGTGTTCTGTCACCATATTTGTTCTCACTTTACAGCGAACATATGAGATCAATGGTAGACCCAAAAAATGAATTGAAGTCAAAGGTCATAACGTAAACAATCTGCAATATGCGGATGACACAGTCTTAATAGCAGAGACTGGGGATGAACTACAAGAAATGATAGACGTAATAAAAAAAGAAAGCAACAAGAAAGGGCTCAATCTGAATAGTAAGAAAACAGAAGTAATGGTGATATCAAAGAAACAATCATCACCACCATGCAACATAAAAATAAGCTGAACAAATCTAATGCAAGTGCAAAATTTCAAATACTTGTGAACAATAATAACATTATATGAAAGATGTACCATAAAAATAAAAAGTAGAATAGCTCAGGCCAAGGTAGCATTTCAGAAAATGAAAAACGACTTTATGCCAATAGAAGTGAAAAATATAGTCCATTCATGATACA
Organism: Megaustenia siamemsis; assembly: GCA_032433765.1. Classification (NCBI taxonomy): domain Eukaryota; kingdom Metazoa; phylum Mollusca; class Gastropoda; order Stylommatophora; family Ariophantidae; genus Megaustenia; species Megaustenia siamemsis. The sequence goes on from JAVIAB010000124.1 coordinate 54,781,796, forward strand.
TAGAGGCAATTCTAACATATGAAAGCTAATCATGAACAGTAGACAAACAAACAGAAAGATGATTAAAGAGATGGTATTTCTCAAAAGAATCTTGAAAATTTCCTGGACAACTATAAAGACCAATGAGAAAATTCTCAAAGAGGCCAACATAAAAAAGGAGCTCCTAAAAACAACAGAAAGAAACAACCAAGATTTTTCAGGCACACATGAGAAGAGGAAAGTTGGAATACTTGGTTACAACTGGCAAAATACAGGGAAAAAAAGAATACAGGGAAAAAGAGAATGCAGACAACAAAGAGAGAAGATACTAGATAGCTTGGTGTGATGGATAGAACACAGTCAACAACAGAATTGATATGATGCTCTGTGGATAGAAAATTATGGAAAGATCGCCTACTTACCAGTCTGACACATGATGATGTCAGGGAGGCAATGTATTCTCTTCATTGGGTGTCTGTATGTTCAGCTAAGTGGTTTAGTTGTTATCATAGAGTTTATTGGATTCATTTTCTGCATAACTTTTGTTGATTCCACAAAGATACTCTACTCTAATTTACCTCTTCTAAACCATTTATTCTCTGGTGCAAGAGATGATTAGTCAGTCTTCTGAATTTGTCACTTTAATGTTGAGTACTTCTTACTCTTCTCTCATCCATTGCTTGCAAGTTTAGACAGCTGAAAAAAAGATGAAGTCATAAAGAGATATGTGTGTAAAATAATGGGAAAATTTTGACGAATAAAGAAGGAAATTAATAACGAAATTTAGAACCAGCTGAAAATGAAGAAGGAACTATTTAACATTTTTAAATAAAGACAAATTTACTTATAAAAGGAGAGAATATGTCCATAAATACTAAGCAAGAAAACTAAACTTAGAATATTCAACTGGAATGTATTATCAACCTTTACATATGCATGTGAAAGCTGGTAAATAACAAAAGGGATTGAGAGAAAACTAAACGCTTTTTAAGACAAATGTCTAAGAAAATACTCTGTGCACAATGGAATGAATCCAAGATTAACATAGAGATAAGAGAAATAGCATGCAACCAAAGATCTCATCGACCATTAGGAAAAGAAGATAGACAGGTGTCGAACATGTGTTGAGAAGAGACAACAAGAGAATTCCAAAACAGGCTCTTCTATGGGAAACATCAGGATCCAAAAAAAAAAGAGGAAGACCTAAGGAGACACTAAAAAGAACACTTATAAGAGAAGCAAAGTTGGTAGACAGAGACTCATTATATAATATTGAACATCTTGCCAAGAATGGAGATGAATGGCGAAAAACACTACAAGCCCTAGGCGATGTCTAACGGCACAAAAATGTTCAAGATCAAGATGTCTATAACGTCTGTAGGTTGCTATTAAGATATCATATTGAGATTAATTAATGTACCACGCTTCACATTTCAGTACTGGTCCAGAGGATAACTTGTCCCTGCGTGAAACAGTGGCTCGATGGAAGTTAAAACAGCTGGACACTAACAACAATGGAGTATGTATTTGTTCTTTGTGTATATGTTTGAAGTATAATGTTGCTGTTAAATTAGCATAATTCATGCTCAACATTTTGAGAGATCTATTAATATATTGAAAGTCATCCTAGATGATGAAACACTGGGTAAAGAGGAAAAAGCAAAAAAAAGACTAATAACAATAAACATTATTCTTTCTTATTTAGTATTAATCTTCACTGCCATAATTCTTATTTTATTAATGACATTTAAGTTTCATTGTGCCTTGAATGCAGATTATTGACTGTTCTGTGTGTGTAGCGGTACCTGGTTACGTTATCATGAGGTGATTAAATTACTTTCTTTCATCTTTATCCGACTGGACTACCGACGTTCGGACAACCCGTGTTCGATTCCCGCTGGGAGCAGTGTGAATTGTACTCGTGGTTGGAAAAAAAAATACCCCCACGGTCGACCCAGCCGTTGGCAGAAATGGGTACCAGGGTATTACTCTGGGAAGGTGAGGAATGTCGCCTCGCATCATGAGTTTCGATGCTTGAAGCGACACTATCCATAAATCTCCGAACATTTCTGGATAGGCGGCCGAGCACATATGGGTGGAAACTCGCGTGCTAAGACGCCGGTTCAAGTCTCGTATTTTACCTTTGCCTTTTACCTATCATCTTTTTCTTTGCTTTAATGCAACTAATAATTTAAACTTCTTTCTTGTGTCTATTTTGGTGACATGTATAGCTTTTCTTAGCATCTCAACAACAATAAGGAGATTATTTCAAATTTGAACCTTACTTAGATAGTTACTATGTTTGACGTTTTCACAAATATCTTCTTTTCTTTAGCCATGAAACAACGAAACAGTCAGTGGCTGGTACATCTTGTTGGTCAACAAAAAAATTTTTCGCTTTGTGCAATCTCATCTTTCTGGCATTCACCCGATAGTTACTAAAGGGAATAAATTGTTATCTTTTCCATCTGCCTTGTAAAGGACATAACGTGGCCTTAGATTCATTGTCTTCACTTTTCAACCCAACACATCCGATTTCAGAACAGTATTTTTGAGTACTGAGCTGCCTTCCCTTTTCTATCCCTTCTTACTTTACCAGACTATCAGCTCAGCTGTTCACTGATCATAATGCATGAAGTCAGTTGTGTGGCACTTTACCAGACTATCAGCTCTGCTGTTCACTGATCATAATGCATGAAGTCAGTTGTGTGGCACATTACCAGACTATCAGCTCTGCTGTTCACTGATCATAATGCATGAAGCCATCTGTGTGGCACATTACCAGACTATCAGCTCTGCTGTTCACTGATCATAATGCATGAAGCCATCTGTGTGGCACATTACCAGACTATCAGCTCTGCTGTTCACTGATCATAATGCATGAAGCCATCTGTGTGGCACATTACCAGACTATCAGCTCTGCTGTTCACTGATCATAATGCATGAAGCCATCTGTGTGGCACATTACCAGACTATCAGCTCTGTTGTTCACTGATCATAATGCATGAAGTCAGTTGTGTGGCACTTTACCAGACTATCAGCTCTGCTGTTCACTGATCATAATGCAAGAAGCCATCTGTGTGGCACTTTACCAGACTATCAGCTCAGCTGTTCACTGATCATAATGCATGAAGTCAGTTGTGTGGCACATTACCAGACTATCAGCTCTGCTGTTCACTGATCATAATGCATGAAGTCAGTTGTGTGGCACTTTACCAGACTATCAGCTCAGCTGTTCACTGATCATAATACATGAAGCCATCTGTGTGGCACTTTACCAGACTATCAGCTCTGCTGTTCACTGATCATAATACATGAAGCCATCTGTGTGGCACTTTACCAGACTATCAGCTCAGCTGTTCACTGATCATAATGCATGAAGTCAGTTGTGTGGCACTTTACCAGACTATCAGCTCTGCTGTTCACTGATCATAATGCATGAAGTCAGCTGTGTGGCACTTTACCAGACTATCAGCTCTGCTGTTCACTGATCATAATGCATGAAGTCAGTTGTGTGGCACTTTACCAGACTATCAGCTCAGCTGTTCACTGATCATAATACATGAAGCCATCTGTGTGGCACTTTACCAGACTATCAGCTCAGCTGTTCACTGATCATAATGCATGAAGTCAGTTGTGTGGCACTTTACCAGACTATCAGCTCAGCTGTTCACTGATCATAATGCATGAAGTCAGCTGTGTGGCACTTTACCAGACTATCAGCTCTGCTGTTCACTGATCATAATGCATGAAGTCAGTTGTGTGGCACTTTACCAGACTATCAGCTCAGCTGTTCACTGATCATAATATATGAAGCTATATGTGTGGCACTTTACCAGACTATCAGCTCTGCTGTTCACTGATCATAATACATGAAGCCATCTGTGTGGCACTTTACCAGACTATCAGCTCTGCTGTTCACTGATCATAATACATGAAGCCATCTGTGTGGCACTTTACCAGACTATCAGCTCTGCTGTTCACTGATCATAATACATGAAGCCATCTGTGTGGCACTTTACCAGACTATCAGCTCTGCTGTTCACTGATCATAATGCATGAAGCCATCTGTGTGGCACTTTACCAGACTATCAGCTCTGCTGTTCACTGATCATAATACATGAAGTCAGTTGTGTGGCACTTTACCAGACTATCAGCTCAGCTGTTCACTGATCATAATGCATGAAGCCATCTGTGTGGCACTTTACCAGACTATCAGCTCAGCTGTTCACTGATCATAATGCATGAAGCCATCTGTGTGGCACTTTACCAGACTATCAGCTCAGCTGTTCACTGATCATAATACATGAAGTCAGTTGTGTGGCACTTTACCAGACTATCAGCTCAGCTGTTCACTAATCCTGATGCATGAAGCCATCTGTGTGGCACATTACCAGACTATCAGCTCAGCTGTTCACTGATCATAATGCATGAAGTCAGTTGTGTGGCACTTTACCAGACTATCAGCTCAGCTGTTCACTGATCATAATGCATGAAGTCAGTTGTGTGGCACTTTACCAGACTATCAGCTCTGCTGTTCACTGATCATAATGCATGAAGTCAGTTGTGTGGCACTTTACCAGACTATCAGCTCTGCTGTTCACTGATCATAATGCATGAAGTCAGTTGTGTGGCACTTTACCAGACTATCAGCTCAGCTGTTCACTGATCATAATGCATGAAGTCAGTTGTGTGGCACTTTACCAGACTATCAGCTCAGCTGTTCACTGATCATAATGCATGAAGTCAGCTGTGTGGCACTTTACCAGACTATCAGCTCTGCTGTTCACTGATCATAATGCATGAAGTCAGTTGTGTGGCACTTTACCAGACTATCAGCTCAGCTGTTCACTGATCGTAATGCATGAAGTCAGTTGTGTGGCACTTTACCAGACTATCAGCTCAGCTGTTCACTGATCCTGATGCATGAAGTCAGCTGTGTGGCACTTTACCAGACTATCAGCTCAGCTGTTCACTGATCATAATGCATGAAGTCAGTTGTGTGGCACTTTACCAGACTATCAGCTCAGCTGTTCACTGATCATAATGCATGAAGTCAGTTGTGTGGCACTTTACCAGACTATCAGCTCAGCTGTTCACTGATCATAATACATGAAGTCATCTGTGTGGCACTTTACCAGACTATCAGCTCTGCTGTTTACTAATCCTGATGCATGAAATCATCTGTGGCACTATATCAGACTATCAGCTCTGCTGTTCACTAATCCTGATGCATGAAATCATCTGTGTGGCACTTTTCCAGACTATCAGCTCTGCTGTTCACTAATCCTGATGCATAAAGTCAGCTGTGTGGCACTTTACCAGACTATCAACTCTGCTGTTCACTAATCCTAATGCAATGTGCCACTGACCACACTCAGTTCAGTTGGTGGATGTGCATCTTGACCCCTTCTGTGCAATCCATAACTATCCTTCACAAGGTGTCCCATGTATAGTCACACTATTCATTTCAGTTTCTGTTTTCTTTCATCAGGTTGTCCTTAGGTTTCTTGTCTTTCACCTTATTTCTGGAGCAGGGGGACTGGTTGGTCTTGGGCAAGACGATGGTCATGAGACAGAAAGGTTGTGAGTTCAAATCCTAGCTGCACTAGTTAGAATTTTTATTTATGATTTCTCTCTGGCGGCAACCACCCATGGTCTCAGCAGCGAGGCCCAGCCTGAAGCGTCAATTACTCATCGACAGAAGAAATATGAGTACCTCCCAAGTTGGGGTTATCTGCATGTGCGGCAAGGTACCACTGTGCACACTGCTGCCAGGGAAAAATAGATTAACACGCAAAATTCGGTTCTCAGACTCTAGGGACCTCGCCTAGATGTGAAAGCTGGCGAACGAAAAAAAAAATGTATGTGACCTAGTGAATGAAAGTTCTACTGATTATTTCTGGTTCTCCACAATATGACCTATACAGCTCCATAAATATAATATGTGCAACTTTACTTTCCAAGACAGCAGCAGAAATCAATAGTACCATGCTGATCTAAAAATAGAACTTCAGTGAAAGAACAAAAACATAACTAATTCAAAAACATAAAGAGACTTCAGATAAGATTTATTTAATTATGCTTTCATTGATTTAATTCATTTCAGGTGTTAGAGAGAAATGAATGGCGTCCGTTTCGACGGACAACTCTTAAAAATAAAAACTATCCCCGGAAATGTCGACGAAGTTTTCTACGTTATTGTGATGAAGACAACAGTAAAAAGATAACTAACGACGAGTGGAAGGATTGCCTCGGTTTGAATCGTAAGTTGAGTCTTCATTTTATTTGACTACAGTTGCATTTTTTCTTCACATCTTCTCTTCGAAGTTCCTTCTGTTCTGGGAAACACTTTAGTTCGCTCCCATAATTTGATGGAAGAATTATATAGTGGGGGGAGCAATAAAGTAAAAAAAAGTAAAGAGCCCCGTCACGCCAAGTGGCGTATAGGGAATATGGTGTTAGTGACCATAATTTTTACAGACCTTCGGCACTTGATTTTGGGGTAATGTGGTCGGTATTATGACCATGCCGCTTTACTTTCCCAGAAAAATCCAGTACTCATTTTAAGGCTGGGTGAACCCGAAAGCCGTCGGTCAGGATCGAACTCGACTTCTTGTCTTTTGTAGTCCAGCTCACTAACAACTGAGCTATTGTGGCTCCCAGCAATAGAGTAGTGTTAGTAAACTGGATGGTAAAAAAGAGGGTGAGTTAGATTCCAATCTTGGTATGTTTCTATGTTCTTAAGCTGTCTGGTATCTTTTCTCTTTGCCTCAAGTATCTCTTCATCCCTCAATTTTCACAGTTGTCACAATATATTCCAGCTGATCTTTTTTCTTTGTTGCTACCATTACTTCTGTCTTTTTGGAAAGACGTGGAATGAAATGGAATAAGAAATATATTTTTTACATTGTGTCATAGAATACATTGAGCTGTCATGCATTGTGTTATAGAATACATTGAGCTGTCATGCATTGTGTTATAGAATACATTGAGCTGTCATGCATTGTGTCATAGAATACATTGAGCTGTCATGTTTGTGTTTTTCTGCTCTAAAGATCTGACTTCAGCACTGCAGTTTTTGCCCTTTCCTTCTTTGATTCTACTCACTTGGACAGACTATCTGTCTGTTATCAGGGCCACTATGAAAAGGCGGAATATGATCTTTTAATCATCTCTAGTTCAGTGATTTTGGCACCAGCTTTTACACTGTATGTGTCTCACTGGACCCTAAAAAAATAAATAACTTGTGAAGTGAATGATGAAGAAGGCTTAAAAATGTTAGTTAAATCATCAAGCTAAAATATTTCAGTATTTACATTTAAAAACACTGATAAAGTAAGATTCAATACTTAGATACAGATGATATTTCACAAATTAAAGGTTTTGTGACATTGCAGTTACTGAACATTAGACCCATTTTACTTCAGATGAAAGAATTGGAAGTTAAGATGGGCACACACAAAAATGAGAAACTTAACGGGCGTATAAGAGGACATATCAACCAACACAGACCTGGAGTCATCAGTCGCTGGACGCTGCGGGACTTGCTGAGGAGGGGATCTGAGCACCTATGGACATGTTTGGAGTGCAATGACCCACAAATAACTCAACTCAATAACTCAGACTCATTTACTAAAGACAAGAATATAATACTCACTAACGACTTCTAGGTTCACCCAGCCTTAAATGGGTACCAGAATTCTCTGGGAAAGTAAGGCAGCCTGACATGATACCAACTACATCTCCTATAAAATATGTATTTGATCATCATAACATATAGAACACCACATTTCCCGTATACCTTAGGATATTCTTTTTTCTGTGACACCTGCTCAACCATGTGACCCATATGTACGTACATACATAATGTATTTGAAACCCATATGTACATACATAATGTATTTGAACCAGCCAATATATTTTTTCCCCAGAAATTAATTTCAACAGTCTTCCTCTCAACCCAAAAAGAAAAGGAAAAAACCCATTTAGTAAGTATCAGTTTTATTTCCACCAGTTCATGGATTGTTTGTTTGTTTGTTTGTTTGTTTTCAGTTTCTGTTATCTTTCTATAACTTTTTTCATTCAAATATAAGCAAATATAAAGTTTGTATTCTTTATTTTATGTTCTTGTCATTTACATTTTTACTTATATAAGTGTGCTACACTGTTTGTAAAGTAAACTGTTTACAGTTTAGCTGAAGTTTTTTTTATTGTATTTGTGTTTCATGTTTCTATGAACATTAAGAAACTCATCATAGGCTAGAGGACTAATAGAATAAAATCATGTGAGTATGTGCCGATGAAAATTAATGGGCCTACACACAACTGGAAAACAATGCAGTGAATGCTGTTCTGTGAATGAGTAGATGGCATTTTGTGACTCTTGGATATGATGAATATCTAACCTAAGATATGCTGATGATACCTTACTAATGGCAGAAAATTAAGAAGACCTACAACAACTAGTGAACAAAATATACAAGACAAGCAAAGTATATGGATTAGAAATAAATATGACAAATATTAAAACTATGCTTATTACCAGAGAAAAGATACAAAATATATATTCTATGGCCACAACCACTTTCTCCCTTGAAAAAGAAATAAATAACCGATTCGGAAAGGCAGCTTCCACATTTGGTAAACTTAAAGATAGAGTATGTGCCAACACCAAATTAACACTCAGGACTAAGATTCAAATCTACCATAATTATGTGCTTAGTACACTTCTAAACGGATCAGAAACTTGGACTACTTATGCAGGGGAAGAGAACAGGTTAAACAGCTTCCAGATGCGTTGCCTTCGAAAGATTATGAACATCAAATGGCAAGACAAAATAACCAACTCTAATGTCTTACAATGAGCCAAACTCACATCCATCATGGCAACATTTAGCTGTAGATTAAGGTGGCTGGGTCATTTAGGAAGTATGGCAAACATTTGTATTCCCAAACAATTAGTGTATGGCGAACTTCAGGACGGAAAGAGACCAAATGGTAGACAAGTGCTGAGATATAAGGATGTTTGCAGGGAATTCTCTATTAGTGAAAGAAACTGGGAAAATCAATCTGCAAAACAGATCATAGGACATGGAGAACAAAAATAAAAAATGGCCCAACAACTTTCGAGGCAGTGCTGATATCAAATTCAGGAAACAAAATATGCAGGAGAAAGGAAACGATGCCAAGCACCATGAAGAATATATCTTGTTCGTTCTGCGGTTGGATCTATCTGTCCAATATTGGCAAACTCAGCTACGAGAGAAGCTGTTCAGCGAAAACAACATTCAGCATAAGACATTAATATTTTTACCCAACTACTGACTTATCATGATTGCTTGCTACCAACTGTCTGTCAAGACGCCAAAGGCCGTATTCATACATATAACAAATGATGAAAAATATAAGACAGAAATAAATACAAAACTAGGAATGGCAAAAAGCAATTTTAACAACATGAAAAATATAGTCACTTCAAACTAAATAACATCAGAACTAATATTACGAATAGCAAAATGCTATATTTACTCAAATTTCTTATATGGTGTACAAACATGAACATTAAGTAAGAAAACATAAGAAAATGTAAAGCCCTTGAATTGTGGATCTACAGGAAAATGGAGAGAATTGGGTGGAAAGAAAAGAAGACAAACAATGAAGTTCTGAATTAGCTGTAAATGAAAAAAGAACTACTTAACATAATTCAAATAAGACAACTGAGACTTTTTCGACATGTGAAGAGACATAATATCCTTCTAAAAGTCTTCTTGGAAGGTACAAGGTAGAGGAGGAAGACCATGAATAAAGTGGACTGATAACATCAGAAGATGGACAAGTCTATGACAACATGCACCATCTAGACAAGAGATAGAGTTAGATGGCGTTCATGGTAGCCAACCTTCTGTGTGGAGATGGCACATAAAGAATGAACAGACTCTTTTACAATTCAGGATATATAACATGAAGTGCATAAAATCACTGTGCTGTGTAAGTAATGAAGAAAATAGCCAGAGAACAAGTTTGAAGATACTGCAAGGTGTAGAGCATCATAAGAGTAGTAAAGTTATCCCGTCACGCCAAGTGGCGTATACGGGAAATATGGTGTTAGTGACCCTATATTTTACAGACCTTCAGCACATGATTTTTGGGGTAATGTGGTCGGTATTACGCCCGTGCTGCTTTACTTTCCCAGAAAAAAATATTCGGTACCCATTTAAGGCTGGGTGAACCTGGGGCCGTCGGCTGGGATCGAACCCTACCCCTTGTCCTTTGTAGTCCAGTTCACTAACCACTGAGCTATCGCGGCTCCCGTCGAGCATCATGATGTGAGATAAAGTTAATGGCTGAATTATTAGTCACCAAAACAGGGAACCACAAAATATCTCTGCTGTTGACATAGAATGGAAAAAGAGGAAAGAAAAAAGAAAAAAGAAGACCCAACAAGTCTGATTTGTGGAAAACATAGTCTGAAGCGGTGGTAAGTGATAATGGTTATGGTTATGGAAGGCCCCATCACTGCAAACAAATTAAAATGCATAATTGTTCAACCGCCCGTGCCAGTGGAATCATCCGAATTACTATCTCATCTCCTAAACAAAGAAGGGTAGCTGCAGTCCCCAGCATAGCAGTCTCAGCAAACGCCAAAGGACATAAAATGAGTTTTTTGAGAGGATATGGGAGTATAAATACTGAAAGAAAGGTTTGAAGTGATAATAATAATATTTAATTGTACATGGTGTTTGAGCACATGTAAACATTCTTTGAGTGTTCATCATGTGCTAATTGAGACAACTATTAGATGTATCATCATAACTGAAATGTTGACATCATCAATGGATATGCCAAAGATATACATATGCTTTATTTGCTGCTACAGGTAGAGCATGTGAAGACTAGACTGAAAATATTGTCTTGAATTGACATGAAAAAGATATTCAATTTCATTTTTTTTTATTTTAATAAACAAAAAATAAATAGCATTTTCTTTCTTGTGCACCAATATAAACTAGGTGGTGGAGTGGGTTTTTTTATTATTTTTTTTTAGAATTACTTACATTTTTTATTAATGTGGTAGAAATTATATGAAGTGAAGAAAATGAGATTTTGAGAGAATCATCATCATCATCATGTGCCATACCGATTGGCGTAGGTGATCAGGTCCTTCCACAATCTTCTACCTACAGTGCATCGTATCAGTTCTGTTTTTGACTGTTTTCCATGCCATGACACCAAGCTATCCAGTATTTTCTCACTTTGTCGTCCGCGATCTCTCTTTCCTTTTATTTTGCCAGTTGTAACCAAGTATTCCAACTTTCCTCTTCTCATGTGCCCGAAAAATGTTGATTGTTTCTTTCTGATGTATTTTAGGAGCTGCCTTTTTGTGTTGGCCACTTTGAGAACTCCTCATTGGTCTTTTTATCTGTCCAGGGAACTTTCAACATTCTTCTGAGAAATTCCATCTCTGTGACCTCTAATCGTCTTTTCATTTGTTTGTCTACTGTCCATGATTCGATTCCAAAGGTCAGAATTGGTTCTATATAGCACCGATGAACTCTCTTTCTCACTACTTCTATTGACATAGATTTGTTGCATAAAATATTTTTTCATTTTCTGAAATGCTATTTTGGCCTGAGCTATTCTGTTTTTTATTACTGTGGTGCATCTTCCATCTGATGTTATTACTGTCCCCAAGTATTTAAGATGTTGCACTTGTTTCAGATTTGTCCTGTTTATTTTTATGCTGCATAATGGTGGTGGTTGTTTCTTCAATATGATCATTACTTCTGTTTTCTTACTATTCGGACTGATACTTTTCTTGTTGCTTTCTTTTACTATTATGCCTATCATTTCATATTTGAGAGAATCATCATCATCAAGTACCGTGCATACCGGCGTAGGTGATCAGGTCTCTCCACAATTTTCGATCTCGGCAGCTATTTATCATTTCTGTCGTTGACTTTCTGCCAATCATTCTCTTAAGCTGTCTGTTATTTTTTCTCTTTGCTTCCCTCTATCTTTTCGTCCCTCAATTTTTCCAGTTGTTACAATATATTCCAGTTGTTCTCTTCTCATCACATGGCCAAAAAATTATGATTTTATCTTCCTAATATTGGAAATTAGTTCTCTTTTTGCTTTGACCTCTTTCAGAACGTTTTCATTACCCTTCTTAGCTGTCCATCGTACTCTCAACATTCTTCTGTAAAACCACATTTCTACAGACTCCAGTGATTTTCTTGATATGAGAGAATATGAAAGTATAAATACTGAAAGAAATATTAATAAACAGTAAAATAATAATATGATGTAATTTTGTAATTTTTCTAGGATTAAAATTAATTTAGAAACTGAGAATAAATTAGCACAGATAAAAATAAACTGTAAATTTGTCTATACCCTTGATTTCTATATATGAGCTATAACATTTCATATACTATCACAACTCAGGATGTATATTGTATGTTACTCATTTATTTATTTATAGATTTGATTAATTACCTGAAAAGTGACTGAAGCGGTCTTATTTGACAAGATGGATATCAACAGAGCTTAAATACTTTTATTAGTTCTTTGAATATGCTTGTAGCAATTGCGTTTTATTTATTTACAATGTATATGTAAGTAGCAGTTTGTATTCTTTTAGCATGAGTTTCAAACTTGTATAATGTGACAATCTGTAATAAATAATTTGTGACAAATTAGATGAACATATTTTTTTAAGAGTATCATGACTTCTGCACTATGAGTGACTATTTAAAAAATGTATATTGCTTCCTATATTTAACATATATAATGTTTAGTTTAGTTTTTTTATTGTCCACACTTACATATCATTACTTTTTAAATATTGTTAAGTGTATAAAAGGAATAGTTTCATGCACAATATATCGAAATGTTATTGTTCTTTTTTTAATTTAAAAAAATATATTTTTACTACAATTTAACGGTAAATAATTTTGAAAATATAGTTTTGCACATTTTAATATTGTTGTGAATTTCTTCAAAAATATTGTTTCTTCTAATGCTATTGGAAAAAATATTTTTTGCGATTATGGTTAACTTATCGACCAACCTATATCGTATTACCTTGGACGGTTTACCAGATTATATACCTCAACAAGTCTTAAAGTTATGCCAGTGATAGTTTAACTTGTATACTTCCAGAGCTTGGGGCTCTTATTATTGATAATTATTAATGCAGCCAGAATGCCATGGCACGTGATAGTGGATGAGTTAAAAGCAAAACATACAAAAAAGGCTGGAACTTCAGAACCATTAATCAATTTGGAAAGTTTCAAAAGAGAAAAGTAAAGTTAGTAACAATAGCTTAACATTATAGAAATAGTTTAGAAAAGGTGAAATGAAGCAGCAGAGAAATACAAACAACATCATACTCCTATAGGAAAAGATGAACAACACGACTTTGAAAGATAATCTGATCATTAGAATTAAACCCTGTTGGGTAGGGACACATTAGATTCCTGATACAGAGAAGCGGTGCACGAATGATACAATCTAAGCATACTCCATTAAGATGTTTCGTAGTTTTTCAAACACACTGCAAAAGGAAAACAGTAAAAACTCGTTAAAACGTTAAAATGTAGAAACGATAGTTATTAACTAACGTATGAAAGAATCAGAGAAAGATTCAACATTATCATTACAGTATGTAGTCTTGTACCCTTACCTTTACTACAGTATGAATCTATGACACTAGTAAATGACACAATGACATTGAGGCTAAGAATGAATCCAAGTACTCACCAGGATCCATCATCTAATGGCTTTTTCATGCAGTAGACACAGATCTAAGAGAGCAACAAGTAGACACAGATCTAAGAGAGCAACAAGTAGACACAGATCTAAGAGAGCAACAAGTAGATACAGATCTAAGAGAGCAACAAGTAGACACAGATCTAAGAGAGCAACATGTAGACACAGATCTAAGAGAGCAACAAGTAGACACAGATCTAAGAGAGCAACAAGTAGACACAGATCTAAGAGAGCAACAAGTAGATACAGATCTAAGAGAGCAACAAGTAGACACAGATCTAAGAGAGCAACAAGTAGACACAGATCTAAGAGAGCAACAAGTAGACACAGATCTAAGAGAGCAACAAGTAGACACAGATCTAAGAGAGCAACAAGTAGATACAGATCTAAGAGAGCAACAAGTAGACACAGATCTAAGAGAGCAACAAGTAGACACAGATCTAAGAGAGCAACAAGTAGACACAGATCTAAGAGAGCAACAAGTAGACACAGATCTAAGAAAGCAACAAGTAGACACAGATCTAAGAGAGCAACAAGTAGACACAGTTTAGTGAGATCAACAAGTAGACACAGATCTAAGAGAGCAACAAGTAGACACAGATCTAAGAGAACAAGTAGACACAGATCTAAGAGAGCAACAAGTAGACACAGATCTAAGAGAGCAACAAGTAGACACAGATCTAAGAGAGCAACAAGTAGATACAGATCTAAGAGAGCAAGTAGACACAGATCTTAGAGAGCAACAAGTAGACACAGATCTAAGAGAGCAACAAGTAGACACAGATCTAAGAAAGCAACAAGTAGACACAGATCTAAGAGAGCAACAAGTAGACACAGATCTAAGAGAGCAACAAGTAGACACAGATCTAAGAGAGCAACAAGTAGACACAGATCTAAGAGAGCAACAAGTAGACACAGATCTAAGAGAGCAAGTAGATACAGATCTAAGAGAGCAACAAGTAGACACAGATCTAAGAGAGCAACAAGTAGACACAGATCTAAGAGAGCAACAAGTAGACACAGATCTAAGAGAGCAAGTAGACACAGATCTAAGAGAGCAACAAGTAGACACAGATCTAAGAGAGCAACAAGTAGACACAGATCTAAGAGAGCAACAAGTAGACACAGATCTAAGAGAGCAACAAGTAGACACAGATCTAAGAGAGCAACAAGTAGACACAGATCTAAGAGAGCAACAAGTAGACACAGATCTAAGAGAGCAACAAGTAGACACAGATCTAAGAGAGCAACAAGTAGACACAGATCTAAGAGAGCAACAAGTAGACACAGATCTAAGAGAGCAATTAGACACAGATCTTAGAGAGCAACAAGTAGACACAGATCTAAGAGAGCAACAAGTAGACACAGATCTAAGAGAGCAACAAGTAGACACAGATCTAAGAGAGCAACAAGTAGACACAGATCTAAGAGAGCAACAAGTAGACACAGATCTAAGAGAGC
Organism: Megaustenia siamemsis; assembly: GCA_032433765.1. Lineage (NCBI taxonomy): Eukaryota > Metazoa > Mollusca > Gastropoda > Stylommatophora > Ariophantidae > Megaustenia > Megaustenia siamemsis. The sequence continues at coordinate 54,797,009 of JAVIAB010000124.1, forward strand.
AACAAGTAGACACAGATCTAAGAGAGCAACAAGTAGACACAGATCTAAGAGAACAACAAGTAGATACAGATCTAAGAGAGCAAGTAGACACAGATCTAAGAGAGCAACAAGTAGACACAGATCTAAGAGAGCAACAAGTAGATACAGATCTAAGAGAGCAACAAGCAGACACAGATCTAAGAGAGCAACAAGTAGACACAGATCTAAGAGAGCAACAAGTAGACACAGATCTAAGAGAGCAACAAGTAGACACAGATCTAAGAGAGCAACAAGTAGACACAGATCTAAGAGAGCAACAAGTAGACACAGATCTAAGAGAGCAACAAGTAGACACAGATCTAAGAGAGCAACAAGTAGACACAGATCTAAGAGAGCAAGTAGATACAGATCTAAGAGAGCAACAAGTAGACACAGATCTAAGAGAGCAACAAGTAGACACAGATCTAAGAGAGCAACAAGTAGACACAGATCTAAGAGAGCAAGTAGACACAGATCTAAGAGAGCAACAAGTAGACACAGATCTAAGAGAGCAACAAGTAGACACAGATCTAAGAGAGCAACAAGTAGACACAGATCTAAGAGAGCAACAAGTAGACACAGATCTAAGAGAGCAACAAGTAGACACAGATCTAAGAGAGCAACAAGTAGACACAGATCTAAGAGAGCAACAAGTAGATACAGATCTAAGAGAGCAACAAGTAGACACAGATCTAAGAGAGCAACAAGTAGACACAGATCTAAGAGAGCAACAAGTAGACACAGATCTAAGAGAGCAACAAGTAGACACAGATCTAAGAGAGCAACAAGTAGACACAGATCTAAGAGAGCAACAAGTAGACACACAGATCTAAGAGAGCAACAAGTAGACACAGATCTATGAGAGCAAGTAGACACAGATCTAAGAGAGCAACAAGTAGACACAGATCTAAGAGTGCAACAAGTAGACACAGATCTAAGAGAGCAACAAGTAGACCAGTAGAAGCAGACACGGCAAAGATCGTATTTCCACTTTAAAAAAAACAATAAAATAGTTTACATAATGGCTGAATAAAATCTGCATGTATGAATCTCATTGATTTGGAAACGGCTTTTAACCATGTATACTGCACAGACATCGTTGAAGATACTTAGAGCTCTAAATAAATATAAAAGTAATCAAAAGCTTGTTTAATAAGGTAACATGGAACACTGGTTAGCATAGTCAATCGTTTGAAATAAAAACAGGAATGTGTAAAATGTATCACCTGTAAACTTAGAGACTAAACAAAATACAAAGAGAATAGACCTTATCAAAACATATAAGTATTAAAATCTGGACCAGGTTAAACTTCTACAGTTATCTAAACAGAGAACTGAAATTGTAAATCAACAAATTCAATAATTTATAAAAAAAAAAGTCGTGAAATGTCAACAAGAATATGAGTGAAAAGATGAACAGAGCCATAATTACCGTGATTGATGTAAACATTTGGAAATCATAGTAGTGCAATCCACAACCCAAAATAAAGTAAAGACATAGTGCGTAAGAGCTGCATGCTTTTTGTGTTTAACTTAATGAATGTGAAGAATAGCAGAAAAGGAAAAAAAATATGACATATCATTTCACAGATTCTCAAACTTAACTATTTCTCGTTCTGTGACACATAAGGCAACCACTATAGGTTGCTTCTGTTGCCCTTCTTGAGTCATCATTTCAAGCTCACTCCAAATTTAAAAAAATATTCCTTCAGCTGTTTATCATGCATCCTTCATCATAGCTCTTTTTGTCTCCCTCTTGTTCTCTTGCCATCTGGAATCAATGAAGAGCTGCTCTCGGTGAGATTATGTTATTCATTCTGAAAGTATGGCCTACCCAATGCCTTTTTCATGCAACCTATTCATGGAAAATGTTATAGATACTTTTTTGTCAAATCTACAGCCAGTATAAAATGTACACAGTACACATTATTAACAAGTAAACATTGCAGATGAATGTGGCAAAGTACACAGATAGATTCAGAATGTATTAAAATGTCCCTATGCTTTTGACTCCAGAACGAAAGAAAAGTAAATACAAAGCGAGAACAATAGAGCCAGAGATATAGGTGAGATTTTGGCTCATCTTGTAGTGGATAGTTCCAGGACCATAATGTTGTTTCATGAGATACCACAGAGGCACGTTGGTCACATCAGTCAGCAGCTTGTACAATAGGTCGCAAATAGTTAACTGTAATTAGTGGCATTTCATTTAATTTACTTTTTTTATAAATATCAGCATGAAAACAAACAAACAAACACAAATATTTAAACCCTCCTTTTAGTACCACATTTTTAATTTCGAAAGGCATTTTAATACATTTAGTTGTATGAATGATGTTCATGGTTTAAATTTTAATGAAAACGTATAATAGCATTTTTAGACGAACATACCGTCACCACCAATAAAGATATTGCGGGCGTCGTACAAACAGACAAAATTACATTTTCATTTTGTTTGTACATGCACTTTTTATATAAATTGTATACTTGTTGTTTGTCACGTACCTTAAATAATCAGCTTTTGTGTTTGCAGTTTACATATTTTCTTAAATCTATATTTCAATATTGTTATTGAAGACAATTTTATAAAGGTATTTTAATGGTTAGTTGTTTGTGCTTACTGGATATAAATTAAATAATTCTGGAGAACGCAATAAGATTCATTATTTGACTCAGTGGAATCTTGATTTACAACTGTTTTGTATACTGGAACATGAGTAATAATAGGAGTAGTTCTCAATGGGTTTTACACATAGAGATGTCCAAATACAGTAAATACCCATATTACTGTTACATCGATTTTTTTTTTGGTGTGTGTCTGGCTTAATACAAATGGAAACCAGTACATATAATAAATAGTATATGATTTTTTAAAATTAATATTGACAGATAAATGGTTGTGAATGAATACATGAATGTAACTAAAGATTTGTATACACGTACAGTTATATAGGGTGACAGAGGTGTAGGAAAATATAACGATACTAGAAGAGGATACACACAAGAACATGAGAGGCATTCATTACACTAGGAAACAAATGGAAATCAAAATAAATTATGTTAAATACAAAAATGCTAAATTTAAATTCAGTGTTAAATCATCTCTGTCATAATGTTGAGAAACATGAGAACATCTTAAGCGACAATAACCAAATTACAGATTTTAATAATTGATGCTAGGGCAAAATAAAAGGATGGAAAAGAACAGAATTACTAACAGAACAGAAATATGAGAATGCGTCGGCAAACACCAGTGAAAAAAATATGCGACAAGACAATGGTGCTGGATATGACACATACTGCGGAAGGTTACTTAAAACATTACATGACAAACTCTTTTCTGAAATCCACAAGGAAAGAAATAAAGGGGAAAGTCACAGTATAATTTAAGAAAACAGGTGGAAACAGAGCTGCAGAAGATGGGAAAGACATTGGAGCGATCTTAAGAGAATGGCACCAATCAGGACGGATTGGATAGTATTTGCGGAAGACCAATACTCCCTCTGGCCCATTAATATGAACCTCCTAAATTGTTAAAAGTTTTTTAAAGCGTCGTACGCAGTTGATGATTGCGCTAAACCTTAAAACGCCACTTATACACTGAAACGCCGAGTTTTCTCAACATTTTTAATTTTCCTTTATCGATAACGAATCTCTTTGCGCTTGACACTCACAACTAAAACTTCCACTGTTCTTGGCAGCCATAAAGATAACAAAGTTAGATATCACTTCCCATAATCATGAGAACCGTAGCAGTCACCATTATCTAAATATTGATAAGTGACAGGAAACAACAGTCATATATGCTACCCCAAAGCTAAGTTGGTGTGTCGTGTGAACTCGGTGGCAGTCGCTGGTAATTGTGTCCGAACAAAAGAGATTCCTGCCGATAAGTGTGCCGGAAAATTAGTATTCAACTTTACCTTCAGTGATCATAGACATTTTGAAGTTGAGTCACGGACAATAACTTGTTGCTACTTTCAATAACTTCAAGGTAACAGGCTGCAGTGATGTACCTAAGAGAACGGGGTTGAATTCTAGTTTTGTATGTATAATACGGATATATACGTCACTTCCAAGTTTCCCCAATTTAATATGTACTCAGTGCCGTATTTAGACTTTGTGATGCCCTGCACTAAATGGAAACTTTGAGACGCCACCTCCCACCCCACCCCCCCCCCCCCAAAAAAAAAAATGTGGTGTAGGATATGAATAGTTCTGGTTCACTAATCCAGCTTTGAGTCGCTGGTAGTCTTCAACTTTGTTGTTGCTGTGCGCCTTTGCTCCCACCTGTGTTATCAGTTGTAACTATTTTTAAAGAAGAACCGGGACTTTAAAAAATTATTTGTGACAAACTTCCCAATTATCACGATAAACGTTTCTGCTTTTTATTTCGCCACTTTTTTTAATGTAAGAATGCCATCAAGTGTTTTTACTGTATTACATTTTTTAACTGTAATAAATTATGTATAATCACAATTTTTTGACCATGTAATGAGAAGGTAACAGCTGGAATATATTGTGACAACTGGGAAAGTTGAGGGACGAAGAGATAGAGGGAAGCAAAGAGAAAGGATACTAGACAGCTTAAGAGAATGGCTTGGCAGAAGGTCAACAACAGAAAATAATAAATAGCTGTCGATATCGAAAGTTCTGGAGAGACATGATCACCTACGCCAGAGGGCATGGTACTTAATGATGATGAATAAATGTATGAACAAAATATGTTATAATGAAATAAAATGTATGAATGCCACACACACACAATCTGTGGCTGGTTTCATCATCATCATCGAGTGCCGTCTCCGCGACGAAGGCTGGCTACCATGGAGCGCCATTCTGCTCTGTCTTTTGCTTTGATGGTGCAGGTTATCATAGGCTGATTTGTCCATCTTTTGATGTTACTTGTCCATGTTAGTCTTGGTCTGCCTCTGCCTCTTTTACCTTGTATTTTCCCCTCCAGGATTACTTTAAGTAGGCTGTTGTGTCTTTTAACATGACCCAAAAATCGTATTTGTCTTGTTTGAATTCTGCTTAGTAGTTCTCTTTTCATTTTTAGTTGTTTTAAGACTTCATCGTTTGTTTTCTTTTCTTTCCATCCAATTCTACCTATTCTTCTATATATCCACATTTCAAAGGCTTCAATTCTCTGTTCTGTTTTCTTGTCTAATGCCCATGTTTCTGCACCATATAGGAATATTGAGAAGATGTAACATTTTGCTATTCTTAGTTTTAGCCCTGGCGTTATTTGTTTTGATGTTAGTATGTTCTTCATGACATTAAAATTACTTTTTGCCATTCCTATTCTTTTGTTTATTTACGGCTGGTTTAATTAAAATTATATTTACTACAGTCACACAATTTGTGAACGTAAATTAATGTGTGAATGTATAATTTATAAATACCATACCGTTTTTTTTTTTTTTTTTTTTTTTGGGGGGGGGGGTTGTAAAATAAAAACAGCATGCACATTGCAACATGAATTATTAAAATCATAACGCGACTGTCATTTAATCTGTGATTGTCGTAAATGTTTGAATATAATAACGTGTGCGAATGAAGTAAAATTTGTGAATGTCATACAGTGTTTAACAGGACGACACTTTCGGTTGGCCTTATGTACACTTTTATTATTTTTTTTTTCTAAAGACTAAGAAATTAATTTTAATAATAATAATATGTTTAATTCCCTTTTTTTTTCTTCCGGGTTCAATTAATTCGAATTGCAACTTTATTCTCTACCCCTGTGGTTAATTTGTAATTGGTTATTTATAATTAAATTCATATTTTCCAATCTGACCTACTGATTTTCCTTTTTCCACTCTCGTTTCAGTGGATCAGTTGAGGCCCTCCGAAAGTGTCTGACTGTCACGTGACGCTACTTCGTGCTGAGTGATGAGCGCCTGATATCAGATACAGCTTTTAGTTTCCTTCTTTTATTTATTGATTTTTTTAAATTTTTATTTTAGACATTTCAATTTAATTGCTTATTTTGAAGTTATACTTTAGCGTAGGTGATGAGGACAGACACAAACAAGCACATTTTTATTTTAGACATTTCAATCTAATTGCCTATTTTGAAGTCTTACTTTAGCGTAGGTGATGAGGACAGACACAAACAAACAAACAAGCACATTTTTTATTCATTGCTGTTTTGTAGTAACATAGAAGTAGTGTTTGAATTATTTAATATATTTAAAATACAGGTAAAATCTGTATACAGATTATCGCAGTATTGTTATACAAGTTACATTTATGTACGAAGCAAACCATAGATTAAAGTTAAGGACACATCGTTTACACTCGAAATTGTGAAAAGGGATAGAGAATGGATTTGAGAAAGGGAATAGTTTGACTTTGTTTAGGTACTTCTTAACATGCTAAAATGGTGCATTGTGTACACAAGTTGAGCTGAGATAGATAAAGAGGATGGTTTGACTTTGTTTAGACACTTAACGTGATGAAATGTTGGATTGTGTACACGAAATCATACTTGCATGACTTGATCACAATAGTAGATACGGTCAGGTCAGGAAGACTAGGTGACTACTAGATACTGTCAGGTCAGGAAGACTAGGTGACTACTAGATACTGTCAGGTCAGGAAGACTAGGTGACTACTAGATACGGTCAGGTCAGGAAGACTAGGTGACTACTAGATACTGTCAGGTCAGGAAGACTAGGTGACTACTAGATACGGTCGGGTCAGGAATACTAGGTGACTACTAGATACGGTCGGGTCTGGAAGACTAGGTGACTACTAGATACGGTCGGGTCAGGAAGACTAGGTGACTACTAGATACGGTCGGGTCAGGAAGACTAGGTGACTACTAGATACGGTCGGGTCAGGAAGACTAGGTGACTACTAGATACGGTCGGGTCAGGAAGACTAGGTGACTACTAGATACTGTCAGGTCAGGAAGACTAGGTGACTACTAGATACGGTCGGGTCAGGAAGACTAGGTGACTACTAGATACTGTCAGGTCAGGAAGACTAGGTGACTACTAGATACGGTCGGGTCAGGAAGACTAGGTGACTACTAGATACTGTCAGGTCAGGAAGACTAGGTGACTACTAGATACTGTCAGGTCAGGAAGACTAGGTGACTACTAGATACTGTCAGGTCAGGAAGACTAGGTGACTACTAGATACGGTCGGGTCAGGAAGACTAGTTGACTACTAGATACTGTCAGGTCAGGAAGACTAGGTGACTACTAGATACGGTTGGGTCAGGAAGAGTAGGTGACTACTAGATACTGTCAGGTCAGGAAGACTAGGTGACTACTAGATACTGTCAGGTCAGGAAGACTAGGTGACTACTAGATACTGTCAGGTCAGGAAGACTAGGTGACTACTAGATACGGTCGGGTCAGGAAGACTAGGTGACTACTAGATACTGTCAGGTCAGGAAGATTAGGTGACTACTAGATACGGTCGGGTCAGGAAGACTAGGTGACTACTAGATACGGTCGGGTCAGGAAGACTAGGTGACTACTAGATACGGTCGGGTCAGGAAGACTAGGTGACTACTAGATACGGTCGGGTCAGGAAGACTAGGTGACTACTAGATACTGTCAGGTCAGGAAGACTAGGTGACTACTAGATACGGTCGGATCAGGAAGACTAGGTGACTACTAGATACGGTTGGGTCAGGAAGACTAGGTGACTACTAGATACGGTCGGGTCAGGAATACTAGGGGACTACTAGATACGGTCGGGTCAGGAAGACTAGGTGACTACTAGATACGGTCGGGTCAGGAAGACTAGGTGACTACTAGATACGGTCGGGTCAGGAAGACTAGGTGACTACTAGATACGGTCGGGTCAGGAAGACTAGGTGACTACTAGATACGGTCGGGTCAGGAAGACTAGGTGACTACTAGATTCGGTCGGGTCAGGAAGACTAGGTGACTACTAGATACGGTCGGGTCAGGAATACTAGGTGACTACTAGATACGGTCAGGTCAGGAATACTAGGTGAGTACTAGATACGGTCGGGTCTGGAAGACTAGCTGACTAATAGATACGGTCGGGTCAGGAAGACTAGCTGACTACTAGAAAAGGTCGGGTCAGAAAGACTAGGTGACTACTAGATACGGTCGGGTCAGGAAGACTAGGTGACTACTAGATACGGTCGGGTCAGGAAGACTAGGTGACTACTAGATACGGTCGGGTCAGGAAGATTAGGTGACTACTAGATACGGTCGGGTCAGGAAGACTAGGTGACTACTAGATACGGTCGGGTCAGGAAGATTAGGTGACTACTAGATACGGTCGGGTCAGGAAGACTAGGTGACTACTAGATACTGTCAGGTCAGGAAGACTAGGTGACTACTAGATACGGTTGGGTCAGGAAGAGTAGGTGACTACTAGATACTGTCAGGTCAGGAAGACTAGGTGACTACTAGATACTGTCAGGTCAGGAAGACTAGGTGACTACTAGATACTGTCAGGTCAGGAAGACTAGGTGACTACTAGATACGGTCGGGTCAGGAAGACTAGGTGACTACTAGATACTGTCAGGTCAGGAAGATTAGGTGACTACTAGATACGGTCGGGTCAGGAAGACTAGGTGACTACTAGATACGGTCGGGTCAGGAAGACTAGGTGACTACTAGATACGGTCGGGTCAGGAAGACTAGGTGACTACTAGATACGGTCGGGTCAGGAAGACTAGGTGACTACTAGATACTGTCAGGTCAGGAAGACTAGGTGACTACTAGATACGGTCGGGTCAGGAAGACTAGGTGACTACTAGATACAGTTGGGTCAGGAAGACTAGGTGACTACTAGATACGGTCGGGTCAGGAATACTAGGGGACTACTAGATACGGTCGGGTCAGGAAGACTAGGTGACTACTAGATACGGTCGGGTCAGGAAGACTAGGTGACTACTAGATACGGTCGGGTCAGGAAGACTAGGTGACTACTAGATACGGTCGGGTCAGGAAGACTAGGTGACTACTAGATACGGTCGGGTCAGGAAGACTAGGTGACTACTAGATTCGGTCGGGTCAGGAAGACTAGGTGACTACTAGATACGGTCGGGTCAGGAATACTAGGTGACTACTAGATACGGTCAGGTCAGGAATACTAGGTGAGTACTAGATACGGTCGGGTCTGGAAGACTAGCTGACTAATAGATACGGTCGGGTCAGGAAGACTAGCTGACTACTAGAAAAGGTCGGGTCAGAAAGACTAGGTGACTACTAGATACGGTCGGGTCAGGAAGACTAGGTGACTACTAGATACGGTCGGGTCAGGAAGACTAGGTGACTACTAGATACGGTCGGGTCAGGAAGATTAGGTGACTACTAGATACGGTCGGGTCAGGAAGACTAGGTGACTACTAGATACGGTCGGGTCAGGAAGATTAGGTGACTACTAGATACGGTCGGGTCTGGAAGATTAGGTGACTACTATTGAAAATAGAGCATATCAAGATTCGGAAGTATGTAAGGTCTAATAAGTTTCCGTAAGATGTATTTTAAATGTGAGAGTTAATAAACATTGGTTGCATTGAAGCGATGTTATCGGACATTAACAATTGACGAAACAGATAAGGATGATAGAAAGATCATGTTTATAGAACAAAATGCGTAGAAATTAATTTGCTGCTTGATTAATTACGCACTGTAATTATATAATTTTTAGAAGAACTTTAACAGAATGTTAAACACTGTTCTGTTCACTTTATTAAGACAATGTAAAACAATAAGACATTAGTGACCTTTCTGTGTTTATTATGACACCTATTGAGCAACTATTATGTGTGTTCACTTAGAGTTAATTTAATGAACGTTTTATCTAGTATAAACGATTAATTGCAACCATAAATAATAATACTAATCATTTGAAACTTTATATAATAAAAATCATGCACACATACATACACTTACTCACACGTCTGTCTTTCTCTGTATAATGGAGTGTTTGTTCTGTTAGTATATTTGTGTAATGTCTTAGTGTGTTTCTTTATTGTATGTAGTAAGGCGTTTGCTCTTTTTTTTCAAATATATATTATATTTTAAAATTGGTTGTTCCAGAGTGGGATCAGTCTAGCATTTTTAGCGATATTTATTCTCTGTGTCTATTTAATTTTAGACGAGTTTCAAATCATGACGAAGAAGCATTTCTTCAAATTTCTTGGTTGCTTGCTAAAAATATAGTTCATGAAAATTAGAAGGAAAGGAAAAAACAATATTCGCTTTCAGCAATGTTCGCAATTTGAATTGGTGACGTTGTACCTCTGTACACCGATTATGGCTGCACGGTAGTCGATCTTGTCAACAACAACAAAAAAACGCGCTTTTACGAGAGCTGTGAGTTGAGTGGAGCGGATATGGGGAATCCACGACTGCAGTGAAACTTGACTCCATAAGCAGATCAGAGTGAATGTGCAGTGTTTTAGTTTGACTGTAGGATATTATGTACCATATAATGCCATTGGGTTCTATGTACTCATCACTGTTTAGTCTCCGCAATGATGGAATCACTTGATATTGAAGATCTAATATTGATTCTGAGGTGAACATGTTCCAACTTCTCAATTATAACGTAATAAATCAAAAGTGAAAAGCCACTTCAAACCACAACATCACCAACGTTAGATTAAGAGCTGAAAGCTCAATGTCGCCTCAGTGAGATTAGACAAAAAGAAGACAAATCTTCCCCGTGTTAGAGCACATAATTTATTACATGAAATAATTTCTACTTTTCCTCGCTGTAAATAGCTTTCTCTAGCTATCTAGTATATTTTTTTTTTAAAGCTGAAGTGAAGAGCTTTACGCTTATAGTCTCCAAGTGATCAGTCTCCAACATTTCTACATGATCATCAACGCTCTTCTACAGTCTTTGTGTACAATTTAAAAAAAAAAAGAAACAACATTTTCCAGCTCATTTTAAGTAGAAAACATACTTTCGTACATAATAAATTATAGAGGTTTCATTCTATTTCATTTAATATTAAGACAGTACTAAATGTCTATCCACGGTTTGTATAGATAAATGCGTCTTTCCAGAAATATAATTCAACAATTCTGTAATTTAGCAAGCACATTTAATAAAAGTTTCACTAAATGTGTCAATGGAGCCAGATTTCTGGTACGTATTTTTTCTTTTAATTTCGGACGTTGAGCGAATTCTGCAGCGTTAATGATAATAATAAACGCTTAAGTTTGCTCATAAATTATTGCATGTAAGTTATCGGATCATTATAACATAAATATATCGACAATGTGTTCATCACTTCCAATTTAATGTTATGAGAACAGAATGGTCTTCCATGTCATTGTAATAGTTTTGTTCTATTCTACTGCCAGACTAATTAAACATTTGAGCCTAGAAACTAACAATCCTAGATAATACTTGGTTAGACGTTCCGTACACTAGACCTTTCTTAGTTTGGAGAAAACAAGAACAATTATACAGATAACTGAAATAGAAGGTAATTATTTGATCATCATAAAGAACAAGTATTACGGCCCCTCTGCCTTGTGACATCTTAATTTGACGGTCCTGCGTACAATATTACTCCCAGTCGTCCTCTTCCTAATTTGCATTTCTGAGTCTTGAGTCTCGTTGTACATCCGATCTGAACGTTAGTTTAAGTTAAAGGTTCTACGGTCAGCTCCCAGCAAAGCATTCTTCAGCATGAACTGACGCCTAAATCTCCAGTTATTGTCTGCTTATCGGCAACCTGTACCATCAAAGCAAGAGACAGAACAGAATGGCGCTCCATGGTAGCCAACCTTCGATGCGGCGACAGCACTGAATGATGATGATGAATCGGCCTGATCCTTGTCCATATGCAGTGACCCACCCTCGGATCCCATGCAAATAACAAAAGAGGACAGATTCATGAATAAACCAAAAAAATGAACGTATTCAAAAGCTTTAACACACGAGCACAAAGAATTAAAAAAATCGTTTCACCAATGGTATTTATGAAAGGCTGGACTAATAAAATTGACTTTCGCAATAAATATTTTCTAAATATAATAAAATATTTAAATGTATGAAAATATATCTTTTAATTTACAACTCTGTAAAATTTAGAAAAAAAAAATCAAATTAATAGAATTATATTTGATGACCATGGGAGTAACTGCATTTATTTTTTCTAAATATTATGAGCCTTTTTCTTTCTCTAGCAATAGAGAAAGATCACAGAGCTAGAGAAAAAGAGAGAGAGAGACAAATAACTGGTTTATTGAGACAAGAGACATGGTTCGATAGGAGACTATTTTATTATTCTCAAGAAAACCAAATACTAACACTCTTGCTCAAAAAGACAATAAAAACAAAGAAAACTCAAATATTAATATTCCACGTCAGTGACTCCTGATGTTTCTATTTTCCCCTCAGTTTCTTTACTCCACAAATTCCTTTGTACTTTTAATTTGCTTCAATATTTGATAGACGTTCCTTAATGAGTGTTCATCGTAAATGTAGTGCAAATGAATTTATTAATTTAGTTATTTATCCATTATGATTATCAATTATCTTAACTCACTTGATGCAATTAATTTCTTCACCGCAAATAAAAACTTACATTTAATTTTAATTTGTGAATAATTTAAGATACATAATTATCTTTGATTTGTCGAAAGGTTTATGTAGTTTTACAATCTCTTTAAAAAAAAACTGCTGGAACAATAGAAGTATATGGAGGGAAGTGCGAGCTCCGTCTTGCCGACAGGGAAAAAAATAGTACAATCAAAGACTTATCTCTCCACGCAGAAATTATATAGCAAAATTGCAACACCTGTTCCGTAACTTCATATCTGTTTGGAGGGGTGTGTGTTCTAAAGGTAAGACGCCGGCATCTAGACAACCGTCCCGAGGTACCGGGTTCAAGTCTCGTCAAAGGAGATGGACATTTTTCTACTTGAAGCTGCAGTTTCTTCGTTGATGTACCCTCTCACCCGATTTTTTTAGATAGTGAGACCCGATGTCCAGCGCTTTCAGATGATGAATGAAAGAGCTCCCGTGTGTACTTTGCACACGGTAAAGAATTCTTAGCAGTTGAAAATCGAAAGGAGTAGGCCAAAATGGCAGTTGCATGGGTATAACTATTGAGAAATTTAAAATCTGCTCATGTCGAGGACGGATGTGTCGGGCCAAAGGTAGCTTTCCGTAAACTAGCGATACGACACATCAACGTCCAGTTTGAACGGAATGACGCTGACGCAGAAGAAGGGACGTACCTGCTTGCACAAACTGAATGTAATGCTTTTAAAACGTAATAAATAAAGAATGTAACAATAAAAGAGTAAACAAATGAACTATAATATTTATTTGAGGCTAAAGCAAAACGTGAGGGGGAAAAAGAATAAACTACATCATCAAGTACCGTGCCTACTGGCGTAGGTGATCATGTCTCTCCACATCTTTCGATCTCGGCAGCTATTTATCATTTCTGTTGTTGACCTTCTGCCAAGCCATTCTCTTAAGCTGTCTGTTATTTTTTCTCTTTGCTTCCCTCTATCTCTTCGTCCCTCAATTTTTCCAGTTGTTACAATATATTCCAGTCGTTCTCTTCTTATTGCATGGCCAAAAAAAGATTATTGTTTCTTCCTAATATTGGAAATTAGCTCTCTTTTTGCTTTGATCTCTCTCAGAACATCTTCATTACTCTTCTTAGCTGTCCATGGTACTCTCAACATTCTTCTGTAAAACCACATTTCTACAGACTCCAGTGATTTTATTGTTGTGGCGATTCATGATTGTACAAAGAAATTACGACGGTGGTTTTTTGTTGCATTCCGTTGGTTTGTTTACGGTTGGCTCCGCTAGCCTTTGACTAAAAAGTCTCACCCACAAGGCAGTGGGGTTGTTTTACTTCGGGGTACCCTCCCTTAGCCTTTTACTCACCCGAGATTACCTGCAAGGCAGCAGGACAGCCACAGGTTGTACTGTTTACTGCATACAGTAGCAGGTAAAATTATTTGACCTGACCATTTTAACCATAAACTTAATAAGTGAATAATAAATGTACCATTTTGATCATATTATTTCTACATTCAACAACATTACTAAACGTGTAAGTTTTACATTCAAGTTTGACATGTATTAATTATACAGATAGGGTTTTATCATGCGCTACAGTACCTGGAATTTCTTTAATTGTTTTACCACTAGTGAGGATATTGCAAAAACATTTTAAGCGGACTTCCTTCATTTTGTAAGAAATATGATGACGTCATTTTAAAAAATATTGGAAGCGACCGCCATTTGCGTCTAAACAAAAGTAATAATTATTGAAGGAATGTCGAGTTCCAAAAGGGATTGAGACACGCTGTATAAGGCACATGCAAGTTGTAAACTCATTTACCATAAAAGGGATGTATATTTAAGTTCGTGAACTAAAAATGTGCATATTAGTTTTAAACTCATTACTACCAATAAACTCATACTGAAAGCATTAAGTGCTTGTAAATTTAAAACTCTTCAACTATAAAGCTCATGTAAGTTACAAATTCACCCTTTGTATTGTGATTGTTTAGTCCTGCTGTGGTGGCTATGAACCGTGTAGTGTAACTCACCTGCAGTGTAAATAAATGGAAGAGAGCAGTCAAGTCATGAACAAAATTATTTCACTTATTTGTGCATGTGTTTTCTCAATTTTTAAAAAATATATTAAACGCTTTTTACGTGCAAGAACTGACATATTTCTTGTGACTGGCTAATGTTTACTGTTGTTCTTATAGCAGTCATCCAGGAACGATTTTTATTTGAGTTTTGAGTAGATGCAATAAAAGAGAACAACTAGAATGTTTCATCTTTGTGAACAAGACAAAACCAAACAAAAAACCAACGTTTCGACTGAAAGGTCTTTAGCTGAGACGAAGACAAACAAACCAAATACAAATCCTTAAAAATCAAATGAAACTATATTACGAGATATTTTATTTTTCATTAAAAATATGTTTAAAGTAATTATTGCAAACTTCCAGTGTGCACAAATATAAATAATAATCAAAGATGTTTGAATTAGCACCAGCAAACTTATTAATGTTCTATTTGTTTTCATTAATGTGCTTTATAATAATTCTAATACATGTCACTAAAAATATCTGGATAATTTCATGATTCATTAACTTGGTGTGTTTGCGACTGTGCACTTCGTTGACTTAAAACATTTTCTTGTATATTTGACAAGTCCAGATTTTATGTTTGAGGTAGCAATAGTTTATTTTGTAGTGTTAAAGTGGCTTTTAAATATAGCTTTGAGTTATTGCTTTCAAGTATGGCTATAAATTGATGATCAATAAACGATTAAAAAATAAACTCAGATTTCGTTACTTTTCCTGTGTTGTTAATATGTTTATTCTTGTATTGCCGAAGTGAATGCAGAGAGGAAAATGATGAAACGTTTGTTAATAGTGGATAATAAAAACATTGATAATGTACATAATTGGTTTTTAATTTTTTTTGGTGGGGGGATATATACTGTTTTGTATTCTTTATTCATTGATCGTTTTGTTTTATTCTTGTGATTCTTCTTTTCCACCCTGTATTTTTTTTTCTTGTTCGTCTCTGATGTGTAAATTCTGACATATATTTATATTTGTAGGAACAGGTCCGTTCATTCTGACTTGTAATACACAGTTACCATCATTAGAAAAGTTCCGTTCATTATGACCTGTAATACACAGTTACCATAATAAGATCATGTCCGTTCATTCTGACCTGTAATATACAGTTACCATCATAAGAATAGGTCCGTTCACTCTGACTTGTAATGCACAGTTACCATCATTAGAAAAGGTCCGTTCATTATGACTTGTGAAGCACAGATACCATCATTAGAAAAGGTCCGTTCATTCTGACCTGTAATACACAGTTACCATAATAAGATCATGTCCGTTCATTCTGACCTGTAATACACAGTTACCATCATTAGAAAAGGTCCGTTCATTCTGACTTGTAATGCACAGTTACCATAATAAAGCATCTCCTAGATTACATTAACACTCAGAACCAACTGGAAAAAGAGGCATGGTGGAGAAAGACATTGAACACAATGGATCAATGAAATAGAAGACACCGTGATAAGTATGATACTCACAGAGCATTGCCCCTGCATTACATTATTTCTCGACAATGAAAGGTAATGTAAGAAGGTAAGTTGTTTGCTATTACACGTATTTTTGTCACTAGCTGTTTCTTGCTTTCATACTGTTGTGAATGTAATGCTTTAGTGAGGAAATAAAAAGATAATAATAAACAATGACAGGCGATTTCAGGCCATGAATTTAGGAAATTAATGATCGCAGAGGCAATACACTTACTCAACATAAGGACGTATTGCAAAGATAAAATGAACAATGTAGTGTAAGTTAGAGCAATGTATGAAATTACTTCAAAGCACTCATACATAATGATAGAAACTGATAACAATGAACTAGTTCTACACTATTGCTGCTGTTGTTACTAAATTAATGTGAATCATTTTGTTGCGACCATTACTCGATAAATTATGAAGAGGTGGTACATTTTTCCAGATAATTAAATAATTAAATACACTGTAAATGAATTATCTGTCGTCAACGAATATTTGATTTAACGCACAGTCCTCATATCAAAATATAATAACCAGCGAACTATTGAAACCATCAACGTGTAAACACTTCGTCATCTATTGAAACCATCAACGTGTAAACACTTCGTCATCTATTGAAACCATTAACGTGTAAACACTTCGTCATCTATTGAAACCATTAACGTGTAAGCACTTCGTCATCTATTGAAACCATCAACGTGTAAACACTTCGTCATCTATTGAAACCATCAACGTGTAAACACTTCGTCATCTATTGAAACCATCAACGTGTAAACACTTCGTCATCTATTGAAACCATTAACGTGTAAACACTTCGTCATCTATTGAAACCATCAACATGTAAACACTTCGTCATCTATTGAAACCATTAACGTGTAAACACTTCGTCATCTATTGAAATCAGATGAGCATATGTGGGTTCTCCTCGAGTGTTATAATGTCCACTCCAACAACACATACAACAGGTAAAAATCTAAAATAGATGGGGAAAAACATCCATTAATCTCACCAAACCCGTTTATCAAAAATGAATTTAATGATCTACTAAAGCCCATTAATTGGACTATATAGACTAGAGGTAGCCAAACTATTTTGAGCTTGGGCCAGTAAATGGGTTTTTGAACATGTGAAGGGCCATCTAACTAAATTTATATTAATAACTATTTTGAATGTAAACTACAGTATTATATGAATATTAGTAAAGTATTCAGATAAGTGTAGGGCTCTAGACCGATATATATATATATATATATATATATATATATATATATATATTATATATATATAAAGCATTTTTTTTTTAAATAAAGTACCCCCGTCACGCCAAGAGGCGTTTAGGAAATATGATGTTAGTGACCATAAATTTTACAGATATTCGGCACATGATTTTTGGGGTAATGTGGTCGGTATTACGCCCGTGCCGATTTACTTTCCCAGAAAAAATCCGGTACCCAAAAAAGGCTGGGTGAACCGGAACCGTCGGTTGGGATCGAACCCTACCTTTTGTCCTTTGTAGCGCAGGTCACTAACCACTGAGCTATAAATCGTATATCAAGCATAATGTTTTAAAATTAATCCAATTATTCATATAATTATATTATTTGTTTTAGACATTTTCAAAAAAGTATAATAAACGTTTCATAAAAGGAAACATGTTAAATTATTATAGAAATACTCGTTAAACTAGTTTTGCAGTCTTGAAGTTTTGAATACCTGTAATGTTAATGTAATATAATTTTTGAACTTGTTTTTCATTTAACAATATCTCATTATTAGGTGTAATTTTTAATGTGCACAGAACAAGTATGTAGACAAGATGTGCATATAATAGTTGGACGTAATTTATTCTTAATAACATTCAGTGCAGAAAAAGTTTGCTCACAAATGTATGTGGAGCCAAATCTGCACACGAGCTTTAGAGCAAAGTCGTGAATTTCAGGAAGCCGGTCTAAAGGGACATATTTCCAAAATTCAGTCAAATTAGGAAAAGTGGGTGATCCACAATGTTCTTTAAATTTAACACATAGTCCTGAATGGTTTTGGATTTCTATTATTTCCAATGGCAAGGATGGGGAGTATTTATGAATCTCAGACTCTGAAATACAAAATGGATTTATGAATAAATCGATGTTACACTCTTTTCAGATTCGAAAGAGGAAACTCGAGATGAGAATACCTCACTCAAAGCTGTAACTGCTGCTTTGTATTTTAAATGATCCATGATAAAATCACTACATTTACTTAACATGTGCTGAAGCTTGGACAATGATCAAGTTTTCACTGCGCTAAACTGTTACAAAACAATTTAAGCTTCAATTTAAAGTGTTGACTTCATTGAACATGGATGGGAACAAAGAGCCTTTTCCCTGTAACCTTTTGTTAAGAATATTAAAATGATGTAACATATCAACTAAAAATGCCAAATCATAAAGCCACTCTTGAGTTTTAAGTAAACCACACTCCAAAGGCAAAATAGTTTCTGATTTAAAAAATTGAAAGAACTTGATCTTTTAATTTGAAAAAAACGCAACAGCATTTCTCCTCTAGAAAGCCACCTAACTGATGTGTTAAGTAAGAGTTCACTATATTCATTTATTTCTGCTTCAAAAAGTTATCTAAATTATCTTTGTTTGAGGGCGCGTGATCGATTCATATTAACGCAACACAAAACAGGATCAATGACGTGTTGAAAGCTCATGTCTTTAGCACACAAAGCCTCCTGATGAATGATACAGTGATATGAAAGCTCATGTCTTTAGCACACAAAGCCTCCTGATGAATGATACAGTGATATGAAAGCTCATGTCTTTAGCACACAAAGCCTCCTGATGAATGATACAGTGATATGAAAGCTCATGTCTTTAGCACACAAAGCCTCCTGATGAATGATACAATGATATGAAAGCTCATGTCTTTAGCACACAAAGCCTCCTGATGAATGATACAGTGATATGAAAGCTCATGTCTTTAGCACACAAAGCCTCCTGATGAAGGATACAGTGATATGAAAGCAACTTCCGATCTAAATACTGCTCAAACAAAGAAACACACACATTCCTCTTTCCTAACATTGCTGGGGTGCCGTCTGTACAAATGCTCTCAAGTTTAGACCATTCAAGTTTATTGCCACCAACATCACTATTTTCAACACAATTTTTCACTGCTTCAAATATATCTCTTCCAGTAGTTGTTGTCGATAAATCAGTCTTAAGAGCTCCCGAAACACATCGAAATTGTCGTTTATGCACCTCACAAACACAAGTAACTGAGCATTATCTGTCATGTCACCACTCTCATCTATTGCAATAGAGAAGTATCTGGAAACAGCTGTTGCATATTTTATCTGTTTTGATACATCACCTGCCATTTCTTCAATGCGCCTCATAATTGTATTTTGTGATAGCGAAATATTTTCTGCCATTCGTTTGATGTTGGTATGACTATCGTTTTCTGCTAAGATGGATATTCTTTCCTTAATAATCTCACTGTCTGAGAACGTTTTTTTTTCTTCTTAGCGTGAAGAAGTAATATTTCGTAAGAATGTTCTTCATTTCTTCACTATTTTTTGTTGTTGTTGTTGTTGTTGCGTTCACCAGCTTTCAACTCTGACGAAGTCCCTAGAGACTAGGAACTGAATTTTGCGTGTTAATCCATTTTTCCCTGGCAGCCGTGTGCACAGGGGTCCCTCGCCGCACAGGCAGATAACTCCGACTTCGGAGATACTCATTTTTTTCCGTCGATGAGTAACTGACGTTTCAAGCCGGGCCTCGCTGCTGAGACCAGGGGTGGTTGTCGCAGAGAGAAATCATAAATAAAAATCCCAACAGTGGAGCCGAGATTTGAACCCACAACCTCTCTGTCCCGAGGCCGACGTCCTGCCTCGAGACCAACCAGTCCCCATGGACTTGGAATATGAGGAAACTGCAACAATGAACACTTTTCATGCATAGCCTGCAATGGTTGCTGCCGCCTATCCGCCATATACCAGAAGTTCACGTCCTCCCGAAAGTGATGATCGTCATATTTATTTTTAAATGTATAGGGCTTGATGATGTTAGGACATCGTTGTTGACTCCAATTTCGAACATATAAACAGACAGTTAGTTGTCAGATTATCCCCGTCGCACATCAAACAACAGACCGTAAGATTAGCGTGCGGCCGGTCTAGGGATTTACGATGAGCTATTACGATGACGTAGCACACATAACAATGGCGCAAGCACAGCAATGACGCGCCCTTTAGATTCTTGATTACTCTAGTGACTGTAGCCTACGACGAACAGAACACGGCGCAAATTCCCTAAAGAGGTAAGACTGCGGCTGACGAAGCATGTCACATTAATAAGTAACATGGCAATAACTTGCGTCAAGCACATCCAACAACGGTCATAAACAGCACCAATGTGACGTAAAGCGCAGAACAAGCCTAGACGATGGAAGGTCGCATTCACAACATTTGATTTGTTGATTTGTAAATAAGTTTTGCAAATAATGAAGTCCTTTTTTTTTATTTGAGATGTAATCAATTCTTAAAGCAGAGACATGATGATATGGTTTGTTGAATACAACATGTGTTTGTTTGAAATGCCTTTCCGTGTTGTATTTTTTTAGAAACTGCTATTGTCGCTGAATAGATCAAACACATCGGTTTCGAAGAACTTCCCATTGTAAAAAGAAACTGTTCTTCCCATTCTTCATTAAATGCTCGGACGCCCGCTTCACTCTCACCTTATCTCTTAAACGAACCATGCTTGCTTATAGCCATCTTAACTAACACTAACTGCCAGCACAGTGCAGGTAGTAGGGAGTGAGTTTTAGACACCATAAAACGGCTTCAAGGAGTAAACTATCGTGACCTCTCGCAGCATACTGTGTCCTACTGACACTGTGTCCGTGAGTCATTTACTAATGCATTGTAAGGGCACACGGACCTGATGTTTATGAATATATGACCCTTTCAATACATTAGTAAATAGATCACGGTAGGACACGGTATGCCGCGAGAGGTCACAAAAGGCCACCCCTTCAAACCATAGTTTGTAAGTAGATTTTATTGTGTCTAAAACTCATTCCTTACTACTAGCCTAGCACAATCTGCAATAGAGTATACCAACCTCACAAAGAAAAAATAGTGTATGATAATTATTTAGAACCGAATAGGTAAGACTGCGCCATCTGTTGCAATAAATATTATTGATAACAAACCAACCCACAAATTCACTGCAAATGACAAAATAAGAAATAGAAAGATTAATAATAAATTCCATTTTGATTTATTCGATCTAAAATTCACAGATGATGAAGGATTATTAGATTTTAAATTGTTATTTTTTCGTTGCGACTAGACCTAGAAATGCCCAGCGTGACTCAAACGGAAGATCAATATTAAATGTATTTTCGAGTCAATTCAAACCGAGGATAGGCCTATCAATTGATGCATTTTACGAAAGATTTCGAAGACCAATAACGGCGGCAAACTAACGGCAGCAAACGGCACCTTGACAGAAAACATTTTTGTACTTGAAAATCGGCATCTATAAATCGCACAGTCTGGTAGTGTTAAACAGGTTCGCATCGCATCATGAGCTATCAGTGGACCAATCAAAATGTCTTGACAGGCAATTACTTGGTCCGTAGGCCTAGGGTTGGCCATCCCTGGTCTACACTAACAATAAATATATAAATGTCTACACTAACAATAATTATATAATATATGTACCTACAATAAAAATACACATGTCTGCACTGGCGATAATTATAATATCGATATGGCCTTTTGCGTCTTGACATGTGTTGGTAGAAAACGATAATAATAAGTCAGCAGTTTGGTAAAATATTAGTGTATTATGCTGGATGCTGTTTAGCTGAACAGCTTTTCTCGTGGCTGAATCTGCCAATATCGGATAAACAGATCTATCCGCTGAATGAACAAGAGGTTTTTGTACTGCCTGGCCTCGTCTCCTTTCTCCTTCGCTTTTTTGTCTTCTGAATTTAATACAGCGCTACCTCAAAAGTTGGTGTGCTACGATCTGCAGCCAAATTTTCCCAGTTGCTTTCACTAGTAGAGAATTCATGAGGTTGATGCCTGGGTTGATACATGTTTCGACTCTTTAGCTACTTGACACTCTAAGGAAGGTGGGCCCGCCTGGGTCATGACTCCCAGGCATCATCATCATCATGTACCCTGCCGGTTGGCGTAGGCGCTCATGTCCCTCCACAATCTTCTATCTACAGTGCATCGTATCAGTTCTGTTGTTGACTGTTTTCCATGCCATGACACCAAGCTATTCAGTATTTTCTCTCTTTGTCGTCCGCTATCTCTCTTTCCTTTTATTTTGCCAGCTGTAACCAAGTATTGTTTAAACATAGGCAGTATGATGGACAGGAACCGAATATACTTAAAGCAGAAAAATGGGCATTGAAACAGAATAAAAAGAACAAAGCAGCTGGTATAGATGGAATAACAACAGAAATGCTACTAGCCTGTAAGGAAACAGCTATAGATTGGCTTAATATAATATTCAATATTGCTTGGGAAGAAAGAAAAGTCCTAGACGACTGGCACAAAGCTATCATTGTCCCATTTTGGAAGAATAAAGGAAGCAAAAGTGAGTGTGAAATCTACAGAGGAATATCCCTATTGGGTCAAGTTGGTAAAATGTGTGCTAAAATATTGGAGAGGAGAGTAAGATACATAATAGAACCTCAATTAAGTAATAATCAATTCGGATTCAGAAAAGGCAAAAGCTGTACTGATGCTATATTTACATTGAGACAACTATGTGAAAAAACAATAGAATGTGACAGAAGCCTAAATATAGTGTTTATTGATTAGGAAAAAGCGTTTGATCGTGTGGACAGGAACAAACTGGCAAACTTTAGAAACCTACGGGGTAGCAGGACAACTACAAGATAATATAATGGCATTATATAAAAACAGTCAAAGTGCTGTTAGAACATCGGAAGGTCTGTCAGAATGGTTTCAGGTTACAACAAGTGTAAGACAAGGATGCATCCTCTCACCACTCCTCTTCATCATATATATATGGATAAAATAAATCAGGAAACAACCAACAATAAGGAAAAATCAAATAATAACATAGAGGTAGAAAACTCCAACATCAACGAGCTACTCTTCGCAGATGACCAATGCCTAATATATGAGGATGAAAACCTGCTACAACAGCATTTAATTTCTCTAGGTAAAAGCTGCACAAACTACAGTATGAAAATTAACACAGCAAAAACAGAGGCTACAAGATTAAGCAAATTAAGATACCCATTAAACACTCAGATCAAAGACAAAGAAATAAAACAAGTAGAGGAATTCAAGTATTTAGGCACAATGTTCGCAGAAGATGGAAAACTAGACAGAGAAATTGACATGAGAATACAAAAAGCAAATTATGTCACATACCAGCTTTCACCATTGCTGAGACATCCAAACATTTCTATGCCAGCTAAACAACAAATGATAAATAGCATTTTTATACCAACGTTGTGCTATGAAAGTCAAACATGAACCCTTTCTAAATCACATTTAAGAAAGATCAATACATCTGAGATGCGATGCTTGAGAAAAGTAACAAACAACACAAGAAGAGATAGAATACCAAATGAAAGCATAAGAAAAATAGTAGGAACAAAACCAAGCCAGAAATATATAGAACAACAACAACTTAAATGGTTTGGCCACCTGGTCAGAATGAATCCTTATCAATCACCATCTAATGCGTTCTTCTCGAGAATGCATGGGAAAAGACCAAGAGGAAGACCCACAAGAAGATGGATAAATGCAGTGACATAGACATGTAACAACAAAGGAAAGTCACTAATTCAAACAGTTCGAGCAGCTCAAGAACGACAAATGATATAAACCACGACACCTTTTAGGTATCAGTGAAAAGAGAAAAGAAGAGGAAGATGAACGAAGTATTCCAACTTTCATCTTCTCATGATGTGCCCGAAAAATGTTGATTGTTTCTTTCTGATGTTTTTTTAGGAGCTCCCTTTTTGATGATTTGTCATGATTAGTCTAGGCAATATAAGTAGGTTTGCCATTCCTTTCCTTCTTGCCAGTGACTGTACTAGTCGGAGATCGCAGACATTGTCTCTATACATGAGTTCCTCTGCCTGCCATCGCGGTGTGGGTATCATAACCGGCACTACTTGTCGGCTGCTCCCACAACACCATCCACCACCTGCTCCAATGGCTTCACATAACCCTGATAGTGGGGCTAAACGGGAGCTCCACCTTGCCCAAGGGTGTCAAAATCAACGAATCATTTCAATTATTTATTATTAATATCTATGTGTTTAACGAAAGGCTGCATACAAAGGATGCATAAGATAACAAGTCAGAAAATAAATTAACAGAACATCAAGCCAAGAATGTTGGTTATTAATAATTTTTTTTAATGTGTGTAACAGTAGAACACAAAAAAAATACAGAAACAGGAAATAAAAGAAAATAGCTTTCCATGTTATATGTGAGTAAAAAAAATGCTTGGCAAATTCAGCATTTAACATCACACTAAGTCACATTTAACATCAAACTAAGTCACATTTAACATCACACTAAGTCACATTTAACATCAAACTAAGTCACATTTAACATCAAACTAAGTCACATTTAACATCACACTAAGTCACATTTAACATCACACTAAGTCACATTTAACATCAAACTAAATCATATTTAACATCACACTAAATCATATTTAACATCACACTATGTCATATTTAACATCAAACTAAGTCACATTTAACATCAAACTAAGTCACATTTAACATCACACTAAATCATATTTAACATCAAACTAAGTCACATTTAACATCACACTAAATCATATTTAACATCAAACTAAGTCACATTTAACATCACACTAAATCATATTTAACATCAAACTAAGTCACATTTAACATCGCACTAAATCATATTAAACATCACACTAAGTCACATTTAACATCACACTAAATCATATTTAACATCAAACTAAGTCACATTTAACATCACACTAAGTCACATTTAACATCAAACTAAGCCACAGTTAACATCACACTAAATCATATTTAACATCACACTAAGTCACATTTAACATCAAACTAAGTCACATTTAACATCAAACTAAGTCACATTTAACATGACACTAAGTCACATTTAACATCACACTAAGTCACATTTAACATCAAACTAAGTCACATTTAACATCAAACTAAGTCACATTTAACATTACACTAAATCATATTTAACATCACACTAAGTCATATTTAACATCAAACTAAGTCACATTTAACATCACACTAAGTCACATTTAACATCACACTAAGTCACATTTAACATCAAACTAAGTCACATTTAACATCACACGAAGTCATATTTAACATCACACTAAATCATATTTAACATTACACTAAGTCATATTTAACATCACACTAAATCATATTTAACATCAAACTAAGTCACATTTAACATCACACTAAGTCACATTTAACATTACACTAAATCATATTTAACATCACACTAAATCACATTTAACATCACACTAAATCATATTTAACATCACACTAAATCACATTTAACATCACACTAAATCATATTTAACATCACACTACATCATTTTTAACATCACACTAAGTCACATTTAACATCAAACTAAGTTACATTTAACATGACACTAAGTCACATTTAACATCACACTAAGTCACATTTAACATCACACTAAGTCACATTTAACATCACACTAGGTCACATTTACAATCACACTGTGTCACATTTAACATCACACTAAGTCACATTTAACATCACACAAAGCCACATTTGACATCACATGATTACATGTAATATTACATTAAGTCACATTTAACATCACACTGTGTCACATTTAACATCACACTGTGTCACATTTAAAATCACACCAAGTCACATTTAACATCACATTAAGTCACATTTAATAACATCACACTAAGTGAGGCACATTAAAATAAACAGATAAAATCTAATTAAATTTGTTTTCCGAACAAAAAATCATAGCAGTACAAGATAGTCATATACACAAAGAGTTGCATAGCATGGACAGAGGTTGTCCTGGACGAAATTTGTAAAAGAAAGAACGTAAACTAGGAATAATGCATTAATGTAGCAGGGGAGAGGCGCTATACTTGCCTTAACCCAGGACACTAAAAACACACGCTGCGCCACTAGCCAATGCTACGGAAGTGTACCAAAATTATCAACAATCTCTACCTGATCTAGTACGCCAGGATCAGTGAATTAGAACTGACTAAGATCCCATTCCAGCAAGAGGAGATTTTGATGCACTGGTAAACATATGGAAGTCCAAAGAAATTAGGTTAAATAAATTAATTACAATTTTCAACTCCAATGTTAAATCAGTCCTATTATATGGTTGTGAAACATGGAGAACAACAAAATTGACAGTCATGAAGATACCGACTTTCATTAACGGATGCTTACGCAGAATAAAAGGATGGAAATGGCAGGACAAAATCATTAACATAGAATTATGGAAATGTACCAGTAAAATACCAGTGGATAATGTGATACAGCGAAGACGATGGCGCTCGATAGGACACACACTGCGGAAGCCAACTGAGAGTATTACACAACATGCCCTTTTTTGGAATCCCCAGGGGAAAAGACAAAGAGGAAGACCAAGAAATTCTTGGAGAAGACAGACAGTAGGAGATGAAGATGATGGGCAAGACGGGATGGTCTTAAGACAAGAAACAGAAGGACTTGGAAAGTGTTTATTGAAGACCTATGCTCCACAGGGAGCTGAAAGTGTTTGTTGAAGACCTATGCTCCACAGTAAGCTGAAAGTGTTTGTTGAAGACCTATGCTCCACAGGAAGCTGAAAGTGTTTGTTAAAGACCTATGCTCCACAGGGAGCTGAAAGTGTTTGTTGAAGACCTATGCTCCACAGGATGTGGAAAGTGTTTGTTGAAGACCTATGCTCCACAGGAAGCTGAAAGTGTTCGTTAAAGACCTATGCTCCACGGGGAGCTGAAAGTGTTTGTTGAAGACCTATGCTCCACAGGAAGCTGAAAGTGTTTGTTAAAGACCTATGCT
This sequence comes from Megaustenia siamemsis, assembly GCA_032433765.1. Lineage (NCBI taxonomy): Eukaryota > Metazoa > Mollusca > Gastropoda > Stylommatophora > Ariophantidae > Megaustenia > Megaustenia siamemsis. The sequence continues at coordinate 54,824,185 of JAVIAB010000124.1, forward strand.
CCACAGGAAGCTAAAAGTGTTTGTTGAAGACCTATGCTCCACGGGAAGCTGAAAGTGTTTGTTAAAGACCTATGCTCCACAGGAAGCTAAAAGTGTTTGTTGAAGACCTATGCTCCACGGGGAGCTGAAAGTGTTTGTTGAAGACCTATGCTCCACGGGGAGCTGAAAGTGTTGTTGAAGACCTATGCTCCACAGGAAGCTGAAAGTGTTTGTTAAAGACCTATGCTCCACAGGGAGCTGAAAGTGTTTGTTGAAGACCTATGCTCCACAGGAAGCTGAAAGTGTTTGTTGAAGACCTATGCTCCACAGGAAGCTGAAAGTGTTTGTTAAAGACCTATGCTCCACGGGGAGCTGAAAGTGTTTGTTGAAGACCTATGCTCCACAGGAAGCTGAAAGTGTTTGTTAAAGACCTATGCTCCACAGGAAGCTGAAAGTGTTTGTTGAAGAACTATGCTCCACATGGAGCTGAAAGTGTTTGTTGAAGACCTATGCTCCACGGGGAGCTGAAAGTGTTGTTGAAGACCTATGCTCCATAGGAAGCTGAAAGTGTTTGTTGAAGACCTATGCTCCACGGGGAGCTGAAAGGTAGAAGAAGAAGATCCCTTTCCACCTCCCTGTGGTAGAAAACAAATTAGTGAGTCAGGCTAAGGAATTTTAGTGTCGAAGATGCAAAGCAAACCCGGCGCTAATGGATGCCGTGCTGAAGTCGGAAAAATTGGGCTGAAATGTGCAGGTATCGCAGGTTGCTGTGAATCACGACACAACGCAGCAGTGCTCATTAAAAGTCCGTTAACAACAGACGACAAATGTGAGCAACCATGTGGTTAACGCTAACGAAAGAAGATCATTTAATTTGTCAATGTTTTAATCACAAATTTATCATTCCTTACATATCTTGAAATAAAAGTAACTGCTAAATATCAGTACCTGAAACTAATCCTTAACAACAGCGTGTGCTCTTGTATCTTTGCCACGTCTAACGGTTGTGACACGCCATTCAGCTGATAACGATGTCATCTCTTCTGCCTTTGCTTTATATTACTTTATTTCCTCAACCACTGTTGCTGAGCAACTTTAGTAAAAATGGAGTGTTCTGGTCAATGTATTGCATTTCGTCATAATACCTAACGTGATGTCTGCTATTTTAACGATTCATCATCTTGCAAATATGCTTTTCTCGTTGATTCTGGATGATAATGATTTATGAAGAATGTTGCTGGTCATTTAAGAAACAATATTTCCGTTTATTCCATTAATTCTTAGTATATCTCCCACTGCTTACCCCCATCCCCAACCCCTACATTTGTTTTCTGATTTGCCCAAATTTCCTTGGCCGTCTCTGAAGATTGTAGTACACAGGTTAGTGCCCTTACAAGGAATCATGTTCAAGTTTGTCTAGTTGACCAATAAATTCAACAGAAATATGAAGGATACATGACTCACTGGTAATAACATCAATGAGAAAAAAAACCCAATTAAAGATACTGTGTTCTAGTACTTCACTCCTCTTAAGGCATTATATTTTAGACATCGTTTACCTTCTTTCTAAAATAACACACATAATGATCTACGAAATCTCAACTGAAACATGCAACGTCATTCTCTGTCAAAGACGGAGTGTCAGTTGCGACATAAGCTTCGGGACAAAACCAGGACAGACACGCAAACACAAGTATTGATTATACGTCTGACTCGTCTTACGTCAACGTGTCGTTCTTATCTCTCATCGCGGTAAATAAAAACAACAAAGATCAAAAGACTGACAAAGTTAAAAGGATCAAGTTAAGGTAAAGTACGAGACTTCAATCGGCGTCTTACTTAGCACACGAGTTTTCACCCATATGTGCTCTGCCGTCTAACCAGAAGTATTCGGAGACTTCTGGATAATGTCGCTTTGAGCATCGAAACTCACGATGCGAGGCAGCATTCCTCACCTGCCCAGAGTAAAAACCTGGTACCCATTTTTACCAGCGACTGGGTCCACCACATCGGTATTTTTTTGTTTAAAAGTTTAAAAAAAAGTGTAACAAAGGTCAGTTTTCTTATATTTATCAGTTCTATCACTGTTGTATTCAAACAATGTCCATAAATTGATAATTTATAATATCCCTGATTACATAGAAACATTTCAGCACAGAGCATAAACTCCGTATCACAGGCAACATGCCGGAAGCAATTTAAAAAAACTGGTTAATGTATATTATTTTGTTAATGATGGTAGGAATTTTATAATTTTAGACATTTTCCCGGAGCAGAGTCATATTGTCGGTTGTTCTATTTTTATATTGAAATATCAAAGGGACTTTGAAAGATAATATCACAAAGATACATAAACAAAACGAACGTTAGATCTGCATTTTATAGTTTCTCTCTCTCTCTCTTTCTCTCTCTCTCTTCCTCTCTCTCTCTCTCTCTCTCTCTCTTTCTCTGCGATCAAGACTCAATCAGAGTAGGATTCCAGACTCTCTCATGAAGTCAGCTATCTGTTTAAGCGAATCGATTGCCCCATATAGTTTTTCTTCCAGGGAGGTGGGCGTGGACCACATTGCTCTTCTCAGGTCCGTGTACTGAGGACAATCCTGTAGAACATGTTTTGTAGTCATATTGTCCAGTGTACAGTGGCATAGGCTGGTTGAACGTATTTTGAATTTGGTGAACATGTGATTTCTCATTCTATTGTGGCCAGTGCGTAGGCGAAGTATGATGACTTGATCCCTCCTTGATAGTTGGTGGTATCCGTCACTCTCGTTATGCTTTGGGTGTTCTCTTTTCCATTTTTCATGGAACTGACCCTTGAGGATGGATTTGGCTTCATCATAACTGAGCGGATCGTTCTCTTGTGGTAATCTCCCTCCCTCTTTAGCTAATTTGTCTGCGTGTTCGTTCCCATTTATGTTACAGTGTGATGGTATCCACTGAATGACTACTGTCTGGAAGTTATTGCATAGTTGGTCCAGGGTTGTTCTCAAGTCATCTAGTTCATTGTTCTTGGGGCTTTTTAGAGCTGATAATACTGACAGTGCATCAGTCAGAATCACCAATTTATTGTGCATGTTATTTTTGTGTTGAGTAGCCAGTGTTGCAGCATCTCTGATGGCCTCAGTTTCTGCTTTAAAGCTGTTTGAGAATTTTCCAGTAGCTATTGACTTGGTGATCTCGTCCTGATTATTCAGCGTCAAGAACACACCTCCCCTCCATTTCTGGTGGCATTTGTAGCAGAGCCATCTGTGTATATGTGGGACCTAGAGTCCTGTGGGTAGGTATTGTGTATGTGTTTTTCTGCTACGTGTTTTATTTCTGTGTCTCATTATGTACCTTTTTTCATGATTCCTGCTATATTTTCCTTAAGTTCTTGTATTTTATAGTTTGTTTCCAATGATTAAGTAAGCCGTACTTATCGTTGAATACTACCTTATTTGTTCTTTTATCAAGTCATTTTGGAAATTGAAACATTTCGATTATTTGTGTGTGCTGAATTACTAACTGACTGTAGGACATTCTTTCTATATAAAAAGTAGATTTACTTGAACTCTATTATTCCATACCGTATAGAAAAAAAAAATAAACGAGACAAATCTGAAACATGTGCAACATTTCAAATACTTGGGCACAATAATAACATCGGATGGGAGATGCACCACAGAAATAACAAGCAGAATAGCTCAGGCCAAAATAGCATTTCAGAAAATGAAAAAAATCTTATGCAACAAATCTATGTCAATAAAAATGAGAAAGAGAGTTCATCGGTGCTATATAGAACTAATTCTGACCTATGGAAGCGAATCATGGACAGTAGACAAACAAATGAAAAGACGATTAGAGGCCACAGAGATGGGATTTCTCAGAAGAATGTTGAAAGTTCCCTGGACAGCTAAAAAGACCAATGAGGAAGTTCTCAAAGAGGCCAACACAAAAAGGGAGCTCTTAAAAAACGTCAGAAAGAAGCAATCAACATTTTTCGGGCACATCATGAGAAGAGGAAAGTTGGAATACTTGGTTACAACTGGCAAAATAAAAGGAAAGAGAGATCGCGGACGACAAAGAGAGAAAATACTGAATAGCTTGGTGTCATGGCATGGAAAACAGTCAACAACAGAACTGATACGATGCACTGTAGATAGAAGATTGTGGAGGGACATGATCACCTACGCCAACCGGTATGGCACATGATGATGATGATGATGATAGAAAAAAAGAAAGAAAAGAAAATCGTGAGACACGAGACCTTTGAAGCGCTGGTGTACTCACATTTCTCGAACGGGCATTATACTTATCACATGATATTATATAATTGTCCATGGACAATAGGACAACAGACAAGAAAATCCCTGTAGGTTGTAGAAATGTGGTTTTACAGAAGAATGTTGAGAATACCATGGACAGATATGAAGCGGAGTGAAAACTTTCTAAAAGATGCCAAAGCAAAGAGAGAGTTAATTTCTATATTAGGAAGAAACAACCATCATTTTTTGGACATATAATGAGAAGGGAATATATTGTAACAACAGGGAAAATTGAGAGACGAAGAGACAGAGGAAGCAAAGAGGAAAGATCCAGACAGCTTAAGAGACTGCTCGAAAGTTTTGGAGAGACATAATCACCTACATCAGCAGGCATGGTACTAGATGATAGTATATACTATATATATATATATATACTATATATATATATATATATATATATATATATATATATATACTACTATTTTTCTTCTCTCTCTCTATTTCTCCCTCTTATCCACCCCAGTCTGTTATTCTACCTTTGTGTTTTTATTAACCTGTCATCCGACATGTGTGTCTAAGCACGCACAATTCGCCCCATCATTTATCCACTTACCCATCTGTCTCATTACAGTTCACGCCTCATTGACGGCAGTGGCAAATTAAATTTCTCCGTGCCAGATCCACGCAATAATGCGAGGCCAAATCTAAAGAGATCACTGTTAACCACGCTTCATAGATCACTATCATCTGTCCATAGAGCTGGTGCCCCGGAAGTAATCAATGAGATAAGTGAAATACGTCAGAGGTGGAGAGAAGACAATGTTCATGTTGTTGTTTACGTCGAGTTGGATTCTGTTGTTAATGGTAATCCTAATGTCCCATTTACGATTTATTTAGCCCCGTCTTTTTAATTGCACATATGCACAATATACACATATGTACTTCATATGTACTTTATATGCCCATTTGTCCTTCAATCATGCTGTTTGTATTGGAAAAATGTGCTTTATGCATATGTGTCTGCTTTTTTTTAATTAACTGTGTTTTAATTATTTGTGCTGACATTTATGAACTTCTTAATTATGTACTACGACATTTATGTACTACTTAATTATGTACTACGACATTTATGTACTACTTATTTATGTACTGCGACATTTATGTACTGCATAATTTGATGTACATAATTTGACATTCATGTACTTCTATTTAAAGTAACCATCATGCAACCATAAATGTTTACATATTTCGTCTCCAAAAGAGAGCGACTGAGCACTTATGGGATGGGGCTTGCCCGAACTGCAATAAACAATGCAATCACAGTTTGGTGTCTTTCCTTATGTCAGCTTTATATATCTAGAGATGTCCATTGGGTCTGAATTTTTCGGGAACATCACTTTTTACTATTTTCACACCAACATCTGTGTGCTCAAGTGTTCCTCGCCATACAGACAGATATCCTTCAACTTTAGAGGTAGTTTCATTATTTTGTCGCCGAGAGTTTTTGGGTAGATTTTTTCCCCGAATAATTGTGCAAGTGCAATGGCTGCTTGCTTGCTTGCGTTCGCCCGATGACTAAAGTATTCTAGAGTATTCGTAGACTATAGAATTCCTCTTCATCATCCGCCCTTAAAAGGACGTTAAATGGGTGTGTCTGCATTGTGTTGTGGTTTGCAGTATAACTGTGATATTTGCGCCTTTCGGCCCAACACATCAGACTTCAGCACTGTGCAGTGGCTAATTTTGATCTATCCCTTTCGATTTACACCTGGCAAAATATATATATATATATATATATATATATATATATATATATATATATATATATAATGCATGAAATAAAAAAAAAGGTAAAGAGCCCCGTCACGCCAAGTGGCGTATAGAGAATATGGTGTTAGTGACCATAAATTTTACAGACCTTCAGCACATGATTTTCGGGGTAATGTGGTCGGTATTACGGCCGTGCCGCTTTGCTTTCCCTGAAAAAATCCGGTACCATTTAAGGCTGAGCGTACCCAGAAGCCGTCGATTGGGATCGAACTCTACCCCTTATCATTTTAGTCCAGTTCACTAGCCACTGAGCTATCGCGGCTTCCAATATATAATGCATGCGTGACCTAAAATATTTAGTATTCCTTGCTGGCTACCCAGTGTAGGTGGTTAGTACAAAGTAAAAAAAAAATATATAGCTGAATGTTTAAAATAAAGTTGCTGACCAATACAAGTGACCAAATCAGATACACAAAAAGAAAGGCATAATTTAATAGGGAAATCATCAGCAGATGTAGCTCCACTATTATAACCATGATTTTAGAAGTGTTTATTTGCATCTTCTTCCACGCCGGTAAATTTGTAAATAAACAGTGGTATAGGTCAAGGTTTAAAGTAAAGGTAAAGTATGAGACTTGAATCGTCGTCTTATCTCGCGAGTTTTCACCCATATGTGCTCGACCGCCTATCCAGAAGTGCTCGGAGACTTTTGGATAGTGTCGCTTCAAACATCAAAACTCATCATGTGAGGCAGCATTTCTCACTATCCCAGAGTACTACCCTGGTACCCGTATCTGTCAGCGACTAGGTCGACCGCGGGGTTGTTTTTTTATCAACCACGAGTACAACGCACACTGCTTCCAGTGGGAATCTAACATGGGTTGTCCGAATGTCGGTAGCCCAGTCGAGTAGTTTTCCCAAATAGGCTACCGAGGCCCCAAGGTTCAAGGTGCACGTAGATACAGGTGCGAAGGTCAGGGGCGGTGCGTGTTCTGGGAATTTGAAGACCCAGGAAATTCCGGTTATTACTAAGATCAGAGATAATGCTACTTTATTAAACTGTCTGGAGTTTTAGACAATAGGTTAAAGGGCGTGGTAGTCTAGAGGTTAAACATTTTTTTTTTAATCGAATCCGTGGTTTCTTCGTGGCGTAACACTCCCCTGGTCTCTGGGTAGTGAGACCCGATGTTTATCCCTCTCGAAAAACGGCGAAAAACAGGGGGTATCGTGTGCATGCTGCGCACGTTAATGAACCCTTGGCAGTTATAAATCGAAAAGAGTAGACCAAAAGCGACCGCTATTTTGGAAAAATTAAAGGTAAAAATCTACCCTAAATGTTAAAATTATCGACGATAAAAATGAGAGTACCTCCCTCTGTAGTTGGAGAATATCTGCCTGTACGGCGAGGGCAACCTGAACACACGGCTGCCATTGTGAAAAATGGAGGAAAAAATGATGTTCACGCAAAATTTAAACCCTCGCGACATCTCCGGAGATATAACTGTGGTGAACGCAAAATTTAATCCCTCGCGACATCTCCGGAGATATAACTCTGGTGAACGCAAAAAAAGACAAGAGGTTAAAGGTTTCGACAATGAGTAAAGTAAGTAAAGGGCCCTGTCACGCCAAGTGGCGCATAGGGAATATGGTGTTTGTGACCATAATTTTTAAAGACCTTCAGCGCATGTTTTTCGGGCAATGTGGTCGGTGTTAAGCCCGTGCCGCTTTACTTTCCTAGAAAAAAATCCGGTACCCATATAAGGCTGGGTAAACCCGGAAGCCGTCGGTTGGGATCGAACCCTATCTCCTGTCCTTTGAGATCCAGTTCACTAACCACTGAGCTATCGCGGCTTTTGGCAATGAGTGCAAGGGTTAAAATTGCATTGAGCGCGTGGAGGAAAGCGGGAAACCGATGGTTTCGTCGGGAGACAGTGAGATGACAAGAAGGCGAGCATAGTATAAAAAAGAGGAACCTTTAGCACAGTAAGGGAGAACAGGAGACAGCTGGAGAACACAGACAGAGAATACGGCTAAGAAATACTAATGCAAAGCTTGGAAAGACAGCTTGAAAAAAAAAACAGATAGGAAAGACAATTTGAGAGCTTTGCTAGGAAATACAGCTTGAGAGCATAGATACAGCTAGAAAAGACAGCTTGAAAAAACAGAGAGGAAAGACAGCTTGAGAACATTGTTACGGAAGCCATATTGAATCAGAGAGATCAGATAGAGTAGACAGATCAAAGGTTGGGAAGATAAGGAGACAGTAGTGAACACATGCTTTATAGGTAGGCCTGAGATAAATTATTCTTGAATCATCGTTAATAGATTAACGACACGGTTAACATGAAATCTGCGGTAACCGTAGATATAGCTACACGATCTCAGCAACACTGGATAATAAATCCACGACTGAGGCGAAGACAAGAGGACTTGAGTTGCAAACTATTTTTCCAATTAAATATTTTAAAATCCTACTACGAGAAGGATCGTAGTATCTCTTTGATGACTTTTCTCGTCAAATAAATATGGTATATATTGAATAGAATGATATAATTCAGTCATAATATAAAATAAAATAATGCTTTGATTACCCGGATGACAACCTGTGTGTAATAAATAAAAGATGGTGCCTTGATCACCGAAATGATAACCTACTGTTATCATAAATTTAAAAGGGTGACTTGATCACTGGGATGATATCCTACCTATATAATAAATCACAGTTAGTGCTTGAATCATCGGGATAATAACCTACCGTTATAAGAAATCACAAATGGTGCTTTGATCACTGGGATGATATCTTACTGTTATAATAAATCACAATTGGTGCTTTGATCATCCGGATGATATCCTACCGTTATAATAAATCACAATTGGTGCTTTGATCACTGGAATGATATCCTACCATTATAATAAATCACAATTGGTGCTTTGATCATCGGGATGATATCCTACCATTATAATAAATCACAATTGGTGCTTTGATCATCGGGATGATATCTTACCATTATAATAAATCACAATTGGTGCTTTGATCATCGGGATGATATCCTACCATTATAATAAATCACAGTTGGTACTTTGATCATCGGGATGATATCCTACCATTATAATAAATCACAATTGGTGCTTTGATCATCGGGATGATATCCTACCATTATAATAAATCACGATCGGTGCTTTGATCATCGGGATTATATCCTACCATTATAATAAATCACAATTAGTGTTTTAATCATCGGGATGATATCCTACCATTATAATAAATCACAATTGGTGCTTTGATCACTGGAGTGATATTCTACCGTTATAATAAATCACAATTTGTGCTTTGACCACTGGAGTGATATTCTACCGTTATAATAAATCACAATTGGTGCTTTGATCATCGGGATGATATCCTACCTATATAATAAATCACAATTGGTGCTTTGATCATCGGGATGATATCCTACCTATATAATAAATCACCATTGATGCTTTGATCATCGGGATGATAACCTACCTATATAATAAATCACAATTGGTGCTTTGATCACTGGAGTGATATTCTACCGTTATAATAAATCACAATTGGTGCTTTGATCACTGGAGTGATATTCTACCGTTATAATAAATCACAATTGGTGCTTTGATCATCGGGATGATAACCTACCTATATAATAAATCACAATTGGTGCTTTGATCATCGGGATGATATCCTACCTATATAATAAATCACAATTGGTGCTTTGATCATCGGGATGATATCCTACCTATATAATAAATCATAATTGGTGCTTTGATCATCGGGATGATAACCTACCTATATAATAAATCACAATTGGTGCTTTGATCACTGGAGTGATATTCTACCGTTATAATAAATCACAATTGGTGCTTTGATCACTGGAGTGATATTCTACCGTTATAATAAATCACAATTGGTGCTTTGATCACTGGAGTTATATCCTACATATATAATAAATCACAATTGGTGCTTTGATCATCGAGATGATATCCTACCTATATAATAAATCACAATTGGTGCTTTGATCATCGGGATGATAACCTACCTATATAATAAATCACAATTGGTGCTTTGATCACTGGAGTGATATTCTACCGTTATAATAAATCACAATTGGTGCTTTGATCATCGAGATGATATCCTACCTATATAATAAATCACAATTGGTGCTTTGATCATCGGGATGATAACCTACCTATATAATAAATCACAATTGGTGCTTTGATCATCGGGATGATAACCTACCTATATAATAAATCACAATTGATACTTTGATCATCGGGATGATAACCTACCTATATAATAAATCACAATTGGTACTTTGATCATCGGGATGATAACCTACCTATATAATAAATCACAATTGGTGCTTTGATCATTGGGGATGATATCCTACCTATATAATAAATCACAATTTGTACTTTGATCATCGGGATGATATCCTACATATATAATAAATCACAATTGGTACTTTGATCATCGGGATGATATCCTACCTATATAATAAATCACAATTGGTGCTTTGATCACTGGGTTGATATACTACCGTTATAATAAATCACAATTGGTACTTTGATCACTGGGATGATATCCTACCGTTATAATAAATCACAGATAGTGCTTTGCTCACCGGGATAATAAACTACACAATTGTTAATGTATTATTATTGCAAACAGTATTATCGTTAACATGTACATATTATTATCTCTGCACTCTTAAAAACGATTTTGAAAACCACATTTTTTTTTGTAAACGGTAAAAGGGGAGGGAGGCGTGGTAACCACTCTTATCTACTGCCACATCAGTCTGGCAGCAACAGCTCTTGCGGCGACTGCGCCATGTTTGTCTGCTCGCTGGCCTTGATGAGTTGCGTGCATGCGGGCTTAAGGCCGTTCTAAAATGTTTAATGTAACAACGAAACTGTCAATTGGTATTATAATTTTCCGAAGGAAGCCTGAATCGACATAAGAGATATAAAGATAATATTTGTGAAACTTATTTACTAGCAGGTAAGCATTTTTTAAAACTCTAACTTAGAGTCTATCTTTATTTCATTTTCATTTTTTAGAACAAGTTTTTTTTATATTCTTACGGCATTTACAAGTATCTCAACTATAGTAGCTATGGTCCTGCAAATATTTGCATTAACACCCAGGCTCAGGTTTCTAGAGAAGAGGCGATAAAGTATCCGCGCCTAGTGAAATGAAAGAATATGTTAAACAAAGACAAGCTAAATGTAAAATAAAAATTAACTGTTTATCGAAATGGATGGAGAGGATGCAAGGAAATAATTCGCTACTATTCCTCTCCTTCTTCTACCTTTTAACTCCCTGTGGAGCATAGGTTTTCAACAAACCGTTCTGTTTCTTGCCATTCTTTTAAGATCATTCCGAGTCTTGCCCATCATCTTCATCTCTGTTTCCGTCTATCTTCTCCAAGAATAATTTGATCTTACTCTTTGCCTTTTTTCCTTGGGGAATAAAAAAAATGGCCTGCTGTGTTATACTCTCAGTTGGTTTCCGCAGTGTGTGTCCTATCCAGCGCCATTGTCTTCGTTGTATCTTTTTATCCACTTGTATTTGACTGGTACATTTCCATAATTCTATGTCAGTGATTTTGCCCTGCCATTTCCATCCTTTTATTCGGTGCAAGCATCCATTAACGAAGGTTTGTATCTTCACAATTGTAATTTTTGTTGTTCTCCATGTTTCACAGTCATCTAATAGGACTGACTTAACAGTACAGTTGAAATATTTTATTTTTGTTTTTATCCTAATTTCTTTGGATTTTCATATGTCATCGGGGACAGTTTGTCTTATCTTAGATGCAAAAAAACACAAAATTGAAGTCTTTGAAATGTGGATCTATAGAAGAATAGGTAGAATTGGATGGAAACAAAAGATAACAAACGATGAAGTTTTAAAACAACTGAAAATAAAAAGAGAACTACTATATACAGTTAAGACAAGACAAATTACATTTTTGGGGCATGTTAAAAGACACAACAGCCTACTTAAAGTAATATTGGAAGGAAAAATACAAGGTAAAAGAGGCAGAGGCAGACCAAGACTAACATGGACGAGTAACATCAAAAGAATGGACAAGTCAATCTATGACAGCCTGCACCATCAAAGCAAGAAAAAGAGTAGAATTGCGATCCATGGTAGCCAACCTTCGTTGCGGAGAAGGCACTCGATGATGATGATGATTTTTTTTTTTTATTCTTACGGCATCCAAGTATCTCAACTATAGTAGCTTTGTTCCTGCAAATATTTGCATTAACATCTAGGCCGTGATATTCGAGAAGAGGTGGGAAACTGGATCTAGTGAAAGGAAAGAAAATGTTACAACAACGACAAGCTAAATGTAAAGTTACAATTAACTGTTTACGGAAATGGATGGAGAGGATGAAAAAATAATCCGACACTACTGCTAAGTGAATTAGATCAGTCCTGGCTAACATTTGATGACTATAGTTATAGAAGAGATGAGAAGATCAATAGGGTTTTTATGAGTGAATAACGACGAGTGCAAGTGATAGAAATTGTTTTTTTTTTAGAGACAGTTGATAAATCTTAAATCGAGGGGCTCAAGACGCTAGATAAACTCATAGGCTGGAAGCGATCAGTGACTCCTACATGTCTTCTTGTTTCGGAACCAGTGAACCAAAATTAATCAAGATCGCACTCCACCTCCTCGTTGGAACAGGCGTACTAGATCAGAAAATAAACGAATAGGATTGGTAGAAGAAAGACAAACTCGATACAACGCATTCTTCCCCCCCACCCCCACCCCCCACAACTCTTAAAACAAAATAAACAAATAAACATTCGTTGATGGTTGCTTGCGTTCACCCGGTGATTAAGGAATCGTTTCCTTTGAAGGACGTCACGTGGGCGTGTTTGCGTTATGTTGTGGTTTGCAGTACAACTTTGATATTTACGTCTTTCGATCCAGCACATCCGACTACAACGTGGGATTTTATGGTACCGAGTTGCCTTCCCACTCGATCCCTACGCGTTTGGCCAGACTAGGTTGATTAGTATGTTACTAGAAGCGCCACGAAGAGGTGGAGTAGAGGCTGGGTGGTTCTGGATCGCCAATTCTGGAGCAAGTCATCAACTATGATTCGCAATGGCTATAGCTTCAGCTCTGGTACTGGCATGCGCCAACCCCGTGCCTTTGTTTTTATTTTTTTGCAAGAAAAAGAACTTGCGTGGCTAGTAATAATTTTGTGGTACTAATGGAATTACGCGAGCACCGTGCTGTACCCTACAGCGTGCAAGAAAAATAACTTGCGTGGCTAGCAATACTTTTGTGGCACTAATGGAATTACTCGAGTACCGTCACAACGGTACAGCGTGCAAGAAAAAGAACTTGCGTGGCTAGCAATAATTTTGTGGTACTAATGGAATTCATTAACCCAAAAATTATGTGCTGAAGGTCTGTAAAATTTATGGTCACTAACATCATATTCCCTATACGCCACTTGGCGGGACGGGGGCTCTTTACTTTACTTTACTTATGGAATTACTCGAGCACCGTAATAACGGTTCAGCGTGCAAGGAAAAGAAATTCCCGTTCTAGTAATAGCATAGTGGTGATACTGAAATTACTCGAGTTACCGTGATGACGGGTCAACATGCAAGAAAAGGCACTTACGTGGCTAGAAGTAATGCTGTGTTACTAATGGAATTATACAAGCACCGTGATAACTGCGCAACATGCAGCAACAAGAACATGCAGAACATAATTTAACGTTTGATGTAAGATAGTTCTCCTTGCAGATTCTACATTGGTTATAACTACAGGAAGGAAAGATTATAATTAAATTCAGATCTTGAAAGAGATCCTAATAGAATAGGTTGTAAATGTTATAAAAGTAAAAGTGCGTTCGTATGCGAGTTTCTTCTTTCTTCTTCTTTTTCCTCTTCTACTTCACGTTTTCAATTCGAGTGTCAAGGGAGATACAAAGTTAAACTCTTTTGTTCCTCTAGTAGTTTCGTGTCAGTCAACAGTTGATGTTGGGAGACTCAAAATCGCGAGACAGTACATGGGCGTAAAGCGGTCAACAAGTCATAGCTAACTATTCACATCAAGATCAGTGAATCAGAATCGATCTATATCCTCCTTCACTTCTCAATGATAAATGGAAACAAACTAGTCTAATTGTGTATGGATCAAATAAAGAAAGGCTGAGCTGTTCTCTAAAATGTGCAGCTTTAACGTCGGATGTTTTAACCCACAAGCCGTAGATATTGCAACGTACTTTTAACTGCAACACAACGCAACTATCGTTCATTTTACATCATTTTAATGGAGTACTACAAAGAGAATTAATCGCCGAACAAAAGCAACAAAAATAAGAAGTCGCCGACGAATAACTTTGATGTTGCCTCTCCATCTTATCCTTTGTCTGTTTCGTGCACTGAGTCATCTCTTCTTTTTAGATATTCCTAGCGTTGTATGGAAGCATAAAACAATCGTTTCAGGTAGGAAAACAATTTTTATTTTATGCAACTCAAGACTGTTCCGGTGTCGTGGCGGCTTTGTGTAAAAAAAAAAAAGTAAAGTACCCCCGTCACGCCAAGTGGCGGCGTATAGGGAAATATGGTGTTATTTATATATAAATTTTATATATAAATTTTATTTACCCTATATTTTACAGACCTTCAGCACATGATTTTTGGGGTAATGTGGTCGGTATTACGCCCGTGCTGCTTTACTTTCCCAGAAAAAATCCGGTACCCATTTAAGGCTGGGTGAACCCGGAGCCGTCGGTTGGGATCGAACCCTACCTCTTGTCCGTAGTAGTCCAATTCACTAACCACTGAGCTATCGCGGCTCCCACTAATTTTTAGGGAATTAGTAAAACCCAGGTGTCCTCGCCAGGGTACGAACCCCGGCTGTTGCCGTGGTAAGCCAACCGCCTATCGATTGCGCTAACCGGACACCTATGGCGGCTTTGTGTAGTCGTTTTTTTTTATAATTCGGCAGTTGCTGATATATTTAAATGATTTACGCGACAGTCTAGTTGTGAAATTATGTGTTGCTATTCCCCGTTTGGTATATGTTTTACTTCTGAAGTGTGGGTGAACTGCGATTACCGATCGTGTAATTACGATCGTGTATTCGTAAGTGGAATATGATTTATTCTTCTTTGTGTCGTGTGTTCGCGGTTCGATAGGCAAGAACATAGTTCGACAGAAATGTCGCCGCAAACCGGGTATGTTTACTCATATGTGAAAAGTCTGTGACGGTGGATGGGGCGGATGAATCAGAAATGATCAACGGCCCAGGATTGGAAAACATCAAAGTGTGTGGTACACATGAGGCATATTCAGAACACGAAAGGCGAATATGGCTGACCACCGTGAAAGAGATTGGAGCCTCACCACATTCTAGTCCAGAGGAAGCCATGGAGAGGAATTCGATCTTATGTCGGAGGAAAGATCTTAAAATACGTACTTGGGATGTTAGGAATCTATATCAAGAAGAGAAATTGGAAAATCTGATTCAAGAAGCAGAACGAATAAATATAGATATTTTAGGCATATCAGATACAAGATGGAAAGAATGTGGGTACATAGATGACGAAAAATATATATTTATATACTCAGGGAACACAACAGAACATCAAAGGGGGGTAGGAATACTGATAAAAAGAGAGCTACAAAAATATATAAGTAACCACTGGACATACAATGATAGAATTATACTACTCAAGTTGAAAGAAAAACCATTCGACATAGCAATAATACAGACATATGCACCTACTCAAGTACTACACAGATGAACAAATAGAAGCATACTATGAAGACCTAAATAAAGTTATGAAGCAAGTGAAATCTACAGACATCTTGATTGTAATGGGTGACATGAATGCTAAAGTAGGAAAAGATAGATGTAAGATCCTTTTATAGGAAATAATGGTTTAGGAAAAAGAAATGGCAGAGGAGAAAGATTAATACAATTCTGTGAAGAAAACAGGCTGATAATATGTAACACCTACTTTGAGCAAGAAAAAAGGAAACTATACACATGGAAAAGCCCTGGAGATAAGAAGAAGAATCAAATAGATTACATAATGATAAAAGAAAGGTTCCGTAACAGCGTAAAGAAAGCCAAAACCTACCCAGGAGCAGATATTAATTCAGATCACAATCCTGTAATGATTAAAATTAAAATCAAACTAAAGGGAAACAAGCAAAAGTCTAATTCATCAACAAATCCACTAGATATAACAGCTTTAAATCAAAAAGATATTAAAGATACCTATACAATACAAGTAAAGAACACATACCAGAAGCTGCTAGAAGAAGGAATTGAACAATACAGCAGAGAAAATCCGGATGAAAAAGTAACAACCAAATGGCAATGCATAAAAAAAGCATACAAGAAACCTGCGACACCTTACCCAAAAGAGAAAAGAACAAAAAACAAAAATGGATAACTAAGCCATCTTAGAAAAAATTGAAGAAAGGAGACAAGCGAAGAACACTGCCCAATACAATAAAATAGATATTGAAATACGCAAAATGTGCAAAAAGGCAAAAGAAGACTGGCTCAGCCAAAAATGTATAGAAATAGAAACTATGGAAAGCACACAAGACTTAAGAGGAATGCACACAGAAATAAAGAGAATGACTACTAGAAATAAAAAAGCCACAGAAGGTGGATGCATTGCAGACAAAAAAGGAAAAATGCTAACAGACAATAAGGATATTATAAATATATGGCAGGAATATATAACAGAACTATTTCAGAATCAAAGGGACAAGAAACCAGTTATAAAATGGACATCAGGCCTTAGGTGGAAAAAGCTATAAAAACAATTAAAAAGTGAAAGCAGCAGGACCTGAAAGCATACAGATAGAGATGATACAGGCACTAGAAGATATTGGGATATATATGTGATTAAGACATATGCAACGACATATACCACACAGGATACATACCAAATGAACTAAAAACATCAACTTTCATTGCATTGCCTAAGAAGGAATGGTGCAGTTGAATGCTGTGACTTTAAAACAATAAGCCTAATGAGCCATGTTATAAAAATCTTGCTAAAAGTTATACAAGGAAGGATTCAGAATAAAATCAATACTGAATTAGATGAGCAGCAATTTGGATTTAGGAATAATAGCGGGACAAAAGAAGTCATATTCTGCATGTGAACATTAATTGAAAAGTACACAGAAGTAAACAAACCAATATATGCCTGCTTCATAGACTACACCAAAGCTTTTGATAGAGTACACCACAAACAACTTATAGAATGCCTAAAAGAGATACATCGAGATGACATGGACATACGACTAATATGTAATCTATACTGGGAGCAAACAGCAATAATAAAATATAACAAAGAGAACTCTACACCCATTGATATAAAAAGAGGAGTAAGACAGGGATGCATCCTATCACCAAGCTTGTTCAATTTATACACTGAGCAAATCTTTAAAAACATCATAGAGATGCCAGGCCTACAAATTAATAGAAAGATAATCAATAACCTAATTTATGCTGATGATACTGTACTACTAGCAGAAAATCCTAAAGATCTACAACAATTACTTAATGAAATAAAAGTGACAAGCATAAAAAATATGGACTAGATATGAATATCAAAAAGACTAAACCTATGATCATAAACAAAGAAAATACTCAAAACCCACAAGTGGATATCAACATTGAAGGAATAGACCTGGAGACAGTTCAGAACTACAACTACCTTGGACATACTATAACCAGTGATGGAAAATGTACAACTGAAATAAACAAAAGAATAGGAATGGCAAAAAGTAATTTTATGGTCATGAAGAACATACTAACATCAAAATAAATAACACCAGGGCTAAAACTAAGAATAGCAAAATGTTACATCTTCTCAATATTCCTATATGGTGCAGAAACATGGACATTATACAAGAAAACAGAACAGAGAATTGAAGCCTTTGAAATGTAAATATATAGAAGAATAGGTAGAATTGGATGGAAGGAAAAGAAAACAAACGATGAAGTCTTAAAACAACTAAAAATGAAAAGAGAACTACTAAACACTATTAGAACAAGACAAATGCGATTCTTGGGTCATGTTAAAAGACACAACAGCCTACTTAAAGTAATCCTGGAGGGGAAAATACAAGGTAAAAGAGGCAGAGGCTGACCAAGACTAACATGGACGAGTAACATCTAAAGATGGACAAATCAGCCTATGACAACCTGCACCATCAAAGCAAGAGACAGCAGAATGGCGCTCCATGGTAGCCAACCTTCGTTGCGGAGACGGCACTCGATGATGATGATATAATTTGAGCAGATATTAACAATCGTATTCCCAAACAATTATTGTATGGCGAACTTAAGGAGTGAAAGAGACCAAAGTGCAGACCAGACCAGTGCTGAGATATAAAGATGTTTGCAGGGCTTCCTTTATGGAATTCTCTATCAGTGAGAGAAACTTGAAAGATCTGGCTGCAGATCGTAGCACATGGAAAACAAAAACAAAATAGCACAGCAACTTTCGAGACAGTGCTGATATCAAATTCAAAAGACAGGAGAAAGGAGACGAGACTAGGCACCACGAATACATCTTGTTTATCCTGAGACTTGATCTGTCTATCCAATATTGACACTTTCAGCCACGAGAGAAGCTGTTCAGCAAATCAGCATCCAGCATAAGACAATAAGACACTACATTTTTTGCCCTACTACTGACTTATCAAGATTGCTTGCTACCAACCGTCAGTCAAGACGCCAAAAGCCAAATATATGATCATATAAAACAATAGCTTTAAAATGTTGAAATAGAGAAATTATACATAATTATTTGATACGATTAAGGGATCGCATATTGTAATAACATTAGAAATTTGGAAGTGAAGTATTAAACTTCACAATACGTTGTAAATTAATTTTGAACATGGATAAAAAAAATACTATTCCTCGTTATTATTACTTTTCCCCAACTTACTGAGCCAGGAATCCTTTTTTCCAGCAGGGTTTGATTGAATCCATTAGATCAGATATTATACTTTGTCACCAAGTAGTGTGGCTCTTGTCATAAGGCTTCGTTGCTCCGGATTACTTGTAGATCTACTCACTGTTTTACAAGATGAGGAAGTATTTAATGTACAGTTAAAAAAGTAAAATAATATATTCTTCTTTGTCTTAATCAAAACGCATAAGGAGGACTGGTTGGCCTCGAGGCAAGACGCCGGCCTCGAGACAAAGAGATTGTGGGTTCAACTCCCGGCTGCAGCATTTGGGATTTTTATTTATGATTTCTCTCAGCGGCAACTACCCCTGGTCTCAGCAGCGAGGCCCGGCTTGAAACGTCAATTACTCATCGACGGAAAAAATGGGAGTACCTCAGAAGACAGAGTTATCTGCCTGTGCTACAAAAGACCCCTGTGCGCACGGGTCTCATTGAAAAATGGATTAACACGCAAAATTCAGTTCCTAGTCTCTAGGGACTTCGTCAGAGGTCAAAGCAGGCGAACGAAAAAAAGAACACATAATTATTCCAACACTAAATTTTACATAATCGAGAAGTATTAATTACTCCCTATACTTTTCTTTTCAGTTTTTGCAATCCTCACGAATACCACTAGAGAAGAGCTATCCACGGACCAAATTGATCAAGCTTTTCCAATAAAACAAATATGGCAAATATTCGATTTGTGAAGCCACCTAACGACAACCGTATACGCCCTCTATCAGATTCCAATGACGTCAACCATAACTCTGTATTTCCGTCACACGCAGCAAGTACTCCGACACTTAGACAAGGAAGTGCGGCATTTAACGTTGCGTCACCAAAGAGCGAAGTCTGCAACAATGCACGTGATTTCTTCATAACTAGCAACATCGGGGATAAAACTAATGTATTGTCTCCTCTGTCCAGATCTGACAGCATCACGAGTAAGAAAGATAACAGCAAAAACTATGAACTAAAGGGCGTGGAAATAAGGAAAGAACAAACAATTAGAGAGTCTTCACCCATTTACTCAGTTAATTCTAACGACAGCAGATTTGATCAGAATTTAAACACAGAATCAACTAAAAAAGAACACACTCGTGATTTCATTTTGCCGACAATGAACAGTTTAATTCAAAGACCAGTTGAAACATTGATTGAACCTAAAAAAAGAACATTCCATTCATCGAATGAAATTATTGTAGAGCATGAGTTAATTACAGGAGCTATTCCACGTCCTAGGAAGATTGACCTGCGAGATTCAACGGGCCAAGCGTCACAAGAAATATTAAAAGAAAAATACGCAACACAATATCCGGTTTTGGCATTAGGTGGAACAACTAGTGATGCTTCTGAGAGTAACAGCGAAAATGATGAAGACGAAGAGTGTGACCAATTGAGTGATCTAAACACATTTAGGAGTGGCGTGAACCAGCGAGGTTGTCAGGGAATTCAGCGTCAGAAGGGACAACACAAGCATTACTCACCCCAAGAAATACAAGATTATCATAAACAACTGGAACAGCAAATGGAAGATCGTCAAGTCCAGCTGGAGTTAAAATTACAAGTTCCTCAAAAAGAAGAGAAACATCAGATACAAGATCACCAAAAACAGCAGGAACATCACATACATGTTCTTCAAAAACAACAAGAGCCGCAAATAAAATGTAGTGAAAAACAGAAGGAAAAAGAAATACAGTGTCGCAAAAATCAACAGGAGGCACAAATAGAATGTCGTCAAAAACAACAGGAACAAGAAATACAAGTTCGCAAAATACAAGAGCCCCAACTCCAAAGTCAGAAAAAACAACAGGAACAAGAAATACAGGGATGTAAAAAACAACAGACACAAATACATGGTCATCAAAAACTACAGGAGCAAGAAATACAAGTTCGCAAAATACAACAGCATGAACTACAAGGTCAGAAAAAACAACAGAAACAAGAAATACAGGGTCGTAAAAAACAACAGACACAACTACATGGTCATCAAAAACTACAGGAGCAAGAAATACAAGTTCGCAAAATACAAGAGCCTCAACTACAAGGTCAGAAAAAACAACAGGAACAAGAAATACAGGGTCGTAAAAAACAACAGGAACAAGAAATACAGGGTCGTAAAAAACAACAGGAACAAGAAATACAGGGTCGTAAAAAACAACAGGAACAAGAAGTACAGGGTCGTAAAAAACAACAGGAACAAGAAGTGCAGGGTGACAAAAAACAACAGGAACAAGAAGTACAGGGTGACAAAAAACAACAGGAACAAGAAGTACAGGGTCGTAAAAAACAACAGGAACAAGAAGTACAGGGTGACAAAAAACAACAGGAACAAGAAGTACAGGGTGACAAAAAACAACAGGAACAAGAAGTACAGGGTCGTAAAAAACAACAGGAGGCACAAATACAAAGTCATCAAAAACTACAGGAGCAAGAAATGCAAGTTCGCAAAATACAAGAGCCTCAAATGCAGGGTCAGAAAAAACAACAGGAACAAGAAGTAAGGTGTGGCAAAGAACATCAAGAGCCGCAAATACAAGGTCTTCAAAAACAAGAGGTGCAAGAAATAAAAGTTCTCAAAAAACAACAGGAGTCACACATACAAGGCCATCAAAAACAACATAAGCAAGAAATGCAAGTTTGCAACAAACAGCAAGAACCCCAACTACAATTCAATCAAAAACAACAGGAGAAGGAAATACAGAATCGCAAAAAACAACAGGGTATACAAGATAATAAAACGCAGCGAGAACGAGAAATACAAGATAACCAAAAACAGCAGGAACAACAACAAGGGAAACCAAATGAAGAAAAGAAAAAATGCGATAAACAAAAACAGCAAGAACAAGAAAAACAAGAGGAACAAAAACTATATAAACAGCACGAACAAGAAAAACAAGAGGAACAAAAACTATATAAACAGCAAGAACAAGAAAAACAAGAGGAACAAAAACTACATAAACAGCATAAACAAGAGGAACAAAAACTACATAAACAGCAAAAACAAGAAAAACAAGAGGGACAAAAACTACATAAACAAGAAGAGCAACAAAACCAATCTAAACAGCAAGTGCAACAAAATCAAGACCAACAAAAACAATTAAAGTTACAAGAGCTTCTAAAACAAGAGCAAGAAGTGCAATGTAAACAACAAGAACTACAAAGGCAAGAACAACGGAAACAACCAAAGCAGCAAGAACAACAGAAACATAGGGAGCAACTGATACAAGGACACCCGAAACATCAAGATGCACAGACGCAACTTAGAAACCTGGAGCAGATAGAACAAACACAAGATGAAGAAAAACAACAAAAATACAAAAAACCATTAAATCATCAGGAACAAAAAATGTATAACGAAGAACAAAATCAGGAGGAACAACAAAAGCAGAAAAAACATGCTAATCAACAATTTCATCAAAATCAATATATTCAACAAAGTATGCAGAATGATTTGAATGTGCAACATTGCGGGCAAAACCAACTTGAGCAAAAGATAAATGGGCAAGTAAAACAGCCAAATCAAGGAGAACAGCATAGATTACAAAGGCAGCAAGAGACAAAAATGCAACAAGGACAAGAACGACAACATCTGCGTGAAGTTTACAAACATCATGAACACCAAGATCACCAGCAAATAGATCGAAGACAGCGGGATGAACATCACACACAGCAAAAACAGGATGAACAAAGACAACATCATCAAAATGACAAACAAACACAGCAAAAGCAAAATGAAGAGCAAAAACAAGACAAGAAAGCACTGCAGGTCATAGAAAAACAAGTAGATAAACAGTTGGAACAGAAAAATATTACAGAACAAAACGCGTTAGAAAAGCATGAAAGATTTACACAACGTGAGCATCAAAAACAGCAAGAGGGACAAAAACAAGAACAGATCAAGCAACAGCAGGAAAGTCTACAACAAAAGAAGCAACAGAAAGAGCAAAATTACACATACAAGCAACATCATAAACAAGACCAAGAACAAAATAAAGAGCAGATACAAAAAGCTCAACAAAAGCCTGATCAACAGCAGGTACAAGACCAAAAAAGTCCACACGAATCACAAAAGCAGAACATGTTACTAAAGCAGGAAGACCTACATGAAGACAAGAAACCACAACACTCTCATGAACAGCAAAAACAAGGCGAATATAAATATGAACTACAAAAACAACTACAGCTTGAGCAACAAAAACAACCACAACAACATAAACAGCAAGATCCACAGCAACAGAAGAACCAAGAAGAGAGACGACTAACAATTCCATTACAGCAGCAGCAGCAGCAGCAGCCAGAGCCAACAAACATCTCCCGCAGCAGCGCTGCACAAGAGAAAGAGAAGTCATCCGGTAGTAACAAGTCAATCTCTAGAAGCATAAGTAATACATCTATGACTGATACTCCTTCATTTTTTCGATCAATAAACGATGCCAAATATTATGGTCTTGACAAAGAAAAGGCGTCTGATATTAAAAACGTGGCACTCGACTTAGAAGAGACACATAATCTACCACATCTGGACGACCACATAAAGTCGAAGCACAGTACAAGAAGACCATCTGACGTTGGGATCTCCAAAAGAAAGTCCATTGGTGGTTCATTTGAAAACGAATATGGAAAAGGAGAAGAAAAAGACAAGAAATGTAGCAAAATAGAAGAAAATAATTGTAACAAATTTGATGATGACGTGATGAAGCACAGCGCAGTGGGGGAAAACAAAGATAAAGAAACAGATAAATATAAAGGCAATATACTACAAAGGATGAAAAGCAACACCTTTGAGGAGAAAAGACCTGGTTTACTTAGAATTACGTCCTTGACGTCAAAATATGATGAAGAGGACGGTGCCATGTCATCAAGCCCCCCAGCTGATTCTCAGAACGCTGATAGACTTAAACTCAGAAGATGTGCATTGGCTGATCCAGTCAAGATGATCTTGAGCCAAGAAGATAGAGAAAGAATAGAGAAAGAAGTTGAGAAGAAAAAGACATCGATGGCGCGTAAAGTCTCCCAGTTCATTAATGTCCAGTTGGGATTAAACAAAGAAGAAGATCTCATCTAAAAAAAAAAAAAGAGGGAAATCGGGGACCGTTTGTCTTATCTTAGATGCAACAAAACACAAAATTGAAGTCTTTGAAATGTGGATCTATAGAAGAATAGGTAGAATTGGATGGAAAGAAAAGAAAACAAACGATGAAGTTTTAAAACAACTAAAAATTAAAAGAGAACTACTAAATACAATTAAAACAAGACAAATGAAATTTTGGGGGGCATGTTAAAAGACGCAACAGCCTAATAAAAGTAATACTGGAAGGGGAAATACAAGGCAAAAGAGGCAGAGGCAGGCCAACACTAACATGGACGAGTAACATCAAAAGATGGACAAGTCAACCTATGACAATCTGCACCACCAAAGCAAGAGACAGAGTGGAATGGCGCTGAATGGTAGCCAACATTCGATGCGGAGACGGCACTCAATGATGATGATGAGAAATAAGAATTTACAGTAAACTTAACAATTTCTTCATTTTTTATATGCTATTACGTATCATCAAAATTTTGGCAAATTGGTAGCCAACCTTCGATGCGGAGACGGCACTCACTGATGATGAGATGCAATATTTCTCAAAGAATAAATCTTAAGTTGCAACGGTTATTTAATTAGAGCACAACTACTGTATGTAACAGTGAAATTATCGCTGAAGAGTAATTCGTGAATTTTCTATTGGATTTCGTAATCAATAGTCTAGATTTATATATCTATGATACTTTGGGCATAATTCGGCTGTGGTCATAAATGAAGACGTTTTAATTACAGTATAACCGACGTCTTGTTCACTGTTGTATCCATTTTAATGTAAGACGTATTTTTACCCAATCTCCTCACCGCCTCCCAGTTATTATTTTTCATCAAATCTTTCGAGGTGCCCATTATGTGTGATTATATATATATATATATATATATATATATATATATATATATATATATATATATATATATATATATATATATATATATATATATATAATGTTATATATATAGATATTAGATGTTATATATATATATATATATATATATATATATATATATATATATATATATATATATATATATATATATATATAAGGGGTCGAGGCAAAGATATGCCCATAAATGCATAAGAATGAGAATCTAGCTGCAGTAAAGTGATATATATATATATATTCTAGCACAGTAGTTTACACGTAGATACGAATAGATATCGCCGGTGAAGTTATAGTTGAGGTATCCTATACACTTTTTCCCCACATATTTTTAGAACCCTTCCACTTGTGCTTTGGCCCTCCCATTAGCTCGTCGACAACACCGGGTATACATTTTTTTTCTGGCCACAGCGCTATACTGCAGGAAAGACATTTCTATTGTTATTTCTCATTCTAGTTGGAAATTATTTTGTTTAGGTTATTAGTTATCTATGTAGGACTAACTTTAATTACTTACATATATGTGTATGCTTGTTGTTGATTGTTCCTGCTGTGTAGGCCTATCGAGCCGAAACGCCGTTGAAATCTGTGTCGTCCATTAATTACGTAAAGCTTAAAACCATACCATTGTTTTTTCTATTTCTCCTAGATATGTGTGTGTGTGTGTGAGTGCGTGTGCGTGCATGTGCGTGCATGTGCGTGTGCGCACGTGTGCGTGTGTGTGTGTGTTTGAGTGCGTGTGCGTGCACGTGTGTGCATGTGCGTGTGAGCACGTGTGCGTGTGTGTGTGTGTGTGCGTGTGCGTGCGCGCGTGTGTATGTATTCTATGCCGAAACACCTAATGGACTATTACTGTGAGGGAAATTTATTCTGGATCTGGAACAGACGACTTCTCTTATGTTATCAGGCCTGATCGTCGCTTTTATCATTTCCAATGGGCTTTTGATGTTTTACTTTGTGCTTGTGTGTTTGTATTATTACGTTTTTTTTCATATTATCTAGGTCAAGATATACCTAGAGAAGACGGAAACAGAGATAAAGCAAATGGAGAAGCGAAAGTAGTGATTTGAAGTGAATGGCAATAAACAGTACAGTTTGGAAAGCGTTTGTTGAACATCTTTGCTCCAGAGGCAGCTGAAAGGAACAAAAAGAGGAAGAAGGAACGATGATGGTACTTCGACATCATCATCATTGAGTGCCGTCTCCGCATCGAATGTTGACTATCATGGAGAGCTATTCCGCTCTCTCTCTCTCTCTCTCTCTCTCTCTATCTATCTATCTATCTATCTATCTCCCTATCTCTATCTCTATATCTCTTGCTTTGATAGTGTAGGTTGTCATAGGCTGACTTGTCCATTTTTTTGCTGTTACTCTTCTATTTTAGTATTAGTCTGCCTCTGCCTCTTTTACCTTGTATTTTCCCTTACAAGACTACTTTTAGTGTGAGCTGCTGCGTCTTTTAACATGCCCCAAAAATCTCATGTGTCTTGTTTGAATTTTTTTAGTAGTTTTCTTTTCATTTTAGTTGTTTTAAGACTTCCTCGTTTATTTTATTTTTTGTGTCCATCAAATTCTTCATATTCTTCTATAAATCCACATTTCAAAGACTTCAATTTTCTGATCTGTTTTCTTCTCTAATGTCCATGTTTCTACACCATCATCATCATCAAGTACCGGCCTGCTGGCGTAGGTGATCATGTCTCTCCACAATTTTCGATTTCGACAATTATTTATCATCTCTGTTGTTGACCTTCTGCCAAGCCATTCTCTTAAGCTGTCTGGTATTTTTGTTTCTCTTTGCTTCACTCTATCTCTTCGTCCCTCAATTTTCCAAGTTGTTTCAATATATTCCAGTTGTTCTCTTCTAATTACATGGCCAAAAAATGATGATTGTTTCTTCCTAATATTAGAAATTAGCTCTCCTTTTGCTTTGACCTTTTTCAGAACCTTTTCATTACTCTTATTAACTGTCCATGGTATTCTCAACATTCTTCTGTAAAACCACATTTCTACAGACTCCAGTGATTTTCTTGTTTGTTGTCCTATTGTCCATGATTCACATCCATATGTTAAGACTGACTATACATACCATTTATGTATAGTTTGGAAAGCCTTTATATATATATATATATATATATATATATATATATATATATATATATATACATAACATTTGTTAAACTGTGTCCAATGTCCACTACTATTGTCAACCATACTACACCATACAGAAGATATAATTTAGTAGCCTCCGTCAGTCATAGTTGACTATGGATGTTTCAGCGCCCCTAGAAATGTTATTTTATCTTTTCTTTCACCGTATATACTCTTTTTTTATGAATCTGTAGGCTTCTTATTTGAGTTGGAGCTTTAGAGTGTGTTTCAAAAGATTATTTGTTCCCAGTTATTTTCTTCCCAGACTGCAGAGTTTATGTTCAGTCTTCATGTCACATTTACTCACGTCTAGAAATCGAAGTTTTGGACGCACCCTAGTTCTTTTATCGTCTTCTAGTTGTCCATAGAGTACATCTTTTGGTATGCGGCCATCTTTCATACGTTGTACGTGGCCTTGCCAGCGTAATCTACGTTCAGGGGACATAACGCAAATAACATCGCTATACCAAGAGCTTATAAGCGCAAGCACGTTTTGATTAGCTTATCGGATGTAATTCGTGTACATGATATGCTTCAATCTGTACACACCATAGTTTCCGAGAGCAAACAATTCATTGCAACTGTGTCAACTTCGCCAAAAGAAATAAATCCATAAATTTATTGATCATCTGCTTCAGAAGTTCCAACCGGACTCCATGGCGTTTGTGACAAAAAAGTGACTCGTGACGTAAGAAGTGATGGGTGTAAAAATGGAAATGGGACTTAGTAAGTGAAGAACTAAGATCGTTGGCCACAGGGAAGGCCGTTGAGAATACCAAAATCATTCTCCCTTACTTTTTAGTTAAGTAAATAAACGAAGATATAAACAGATCTTTCCCTTTCTCATTGCTCGCGGTCTTCGATGGACTGCAGTATCTATCTATTGTCCTTTCGAGCCAAAGACGGCACATAGGGCAGAACCACAATCTCAAAAACAGAAACCTTGCGTGCCAAAATGGCACATATTGCAGTGATCACTACTTCTAAAATCTATGGTTCTGTTTCTATAACAATACTTTTTACAATGACAGCTTGTCAAGCCATCGATCAACCTCCTTAGTCGCCTCTTACGACATGCTTAGAAGGACACAGTGTCACTATTCTTTACTCGTAATGAGGCCCCGGCAACACACAGGAAACACTGCAGTATGCCTCCTATGTAAAGATAAATTGCAGTGTTTGTAAATCTTGTGTTTATTTACTGTCATAGTTTACTAAAGAAGGTTTTATAGCCGAAAGGTTAGTCATTTGTTTCGATTCATTTTGGTACATACAATTGTATGGTACAACTGTCTGGCGTCTTTTTTTATACCCTTCAATTGTGACATGTTTCAATAAAAATGGTTCAGAAAATGTGAAAACATGAAAAATGTGTTTACTCTAGAAAAACGATTGAGTAGAATGGGTACTAGACAAAGCAAATCTGAGTGGGATGTAGAATAGATTTAGTTAAAATAACATTTAAAGAAAAAGAGATTTTTTTTTAAATATGAAGCTCATATTTGTCAAAGTACGTAAAAATAAAATAGCTCTTCCATATTATGTACAGAAAGTCCTGACATATTAAAGTGAACCATGGACAACTACAGAGTATAAGAGAAAATTTTTGAGAACACACACATGAACAGAAGAACATTAAAAACACTATTGATGAATGAAATGAGGAAATAATGGTAAAGGGTTCTCTGTGGCATGCAAAATGTATTAAATAACACCGTACTAGACAACAATTACAGTTGAGGAAGCCAGTGCTTAACCTCTGTGTACCTTCCCCAACTCAGCAATCCTATCCTCTATTTCAGTTTGGTCGACTGGAGAGAGAAGTACGTTATATAAAAGCCAATATGGGGGGGGGGGGGAAATAAAGCTTATTAAGGCTGACTATATTTTCCTGAGACTAAACCGGGACATTGGAATGGAAAAAAACAGGACTGACGATAATTATTCAAAATTATAGTAGACGCAGGGTAGACTATATTTCATCGTAATCGAACCATGAATATTTCTACGATAAAATAAACTTATGCAACAAATGTCGGTCTTTCGACGCTTTATCATAAAACTTCTCACGCTACATGTTTGAACATTTGGATAGTGCACATATAACCCATATCATGGTACTCAATGCCGAATTTACATGTGAAATACAAATTACCTGACTACATTATCCACATATAAATAAAAAAACGCATTGTTTCAGTGCATTTGCAGCTCAAAAAAACTCAACGCCGATATGTGTTGTGTTTATAGATGACATTTTGCATGTACGCGTGCATTTTTGTGTATATAATCATTTTTAATATTAACAAAAATGCAAATTCTACCTAGCAACGTATTTTGTTATCATTTAAGCTTTGAATTGTCAGTCAGTCTACGTTATCGCATACAAAAGAATTGTTTCGTTTAAGAAAATGTCAAAAATGCTTAGATTGTACTTTTGTAATAGATGTGAACCTTACTTGGTGCAGAAGCTTATTAAATGTAGAAAAAAACACGATGTTTGAAAAGTTCTTTAATTAATAATTTGTTGTAAGACTGAATTACCGCTGACTGAATGAATTAATGAATTAATTGATTGATTAATTATTGGTGTCTTCTTTGGCATCTTCACATATAGGAGTTTCATTTAAAAGAAAGCAACGATATAATTGATTTCTGAAACTGTAATAATTGTTCATTGTCATGTACCAGGGCCAAAACGCCCACCAGCAAATGAGATAAGAGATGTCAGCGACCTCTCAGGATCGGCGAACAACAGCTGATCAAGACCCTACTCCACCCTCCAGAGATGCTCCTGGAAATAGACTAAATTAGTCTAGCCAAGCCAGTAGGGATCGAAGAGGAAAGGCAATCTTATGCTCATATGATGTGCTGAAGTTGGATGCCAAAAAGCGCAAATACCACAGCATAGATGCAAGCCACACATACAAAACGCAACTATGTCCACATAATGTCCTTTTAAATGGGGACGACAAAGAGGGATATTCGTCCTTTAACAGTCGTCAGGTGAACATCACAAACCAAAAAAAAAACGTGCCCCTGACGTGCAAACTTTTCTACCAAAGATATGGGGAATATCCTGCAGGTAACGAACAGCACGCTGCAAGTAACAGTCGTCACTGTAGCAATGTAGTGTGACAATCATGCTTGAGACACGCACAAGAAAATAAAAACAAAGCTATAGCATTCATTTATTTCTTTTGGCAGTTTAGTGAAATCTACTGCGACTCATCAACGAATTGTAGCTATTGCACTCACCATCATTCGCAGATTTTTATCACTTAACCATTAACTGCAGCTCAAAAGCGTCACCTTAATTTGGTTTACTTGGTCATGGCCTAGTTTAGATAGGCCCACGAGCTGAAAGGGATTTCCTGAAAAATCTCTATCAAGTGTACATTTTCAGCTTTGCGAGCAGGAGCGGTTATGGGAAGAAACATCAGGCTAGTTCTGGTTTGTTTTTGTGGTCAGTTTTATGTTCAGCCTGCGGTCTAAAGTACGCCCTGGCCAATCAAGAAGGGTATGTTACAGAACTTACTCTGTTTTCTTAAACTTCCTACATATTTATGGCACTCGTTAACAGCTGCAGAGACAAATATACAACAACAAAGACAACGTTAGTCGTCATCATCATCATCATGTGCCATGACGGTTGGAGTAGACGAGCATGTCCTTCTACATTCATCTATCCACAGTGCATCGTATCAGTTCTGTTGTTGACTGTTTGCCATGACACCAAGCTATCCAGTATTTTCTCTCTTTGTCGCCCGCGGTCTCGCTTTCCTTTGATTTTGCCAGTTGTAACCAAGTATTCCAACTTTCCTCTTCTCATGATGTGCCCAAAAAATGTTGATTGCTTCTTTCTGATGTTTTTTAAGAGCTCCCTTTTTGTGTTGGCCTCTTTGAGAACTTTCTCATTGGTCTTTTTAGCTGTCCAGGGAACTTTCAACATTCTTCTGAGAAATCCCATCTCTATGGCCTCTAATCGTCTTTTCATTTGTTTGTCTATTGTCCATGATTCGCTTCCATATGTCAGAATTGGTTCTATATATCATCGATGAACTCTCTTTCTCATTTCTATTGACATAGATTTGTTGCATAAGGTATTTTTCATTTTCTGAAATGCTATTTTGGCCTGAGCTATTCTGCTTTTTATTTCTGTGTCGCATCTTCCATCTGATGTTATCATTGTGCCCAAGTATTTCAAACGTTGAACTTGTTTTAGATTTGTCTTGTTTATTTTTATTCTGCATGCTGGTGATGATTGTTTCTTCGATATAACCATTACTTCTGTTTTCTTACTATTCAGACTGAGACTTTTCTTTGTGCTTTCTTTTACTATTATATCTATCATATCTTGTAGATCATTCTCTGTCTCTGCTATTAAGACTGTGTCGTCCGCATATTGTAAATTATTTATGTTGTGACCGTTTACTTCAATTCCTTGTTTGTCTACTATTGATCTCATATGTTAGCTGTAAAGTGAAAACAAAGCCGGCGACAGAACACAGCCTTGTCTGACTCCTTGTTTTATAAATCGAAATTGTCCTGTTTGGTTGTTAATTCTTATGGCTGCTGTTTGTTGCCAATACATGTTTTTTATGATTCGCAGATCCTTGCCATCAATGTTTAATTTCTCCAGCATATTGATTATTTCCACGTGCTTTACTTTGTCAAATGCTTTCGTGTAGTCTATAATGCACATATATAGATCTTTCTTTACCTCTATAGATCTTTCTATCAATGTTCTTAAGATGTATATTGCATTAATGGGTGCCCTTTCCTTCCACAAATCCACATACACACTAGACGTAGAGAATATGAAAACAGACTCAACCATGCTAAACATCAATTCATTGAATAGCAAAGTACAAAACAGTTCAACAAAACGTACTTTAAAAAATGTGGAGAAAATGGCTACATGACTGCTTTGAAGATAGTAAACGTACATTTTGTTGTAGCATTGAATTAGAGTGACAGCTTTATTTAATTCATACTGTCAATGTAATAATAGCTATAGAATATTGTCCAATTAATTCAATTAAAATATGTAAATAACATGCACTTCTCAGCTGTGAATCACAACTTTCCACTTTTTCACAGCAACAAAAAGCAAAGCAAGCAGCACACCGATTACTTTACAATAAACGAACGATGTGTTTTTTTTTCATTGCATATTGTAAATAGATTCTTTTTAAAAAAAATTATTTTCACTTCCTTTTATACCCTTGGGGTGTCGAGGGAGATAATAGAGTTCTAGTTCTTGCCACGATGGCTATCTCAACTATTGTCAATTGATGTAGCGTTTCTGGGTTGTTGTCAGTCCATATTACCCTGGGCCTATCACGGGCTCTTCTTCGATCTCCTCTTTTAATACTTTTGTGAACAAATGATCTGTATTTACTTGTAGTTTAGAATTAATTGAATGCCCAATCTCTCTCTTACAACATATTTTTTAATGTTGTGTTTTCTGGTCACTCTAAGCGTTTTTCTCAAACAGTTCATCTCTGCGGTGACTAGCTTTATTTTATTTTTATTTGTGATTTATTTATATGTTTGGCATTGACAGCATAAAGTGGGATTAGATTGCCCTCTATAAAATTTGAGGCAATACGGTGTCCAGATATTCAGGTGAACAAAAAAAAACCAGATTTATTGCTAAAACTACTGTAATGGAAAATGGAACAAAATACAGCCGTATATATCAAGCAGTAGCAACCACTAATACAACCTCTTGAACGCATTAAAGAAGTACAAGGGTTACGCCATAACCAAAAATAGTTGCAAACTAAAAATGTGAACTGAACCTCAATTTAATGTAAAAGACCCCCCCCCCTCTCCCCCCCCCTCTCTCTCTCCTAAAGTAATGAATAGAATTCCTCATCAACAGTTCTTTAACAGACGTTACGTTGGCGGTGTTGCGTTGTGCTGTGGTTTTCAACTAGACTGAGATTTGTGTCTTTCGATTCAACACATTAGACTTCAACACGAGATTTATAAATATCGGATTGCCTTCCCTCTTCGATCCCTACTCACTTGGCCAGGCTGAAGAGTCTGTATCAAGGAGCACCACTGGGAGATGGAGCAGATGGTATTGATCAGGAGACAAATAATAATAAATGAATATTATTATAGGGGGAAACTTCTAAGATGATAATTAGCGAATCAATTCAGAGGAAGAGGTATGTTTACAGAACTCGGAAAAAATGACAAATAATCAACAACAGAAAAAAAACAAAGAACAATATATGCCATTGATATATTGCCATGTAAAGCCAAACGTTAGAGAACTCCTTAAGCTAAATCGTAGCTCAAACGCTTTAACTCTATAATTGTAAGCCGAGGAAGAAAAAAAAAAAGTAAAGAGCTCCCGTCACGGCATATAGGGAATATGGTGTTAGTGACCATATATTTTACAGACCTTCAGCACATGATTTTTGGGGTGATGTGGTCGGTATTACGCCAGTGCCGTGTAAGCCGACGAGCTTAACTTCAACACAGCAGACACCCACACCACCACACTCCGCACCCCTCCCTCCACCCCAAACTCCCAATAAATATTAAATCTTTTAAAGTAGAATAAAAGTGCCGCACAAGATACATCACGCTTGATGACTTTGTGAAACGTAGATGTTAATTACTCGCAAACAGATGGATTTGGAGTGTACTATAACCGTTTTAAAAACACACTTGCTTATGTTAATACATAGAACAGACTGAAATCAATGATGTAATGAATAAATGAGATAACTGGGAACTAGCGTCAGAACAGTTCATGCATGATTAGATCTCAACTCATGAACGTTCAGCCGTTAATGTATTTTTTTTCCCCTAAAAATCGCTAAAATCTCCGACAGTATGTTTTTCTCTTATTTGTAGTGCTCACCATTTCTATTATTGTGTATGTGTGTTTGTCCGTGTGAATGTGTGTGTGTGTCGACGTATGTGTGTGTCTGGGTGTGTATGTGTGTGTACTAACTCTGACACTACTGTACTATGCTGTTGCGATAGAGCCGCGATAGCTCAGTGGTTAGTGAACTGGACTACAAAGGACAAGGGGTAGGGTTCGATCCCAACCGACGGCTTTCGGGTTTACCCAGCCTTAAATGGATACCGGATTTTTTTTTCTAGGAAAAGTAAAGCAGCACGGGCGCAATACCGACCACATTACCCCAAAAATCATGTGCTGAAGGTCTGTAAAATATAGGGTCACTAACACCATATTTCCCTATACGCCACTTGGCGTGACGGGGGTACTTTACTTATTTATTCTGTTGCGATGTGATTTTAGAAGCAGCACAATACGGTAATGGATAAAATCATTGCAAGGTGATGTTGACCGTATGGATTACTCTTTCTCCTTGCATTACTTTCATCTAGAGGGTATTGTAGTACGTTCCAAAACTCACGTACCTCTTTAAAATGCTATCATGTAGTAACCGTTTGGTTTTAATTGTTGAAATGGTGTATGCAGGTTGTTCATTATTATGACGTTATATTTTCCAAAAAAATTTCATTGCAAACAAATAGATGGTTTTAATTATATAAAAACGAATACACGTAATGATACTAATCAAACAGAATGTTTACAGTTTCTACTGTCAACTTTACAAGCGTAATAGTAAATTAAAAAAACTTAGCACGGATTTCTCGCATGGTCTAGCCTCCATCGCGTTTATATTGAAAACTGCCTGCAGGTTTTAATTCATTTCAAAGGCGTAGCAAAACCTTTCGTGGACTTGGAGCATTTAACAATGAATCTACAGGTGCAATTTGTTACATTTCAAATTATTGCATTGAAGATTTATCAATATTTGTGCATGTAGAGTAAACGGGTGAGTCTTCATCGTTGCATATTAAACCCTGAGAAGAGAACAATGCATATTTTGTAGTTAAGTAAATGGTCATTTCATGGCTGTGCCCAATGCACATCAGAATTAAAGGAAGGGGGTATTAAACATTTTCAATAAAGAACTTATAAGAAAAGAAATGTGTCGAATGTTTGCTCTGAACGAAGCGGTGACACTAAGGGAATTGAAGATGTAGGTGAGATCAAAATGCATTGCAGTTTCAAAATCTGCACGATGGAGAACTGATGAGTGTAGGCTTCACCTTCAGAATGTTGCTGGAGATAGAAACATTATTTGTCAGAAGCCACATCCGAAAGTGAGCCGCGATAGCTCAGTGGTTAGTGAACTGGACTACAAAGGACAAGAGGTAGGGTTCGATCCCAACTGACGGTTTCCGGGTTCACCCAGCCTTTAATGGGTACCGGCTTTTTTTATGGGAAAGTAAAGCGGCATGGGCGTAATATCGACCACATTACCCCAAAAAGCATGTGCCGAAGGTCTGTGAAATTGATGGTCACTAACACCATATTCCCTATACGCCACTTGGCGTGACGGGGGTACTTTCCTTTTTTTTTGTTTACCTCCGAAACTCATGCCCTCAAACTTCATCAAATATCTCGCAACCCCTGAACGGATTACCATGACTTGTTGCATGTGGTCTGACAGTGTCCATGACGTTGCAAATGTATAATTTAAAATAATGTAAGTAATCCAGTTAACTTAAAGTGGCTAGTCCCTTTGATTTTTGTTAATGACGCGATTATTGCGGCCCTAGAAATAAGCGTCAAGAAAGTCAAAACCTATCCAGGAGCAGATATTAATTCAGATCACAATCCTGTAATGATTAAAATGAAAATCAAATTAAAGAGAAACAAACAAAAGACTAATTCAGCAATACCAATATAATATATTGTATTGTTATATCTCTGTTATTATTATTATTATACATATATGTATATATATATATATATATATATATATATATATATATATATATATATATATATATATATTTATAATACAGATATAAAAGCTTTAAATCAGAAAGATATTAAAGAAACTTATACAGTACAAGTAAAGAACACATATCAGAAGCTGCTAGAAGAAGGGATCGAGCAGTACAGAAGAGAAAATCCAGAAGAAAAATTCACAACCAAATTGCAATGCATAAAAAACAGCATACAAGAAACCTATGACACCTAACCCAAAAAGGAAAATAAAAAACAAAAATGGATAACTGACAACAAGGAAGACAACTACCAGATACAAGGAAATTAATAATGAAATACGCAAAATGTACAAGAAGGCAAAAGAAGACTGGTTCAACCAAGGATGTCTAGAAGTCGAAACTATGGAAAGTAAACACAATTTAAGAGGGATGCACACAGAAATAAAGAGAATGACTAATAAATATTTTTTAAAAGCTGCAGGAAGCAGTTGTATTGCAAACAAAGAAGGAAGAACGCTAACAGACAACAAAGATATAATCGATAGATAGCAGGAATATATAACAGAATTATTTCATGACGAAAGGGATAAAATAAACATTTATAAAATGTACATCCAGCAATAAAATCCTGAAATCTGAAGTTGAAAAAGATATAAAAACAATGAAAAGGGAAAAGCAGCAGGACTTGACAATATACAGATAGAGATGTCACAGGCACTAGAATATTTTGGCATTGAAGTGATCACAGACATATGCAATGACATATACCAGGGATGCCAATTTCATTCAAATGGCGGGCCACTTTTCAATTTTGTGTGTGTGTGTGTGTGGCGGGCCACACACATAACAACATCAATACTAATAAACTTGACATGTGTCTTAACGTAATACTTTTGTTATGTGTCGGCATTATTTGCTTACATAAATCATTTTGTTGCAACAGAGTTCAAAATCCCTAGTTGATTTATAAAAATGAATAAAAGTTGCTATTTATATTGTTTAACAAACATGTTTTAGTTAGGTCATTTTAAAGTTGACATGTAACAAACCTTAATGAGAACAATGTGGACGTTCATGTGCAGCAACAGGTTCATCAAAGTCAATGTGTAAAGATGATGATGATATACGTAATAAATCCTGAAGGTGGCCATCAGTTAGTCGTTTTCTTTGTGACGACTTAATCACCTTCATTGTTGAAAAAGCACATTCACATATATATGTGCTTCCGAACACAGAAGTAATTTTCAAACTGAAATCACTCAATGCGGGATATTTTTCCTGTGGCACAAGTTTCCAAAAGTCAACTCCTATCTCCATCCTTGATTGGAAAAAGGGGTCACTTTGGAGGTTACATAACTCCAACTGAAAAGTGTCATGTTGTTGGAAAATGTCACACTTCATAGGGTTGTTAAACAATGCCAGTTCTGGTCGTATACCACTGAAGTCAGAAAATTGTTCATTGAATTGCTCCAATAGTTTGATTAACATTAATACAGAAAATTTGAAATCAGTGTCACTGCGCTCCTCAATCAATTCTTTGCACAAAGGAAAATTAATGAAGTTTTCTTTGGCCAGGGTAAATCTAAAAACTTTTAGTTGACTTATAAATCCATCTAGGTGTCCTATCAATCTGAGACTGTTTGGGAACGTCCCTGTAGCTTCATGTTGAGTTCATTCATGTGTTGGGTGATATCAGTTAAAAAGGCCAATCATCATCATCATCGAGTGCCGTCTCCGCAACGAAGGTTGGCTACAATGAAACACCATTCTGCTCTGTCGCTTGCTTTGATGGTGCAGGTTATCATAAGCTGATTTGTCCACCTTTTGATGTTACTCGTCCATGTTAGTCTTGGTCTGCCTATGCCTGTTTTATCTGGTATTTTTCCCTCCAGGATTACTTTTAGTAGGCTGTTGTGTCTTTTAACATGGCCCAAAAATCGCATTTGTCTTGTTCTAATAGTGTTTAGTAGTTCTCATTTCATTTTTAGTTGTTTTAAGACTTCATCGTTTGTTTTCCTTCCATCCAATTCTACCTATTCTTCTATATATCCATATTTCAAAGGCTTAAATTCTCTGTTCTGTTTTCTGGTCTAATGTCCATGTTTCTGCACCATATAGGAATGTTGAGAAAATTTAACATTTTGCTATTCTTAGTTTTAGCCCTGGTGTTATTTGTTTTGATGTTAGTATGTTCTTCATGACATTAAAATTACTTTTTGCCATTCCTATTCTTTTGTTTATTTCAGTTGTACATTTCCCATCACTGGTTATAGTCCAAGGTAGTTATAGTTCTGAACTGTCTCAAGGTCTATTCCTTCAATTTTGATATCCACTTGTGGGTTTTGAGTATTTTCTTTGTTTATGATCATAGTTTTAGTCGTTTTGATATTCATATCTAGTCCATATTTTTTGCTTGTCATGTTTATTTCATCAAGTAATTGTTGTAGATCTTTATTATTTTCTGCTAGCAGTACAGTATCGTCAGCATATCTTAGGTTATTGATTATCTTGCCATTAATTGGTAGGTCTGGCATCTCTATGATGTTTTTAAAAATTTGCTCAGTGTATAGATTGAACAAGCTTGGTGATAGGATGCATCCCTGTCTTACTTCTCTTTTTATATCCATGGGTGTAGAGTTCTCTTTGCTATATTTTATTATTGCTGTTTGCTCCCAGTATAGATTACATATTAGTCGTATGTCCATGTCATCTAGATGTATCTCTTTTAGGCAGTCTATAAGTTAATTATGGTGTATTCTATCAAAAGCTTTGGTGTAGTCTATGAAGCAGGCATATATTGGTTTGTTTACTTCTGTGTACTTTTCGATTAATGTTCTCATGCAGCATATGGCTTCTTTTGTCCCGCTATTTTTCCTAAATCCAAATTGCTGATCATCTAATTCAGTATTGATTTTATTCTGAATCCTTCGTTGTATAACTTTTAGCAAGATTTTTGTGACATGGCTCATTAAGCTTATTGTTCTAAAGTCACTGTATTCAACTGCACCATTCTTTTTAGGCAATGCAATGAAAGTTGATGTTTTTAGTTCATTTGGTGTGTATCCTGTATGGTATATGTCATTGCATATGTCTGTAATCACTTCAAGGCCAAAATCTTCTATTGCATGTATCATCTCTATCTGTTTACTGTCAGGTCCTGCTGCTTTTTCCCTTTTTCATTGTTTTTATAACTTTTTCCACCTACGATTTTAAGATTTTATAGCCTGGTGTACATTTTATAACTGGTTTCTTGTCCCTTTGATCATGAAATATTTATGTTATATATTCCTGCCATCTATCTATAATATCTTTATTGTCTGTTAGCATTTTTCCTTTTTTGTCTGCAATGCATCCACCTTCTGTGGCTTTTTTATCTCTACTAGTCATTCTCTTTATTTCTGTGTACATTCCTCTTAAGTCTTGTTTGCTTTCCATAGTTTCTATTTCTATACATTTTTGGCTGAGCCAGTCTTCTTTTGCCTTTTTGCACATTTTGCGTATTTCATTATCTATTTTATTGTATTGGGCAGTGTTCTTCGCTTGTCTCCTTTCTTCCATTTTTTCTAAAATTGTGTTCGTTATCCATTTTTGTTTTTTGTTCTTTTCTCTTTTGGGTAAGGTGTATAAATAATATAAATAAAACATATTTTTTTTTAAAAATTGACCCAAAAAAAAATAAAAAAGTAAATTGTTAAAAATGTCTACCACGGTTAGTCCAATGTCAAGGGAGATAAGATTGTATCGAATTGAGGAAATATTTTATCTTCAAGTGTTTTCTTTTTAAACAGGTCAGGTTAATAATTTATCAATAAATTGGAGGTTCCAAACAGGATTCTTATTCAAGGTGAATCTCTTCTTCTCTCCATCTCCATCTCACTATTATTTTTACCTATTACATTCAGTGTCTTATCAAAGACCTGATACAGAATCTTTGAACAAATTTAAACGGTAGCTTATAGTCACACAGTGTGAATAAAACCCTATGAATGCAATATCCTCTATCATTAAACAACACAATTAAAAGAATTAGTACGTCGGTAAACGAAAGTAACACAATGAATATACAAGAATATGATATATATATATATATATATATATATATATATACACATATATGAAAAATGTTTAAGTCGAAGAGACGTTTACCATATTGGAAAAATTGGTAAACGTTTGTGTCCCTAATGTACTTTAACAAATCCGAGACAAAAGCTAAAAAATCGGCCAAAATCGGGACAGTAACAAATCCGGGACAAAGGTTGAAAAAAGGGTAAAAAATTGGGACTGTCCCGGAAAAATCGGGACGTCTGGTCACCTTACTTAACATCGCATAATTTGAGGGTTTTATTTTTAGCTGCTACTTGTCCTTTGACTTTTGCTCAAACTAGTTCTTTTAGATTTAAGTCTAAATGGTAGAGTGGTAGTCTCAAACATCTTTGACCATGTTCTTGTTGTCTATATAAAATATTTGTGTCCGTTGTGTCTTCTTTACAATGGAAAGCAATTCAGGTTTCAGGTGTATGTCGTTAAATGGTATGTGTTCCTGCGTGAGCCACATCTCTATTTCATCTTTCGCACTCGATGATGTTGCGACTTTATCTTCTTGTACAACTACGTTGTTTTATGATGCATTGTTCGTTATTAAACAAATGGGTCGATCTAATAATGTTGGAAGAACAGTTTACGCAATCCACTCTCTAAATACCTGGTCTTTCATCTCGGAGTGATAATCCCGATTGTCTGTCGACTTTAAAACAAAAATTAGTTCAACATTCTGCATTAGCCCAATTATATCTGCTACCTGCATGTGCAACTATCAAGTGCTGTCCTTTGGTCCGATCTTTTAATACTTCCATCAAATAACTGCCATTACTTTTCGCTTGTGTGCTGAGCATTGATCCATGTTTCATCTAAATATACAATAGCATCCATCTATTATCCTTTCGAGCCGAAGACGACATGTAGGACAAAAGTTCAAGACTCTGGATGTTTCGGTATCTTTCATGTTAATTGTCAGGTTTTGCAAAACTGCAGTGCATCTCGCCACATGTACCTGTTTTAGGAAAACACTCATTTACATCTATGATGGGATGTGCGTATCCAAACCAGGCTTAACTGGATCGATAAGTAATCAGTTTGTTTATTTACCGACTGGTTACCAGAGCCACTTATCTACACTCACTTTGACCTGTGACATGCAGGAAATCTTTTTTTCTTTCTTGTTGGCATAGTGAGTATCGCTGCACTATGTTTTGCACTTTAGTTTTCACCACGCGTTTATCTGGGACTGCTTTTTGTAGCTCTTGGTTCTCTCCGACATTCCAACAAGGCAGTAACTATGTGTAGTCTCTCGTGATGTCAACCTTACTAAAATAGTTATTTTTTCTAACAGAAGTTGCATTATATTATCTTTCTTATAGGCTCAGAGGTTTGTATTACATTTTTCTTCTTTTAGATCCAAATGTGGAATTAAGGTTTCCTTCTTTTAAATCCAAAGGTTGTATTAAGTTATTCTTCTTTTAGGTTCAGAGCTTCATATTATATTTTCCTTCTGTTAAATCCAGAGGCTGTAATTAAGATAATACAAATAACTAAGATACTATAACGTAATTATCATTTTGATAATTGAAGGAACTGTTTTATATAGTGTAGATTGTCGTATTCTTATGTTGCAAATTATCAGGTTAAAGGTCATCCTAGAAGTTCAAACGGCCGTGTGGAAGCACAATGTTTGTGAGTTGCTGGAAAGAATCTTAGAATAAATCTGACAGATTTATTCCAAATGATATTGCTTTTTTAAATTGGATATTTTCTTCTTACGACGAAATAAGGTCGAAAGATGAACTATATTGCAGCAAGAACATGTAAATCTAAGTTGTCTAAGTAATCCAGTACCCATTTACGGCTGGGTGAACCCAGAAGCCGTCTGTCAGGATCGAGCCCAACCTCTTGTCCTTTGTAGTCCAGTTCACTAACCACTGAGCTATCGCTGCTCCCATACGTCATATGGTAGCTACCTACAAAGCTTTTTCTTTTGCATTTTTAAACTGTCCTTGTTACTCTTTTGTGCTCTTAAAAATGTTCTATGTTCTACAATATACGTAAAGCAATGTAAAATAAAGACTAAAGTTTTTTTTAAGATAGTTAAAAATAAATTGTAATCTAAAAATCACAGTTTTAGTGAAGTCTGTTCAAATGAGCTGTGAATGGGCACCTGATTCACTGAGTTGGAGAAAATAAGACAGGCCTACATGTCATAAAATTAATGCAGTAAACATCTTGGTATGGAGACAAGCCGGTATAAGACAAACTTCCTGGCCACTAGCTGGAGTTAGTAGTAAGTATATAGACAACATCAGTGTCTGTAATAGCACTAGAAAGAACTGCACAAAAATACAGTACAGAATAATATTTTATTCACAAATTAATCACTTTAAAAACAAGGCAATTAAAAAAAAAACAGAAAAGAAATTATTTATATGTAACTTTTTATTAATTATTAACAACTGACATCTTTGTCAATTTTAAACATTAACATGTAGAACAATTACTGGCAAATATAACAATTACAGAATACACAAATGAATCAGAGTAACTGTACTTTTATCATTAACATATAATTTTTATAATTATATATATATACACAATACAATAGTTCTTTGTGTATCGCTAATTTAAAATATAAAGACTCAATGTTTTACCCTAGCTTCTTATTCTTCTTTCCTTCCTCATTTGCCTTTCAGCATCAAAGGGATATATAATTTGCGTTCTTTTGCTATTCTGTTCACTTCTGCTGTTTCCTAGTGCTTCTAATATTCCGTCAATCCATATTTTTCGTGGTCGACCCTTGGGTTTGGTTATCTTGTTATGTTTATTGAAGGCTCGTTGTGCTGTGCTTTGATCTTTCTGCCTTGTCACGTGGCCAAACCACTTTATCTGTCATTTCTATATATCTACTAAGGTGGGTTATTCCTAGCTTTTTTCTCAGTTATCCATTTCTGATCTTATTTCGCAGGTTAT
Organism: Megaustenia siamemsis; assembly: GCA_032433765.1. Lineage (NCBI taxonomy): Eukaryota > Metazoa > Mollusca > Gastropoda > Stylommatophora > Ariophantidae > Megaustenia > Megaustenia siamemsis. Next base: position 54,867,111 of record JAVIAB010000124.1, read on the forward strand.
TTACTGTCATTCGTCTAACACAGTTCATCTCAGTGGAAGTTATTTTTCTCATTGTTCTTGGGTCCAGAACTAGCATTGGTAGCACAACGTTGGGATGAATATTGTATTGTAGAGTACCCATTTTACATCTAAAGTTATTTCCTTGTTGGACAATGGTGGTGATACCTGTCCAATGATTTGACAAGCTTAGTTACATCTTAAGTCTATTTCTGCTGTTTGTGAATTATTGTTTGTTACTAGACTTCCTTGGTATTTAAATTCCTGAACTTGTTTTAGTTGTCTGCCGTCTATAGTAAAGTTGATGTTCTGTTTCTCTATTACGATATACCCTGACTAGTTGTTTATTTTCTCAACAACTGCCTCTTTCTTTCTTTGGTCTGTCAAATTTTTGTGGTGTGTCAAAATGGTAAACTATCCAATATATAATCAAGTTACTTATGTCATCCAGTGTCTATATTTTCCCCAGTAACTTTTGTCTGTTCTGAAGTGTACATTGATGTACACATTCTTATAAAATGTCTCCCAGTCACAAATAAAAAAAATCGCAAACCTTCTCTCTCTCTCTCTCTCTGCAATCAGGACTCAATCAGAGCAGAATCCCAGACTCTCACATGATGTTAGCTGTCAGGTTAAGTGTGTTGATCGCCCCCACAGACAGAACATCACAATTAGAGCCCGCCAGATCCACTCTGATTGAACACCCGTTAAAACGTTGCACTGTGTTCTGCGCCAGTGGCCCAGTGCATCCGATTTCAGCCAGCATTTTATTCAGGTTAGCTTTCCTTAGCCTTTGATTGTCCCCAATCTTCCTGTAAGGCAGCAGATGATCTTTTCTGTAGGGGGATTCTGCCCTTAGATGGTTGGCCCTCCCAGGTTTATGAGCACCATCTGCCCGAGTCACTAGAGGTGACTAACACAGACATGCAAACCTTCTTATTTATATAGAATGAATTTCAGATTTCAAAAGTGTCTCTTTACTATTCTTACAAAGGGTCATCTTAATGAAAATGTTATTGCACCTTAAAGGACAACAAATACGACCAAATATAACCAAAGTGTGCATTTATACTCCCAGTTTGGTCAAAATATAATGACGTAAACCAAAATTACAGTCAAAATATGCATTTACATATTGAAACATCACCAGTGTTCAGAGAAGCATTAAACATGTTGAAATTTTCAAAAATACATGTCAGGGAAAAAAACATGACATGTCATAAAAATCCTAGCCCTAATCATATAGACAACTTAAAAAAAATATGTAATTTAAATTGAAAAGATAACATATTTAAAATGGATGATTTTCATTATCGGTCCAAGATGGAGAATGGTTTTTCTTCATCCTGCTATGGATGATTGATCAGTGGCCTAACAAGCCACAATCATGAAACACCCATTGTTATTGAAACATAAACTCGAACACTTAAATAGACTATAATCAAGAGAAGAAAAGAAGGTGGTTATATGTTGGCCATGTGATGAGAAGAAACATCAAGAGAATCTCAAGGCAAGCCCTCAAATGGGAACCAGAGGGTTAAAAAAAAAGATGACCTAGAGAAACACTAAAAAACATTGAGGTGAGAGCCAACAACAGCAGGCATCAGCTCCCTCACCAAGATTGAACAACTTGCCTGGAACAAGGATGTGTGGCAAGATACAATGCAAGTTGTGTGCTAGGTCCGACACTTGATAACAAAGAACATCGGGCATAGTGTCTAGAATTTCTGCCACAGGGTGCCATCTTTAGCTTTAAAAGACAATAGATAGATATTTAAAGCAATTGATAAGCTATTGAATGTGCCCTTGAGTTTGGAGGTAAAATGTTATGATTCAATTTACAAGCCCATTGTCTAGTTCAAACATGACACACCCAACAAACAACGAAAACAATTAATGCTTAAAAACAACCAATTTTTAATGGTCATACAACAATCCATTCTGCATCTGCAGATGCAATACAAATTGGGACATATGTCACATTAAATAGTGGATTATTTACCAATCTACTTATTACAACTTGGCACAAATGCCCAATAAAATAATGAATTACTAGAATGAATAATGAGGATAAAAAAAGTCTTATTACCAAAATTAGGAGGAAACATTTTGTTGTCCATGCCGAGAGAAGGGAACTTGACTTATGCATCGCAAATCCGTAGAGAAGGGAATTTGACTTATCCATCACAGCTGCACAGAGAAGGTAACAGCTGTTACAAATTGTTACAAGTGAAAAGAATGATGGACGAAGAAACAGAGGGAAAGAGAAATAAAATACCAGAGAGCTTAAAAGAACAATAAACAGGGAATCAACAGCAGAATTGGATAGGCAGAAAATTGTAGAGAGACATGATTAGTCACTTGTACCAGTAAGTTTGGTATTTGAAGATTTATATGAAAACTAATGAGTCTCTTGTCAAACTATATCCACAGAGGAGTTAGCATTCTCTTTTGAAGCAACGGCCCTTGAATCTGCATCAAGTACAGCAATGTCCTTTTTGCCTGTTGTTTTGTCCAAATGCTTTCTCACTGCCTCGTAATTTCTCTTGGACTGGGTAGAAGTGATATGGAAAAAAAAACAATTAAATACACATTGCATATAAACTAGACAAACATGGATAATCAAATGGAAAAGCAGGTATCTTAATAAAGCTTGATAATTGAGTTCATCATCAGCAGTCACATAATAATGGTGGTCATTGGGGCACAATTTTCCTCCAGCCTTCAAGATTAAGAGCTGCTTTTTGAGATTTGAAGAATTTATCCTGTCCATTCTCTGATGTTGTCTTCCCACTGCTTTATTATACTAAGCTAGTATCAATCATAATAAACCTTTCAAGCCCTTTTGGGTGCTTAAGCCACAGACAAGATCTCTTCATCCATCCTTATTCTTGGACATTTTCTCTATTGCCTCCTAGCCAAGACCAATTTTATTGAGGATTTCCGTGACATCTACTGGTATTTCTGAGCCTTCTCTGTTTTCTCACCTGAGTCTAGTTCATTACCCTCATTGGAAGTGGTTTCAATTTGTGATGGTACACAAAATGTAAAATTTTGTTTTTAGTGAAAGCAAATATTTTTTTATGAATGATATTCTAGTAGTTACCACCCATAACATAAAGACAAAAAATTAGCAAATCTGAGAGTTTCCGGAGATACAATATTCAATCTTTAAGCACAAAATTTGTGATACAGCTTCTTCGAATCACTTTGAATGTATGTATGAAGGAGTGTGTGTATTCTATTTTCTTGGAAAGACACACTTGAGCAAATAAACCAAAGTATCAGTGACAAACAACTGTACTCAGCCAGGAAAGGAAAGGCATTCATGAAGACCACACAGAGCTGTATTCCCCCAAAAAGATATCCAAGAGAAGTGGATGTTCCTTCTATGCCTCAACAGCAGTGATGCTTGGGATACATAAAATAAACTTGTATGTACATTTTGATATTTGAGTTTTCAAGCACTGGTGACAGTTGGGTACGAAAATACATAAATTCATCCTTTGTGAAAAATACCACTGAAATGAACACTAGGTGGGTCTAGTGGTCTATTTATCTTCATAATTTCTTTCTTGGATGTGCTAATTTTCCATGCTACACATACAGAATGGGGTGATATTATATGGCGTTTGTGTATATCTCCATTTTCACGTATTAAACTTTCCTTATTTACAAAAATTACTTAAAACAGTGAGGCACATTCTGAGCTTACCTCACATTCTGAGCTTACCTCACATTCTGATATTTACAACCATACCTCACTCCTATTGTTAACCCAACTATACCAATCAATTTATTGTTTGTTCCAAACATGTTTCAACATGGTTGGTACATTCCAGCAACTGTTCCACAATCATTTCTAGTATTTACTATGTCAAAAGTCTTTCCTAATCTATGTTCGGTTTTCTGCCACAATCACTAAATCTGTCACTCCATTATGATCAAAATAATACTTTTTAAGTCACTGATCTGTGTGACAAATGTTTACTTTTTAACCTGTCAAGACTAGTTACAAGCAACAGTATCTTCCAACAGAGTAAAATTAACATAAGGATAACCTCCACCATTAAGGGCAATATGGTGTTAGTGTTTATTTTTCCAATGGTGCATTTTATGGGTAATGTAGTTAGTATAATGCCACGGTACATAAATTCTTTCCACATAATTCACCACAGCCTGCATCACCCATTTCAGTTCATTATGATCTGCGGCACTCGAACTATATTCCAACTTTTTAATTAGCTATTTTATATAATTTTCTGTAAACATTCTTCACTTGAGAGTTCCTTCTTTATGAGGTATTTACAAAATAAATTGTGTTAGAGTGTGATTTGTCATTTGGATTAGCAGTGATTATCGTCTGTGTTGGTGCAAAACATTAATTCTAGAACCTTCTAATCTATAGCATGCATACTAACCACTTGGCCACTAAGGTTTCATAAGATAGTATAATGGCTACTAAGTTAAACCTATTCTTAAAACAATATGTGTAATCCATTAGGGCAAATGTGTGTCTTCTTGAAAAGTGATCTCTTCTATTCTGTTCATAGAACCAGTTTCATTGCAGTTGGGGCATCCCTATATCTGCTTCACTGCCCATTCCAGCATGTCTTGAAGCATATGCATTTAGGTCAATTAATTCACTTTAGAGCCATCAAAGAGCTGCATCCACTCCCACTGCAGAGACAGTCAACCTTCTGTAGCACACTTTGTCTGAGTCTGTCACCAACACTGCATGATCCATATTGTGTGTAGCCAAGCATTTTATTGCTGCCTTTGCTACTTCTATCTCCATTCTAATGCTGCGCATGGTAGTTCTACAATTGCCAGATTCCTTAGCCACTTCTATGCCATGTTGGTATGCCACAACCGTTGTGCCGTCCATGCAGATGATGGGGTACTGAGGTGATGACACTTTTTCTATAGATTCACTTAATACAACCTTGGTAGCTCCAGTTGCGGCCCTTCCTGCCAAGTTGAATAATTACTTTAATTAATAATCATAGAATCATTCAAGTTAAAACCAAAACTATGAGATAAATTGCACTGCATTCTTGTGACTGAAACTCATTCATTACCTCTTTTCTATCCTGCTTATTATAAACAGTCAATTTTGCTAACCTGAGACTACTACACTTGAGACCATCCCAAAAGTGTTCAAAAGATAGTAAAAAACATGCTTGCTGATGTTTCTAGCATTTCATTCATTAAACACAACCTTCATCATCACCTCTTACTCATGTAGCTAAAGTTTATTCCAAGTTCCTACAGTCTTTGATTTGCAATTTCATCATATTCTCATCTAAAAAGTGATCACTGTGTGAGTCAGTATGTCTCCTTTGTCCTCTGTTGATCTAACAACTATAGTGTTCTCTGTTGATCTAACAACTATAGTGTCCTCTGTTGATCTAACAACTATAGTGTTCTCTGTTGATCTAACAACTATACTGTCCTCTGTTTATCTAACAACTATACTGTCCTCTGTTGATCTAACAACTATACTGTCCTCTGTTGATCTAACAACTATAGTGTCCTCTGTTGATCTAATAACTGTAGTGCCCTCTATTGATCTAACAACTCTAGTGTCCTCTGTTGATCTAACAACTATAGTGCCCTCTGTTGATCTAACAACTATAGTGTCCTCTGTTGATCTAACAACTATTGTGTTCTCTGTTGATCTAACAACTATAGTGTCCTCTGTTGATCTAACAACTATAGTGTCCTCTGTTGATCTAACAACTATAGTGTTCTCTGTTGATCTAACAACTATAGTGTCCTCTGTTGATCTAACAACTATAGTGTCCTCTGTTGATCTAACAACTATAGTGTCCTCTGTTGATCTAATAACTATAGTGCCCTCTGTTGATCTAACAACTATAGTGCCCTCTGTTGATCTAACAACTATAGTGTCCTCTGTTGATCTAACAACTATAGTGTCCTCTGTTGATCTAACAACTATAGTGTTCTCTGTTGATCTAACAACTATAGTGTCCTCTGTTGATCTAACAACTATTGTGTTCTCTGTTGATCTAACAACTATAGTGTTCTCTGATGATCTAACAACTATAGTGTCCTCTGTTGATCTAACAACTATACTGTCCTCTGTTGATCTAACAACTATACTGTCCTCTGTTGATCTAACAACTATACTGTCCTCTGTTGATCTAACAACTATAGTGTCCTCTGTTGATCTAATAACTGTAGTGCCCTCTATTGATCTAACAACTCTAGTGTCCTCTGTTGATCTAACAACTATAGTGCCCTCTGTTGATCTAACAACTATAGTGTCCTCTGTTGATCTAACAACTATTGTGTTCTCTGTTGATCTAACAACTGTAGTGTCCTCTGTTGATCTAACAACTATAGTGTCCTCTGTTGATCTAACAACTATAGTGTTCTCTGTTGATCTAACAACTATAGTGTCCTCTGTTGATCTAACAACTATAGTGTCCTCTGTTGATCTAACAACTATAGTGTCCTCTGTTGATCTAATAACTATAGTGCCCTCTGTTGATCTAACAACTATAGTGCCCTCTGTTGATCTAATAACTATAGTGTCCTCTGTTGATCTAACAACTATAGTGTCCTCTGTTGATCTAACAACTATAGTGTTCTCTGTTGATCTAACAACTATAGTGTCCTCTGTTGATCTAACAACTATTGTGTTCTCTGTTGATCTAACAACTATAGTGTTCTCTGATGATCTAACAACTATAGTGTCTTCTGTTGATCTAACAACTATAGTTTTCTTTCCCATCATTTTCATCAATCCCTCATTTTTTTTTTTTTATCAACCCTTTAATCAAGTATTCAATGTGTTTGTTTATGGCTCACTACATCACATTTAATTAATGAGATTGAACTCCTTAGTAAATGTAAATGCATATAAACATACCACAACAATAATACAACTGCAAACAAGTAACACAAATAATTTCAGCTTACCTCTGCATCCACGGAGGCACTAACACTCTCAAACGCAACCTCAAAGTGTGTATTATTCACCACTGGCACCTCCCATGGCTGAGATGCTTCTGTAGATTCTATGATTTGTTCCAAGCAAGCCTCTCTAGCAACCTGCACTAAGTTGCCCAAATCAGCCCCTCTGAAGGAGAACAAAAATAGTATCCTTTTTGAGCTAATCTTCATAATGAAGGTAGTATAATTATTCCAAAATATCATGGTACTAGACATCTTGATAAGGTTTGAGATAATCTAGTTTCAAAAGTATATAAAGTTGTTAGAGAGTGTTTTATCACAGTACTCAGTTGTTGCATTTAGAAGGGGGGGGGGGGGGGGGGGGGGAGAGAAAGAGAATGTTCTACCTCACTGTTATCACTTCTAACTAAATGAGTCAGGAACCAAATTTTATTATTTCAGGCTTCCAAAAGAATACTAAATTGCTAGCTGCAGGAGCACTGACCCGCAAACCTTCATTGCAGGCAAACATCATTTTGACTTCATGTTGCTCCTCACCTATGTAAAGTTGTAACCATATAGATTTTTTTTCCTTTTTCTTTTCATCCTTATCATTAGCTTGTAGCAGCGCTGCATTTTAATGCCTTTAAAACCATTCTTTATTTTCAACAGGGTTGATTATTCTGCCCTTCAGGGAACAAACCAATTAATTTTAAGTCATGAAACCAATGTATGTTGTTGTCAATAATTCATTTTCATGGTATCAAAAATAAAACTAAAGAAGCAACAAAAATTTGGTTTAAAAAAAAAAAAAAAGGACATATAAATGTAATAAAGGTAAAATTAACATTTCACACATTTTTATATTTAAAAAGTGTTATTTTTATTTTATAGTTTAAAAACTGAAATCAATACTGTAGGGGTGATACAAGTTTAATCTAATTAATTTCAGTTATTGTTAACATTGCTGATAACAGAACATGTTTTGTGCACTTTCTGCTGTGATTATAATTTTTTTTCCAACACTGCAAATCAGTCCTCAACTAAACCCAGATAAAATAGTATCCATAACTATGTGAATTATACTCAGCATATCTGATATGAGAAGTTCACTTTTATTACTATGCCAATACTCATAATCCTTGATGACATTAGTGGTTAATACATCTGCTTCCTAAGCGGAGTGTCAAGATTCAATTTACAGAAGTGGTGGATTTTTTGAACCAATAAGGTTCTGGGGCTCAGCCTCTAAATGGACACCAGATATTTTTTTGGGAAGTAAAAGCAGCCTGGTGTGATGCTGGCCACATAACCAAAAAATATGTCACAGATCATAGAAAAATATTATCACTAACACCATATTCCCCATATACCTAACAAGACCTGGAAGGAACCTTTACTTTTAACACTCATAAGAGTTTTAAAGTCTTTATTATTGCAATAATTTTATTGCAACCAACAGACTTCCGAGAAACCAATTACTTTATTAATCCAACAGATATACATATAAGAAACCAATTACTTTATTGCAACCAACATACTTATAAGAAACCAATTACTTTATTGCAACCAACATACTTATAAGAAACCAATTACTTTATTGCAACCAACATACTTATGATGACTTCTCTATCTGTGAAAATGGCTGGGAACATCTGGCAAGTGATCGCACATCATGGAGAACATGTATAAGAAATGGTATAACATCACTTGAGACTATGCTACAGCAAAACTTAGAAGAGAAAAGACTCATGAAAAAGGATGGAAAACCCTGTGGATCAGTGGGCCTGACTTGTTCATTCTGTGGCCGTGTGTGTTTGTCAAACATTGGTAGAATTAGCCACGAGAGAAGCTGCTCGACAAAAACAAAACCTAATAAAAATACACAAAAGCCTCCACTAGACCGTCTGACAAGACGAAAAGAGCCATATATACTTAAGAGAAACCAATTACTTTATTGCAACTAACAGACATACTTACGAGAAACCATCACATCTCTTGTCATTTCCCATCTTCTGAAGGTCAACATCACTTGCCAACTTAGGTCTTGTTCCATTCTGGAAGAAATTTATCATTATTAGTTCATGTATATATGTATATAAACTATAGGTGTATTATTTTGCTATTAATTAAAAGTAAATAAAATAATATTTTCTCACATTTAAGCAAATGCTTCCTTTACTCTCTTAGAAGTAGTGTTCATCATCATTAAGTGCCGTCTCTGCATCGAAGGTTGGCTACCATGAAGCACCATTCCACTATGTCTTTTGCTTTAATGGTGCATATTATTAAAGGCTGATTTGTCTATCTTTTGATGTTGCTCATCCATTTTAGTATTGGTCTGTCTTTGCCTCTTTTACCTTTATTTTCCCTTCCAAGACTACTTGTAGTAGGCTGTTGTGTCTTTTAACATGCCTCAAAAATCTCATTTGTCTTGTTTGAATTGTATCTAATATTTTTCTTTTAATTTTTAGTTTTAAAACTTCATCGTTTTTTTTCCATCCAATTCTTCCTATTCTTCTATAAATCCACATTTTAAAGGCTTCAATTTTGTTTTATGTTTTCTAGTCTAATGTCCATGTTTCCGTACCATACAGGAATATTCAGAAGATGAAACATTTTGCTATTCTTTGTTTTAGCCCTGATGTTATTTGTTTTGATGTTAGTATATTTTTCATGGCATTAAAATTACTTTTTTGCCATTCCTATTCTTTAGTTTATTTCAATTTTACATTTTCCATCACTGGTATAGTATGCCCAAAGTAGTTGTAGCTCTGAACTGTCTCCAGGTCTATTCCTTCAATTTTGATATCCACTTGTAGGTTTTGAGTATTTTCTTTGTTTACGATCATAGTTTTAGTCTTTTTGATATTCATATCTAATTCATATTTTTGCTTGTCATGTTTATTTCATTAAGTAATTGCTGCAGATCTTTAGGATTTTCTGCTAGTAATACAGTATCATCAGCATATCTGAGGTTATTGATCTTTCCATAAGACCATCACATCAGAAGTAGTGTAGTGTTGTAAAAAAATCACAATTTCACAATTTAAGTATTGTGGATTTAATCCAGATGGATACGTTCCTATAGAACATGCAGCAGATATAGGTACATAGCCCCCAAAATTAGTGAAGGCACTAATTTAAAAGAAGATTCTATTCCTGTCTTTTCTACCATCTATTGGGCCACAGACCATCAAAATGAGTTTCCCCATCTTTTTTGTTCTTTGCTGTCTTTTAAAATAATTTCCAGGGATAATTTATCTTTGTGATATCTGTCTCGAGTTTCATATCCATGTGTTCCTGGGTCTTACTAGTTTCCTCTTTCCTTCCAAAGGGGTTCCAGGTAAGAGCTTGTCTAGTAATGCTTATTGTTCACTTTTGCAGTATGTCCCCTACTTATCCTCACCATCTTTTCCTTATAATATTTTCAAGTGAAGGTTGATTTCAAAGAACTGTGAGAACATCATGTTATCTTAATCTTACACCTTTCATCCTTTAGGTAACATCAGTTGCCACACAGAACTTGCAATATACTTTGCCACAAGTTCTTATTCTCCACACCTGCTCGGGACACACTTTTTAACTGAAATGACCTATATCACATTGACACAAATTAGACCCTTAATAAGACACAAATGAGGCCCTTCCTCTGACAAAAAATATGGTGTTTCTAACCAACATTCAGAACGTTTCCCCAACTTGCAGCTATAAAAACAATTATTGTTTATATAATGCCGCCAACAGTGTCCTGCCTGTTGTTTCAGTTCATCTTGCAAATTTTATAAAATAACAACTGCCGTCTATAGCCGTGTGTTGATGACTTTCACTTTTACCGACGCCGTGTGCACAAAAATATGTTTCAACTTCGAATCCAAATTTAACAAAATTGAAACGATTAAAAAAAAATTATGACTTTCACTTCTACTTACCAAAATTATTAAATTGTATAGTTGTATAAACAAACATATATTCAAAATGTTAATAGGAGAGAAAAAATGTAGTGAATTAAGCGCATCGTAAAATATTATTAATATCACTTATGAACACCATTGCTCCGAGCATAAAAACATAGATCTTCTCCAGATACACGTTTAACAAAACTGGAGTTTTAACAAATTAAGACTTTCACTTTTACTCACAGAAATTATTGAACTTTACTGCTGCCTTAAAAAAAGTCTAGATTCAAAACATTAATATGAGAGATCAAATGTCATGAACTAAGTGGAGCTTAATATAAAATATATAGCCGCTATGTAATTTTACGGCAGCAACGGGTTAGACAAATATTCCGATCAGACTTCACAAGAGAGAAATCCATATTTGATGTCACAACTGCATAAAACTATGGTAGATGTTTTAAAGAGCAAGCGTTCAGATGTGTCTCAATCTCATTAAGGGAGCATATGCCTACTATCATAGCCTCTCTTGTCAGTGTTGTTCCTCTCAGTATTTCAACTAACTGCCATTTTAAAGCACTTTACAACTTTAGTTTTCTCATCATCAGAATAACTGAAAAACACATGCACTTTTGTACAAGAAGCATGGGCTGTAAAGAGTAACAAGCTCACAGATGGAACCATTTAAATGAAAGTTAAGTCAATTACTAAAGCTACACAATATTGTCAACAATGGATGCACCCACAACACAGAATCCTTAAAGTGGAACCTTCTATTGACTTAACAATCCTGTGTGCACTTAGTACAATGATCTATCTACTTGAAGGAGCTGAAAGTAATCAATGCCGAACAAATCCAGCCATCATGTCCCTCTCCAGTGAACCATCAAGGAGAGATATATCTTTATCAGTATATATCAGTATATCTTTCTTGTTGAGCTACAAAGTTCCCACTAGGGAAACTGCCCAAAGGAAGTCAGATCTTTCACTGCCAAGAACTACAGAGTAAACAAAACTAGTTTCACACTAAATATCAATCCAATTTTTTAAATAAAAATTGCAGCTCAGGTAAACATTGAAATAAATTGTTTATCACAATAATGATTCAATGATTTCAGTTTTGTCCTGTTCATTTTATTTAAGTGATATCTGCTTCATGTCATAGTATAAAAAAACTTTGTCCAGGCATTATAATGTTCTAAAAAAAATTAATTGATTAAAAACCTAACATACCTTAGTGAGAGCTCTCAATATCTCTACTCTTCCTTCTGGGGTAGGCAATCCAACATAAATTATCTTATCCATTCGGCCAGGACGCAAAAATGCTGGATCAAGTCTATCTAGAAAAGTAAAACCACAATTTTTCTTTCAATCATCTACTACTTTCTCTTGTAAAGAAGTGGGGAGTGAAGAACAAGACAAAGAACATAAAATTATAATAAATGTTTTGTGAATAATTTAAAATGTCAACACTAATACTGAAACAAAATTTAAAGACATGATTAGAATCAGCAGAAAAAGGGGTCATTTAGTTATACATAGACATAACAATAGTTTTCTTCTTATTCTTCTAAGCATTCACCGGTTAAGTGAACATGGATGTGCTGTGTCACTAGTTTATGACAACGTAACAATAACTGTGCCTTTAGGCCTGACGCAACCACCTTTAGCATGGGTAGACTTGCTTAAAAATTGTTGCCCAGACAGAGACCATTTTTGATCTACTCTTTTTGACTTTTAACTGCCAAAGGACTTTTAACACGAGCCTGTCTCCCAAAGTATAAATGGGATGTACAGCACTGTGGTAACATCTATCAGCAGTTGTTTTCTTGACAGTGATATATTGGGTAATGAGACACACAAGAGAGAATCATCATCATCGAGTGCCATTCCGCCCTGTCTCTTACTTTGATGGGACAGGTTGTCCATCTTTTGATGTTGCTTGTCCATATTAGTCTTGGTCTGCCTCTGTCTCTTTTACCCTGTATTTTCCCCTCCAAGATTACTTTTAGTAGGCTGTTGTGTCTTTTAACATGCCCCAAAAATCGCATTTGTCTTGTTTGAATTGAGTTTAGTAGTTCTCTTTTAATTTTTAGTTGTTTTAAGACATCGTTTGTTTTCTTTTCTTTCCATCCAATTCTACATATTCATCTATATATCCAATTTCAAAGGTTTCAATTCTCTGTTTTGTTTTCTTGTATAATGTCCATGTTTCTGCACCATATAGGAATGTTGAGAAGACATAACATTTTGCTATTCTTAGTTTTAGCACTGGTGTTATTTGTTTTGATGTTAGTATATTTTTCATGACATTAAAAATACTTTTTGCCATTTCTATTTTTTTATTATTTCATTTGTACATTTTCCATCACTGGTTACAGTATGTCCAAGGTAGTTGTAGTTCTGAACTGTCTCCAGGTCTATTCCTTCAATTTTTATATCCACTTGTGGGTTTTGAGTATTTTCTTTGTTTATGATCACAGATTTAGTCTTTTTGATATTCATATCTAATCCACATTTTTTCCTTGTCATGTTTATTTCATTAAGTAATTGTTGTAGATCTTTAGGATTTTCTGCTAGTAGTACAGTATCATCAGCATATCTTAGGTTATTAATTATCTTTCCATTAATGTTTAGGCCTGGCATCTCTGATGTTTTTAAAGATTTGCTCAGTGTATAGATTGAACAAGTTTGGTGATAGGATACATCCCTGTCACATTCCTCTTTTATAATCAATGGGTGTAGTGTTCTCTTTGTTATATTTTATTATTGCTGTTTGCTTCCAGTATAAATTACATATTAGTTGTATGTCCATGTTATCTAGATGTATCTCTTTTAGGCATTCTATAAGTTGTTTGTGGTGTACTCTATCAAAAACTTTACAATAGAGAATACTTCTAGAAATCTAACAACAAGACCCCCCACCGTCACACAGTATGGTTTGTGTACTCCAAGTATTTCAATATGGAGAATGCAGTCTGTCTTATATTTCTAGAACTACAACAGAGAATGGGAGCCACAATAGCTCAGTGGTTAGTGAACTGGACTACCACGGACAAGGGGTAGGGTTCAATCCCAACCGACGGCTTCCGGATTCACCCAGCCTTAAATGGGTACCAGATTTTTTTCTGGGAAAGTAAAGCAGCATGGGCATAATACTGACCACATTACCCCAAAAATCATGTGCTGAAGGTCTGTAAAATATAGGGCCACTAACACAATATTTCCCTATACGCCACTTGGCGTGATGGGGGTACTTTACTTTACAACAGAGAATACTTCTAGAAATAAAAAACAGACTGCATGCTCCATATTGAAAGACTTAGAATATACAAACCATACTGTGTGGTGGTGGTGGGGGGTGTGTGTGTGTGTCTAGAGGTAAGACATCGGCCTATGTCGACAAGGAAGAAGGTTCTGGAGAGTTGAACAATCTCGTTATAGGTGATGCAATTTTTTCATTTCACATCAGTAATCTCTTCATGGCACTACCCTCCTCTGGTTTCTGAGTACTGAGATGCTATGTCAGGCCCTCTTAGATCACAGCAAAAAAAACCGAGATCCTGGGTGCACTTTGCACAGTTGGAACCTATGGCAGTGTAGTGGCATCTACATACTGAGACCTGACGACTATCCCTTTTGGTTGATAACTGTGGAAAAATATGAGGTTCCATGTGCACTTTGCATATGTTAAAGAATCCATGGCAGTTATAATTATATGAAGGCCTCAGTATCACTGCAAATGAATGACAATCCATAATTGCTCAACCGCCCGTGCCAGTGGAATCATCCGAATTAACATCTCATTGGATATCCAAAGGAAGAAAGACTGCATGGGGACCATCATAGCTACTGCAGCACATGCCAAAAGACAAAAAGCCAAGCGGTACTGAAAATGAACACAGCTGAACTGTCCTTAATCGTACAATATCATTCTTCATCGTAAGCAGTCTGAATATAGAAACACCATCTGGATGAATAGCACAACTCAGAGTGTGCACTGAGCACTAAATTCAGCAGCACCGGCACAAAGTCGGACCTGGAATATAAGGAAACTGCAACAAGGAACACTTAAAACAGTGGCTCAACAGTTCCTGCCACCTATCCATCACATTGACCATGGCAGTTAAAAATCCAAAAGAGCATACCAAAATGGCTACTGTCCAGGCAAAACTGTTAACTAATTAAAACAAATCTACCCATACAAAAGTGACATGCCTGCACCCACCCCGCTCAAATCCAATTGCAAGGTCTTTACTGATACCATGGAGATTGTGCATTTTAACTGAAACCATCTTTGGTGCTTTCACAAGCATATGACAGTAATGCAACTACAGGAAATGTCAGAAAGTACAAGCTGAGAGAATGAATATGAGCAGCATGGAGGTGTCTAATGTACAATGAAGATGATCAGTCAACCAAACTAAACTGTTACTACCAGCCTGATCCTATTACTCCACACCAACATAGTGAATTGTACACAATTTTACTCCATTGTTCTTTCTTATAAGCCATTTTATGACTTTTCTTAAGAGTTTCCCCTTTACAGTCTTTTATACATGGTGAATATATTTTATAGTGAATATATTATATATTTTTCTGTCACTTCTTTGCAATATGGACTTTGGCAGGCCATTAGATCTTATGATATGCTCATGTCAGCAAAATCACTCTTTCTTTTCTAATGTAAGATTTACTATATTAAAGATAAATATATTACAGATTTGACAAAACATACATTAGAATAACAAAATATAATAAAAATGAACCTAGTCTATTTGTTGCTGCAATAACATAAACTTCAGATCTTTGTTCTAATCCAGACATTTCCAACAGTAGTTGATTGGTCACACGGCTTGTTGAACCATCCTTGAAAAACACGTAAACAAATGTTTAATCACAAGTGCATTCTGTCAAAAAATTTTAGAATTTCAGAACCTCTTCAACAACAACAAATGATGGCACTAAAAGTATGTAATACAACAAAATAATAAAATTTAGAAGTAACTGGCAATCAAATTCAAAGAAAAGATAATTTGTTATATTTATTTATGTTAACTTTTACTTTTTCAATTTCACCTTTTAAGATAACATTTTAAAAACATTAATAATGTGAAAGTGTTAAATGCCAAAATTTTGTTTATGTTACCCATCTGGTTTACTCAGACATCTGAATGCAACAATTTTACAATCAGGAAAACAACTAAATTTTTTTAATTAAAACACAAACCATACATTAACAGTATATTTATTTACCTTCCTTCTTTCATGGAATACAAAATGTGAGTAGCTTATTCTTAATGTTTTCTCAAACAAGTATGAATCATCACATTAAAATATGTACATATACATGAAAACATATAACATATGTAAGCTGAGGTAAGATGTTTTCAAAGAATACTAAAAAAGAGACAAAATATGAAATCATGAAAGGGTGAGAGTATCACCACTTCTGAGCCTCTTCCTGATCACAACAGCTTCAGGCTCATGTAGGAACCCACATGATGTATAGAGGAATGAAATGAAAACAGTGACTCAAAGTTGTCTGCTGGTATCAGAATCAGTGAAATGGAATTTTATCAAAATTCATCTCCACCTCTGCATGCTGGCCATGGAGTACACAATAAAGATGCTCTAACAAAGGCTGAAACAAATAAATTAAAAAAGCTTACTTTTAACACCAGAAGGAAGCAATCATGATTTTTAACAATGCTAGAGAAAAAAAGATAAGCTTGTACAAAAGAGTTGGAGAGAAGTTTGGCAGAAAGTCTACAGCAGAATTAATAAACAGCTGTTGAAGTAGAAATATGTGGAGAGACAGTATCTCATACTGTTTGTATCATACTGTGTGATGATATTAAATATATTCTGTTACTTACATCGCTTCCAGATGACCTCCTAGGACAAATGGAATCAATTTCATCAAAGAAGATAACACAAGGGGCCAGACTGCCAGCTCTCTTGAAGAGGTCCCTCACATTTTTCTCACTTTCTCCAACATACTAATTAAAATGTAGAAAATATAAATTGTCATATTTTTACTTATATCCGCATAAAAAAAAACACACAAACAAAAATAACCAGAAAAACTGCTGACAAATAAATTGTAGTCAACTAATTGTTACAGCGCAGGATAAATATTTGTAACGATTTACACGTAAAAAAAAAAAATGGAGATGTATACCGTTAAAATTAAAGTGAAACACAAGCTACTGAATAGTAAAATAGATAAAAGTCTCATTAAAAATATAAGTAGGGCAGATTCCTGCTGTCAAAGCAAAGATCAAAACACAAAGACAGTGTTTTAATATATATACAAAATTATAACACAGATAGAATTCATTGGCCATGCTGAAAGACATTGGATGTCATGTTTCTCCCATAGCCCTTCTAAAGTATTATTTTTCCAAATATTTGTATTAAAATGTCAATAAATGTAATTTTGTCCAAGTTACACAGGTTTAATTTTGAGCACAGGACTTTGACAAACACAAATCCACGTCACTTCTTCGGATGATAGAGATGGGAGTTAAGATGGGCACAGTCAGAAATGTGAAATTTAGTGGGCGTGTGAGAAGACTCATCAACCAACACAGAACTGGAGTCGTCAGTTGCTGAACACTGCGGGACTTGCTGAGGAGGGGATCTGAGCACGTATGGACATGTTCGGAGTACAATGATGATAATCCTTCTTTGGATGATAGAGATGGGAGTTAAGATGGGCACAGTCAGAAATGAGAAACTTAGTGGGCGTGTGAGAAGATTTATCAACCAACACAGAACTGGAGTTGTCAGTCGCTGAACACCCAGGGACTTGCTGAGGAGGGGATCTGAGCACCTATGGACATATTTGGAGTGCAATGACGATGACCCGCAAATAACTCAGTAATTTTGAGTAGTAAGGACATTATTTTTGTTTTAAAAAAAAATTATTTAAAATGAAGTGTCATAATCTAAGGTTAAAGGATGCTGAATTGCTAATGACATGTGATTTACATCAAACTGAATGTCTGCATCGTTTTGTCCCAACTGATTCCACTTCAGCATTGAATTTTTGGGAATCAGGTTGCCTTCCCTCTTTGATCCTATTACTCGCTTGGCCAGATTAGTTAGTAATTCCAAGTCCACCGCTGAAGGTACAGACTGGATTCAACGATCTTAGTGCATGCCGTCAGCTATGAGTCGATAATTATTTTCAGCCCGGGTTCATCTGGATGCCTTTAATTCTGAGTTCCTCTATTTATATATTAGATGGCAATATGCAGTCAGATGTGAAAGATCAAAAAGAAGCTCTCTATTCTGCCTTATGTCAAACTTTGGTAGTAATAAAACTGAAATGCAAAATAAAACCGATGTGAAGAATCTGGAAATAAAATTTGAGATTTAATTTGCAATAAAAGATGGAGAATTGAATATTAACACTTATCATTTGTATTACATTACCTATTTTCCTTATTTTAACAATTCAGTTACTACTTGTAAAAAGTTAACTAAATTGATATATATATATATATAAAAATATTATATACCTTGTTCAACAGTTCTGCTCCTTTAATGTATAAGAAATTTATGCCTGCTTCATTTGCAACAGCCTGTGAGATAACAAGAGACAGTATTACTTTAGTTGTGATGAAAACAAATATATCTTTTTCAAATATAGTATTATAGGTCTTTTTTATAAATATGGACACAAATGAATATGAATTCTAAATCTTAAATGCTATAAATAAAAAATGTAAATCCTTGGTCTGATTAACAAAAATACTTGGAATTCTGAGGCCTAATTGCTGAAAAAAAGATTATGAATTTCATGGACCAACTGTTGAAAAAAACATATTAAAGAAAAAAATATTGAATTGAATAAACAGATAATAAGATGATCAAATGATGAATAACATTATATTTAGTATATTATGAGTGGTATTTGGGAGCCACGATAGCTCAGTGGTTAGTTAGTGAACTGGACTACAAAGGACAAGAAGTAAGGTTCGATCTCAACCGATGGCTTCCAGTTCACCCAGCCTTAAATGGGTACCGGAATTTTTTTCTGGGAAAGTAAAGCAGCACGGGCATAATACCGACCACATTACCCCAAAAATCATGTGCCGAAGGTCTGTAAAATTTATGGTCACTAACACCATATTCCCTATACGCCACTTGGCGTGACGGGAATACTTTACTTTTTTTTATGAGTGTTATTTTCATACAAACAGTACAGAAATTATAAGATTTAAAAGAAAAGACTAACAAGATCAAATCAAGTGTTTTGAATAAAAGTTATAATAAGAGAGTATAACAGAAATGCTTAACAATATTACACTGAGAGAAACGGACAGAAATTCATGTGTAGCTCTGTCAAGATAAACTGTCAGCTATGTTTACTGCTTCATTCTGAATGTAATTTACGTTTGACAAATATATTCAAACAAAACTTTTAATACACCTATAATTTTTATGTTTTCTAAATTTGCCAATGAGAAGTGCACAAGTAATGTTATCAATTCAGAGAATTAGAATGTATTCAAAACAATGAAGAAAACCATTTTTAATCTAAATTTGTTCTAAAATCAGTAACCATTTCGCTAAAAGTTTGTAAAAAATCTGCAAAATGGCATATTATGAAGATAAAGTGAAACTTCCTCAATGATTTTCAACAACAAAAAATTTTTACCAAAAAATCAATGATAAATAGCACACAATTTTATTTTAAAAGAAATTTACTTTTAAAAACTATTTTTAAGACATATATTCAATTTTCTGGGGTGTGTTTAGAATGTGGTGCCTGATAAGCAATGATAAAAGGTTTTTAATACACAACATTGATGAGATGGTTCCATATACCAAAATAGGTGGTTTGCGTGATTTTAAAAAAAAACTTGCAAAATGAAAGAATAAACAAGATAATATGAAGGTACCCTGCTCCACCTCTCCGCGGTACCTCCAGTAACAGACTAACCTGTCTAGTCTAGCCAAGCGAGCAGGGATCGAAGAGGGAAGACAACCCTGTACTCAAAAACGTCGTGCTGAAGTCGGATGTGTTGGGCCGAAAGGCGCAAATATCACAGTGTTACACTGCAAACTACAACACAACACAAACACGTCCATTTAACGGCGGATGACGAAGAGGAAGTCTACAGTCTACGAATACTCTAGAATACTTTAGTCATCGGGCGAACGCAACCAACCACCACCAACCATATGAAGGTAAGTAGGCAGAAAACGTCATTGCCTAATGAAAGATCAGCTTAAGACCAATAATATCATCTGAAAAGGAGGAAGAAATACTTAACATTTTTTATATAATATATTAAGTTAAGTGGGCAAGTATGTGGTGTGGTTTGCTGTAGAACTGTGATATTTGCACACTCTTGACCCAACACACTGATTTCAGCATGGCAGTATCGAGTACTGGGTTGCTTTCACTCTCGATTCCTACTCACTTGGCCAGACTAGACTGGTTAGTCTGTTTCTAGAAGCATTGCGAAGAGGTTGAGTAGGATATATATATATAAAAGTAAAAAGTAAAGTGTCCCATCACGCCAAGTGGAGTATAGGGAATATGGTGTTAGTGACCATAATTTTTACAGACCTTCGGCCCATGATTTTTTGAATAATGTGGTCGGTATTATACCTGTGCCGTTATACTTTCCCAGAAAAAATCTGGTGCCCATTAAGGCTGGGTGTACCTGGAAGCCGTCGATCAGAATCAAACCTGACCTCCTGTCCTTTGCAGTCCAGTTCACTAATAACTGAGCTATTGCTGTTCCCATATATATACATCACGGGACCTCGTTACAGAACTTATAGCTGTGTCCCTTGTTTTAGTGCAGTGCATAGATGATCAAAGCTCCTTATACCTCGGTAAAATATAGTTCCTAAATCTTTTTTAAAATACTTCTTCTGCAAGAACATAATACTGTACTTAGTTATATTAATTTGACAATTTTATATTAATTTCTTAAATATTCACTTTTTATAGCAAATAAAATAAATTAGTAATAATTTATAATGGCGTTTTTAGAGAGCAGCTGATCTGTAATTTTGGCACGTGCCCACAATTAACCCAACCTAGATATCTAGTATTCCTAATGTATTATTGGAAGAAAAGAATTAATGCTTGAAAATAATAACTATGCGTCGCAGAGACATCATTGAAATGTAAATCTATTTTTCGTTCTCCACATTAAAATGTAAAAGAATTGTGACCTACATAGTTATTGTGGATCTGATTTTTAAAACTCTGTGTAACACATCATTTTCTCATAATCAAATTTAAACAGATAGATCACTCTTTTTAACCGGCAATGGTCACAATCGATGATGACTTGTTTAAAACTTTTTTCTTAACCTAAAAGAACATTATCAGCGGTGAAACTTCACAAAACGATGAATGGTATATTAAATTATTAGTCCAGGCAGTTTTCTTATCTTGTTAGAAGAGTAAAAACAAGAATAGTAACATGGAATTTTTATGTCATTTTTTAAATGATATTTTGGGAATTTTTCTTAATTTTGAAAAATCACATCTGCCTGTACTGGGCCTTGAACCTGTGACCTCCTGTCCAGAGGATACTGTCTGGTCTCTACACTACCCAACCCCCATGAGAGCCACGATAGCTTAGTGGTTAGTGAACTGGACTACAAAGGACAAGGGGTAGGGTTTGATCGCAACCAATGGCTTCCGGGTTCACCCAACCTTAAATGGGTACCAGAATTTTTTCTTGGAAAGTAAAGTGGCACGGGCGTAATACCGACCACATTACTCTAAAAATCATGTGCTGAAGGCCTGTAAAATTGATGGTCACTAACACCATATTCCCTATACACCACTTGGCGTGACGGGGCTCTTTACTTTACTTTTTTATCCAACTCCCAACACTTAATAATATAATTCATGAACCTATCCTTCTGGAGGTTTTCTTCCCCAATTTTATTGTCGTATCTAGCCGTTAATCCTGGATCCTGTTTACTGGTAACTTTTGCTCAATATACAAACTAACAAAGCTGTCACAGGTTACACTAAAGCAGTTTTATTCATATAATATTGTTAAAATTACATATACAGTCATCACAGATCACTACATAAGATGGTTTAAGCTGAGACAATAAACAGAAAGTGTAGACTTATTTATTTACCCTTGCCACAGATGTCTTGCCACAACCCGGTGGCCCCACTAATAGAACACCTGCAGCTGTTGTCATCCCTATGGCCTGGTAGAGCTCAGGTCTTCTGGTTCGCTCCTGGGGATGTTTTTGTTTTATTACTTCTCAAAGGAAAACTAGTTTATTCCAAGTAAAATACATAATACGTACATTTAAATCACATTTTTTTTAAGCTGCTGATAACTTTGATAAATGATTAACATCATTTTTAACTGATAACTTAAATCATATTTTTAACTGATAACCAAAATAATATAATTTGTAATAGATCACCTAAATATTTTGTCTGATAAACTTATTTTCATTAAAAACACTGCTGCATTGTGGGTAGTTCTTAGATAAGTAAAGTGACAGTAAACAAATTCTATATTTTAATAAGTAAAGTGACAGTAAACAAATTCTATATTTTAATAAGTAAAGTGACAGTAAACAAATTCTATATTTTAAGAATTATAAACTGAACAAAGGCACTATACTAAAAAGTGAGAAAAGGCCCACATGTGTAACTGTGCAGGATTAAAACTGCAGTACCACAGTTGACAGGTCTAATTGACTAATCAGTAAATATTTTGTAAAAACTGATATCTCAGAATAGAAATATGTTTTACTGTGCTGCAAGCCTCGTTTCAAGTCAATGCAAAATTACAGTAAGTAAATTCCCACATTAATAGTTATTCTGTTTTTGTGTGGATATTTCAGATGTAACTTGTAGCTATTTCTTTCCTCTGGATCTAGTTGGCTTCTCTTTTTTATCATTCTACCAATAAAATTGGAAAACTTGTACTTCTATGCAAAAGAAATTAACTATCTGGTTTGAAAAATTTCATTTTGCCTGTGCTATTTTCTGACACAATAGAAGCCAACTTTATGAGAAAATGTATTCCTGTGACATCCATTGAATATATCAGTGATTGGGTTGTTGGGAAATCTTATAATTGTTCTACATGAAGCAAAATTTTAAAATCTTGTTATCCTATAACTGTTTATAGTTTTTCTATTTTAGTTATTTCTTTTGATGGTGTTAAGATCTGTGCTCATATTATGGTAGAAGTATAGACAGGCCCCCATTTGTATTAGAGTGATGTGCTTATATAACAGCAAATAAAGAAAAATGTAGAGTGAAAAGAAATCTCACCATAATGCAAAGATTAAGTTTCTTTCTGATGTTGTCAAGCCCTCCAATGTCATCCCAGGTTGTGTTAGGAACTAGAATAACATCCTCCTGTTTTGCTGTTGGTTTCACTTCAGTCATTGCTTTCTGGTTTGTGGGGAAAAAAAAAACATTCGCTTCAAACTTTTTTGTAGATAAAACAACATGATGCATTATGCCTTATGGCAGTGATGAACAAATAAGATCAAAACATCCAATTTTTTGTTCAGATTTCAGCACTTTACTTGGTCTTTTTCCCCAAACATTTTGTCATTTCATCCAAGATTCAGCCTCACTTTATTCCTTGCCTTCTTTTGACATCATTCTTTCCTGTTGCCATTATGCTTTCAGTTATAAATGTATGCTCAATAAATGTGTATGTACTATTTTTAAATTACTTATTGTCCTCTTCATTTTTTAACATCAGCTGCTCACAGTGAATATTAATACTTTTAATTCAAGAATATTCTAATTTTGTTGTGAAAATTGTAAATCAAATGTGAAATGAAAGAGTATACAAATGAAGAAGAAATTAGTGTAGGAAGAAGAAAAGGGAAAAATATATATAAGATGAGAGAAAATATTAATAGTTGAGAAAAAATTAATAAGCACAAGAGAATAGGAAAAAGACAAAACAATTTACAGGGAAAAAAATACAGGCAGTGAAATTTGAAAAGCAGGCAAATAGAAAAGATGAAAATGACAAAGATAAACAGTAGTCATTTTTTTAATGACAGAAAAAAAAAAGGAAAACTAATTTATTTGCTGCATTAAAAGAGATCACTAGTTTACAGAGGTCACTAGTTCTTAAACTTGTGTGCATTATGCAAATAATTATTAGGATATTTAAAGATTGTAACAGCATTATGTTGTTTTTTGTCTTTTTTTGCTTAAAGTTATACTTAAAATACCATTTTAAACTAAATTAATTTCACCTGAAAATCTGCTTTTGTAAGTACAACTGCAAATGTCTCAATGTCTTCAGGGGAGAATATCACTCTCTGTCTTTTACTGGCTGAGGGGAGAGAAAAAAATATCTGCTACTTTGCTATAAAACATAATGCAAGAAGATTTATCTAATCAGCGAGTAAATGGAGGTTCAAACTCAAGTACACAACTCTGTTGCTTATTTTTAAATGCTTGGTATATAAAAATATTACTAAGAATCATCATGAGATGTGTAAGGAACAAAAAAGAAATAAGTGAGGAGCAATGTGGATTTGTGGAAGGAAAGGGCACCAATAATGCAATATACATCATGAAAACATTGATAGAAAGAGTGATAGAAGTAAAGAAAGATCTATATATGTGCTTTATGGACTACACAAAAGCATTTGACAAAGTAAAGCATGTGGAAATAATCAATATGCTGGAGAAATTAAACATTGATGGCAAGGATCTGTGAATCATAAAAAACATGTACTGGGGACAAACAGCAGCCATAAGAATCAGCAACCAAATGACAAAAAGAGAAAATACTAGATAGCTTGGTGTCATGACATGGAAAACAGTCAACAACAGAATTGATACAATGTACTGTGGAAAGGAGATTGTTGGAGGACATGATTACCTATGCCAACCGGTATGGCACATGATGATGGTGGTGGTGGTAAATAAATTTATAGAGTCAAGCCTCTTTCACAGATGTCAATCTCATGAGCTTTTCATACTTTTATTTCCATTTGTGGGCATCGGTAGCCTAGTTGGGAAACACACCCGACTGGACTACCGACATTCGGTCAATCCATGTTCGATTTCCGCTGAGAGCAGTGTGAATTGTACTCGTGTTTGGAAAAAAAAAAATACCCCCACGGTCGACCCAGCCGTTGGCAGAAATGGGTACCAGGGTATTATCCTGGGAAGGTGAGGTATGTCGCCTCGCATCTGAGTTTTGATGCTTGAGGCAACACTATCAAGAAATCTCCGAACATTTCTGAATAGGCGGTCAAGCACATATGGGTGGAAACTCACGTGCTAAGACGCAGGTTCAAGTCTCGTACTTTATTTCCATTTATGTAATGGCTGAGCAGAACAAGCATTGCAAAGATCTCCTCTTCTCCACGTCCAATTATAAATCTTCATTTGCCAGGAGAGAGAGTTTAGTTTAGTCGACAGGTCATCATCATTGCACATCAGACAAATCTGAAAGTGCTCAGATTTTCTCTGAGGCAAATCGTACAATGTATAGCAATTAACAACACCTGCGTGTTGGTTGACACATCTACTTTGTACTCCTATCTGGCATCTCCCACCTTGACATGATGATATTCATGCAGTCTGGTGATGGCTGCTGATTCAGAGTCAATTTTTGAGTCATTTTTTGTTAGTCCAGCATCCTTGA
This sequence comes from Megaustenia siamemsis, assembly GCA_032433765.1. NCBI lineage: Eukaryota > Metazoa > Mollusca > Gastropoda > Stylommatophora > Ariophantidae > Megaustenia > Megaustenia siamemsis. The sequence continues at coordinate 54,892,582 of JAVIAB010000124.1, forward strand.
GGACATTCAGAATGTCAGCACAGTCCATTGCCCTTCTGCACTCATCATAAGTCAAATTGGTAAGTCACATGGCATATTCATTACCTCTTACACTTGTATGTCCTGGTATGAAAATGAAGCAGACTTTAGTTGGACTAGACCACCCCAGAACCATTGCTGTCAAGCCCAGCCAGTTGCGATCTTTGTGATCAAATACATTGAGTCATTGAGAGATGCAAAGTTCTATCCCTTGTTCCTCTAACAAAGTCAACCATGTGATGCCAATGTAGATTGTAGAGATTTTTAACTGCATCTCACTCTGGGTCTGTCTTAAGATCTGTGTTCCTCTCCTCTCTTCCTCGGTGTCTTTTTAATATGGAATTATAAGGCATTATATCCAGACGGGAAAACTATTTTGTCTGTTGTAATTATTGAGATAAGGAATTAAAATATTTATCTTTACTATTTTCTGTTAGTTTGCAACTACCTTTATGGGTTTAATTGAATATTATTGCATAAGCCAGGGAAATAGAAAAGAAAGTGTTCAACAATTTTGTATAAACTAACAAAATGTATGTCTTTAATTAATATTTCCTTTGCAGCAATTCTTATTGTAGAACAATTAGAGTGTACTAAGTTTCACATTCATGTTACACCTTCTGGTATATGAAAATGACCTTACCTGAACCTTCCTCAGTATCACTCAAATGAATTTTCCCTTGCTTTCTGTACTCTGATATTATTCTGTGCAGGGCACAAGCATTTGTGATGGAGATTAGCGTTTTTAAGTCACAGCCTACATAACCAGGTGTCAGATCAGCAATCTCTGAGAGTGAAACATCATCTGCTAGCTGTACCTCATGACATAAAGCCTTGAGTATACTAGGAAAAGTATAATTAAAACAGATGTCAATATAAAGTCTGATTGATTAAGGTAATATACACAGTTTGATTCATTAAGATAAAAAAAATTGAACATCATAACTTAGACTAAGAATTTTATTTTATTTATAAAATAAACTGCACATTATACACCAAAACACAATTTGTTTTTCTTTCAATTTACTATGATAAATGTTACCTACATAATGTATATACATAAAATAGACATTAACTTGCTGAAAATAGAGAGAAATAGTTAAGTCATTTTAAGAGAAACATATTTTCAATCAAAGATAAAAAAAGAAAACTGGTGATTGCATTTTTCAATAATAAAAATAGTACTCTTATAATGAACATCAATAGAAACAGTCACAGAAAAACACAAAAAAAACAAGAATGGAACTTTATAGTTAACATAAAACAAAAGAACCAACAATCTAATTTATGTCATTAACAAAAAAATTACCTTCAAAGTGTTAATAGAAACAATGCATAAAATAAATAACTTATTAAAGATCACCTTCTTCTGGCATCTCTGTTGGGAAATCTCAGAGCATATTCAATATCAAATCGCCCAGTTCTTCTGAAAGACTCATCCAATGAATTTGGTCTGTTAGTTGCACATATCATCAGTACTGGTAAATTCTTAGATCTCAAATCTATAATTTGTAAACACAGAAAAACAACAAATGTTAACATTACAAAATAAAATCAATATATTGATTCCAAATTTTGAGCTGATAGAAATAATGGACAATAGCAAGCATTTTGACTGCACAGAACAACAGTTATTCTTATATTTATTTTCCTCTAATAATAAAACATGTTTTACAGGATTGCCCCCAGTACATAGGCCTGAGAAGGACAATGTGGTCCACACCCACCTCCCTGTTAGAGAAACTATACGGGGCAACCAAATCACTTAAACAGACAGCTGCCTTCATAAGAGAGTCTGGAATCCTAGTCTGAATGAACCATGATCGCAGAAGAAGAAAAAATTTTCCTGTAACAAAACTCTAAATTAATTAATTAAAACTTTATGATAATTAAAACAGTCATTCATCACATGAGGTGAATACAATAGATACAGACGAAATGTAGAAACTAATTTGTACAGCAATTTTAGTGTTGAAAAGCTGCAACATTTGTTAGCCTCACTCTCAATGTCCTGATTTATCTAACCCTAGATTTCGAAGCCTATTTGTAACTCTCCCAGTTACGATACCATAGTAAAAATTAAAGTAAAGGTTCCCTCCACACCTTGCTAGGTGCATGGTGAATATGGTGATAGTGACCATATTTTTTCTATGACAACGGAACATTTTTGGGTGATGTGATTGGCATCACGCTAGGCTGCCTTTACTTCCCAGAAAAATTTCTGGTACCCATTTTTAGAGACTGTGTGACCCCGGAGCCTTGTTAGTCCGAAAAAAAATCAGCCACTGCTGGGGATCAAATCCGGACCCTTCTGGTCAGGAAGCAAGCACACTAACCACTCAACCACCTAGGCTCCTCAGTAAAAATTACTACCACCTAAATGTAACATTCGGTGCTCTAAAAATAGTATTTTCTCTGAACTTTCGCCACACAGCCATGTTCACACTAGGCAAAACATTGGAACTCAAAATTTCTGGCTCAAGTTGATTTATGACCTGAGTTTCACCTCATGGACTGGACATGTTACAATGTCTATTGTTACTGTCAATGTAAGACCATCAGTATCTTCGGCTACCTCATAGCGTTATTTGATGTGTTTCCTGGGTCACAAAGGGTTGTTTGATGTCTGTCGACGACCAAGAAAATTTTGCTGGCCACAACAAAGAGGAAAAAAACTATAATTTTTGTTTAATTGGTGATTTTTTTTCAGTATTAAAAGATGTATCTCACAATCTAAAAAAAAAAAAATTAATTAAATAAAAATGAAAAAAATTCAACAGAAATGGAAACAAATGAAACACTCATTGGTCACTGGAAGTGGTATAGGAAAGGATACAGAGGGGGGGTAATGTTTGAACATGGCAAAATGTCAAATTTGAGGAATTGTGTTTTGATGCAGTAATTTTTACTGTGGCACCATAATTTAGTCTTAAACCGATAGCAAGAAAAAGCAGAAGCAAACATTGATAGTACAAGAAGCAAAGGTATACTCACATTTTAACAATCTCCAAGTCTAAGTGGTACATATAAGCAAAGATCAATAATGATCAAACAATATCAAAACTGTTTTAAAATAGATATGTGAATTAGGTGTATAAATGCAAAACATTTACCACATTTTTTCAAATGGAGGGGGGGGGGGGGGAAATATGTAACAACAGGGAAGATGGTAGAAGAAACAAAAGCACAGCAACATGCAACAAATCTACACAAGCAAACACTAAATACTGAGAAGTCCAAAGATCATCATTTGTCTGAAAATCTTGGTAATTTTTGGAGCACTTCTGATGTTTTCACAATTTGCTTCCAACATTCATGATAAAGTACTACTTTATGGAATATGCCAAAGCTTAATCCTGTCTACTCTTTGATATCGTCTTTCTGTTTTTTCTATATCTCCCTTGTCTTATTTTGCCTGGTACTGTACTGTCTTGACAAGATCTGTTGATCTAACAATAACATGTCTGTAATATTTCATCTAATGATAAGGAATAGTTATCTGGACAAATAGTCATCACTACTAGGTCTCAATACAATATGCTGACCAGGTGATTGGAATTCAGCTTCAAACTGTAGCTGGAGTTTAAGCGTCCCAATCGACATTAGCTTTGGGGCTCACCCAGCCTCTGTACATGGGTGCCAGAGATTTTCTCTTGGAAACGATGGTAGTCTGGCCACAGCACTAATAAATGTGAAAGCAGTTTTAGAAAAAATGTGGGCACTAATACCACATTACTCATATGGCACTGAGGTGTGAGGTACCTTAAGGGGGTATTTGTAAAATGGTAAATAATGACATCTGCTCTGCCACTTTTAGTTCACAAAATAAGAATGCTGCAAGTCAATCTCACCATCCATACTGCTTGCCAGCTGGGTAACAACTCTGCTCTCCATGGCCTTGGTGGCTGTTTCCCTCTTAGTAGCTATGGCATCAACATCGTCTATTAGGAGTATACATGGAGCTAGCGCCTGCAGACAGAAAGATAAGACCTACATTATAACCAGCAAATGACTTCAGAGTTACATCAAGAACCAACAAATGAAATTCTTTGGACTAATACTAACAAACAGCAACCCACAGAAAGCATCAAGATCAAAATGCAACTTGGAAAGAAGAAAGATGAAGATATCACAAAAGATGAATTAGTGAAACATTAAACATCATGCAAATTATATATATGAAGCTAACTGCAGAGCTCTGCATTTTCTATCAACACTATAAGTCACTAGAGAATGTAGAACAGATCAGAAAAACCTACTTCTAATATTTAATCTTGCAGTAAATGACAACATTATGGACTTAAACACATTTATAGTCCTTTTATGGACAGACAATGAGTGATCATCTAGCAAAAACAAAACAAAACATTAAGATATGCTGTCCATCATGAGTGACTCATTCAAGGACTACATCTCTGATGAAACTATTCGTAAAACATGCATACATAAAGTAAACTAATTCAATTTGATGCATGATAATATATATATATATATATATATATATATATATATATATATATATATATATATGGCAGTGCCTCATACTTTATTACACTTTATTTGTTCCAGGAGGGAGTTCAAACTCTGCATCATTTGAAGTCTGTTTCAGTCTTCCCCATTACAAATAATGGAAAGCACATTCTATTACTATAAACAATACCCATCTTTCTAAACTTACACAGTAAATATTTGGGAACTTTGTTAACCTCAGACGGAAGATGTACAACAGAGGTGAGATGCAGAATGGCTCAGGCAAAAGCAGCTTTCCAAAAAATGAGGAAGATATCATGCAATCCATTTTTGACAATAGAAACAAGAAAAAGAGTTCTTAAATGTTATGTAGAGCCATTCTTAACATATGGATGTGAATCATGGACAATAGGACAACAGACAAGGCAATCACTGGAGTCTGTAGAAATGTAGTTTTACTGAAGAATGCTGAGAATACCATGGACAGCTAAGAAGAGTAATGAAAACATTCTGAAAGAGGCCAAATCAAAAAGAAAGCTAATTTCCAATATTAGGAAGAAACAATCATCAATTTTTTGGCCATGTAATGAGAAGAAAACAGTTGGAGTATATTGTAACAACTGGAAAAATTGAGGGACAAAGAGATAGAGGGAAGCAAAGGGAAAAGATACCAGACAGCTTAAAAGAAAGTCAACAACAGAAATGATAAATAACTGTCATGATAAAAAATTGTGGAGACATGATCACCTATGCCAGCAGGCCTGGTACTTGATGATGAAGCATATAATAGAAAGGAGACATTGAATGACTTACAGCAGCCTGCTCAAACAAATCTCGAATGTTGGCCTCCGAGTCTCCTGAAATTCCTCCAACTAATTCAGTCGCCGTCATACTCAATAATGGCAGATTGTATTCCTACAAAACAGAAAACAAAACAATTTATTTCTGTTCAAAAATGTGATAACATTTAATTTAATATGAATAATTTAATTTAAATATGAGCAACAATTAACCTTTTGCTCATTCGTTTGTGTTCATCCAATGACTACTGGTATGTTATCTTTCCCAGGTGCTTTATTTCTTGGTGCATATTTGATTACTTCTTTGATTTCCTTTTTTATTATGTTCGGTTCAGTGTCTGTACATTATTGCATGGTTTTTGCTATATTACTGATAGCTGGTGCCATGTTTATTAGGCCTTCAAAACATTCTATTCATCTCTGTTGCATGGTTATTGTCTGTCCGTCTTTGCAATTTATGAGAACAGTAGGAACTCTTGGATGAAACATTTGAATTCTATCCATGCATTCCAAGCTCCCTTTATTTATGTTTCCAATTCTCTTCTCAATATTTCTTAGCCTTTCTCAGTTATTTCCGTGTGGACTTTTAAAACAAGACCCCTTTTCTGATAACAAATCTGGTTTTCCCAATATATTATGTTATAAATTATATTATGGTGGCACTAAAGAACTCAGCATTTGTTAAATTTTAATCCCTGGATACTCTGGCATTAAAGGAAATGAACGAGTTAACAGCCTGGCTGGAACACTGTCAGCGGTTACCGTGGATACAATGGACTGGGATGACATTCTGAATGCCCTAAGGGAAACAGGGCAAAGTAATGATTCTATCAATGATCATGAATCTATAACCATGTCCTGCACAACCATAAAATCAAAACTGGAGATGCCAATCCCAGAATTTGAGTTATCAGCCTCCACACACAGAGTGACATACAGGGTGAAGAGAGCACTTATGGACATGTCTGATGTGCAAGAAGGATGATTCTTTGATAAACTCTAAAGTCATAATGTTAAAAAGCACCATTATATACTTTTAGATTTCCATACTATTGGCATTTGTTTAGTTCCTTCCATGAGTTCCTCACTGTAGAATCACCTACAGTCTCTCCCTCTTTTACAATCCACCCATATACAATCATGGCTTCAAATATGAGATCAAAATCTCTAAATGTTAACAAACTTAAAACAAGCATTGAACACAAGAACTATAATTTTGAACCGGTCATCAAAACAATGTTTTAAAAAAAATTATTGACAAAAAAAGAATTCCAATCTTTCCTATCATATTCATGGAACCAGTTTCATTGCGGTAAGGAATTCCCCATATCTCATCCACCACTTGTCACAGCATTTTCCAAAATGCATGGGTAAATTCCATTGACAAGGTTGCTCTCTGAACATCCTACTCGACTGTACAGGTGACCATTCCAAACCTCCTTAGCCACCTCTTATAACATGTGTGACAGGTAACAGTGGCTCGATTCTTTTCTCCCCTCATTATGGGGCCTTGTAGCCACTCAAGCAAACAGCATCCTTTAATCGTTAGTGACCATTAACCCCTCAAAGTAGTCCCCTCTTGACAATAATCCCAAATGTGCTTTCACTTTTGAAAGATTTCCTGGAAGTCATTTTCTCCATCATCTTAAATCTTCATCTCATTAGCTTCATTTTTACTTTTGGAAAGAACTTCCATGACTGATTCTCAATAAGATATTGACTTCATCGATATTACAATGTTCATCTTCACAGATAATGTAACACTCTCTCGAACATTCCTGCATTTGAACTTGATACTGGTCAACAACATCACCCAATGTTCTCCCCCCCTTAAATGAATTGGAATGGCACACAACCCATTCCCCAAAAGCCAGCATCAACATTTCATAAGCATGCTTTAGTCATTTTTTTAAGACTTGCCTTGTCTTAAATTACAGAAAGTGCATATTATGTGTTTTTAAAAAAATGTGTTTATGTCATCATTTCCATTTATACACAGAATGCTCATTTTCATCACAATATTCACAAATACAATAGGGTCATGATACAAGCGCAACACTGTCACAACAACTCTATTCAAGCATAAGAATTTCAATCCCAGTATTTTTTTTACTGTAACTCTTATTGGCACATGCTACTATTTTTTATTTTACATAATTTTAATAGTTTTACATACAAAATTATTTCTTGCTTTACTTAAATTATTAACAGAGCCAATAACATCATATTCAAACTAACCCCAGCAATTGCATTTGCAAGCAATGTTTTCCCACATCCGGTTGGACCATGAATCAAGAAACTTTTTGGCAAATCCCCTTTGATTTTTGGCAAGAGCTCTGGGTACTCTAGAAACTTGCAACGCTCCTCAATATGCTGTCATGAAATTGTTTATTACATGTTATCTTAGTTAAGTAGCAACTTTTGTATAATATCACTGCACATTAATAAATCATGATACATAAAGCTGAACTCTTTCCATACAGAAACTTTTTATTAATACAATGGAAGAGATTTCATAGAAAAAATTTGTTACGGTTGTAAGAATCAATCTGCATATTTATCTAACATATAACATATTATATATGAATTTTTAGATAATTGAACAAGGTATTAGATTTCACCAATAACAAGATGATACAAGACTTGTAAAAAGAATATGGTTCGATGATGGTTCATAATAGTCAAATTGAAACATTGAGGCAAACGTACGGAACCAAAATCGGCGTGATGCACAGTACAGCTAAATGTATGGAAAGAGTTAAATGATGAAATAATGTCAATGTCAAATATGCTCAACTCTATGGATTAAAATTTTTTCTTCAAAAAGACATCTGTACCATATGTAAAAAACAAACACAAACTTGAATAAGTGACTAAGGAAACAAACAAATAAAGCAAATTTTAACCTCTTTATCACAGCTTAATTCAGGGAGAATCAATTCACTGCAGATACCTGATAATTTTATCCTTACTATCATAGCGGTGTGTAGGGAGTGGGGGGGCTGGTTGGTCTTGAGGCAAGATGACTCTGTCTCGAGACAGAGAGGTCGTGAGTTTAAAATCACAACTGCACCAGTTGGGATTTTTATTTATGATTTCTCTCTGCGGCAGCCACCGCAGAGAGCAGCGAGGCCCATCTTGAATCGCCAATTACTCATCGACGGGAAAAATAGTACCTCCGAGTACAGAGTTATCTGCCTGTGCACATTGCAGCCAGGAAAAAATGGATTAACATGCAAAATTCAGTTTCTAGTTTCTAAGGATTCCAACAGATGTGAAAGCTGACGAATTAAAAAAAAAAAATCATAGCAGCATTATGTAACTCTTAAATGCCAGGCATTCAACACAAATTTTGTCATTAGATATGAATTATAGTCAGTTCCTGCTCTCTAATATGATTATTGGGAGTTGAAAGTGTGCAGTTCTGATAGCATAAGTTATTTTATTACAAGAGCACTAAACTTGCACATTTTTTTGTTGTAAAAGGCTTATCATGACTTATGTTATTCATAAAATTATAGTTGGCTGTATTTTAGTTACATGTTTTAGCAGCCATCTTATATCTAGGTAAATAACAAGCATAATGTTTGTGAGGAATCTTCAGCTAACTGCTGCCTCTATCAAAGTCATGGATGTGGGTGTTTGAAAGCAAATGAAAAAGAAAATATCTAAGTAACTGAAAAAGAACATTAAAGTGATCAGTCCACCAAAAGACAAATTCAGCATTTCAGTAACAGACTTTATCAAGAGCACAAAAAACATAAAAACTAACTTTTAAAAATCTTGTGTGGGATAAATTTTAGATATTTGTGTTGATTTAACTATGAAACACAACTCTTCCAAATTAAACTGAAACATTTCAGAGCTATATCTGCAGACTAGAACAGAATCTGTTTCTAAATGATTTGTAGGTTGCAACACTGAAGAATGCGTTCTGCATTTTCTTGAGTTTGACTACAAAAGCAAAGATCATTATCTTCAAATCTTAATTTCTGAAAACATGCATTGTGTATATAATAGATAGTTGTGTCAGTTTCAGTCTGAATATTACTTTTTATTAAACTGTAGATGTGCCATGGCTATGATAATTTAGGTAAGAGCTAACAAAAGTGGCTCATATGAATCTACTTACAACTGGGTAAAAGAAAAAAAAAATAGAAAACAAAATTATGCAGCAAATGAGAAAATGGCAGTAAATTGATGTAATGTCGGCACATTACAAACCAATATATGACTTTTGTCTTTGTGATCATTACTTAATACCTGTAAAACACTTTCATTTCCTCCAATGTTAGAAAAGTTAACATTTGGATAAACAGCCTGCTCTGAAAAAAAAAAATGCATAATTAAGATTAAAAACAGTCTCTGCACCATAACAGAAACAAAATATGAAATTCTAAATAACAAATAGTGCTTCTCAAGATCACATATATTAATATCCTATATACATTTTAAAACACAGTGGTATATATTATTGTAGAAGATAAGAAAAAAAAGAGAATGCACAATTTAAAATGGTCAATTTATTAAACTGAAAACAAAATATCAAATAATAATAGATTTCTTTTACTTCTAAGATATTGTACTACAGTATCATTTCAGATTATCTGTTTGCAAAGCTGCACCTGTTATGACTGTGCAACCATTTTTGGAAAGACAAACATGTCCACATACACTGCAAGGAAAAATTATATATGATCTCTCATAAGTGTTTTCTTTTTTTTTTATTTAGCCAAATGATTTTTTTTTTATTTACACTCTGCTTTTCACCTCTTTTTGTGCATTATTTCAAAATTGCTCACCACCCGCCATGATCTTATGCAGTCATCTCCAGTGACTACATCCATATGATATTGTCTTTAAATAGAAATGTTGGGCAACCTCTGAGTTAGGACCCCAAAGCGAATTCAACATTAATGAAGGATTTTACAATCTTACAAGCATCTTACATGACCCAGCCATCTTGGTTTACAAAGAGAGTGTAGATTAGAGGTGTTAGCTTCTTCAAGAACTTTGATGTTTGATATATGGTCTTTGCATACTGATATTTAATGTTCTGAGAAAAAGCTGAGACAATGTTCCTATCTTGCAAACAGTGTCCCTGTTGCACCAACAATGCAGTATGTTTAACATACAGGTCTTATATACTGTCATCTTATTGTTCTTTGTCAAGGAATTATTTTCCCATATTTTCAGTCAGTTTAGCCATAGCCGAAGAAACCTTTATAAAGTGTCTATTCATTTCATTGTCAAGAGGCAAAACATTGGTACAGTGAATCACAGACAGATATAAGCAGGGATCACAGTGTATCAATGATAAGCAGAAAAGACTTACAAGTATTAAAATGTATCCATCAAAAATACTGTATATTTAACTTACAATGTATCTTTAACATATTTAACTTCATATGTACCAATATCTTATAAACAGACCAACTAGTGCATCGGCCATAAAAATAATAACACTTCTGCAGCACATTTGAGAATATTTGATAATAAAGATACTTGGTAATGTTATATATTAAATCACATATTAAACAATAATAAGAATTTACTTTGTTTCTTTGTTTTTCTCAGTCCATCCGGTGATTCCCTGCGCCTTTTCTTCGGTCGTGCCACAATAGGTGAAATATTTCCCTTCATAGATGTAAAAAGTAACAAAATAGTACATTTAGGTACAAATTATTTGACATTTTTAGAAACAAAAGTTTCATGGCAAAGGGAGGTCCCTAGATTAGTAGACAGGTAAAATCAGCTGTACAAGTTGGGTCAACTAAAATTGAACCATCATGAAACAATTCAGTGGGGAACATCACAAATATAAATTGTTACACAAGTGTTAAAACAAACATATTATCTACTGCACTTCCATCATCAGTGGTACACATTCTACTTCCAGTTTAGCTCAGTTCAAATACTTCAATGTAAGGAGCCGAGTCACCAAACAGCAAGTGGGCTGAATATAGTAACTTATAGCTGACTGTTGATATCAGGTTCAGCACAGATTCACTGGTTAGGATTTTACTTCACTTCCCTACAGTAGCTTTGGAAACAGATTGACTAGCAGGGCTAAGCAAGTAAGGACCAAAAGGAAAGGTATGCAATCTTGTACTTGAAGATATCATATTTAAGTCACATGTATTCAGCTAAGTGGCACAAGTTTCAAACCCATTGAAAATACACAATTTGCACTAATAGATATAATGGTACATTTAATTAATAAATCGAAGGAAAGACAACAGCCAAACTCAACCTCTAGTCAAAAGTTATTGAAAATTACTCTAAATATGTACACAAGAAAATAATAAATAGTATACCTCGTCTCCATTGACTAAATCCACAATTCTATCATGTTTCATCTCTTGTCCCATCTCCCCTACTGAAGTCTTAGATTGCTGTTTACCTCTATCAATGAACCAGTTTAAAGGTTCTATGCCTCCAGAGCTATGTGAATTAGCAAGAGAGCCTTTAAGATGTGAAGCTTTTTTATTAGAGCCCTTATTTGAGTTCACTGGTGTACTCTGTGTTGAGTTTGACCCCACGTTCTCTGAGCCAGGGGTAGTTGGCTTTACTTGTCTGTACATATTGCTGATCATACTGTTCATAATGTTTTTGTCCTTGGAAGAGTAGAAAATAAAAATGTATTACTGTCTAACATATTTGTAAAATAATTTCAAGCAATAATGGCAAGTGGAGTCCACTTTGAAGATAGCACCTTTAGATCTGGCTTTAAATTACTTTGTATTTTAATTTCTTTCTTTCCATGTATGCTCTATTCTTCACCATCTACATTCAAAAGGATGTTAAAAGGATTTAATAATGATGTGTTGTAAAGTACATCAGGCTATGAGTGATATCTCTGTTGAAGTGTAATATATCCATCTTCAGCACAGCATTTTTCAGTACTGGACTGACTTCTTTCTTTGATCCATATTAGCTTGGCCAGACTGGATAGTCTGGGTCCATAGCCACCATGAAGAGATGGCATTGGATCTTGATCAGTAGATATTTGGTTATTTGGTTATGGAAGGCCCCGGTATCACTGCAAACGAATTAAAATCCATAATTGCTCAACCGCCCGTGCCAGTGGAATCATCCGAATTACTAACTCATCTCCAAAACAAAGAAAGGTAGCTGTAGTCCCCATCATAGCAGTCTCAGCACATGCCAAAAGACATAAGGCAAAACTGCACAGAAAGTGAACACAGCCAACTGTTTCCTGTCATACGATATCAGCATTCATCGTAAACCATTGGAATATCGAAACATGATCAACACGGATGATACACACAGCTCACGGTGTGCACAGAGCACTTAACTCAGTAGCTCCTGCAACAAGCCTGACTTGGGATATGCGGAAACTGCAACAAGGAACACTTTTCAGACACAGCAATTAAAAGTTCCTGACGCCTAACCGTCATATTGACCGGTATTCCAACGATGATGTATATTGAATTGCAATCAACACAGAACACACTATCACGCACACTGTAGAGGATTTCAGATCACATGCATGTACTCCGCTTCACCGGGGAAGTTCCCAACAGTGGAACCTTTTATCTATACACTGATCTGCATTGGAAAGATAGAATTGATGACTTCCGGTTTCAAGATGGCGCGGTCATGTTTGCATCAACGTTCACTGTTACGTATTTTGTGCCGGAAAGATGGTTAATTCTATCTTTCCAATGCAGATCAGTGTATAGATCAGTAGATATCTATCTATCTATCTATCGTTCGTTCGCCTGAAGTATTGTCTATATCTGCAATGTAGTTTCCTGTATAAATTTTACAATCTTGTGTAATTCTTGCAGTGGCCCATATAGTTTTGTCTGTAGTGTTGTATCTATGGGCCAATGGATTTTCCTCAGTCTACTATATTCAGTGCAGTCTTGAAGTTGTGTTCAGCAGTCTGGGGTGCCTATCTACATGTACATGTAGTTGAGGTGTTGATCTTGAATTGTGTATACATGTGACTGTGGAGTCAATTGTGTCCTGTTCTGAGGCATATAATAACTTGTTCACATCTATTAATATTATGAAAGGCACCCTGATTTGGGGCTTGTGATCCTCTGATTGATTTGATTATCTGTTTCATGCTAATGGGAAGTATCAGCAGACATGAACAGACCAAGATTTTTCTTCTGATGGCAGGTAACTGGTGCTTCTGGTTGTTTACCTGCCTATGCCTTCCTTGGCCAGCTGGTCTGCTTTCTAATTTCCTGGTATTCCACAGTGAGTACAAATAATAATACATAAATATTATTATATGGGGAACTTCCGAGGCGATAATAGGGAATAATAGAACAAAGGAGTATGTGTTAGCACTCGGAAAAATTGACAGACAAACAACAATAGAAAAAAACGAAGAACAATATATGGTCCGAAGTGGGATCAAACCCGTACTCAGTGGCACCGCGCCTTGCCACGAGAAGCCGAACGCTTGGCACACTGCCACGTAGCCAACTAATAAATTGGCTATTGTAGCAGTGTCTTACACGAAGGCGTACTCGTGCTGTTTCGTCCAATAAATGTTTGTCTACAACACAAGTATTCAGCCCTACTGGGAGATACTTGCATTAATAGGAAAGTACAAATATACAATTTATTTCCGGTCTGTGATCGTTACCCTATGCTATAGTCATTGAGTACGCCTTCGTGTAAGACACTGCTACAATAGCCAATTTATTAGTTGGCTGCGTGGCAGTGTGCCAAGCGTTCGGCTTCTCATGGCAAGGCGCGGTGCCACTGAGTACGGGTTCGATCCCGCTTCGGACCATATATTGTTCTTCGTTTTTTTCTATTGTTGTTTGTCTGTCAATTTTTCCGAGTGCTAACACATACTCCTTTGTTCTATTATTCCCTATTCCACAGTGACCTTTTCATGGTGACCCTAGTAACATGTTGAGGGTAAATAAAAAAAAAACCAGCATGACCAAGAGAATAGGAATCAAAGGGAAGACAACCTGGAACCCAAAAAGATGCAATGCTGAAGTCAAATGTGGTTAATTGAAATACACAGATGTCAGCTTGTTGTAGACCACTACACAAGGCATGTATGCCCACTTAATGTCATTTTTAGGGTGGAAGAATGAAGAGTAGTTGACAGGTGAATGTAGAAGCATATTCCAATTGACAAAACTTGTTGAAAGGGATGTCTCCCCATTATTTGGAATGCTATAGTTACCTTTAAGTAATTAAATATTATAGAATGACATTACAATAAATGGAACTTACTTTAGAATGATCAACTTCACTGTCTGTGTCACTGTCACTGCAAAAAGAAAAAATGAATACAAATTAAGTATTAAACACCACAGCACATATTGTTAGAAAACTGAACACTATATATATATGTATACGAGGGGCTATTGGAAAGTTTCCTGTTTGTAATTGCCATGATATCACCACTTGACAAATTAGAGTAAAAATCTGAAATTCAAAGCTACAAGTGTCCTGAGACATCATGCTATCTCCATGTGATCAACTTCTACACACCACATTGTACACAGTTTCACAACAAGAGGAAATCTAATCATCAGAAGTAGTATTCCCAATGAGCCAATGTTTCTGTCCTTTAGTTTTCACTAACTGAGGGTTGCCAATTGGATCATGACTGAGTGTCTTCCTCTTTTGCTCATTCAAAGTTTGAACACTCATAGAGCATCTTAACTGAATATCCTATCAGAATATCTTGGTCTCCATTCTTGCAGTGCCGCAAGATGTTGCATAAAGCTAAAATGTTTTTCGCTGTCCATCTCTTTTCTTGGCGAGATATTCGATCTGATCTAATGAGTCTATGCCTGCCAGCTTTGCTTCTCTTATAAGTGTTCTTTTTCGAGTCTATAAAGGTCTTCTTTCTCTGTATCCTGATGTTTCCCACAGAAGAACCTGTTTTGGAATTCTTTTGCCACTTCTCAACACGTGTCTGACATATCTCCATCTTCTCTTCCTAATTGTAGATGAGATCGTTGGTTGTATGGCCATTTCTCTTATCCCTATATATGTCTTGAATTCATTCCATTGTACACAGAGTATTCGTCTTTGGTATTTGACTTCAAAAACTTTTAGTTTTCTCTCAATCTTTTTTGTTGTTCTTCATTTATGCATCCAAAATGCTTTGTACCCACAACTGTATTGGTACTTTCAAAAGATCTGTAATACTTTAGGGTCATGCAATAGAGGTGCTCTTTTCTCCCACTAGAGGGTAGGGTCAAAGTTTATAGTTAAATTTGGTTTTTATTCTGCTCATGCTATGTAAAACACTGGTGCTTCCAATGTTCGGTCTGATTAATATTGATATATATCCACCAACTATATAATACCAAGGTGACATGAAATGTATAAATAACAAATAGATAATGATTAACTAACTATTTTTTAGTTATATAAGAGAGGTGCAGATGAAATAACTATATGGAACTATTGAGTAAGACACTTTTTACTAAGGGAACCTCGGTAACCTATTTGGGAAAACCACCTGACTAGGCTACCGATGTTCTGACAACCCTTGTTCAATTCCTGCTGGAAGCAGTGTGAATTGTACTCATGGTTGGAAAAAAAATAGCACCGTGGCCGACCCAGCCACTGGCAGAAATGGGTTACAGAGTATTACTCTGGGAAGGTGAGGAATATTTTCCCGCGTCATGAGTTTTGATGCTTGAAGCGACACTATCCAGAAGTCTCCGAACAAATCTGGATAGGTGTCCAAGCACATATGGGTGAAATATGCTTGCGTGCTAAGACGTCGACTCAAGTCTCGTACTTTACCTTCTACTAAATAAAAATATATCTACAATATAACAGTCATGTTACAAAAGATGACAAATAAGGGCTGTTAACAAGGATAGCATTCATTATCATACTCTAATATATTTTTTAACAACATGAAATATATACTCACATCAAAGTAAACTTTTTAAGATAAATAAAAGTGTACAAATGAAAAACAATACCTGCTGACACTGTTGGTGGATATTTGAATGCCCTCCTTCAACAATTCTTTCACAGCAATATCAAACCCTGTTTATAATAAAATATATAAGCATGATGGTCAAATATTATTTCCCTAAAATACTAGATTGTGAAATTTGTTGTGCTAGTGAGACAAATACTACACACCAACAAAGCATTTTTGAATATATGGTTTTACATTTTCTTCAATGCCTTTTTTCTTAGCCAAACTAATTTGCTTCCAGGGTTATCACTGAGAAATAAAAAAAGGATCTTGATCAGTTCTGAATCACTGATGACACAAACAGTCAGTTATGTGTCACTGACCACATACAACTCATTCTATCTGTTTTTTTTAGTGCCAGTTATACAATATATACATTAGTGAAAATTGAACGATTTGAATGAAGAAAAAAATGTTTATTGGAACAGAACAGTACAATTTATAATTTATTAATGGGTTTTTCTCCAATAATGAGTAAAGGTATGTTTTATTTCAGGTTCATGTATTAACCCTAGATTACTATACCGCAGTAAAATTTACTGCACCAAGACACAAACAAAGTCTGGTCCATGAGGTGAAACTCAGATCATAAATCGACCTGAGCAAGGAATTTTGAGTCCCAGTGTTTTGCCTAATATGAACACACAGGACTGTGTCAAGAGCTCAGAGAAAAAACTATTTTTTTTTTTTTTTTAGAACATCTAATGTTACATTGCCCTTGTTATTTGGAATTGTTATGGACTTCATAATGAAGAAATGCTGCACTGGTAATAAAGGCATCGAATGGATACAAGGAGACCATTTGGAGGACCTGGACTTTGCTGATGACATAGTTCTCATCAGCAATCAGATAAAAACGATGCAGGAAAACACAAATGAACTATCATCAATAGCCAGCAAAATTGGGCTTGAGGTCAATCATGAAAAGACTAAAGTCATGAAAAGTTTAATTCCAACAAGTGACAAAATATACATGGAAAACAAACCAGTAGAAGAGATCGATCACTTTATCTATCTTGGAAGTCACATTGATCGAGAAGGGGATACGAGCAAAGAAATTAGAATCAGACTGGCTAAAGCAGCAATGTCTTTCAGAAGCCTTGAAAAGTTGTGGAAATCAAAACTCATTAGCACAAACACAAAACTTAGGCTATTCAAATCAAATGTACTATCAACCCTTACGTATGCGTGTGAAAGCTGGAAAACAACAAGAGATATAGAAACAAAGTTGAACGCATTCGAAAATAAATGTCTAAGGAAAATACTTGGTATAGAATGGAACGAATTCAAAACAAACGAGGAAATTAGAGAAATCGCCAATCAACCACTAATATCTTCAGTAATAAAGAAAAGACGATGGTCATACGTTGGACATGTGATGAGAAGAGATAATAATCGAATAGCAAAGCAAGCCCTCATATGGGAAACAACAGGTAAAAGAAAAAGAGGAAGACCCAGGGAGACACTGAGAAGAACATTGATGAGAGAGGCAAGAGCAGCAGGAATCGGCTCCCTCAATGAGATAGAACTGCTTGCACAGAACAGAGACAGATGGCGAGATTTGATAAAATATCTTTAAAAGAAAACTGCTAGAACAAAAATTCATATAGGAGAAGGTGTATCTTGGTCTACGCCCTATGGGCCGGTTACGGCTCGAAAGGTCAATAGATAGATAGATAGAATGTTACATTTAAGTGGTAGTAATTTTTACTATGGTATCGTAACTGGGAGAGTTACAGATAGGTATTGTAATCTAAGATTAAAATAAAAGTAAGAATACAAAAAAGTAATTAGTACATTAATCACTTAGAACATGCACAAAGGAAAGGACAGAAAATGACTGAGTGAATTATTTTTAATGCAAAACAATTGTGTTTTGTAACTGAGCTGAAAACTTGTGTGCACAGTGGATATGGCAATGCTAAGTCTTCTATATCAGCAGTTTTACCCGCTATGGGGAAAAAACATAAAATAATAGACTCCAGTGAAACAAGGTAAAACAATGTAGATAGAAATCTACTAATCAAATGTTGCAAGCTTGTTCACTCTTTGGTAGCAATGCACATATGTTTTTGTTTTTTTTTGCCAGCTTTCACATCTGGTGAAGTCCCTAGAGACTAGAAACTGAATTTTGAAAATGTTAATCCATTTTTTCCTGGCATCCATGTGCACAGGGATGGCTCGCTGCACAGACAGATAACTCTGACTTTGGAGGTAGTAAAGTAAAAGTAAAGTACCCCCCGTCACGCCGAGTGGCGTATAGGGAAATATGGTGTTAGTGACCCTATATTTTACAGACCTTCAGCACATGATTTTTGGGGTAATGTGGTCGGTATTACGCCCGTGCTGCTTTTACTTTCCCAGAAAAAATCCGGTACCCATTTAAGGCTGGGTGAACCCGGAGCCGTCGGTTGGGATCGAACCCTACCCCTTGTCCGTAGTAGTCCAGTTCACTAACCACTGAGCTATCGCGGCTCCTACTAATTTTTAGGGAATTAGTAAAACCCAGGTGTCCTCGCCAGGGTACGAACCCCGGCTGTTGCCGTGGTAAGCCAACCGGACTTTGGAGGTACTCATATATTATTCTGTTGGTGAGTAATTGACGTTTCAAGTCGACTCTTGCTGCTGAGGCCAGGAGTGGTTGCAGTAGGGAGAAATCACAAATAAAAATTCCAAATGGTTCAGTCAGGATTTGAACCTAGAACCCCTCTGTCTCAAGACCGGCATCTTGACCCGAGACCAACCAGTCCCCCATATATATGTTTAAATTTCAAGAGCTGGGGTAATGTCTCAAACAAGACACTGCTAATGGATGGATATGGAAGAGTGGGATGTGTCTTACTTTCTTCATGGATGGTTTGAGTTTATTCTGTTTAGGTATAGATTAACCTAATGTGTCCAGTTCTTAGCTGTAACAAAGTGATATGGTCTCCCCTATGCAATAGACTGAAGTTATCTAAAAGTAAAAATAAAATTCACTCCAATATTACAAGAAGCAACATCAGAATGTAATATAAATAACCAAGTATCCTTACCTTTTTCGACTGACTTCTGTAGGAAATTTTCTTTTTTCTAGCATATTCTCTGCAATGTAGATTAAGACAGTCATGAGGAAAAAGAAAAAGGAATAGAGGTTAAAACAATTTAATCATGCTGAATCTGCATAATTTGAGCCAAAAGATGTTGACATCACTGTTTGCTATAAACTATGACAGCGCAGTTCAATCCATCAAAAGTCCATTAACAGCGGGGAAAAAAATAGGAGCAATTTAATATAAATTATATATATATTATATATATATATATATATATCATCATCATCAAGTACCCTGCCTGCTGGCGTAGGTGATCATGCCCCTCCACAACTTTTGATCTCGACAGCTGTTTATCATTTCTGTTGTTGACCTTCTGCCAAGCCATTCTCTTAAGCTGTCTGTTATTATCTTTGCTTCCCTCTATCTCTTCGTCCCTCAATTTTTCCAGTTGATACAATATATTCCAGTTGTTCTCTTCTCATTACATGGCCAAAAAATGATGATTGTTTCTTCCTAATATTGGAAATAGGCTCTCTTTTTTCTTTGACCTCTCTCAGAACCTCTTCATTACTCTTCTTAGCTGTCCATGGTATTCTCAACATTCTTCTGTAAAACCACATTTCTACAGACACACTTTTATTTTCTTGTCTGTTGTCCTATTGTCCATGACTCGCATCCATATGTTAAGACTGGCTCTACGTAACATTTAAGAACTCTTTTTCCTGTTTCTATTGTCAAAAATGGATTGCATAGTATCTTCCTCATTTTTTAGAAAGCTGCTTTTGACTGAGCCATTCTGCATCTCACCTCTTTTGTACATCTTCCATCTGTGGTTAACAAAGTTCCCAAATATTTAAATTCATTTACCTGTTTTAATATTGTTCCACTTGTCTTTATTTTGCACTGAGGTGATGTCTTTTTCTTTGTTGTTACCATTACCTCTGTCTTTTTGCTATGAAGGCTGAGTCCTTTATTTTTTCTTTCCTTCACTATAATGTCTAACATTTCTTGTAACTCATTTTCACTCTTAGCAATTAAGACTGTATCATCAGCATACCTTAGATTATTTATATTATGACCTCTAATTGTTATTCCAGGCATGCCCCTTATGGATCTTAAAATAATCTCACTATAAATATTAAACAAATCTGGTGACAGCACACAACCTTGTCTAACACCCTGTTTTATTTGTTGAAACAGTCCCAATTGGTTTCCAGTTCTTATGGCCGCTGTTTGTTGCCAGTACATGTTCTTTATTATTCTTAGATCTTTGCTGTCTATGTTTATGCTTTCTAAAATTTGTATTATTTCTTGGTGCTTTACTTTGTCAAATGCCTTGGTATAATCTATGAAACATAGGTATAGGTCTGTTTTCACTTCTATGGCTCTTTCTACTAAAGATCTTATGATATATACGGCATTGCTCGTTCCTTTACCTCCATCAAAACCACACTGTTCATCGCTAATTTCTGGACTGATTTTGTTTCGCACTCTTCGCATGAAGACTCTTTTTATATATATATATATATATATATATATGACCCTGACAGTCTATACATTGTTTGCAATGGTTGTCTTGTTTTCCCAAGTTTTACTGGAGAAGCTGGAACTTGTCCATCCTAGGTGTATTTCAGTACCAGGAGACACTTTGGGGATTATTGCAATTATTGCTTACTTGCAAAGCTGCTTTGATACAGACTGTTATTGAGAGATCATTTGGGTAGTGATTTGAGATCTTGATCAACTATGGACAGCTGACCTTGTTGACTTCTTAGGCTCATTCTTCAGGGTTCCCTAATATCTCTCAAGGGTCTCTTGCTGTATTAACTGTTTATAGATTCAGTAATATTACATCTTTCTTTTACCACAACTTTATAAAGTTTTTAATCATCTTCAATGTTTGTTTTTGAAACTGAATGTTTGTTTATTTCTTGTACTGAATCAGTTTAGAAGCATGTAGCAAAGTTGCAATATTGATGCCTTTTGTTAATATATCTAACTTTGTCACTGAATAATTTTAAGATCAGGTTTGTCTTGTCTCTTCAATCTAGGTCACACTACATAACATGTTTTCTAGAGATGACTACGTGATAAATGAGAAGGTGCTGGTCAACTCTAGGTTACTATGCCTTGGTACTGACCATTGACCATCCAGCTATGTGTCAGTCATTCCATATTTCAAGCTTCAATTAAGAAAAGAATGTTCATTCTCTGTTTTTTTACTGCAATAAATTGTGAATAAATTCAATTTAGTAAACCTTTTTGAGTTCAACCACACTTCAAAAGTAAATTTCTAAACTTTTCTCACCCAAACTGTGACTGCAACTCATCTATTAAAAATGACACACTAGCCTTCCCTTGGTGTGCTCGCAGAATCTAAAAAACATAATAAAACATAAAACATCATTTAAAACAAACAATAAAAAAACAACAATCACACATTAATTTTCAACATTAATTGAACAATTCATTAATTGAACATTAATTTCCACTAAACAATATATAATATATATATATTTACAAAAAAAGTTAATGAAACTATACACAATGACCAAATAACACTGGCTTCATTACAATTGAATGTTAGATACCAAAATGAAAAGTGGAATATTCCTAACCATCATCAAGCTACCTAACTATAACTGTTTACTACTAAAATACAGGTCAAATGCCCAATGATGGGGAAAGTCAAGTGGAGAAGGGCTGCACCATGGAAAACAAATCAGTGCTGCCTAATAGTTACCATTGGAAGAAGGAAAAACTATGTGAGAACAATCAGAAGCCATGCGTAGGATGAAGTTAACAGCCCTGGTTGGCATCTACCAAATGAAAAGGGAAACTTCTACATGAAACCAAGATCTATTTTGCCAAATGTGTGACTGTGTCAGCCATAGCGCAGGCTTTGTAAAGATAGAAAAAACAAGAATTGATCATGTGACTGACTCATTTCACACCACAGTGTCTTCTTATCCCCATCATAGCAAAATGACAGAAAATTAAATTACAGGATCAAAAGTCTGTGGCTCATGTCAACTATGACATATACAGAGGTATATGCCATCCCCAAAAACAGGTCAAATCACTCATTCTGAATAGGAAACGGGGTTACCATAACAAAATATGGAAAAAAGAAAAGTTATGGCAGACTGAGATATGAATCAAATGTATAAAGGCTGCACAAAATTATTTCAACATTTGTTACTGGAACTGCAATAGCGCAAAACAAAGAGGACCAGCTTTTCACTGTTTGGTGTATGACTTTGGAGGAACAGTCAAAAAACCATTTACTGCTGTGTGTAGTAATTTCAATGCACAAATTGTTGACTCATGAAACCCCAGTTAAACGTTAAAAGTAGAGCTGTAGATTCTGCCCTTACAGAAACAGATATGTTATGGAAAAGGAAGGCAAAAGGAAGGTGAGTTAAGGTATATATACCTTCATTATGGATGGGAGATAAAATAGCTTGATTCAAAAGAAAAAAAAAATGTGCACTGAACCTCTGGCAATCTTGACTCAAACAGAACCCCTGCATTCCTCTTGAAATAAAGAATATTGAGAAGGCCATGAAAGGAGCCACTAGTTATTTTCAACAAGTGAAAGCGAAGAGACAGTGATGGCTTCAATTCCCACAGGATGTGGCAGTAACTAATTCGACAAGTTCTGATCACTCTATTCATGTATGAACAAAAATGTGCTGGAACAAACACTCATATCAAGGAAAGAAAAGGCAGAACACTAATCACATATGAGCAAAAAGGGAGGGCCCTGCTATCTATCTACCTATCTATTGACCTTTCGAGCCGTAGCCGGCCCATAGGACATAGACCCAGATATTCTTTCTCTTATCTAAATTTTTATTCTAGCAGTTTTCAATCCTTGTAAAGATCTTTTATCAAATCTCGCTATTTGTCTCTGTTCTGTGCAAGCAACTCTATCTCATTGAGGGAACTGATTCCTGCTGCTCTTGCCTCTCTCATCAATGTTCTTCTCAGTGTCTCTCTGGGTCAGCCTCTTTTTCTCTTACCTGTTGTTTCTCACGAGGGCTTGCTTTGTTATAAGGCCTTGCTGGAGAGGTTTTATTATGCAAACAAATGGTGGTGACAGAGATTTGTGAAATGTTATTAGAGATGAACTCTCAGGTTTTCTTGGACAAACACCCCCAGAGGACCCTATCTGTTTTTGAGTTGCACAATCAAGAATGTCACATTATAGTGAAAGAAAGCAAAAATAAAGGACTCAGCCTTAATAGCAACAGAAATGATAAATAACTGTTGAGATTGAAAGTTGTGGAGAGACATGATCACCTACGCCAGCAGGCCCGGTACTTGATGATGATGAAACTCAGTTAAACTGTCTGTAACTGAGTGCTACCTAGCAAGGCACTCCTAGCGTAGGGTGACAATTCATTCCCAATTTTCGGGGACAGTCCCCGAAGTGTAGAAGTTGTCCCCGAAAGAAATTTGTCCCCAATTTCAGTGAATAAATAAATGTTCATACACAGAATCGGCCCTCTTTGAAAATAATCCCTACGACTCAGGACGTTCCTGGGTTTTGTTTCTTTATCCCAGACTGAGAGGCATTAGCAGGAAGATAAAAGAGAAGACTTGGACGCGTTGTGTCGGAGATAGCTCTTTGAACTCTTGAAGCGCGGTGCTACGTCACTTCTATTCCAGCCACTGACTTCTATTGGGATGGGTTTAATTTTTAAAAAAAAGCAGACACTCTCTCTCTTTCCCCCACCTCTGCCTTTCCGGACATCTCCTGCCAAAGTATCTTTCCCTGCCAATTTTCAAATCAGTCCGAGTGTAATGACAGTACAGTGCAGCCGTGTTTTCTATTTGTGATCAGTGGACATCTGTTGCATAAAAACAATGCTTTCCAAAAAACGTGTAATTTTAGTGATTCGCTGAAAGCTGAATTTCCACTTATTATACAAGCAATTTTAGAGGATGGAACGCTAGTGAAATGTAATATATGTAGTTCAAATTTTTCTATAGCAAGTGGTGGAAGGACATCAATAACTGATCATCTATAGGCAAATAAGCATAAGGATGCGCTGCTTTGTAAGTCTCAGTCTGGGTGTATGACAAATTATTTTTGTAAAACAGAACCCTCAAAAGATTAATACACTCTAGCAGTTCATGAAGGAACCTTCGCATATCATACTGTACTTCATAATCATAGTTTCCCCTGTATGGATTGTACAACAATTCTACAAAAGAAATTTTCAACGAAACAATTTTCCTGTGCAAGAACAAAGTGTGAATCCATAATTACCAATGTTTTTGCTCATTGGGCTATTGATGAACTAAAAACTGACCTCAAATATGTCAGCTTCGTAACATTGTCTTGCGATACATCTAATCATAAACATGTTAAGCTACTTCCTATTTTAGTTTGTTATTTTCAGGCTTATGAGCTGGAAACTCCAGTAAAGACCAAACTGATTGCTTTCATAGATATCCCAGGAGAAACATCCAACATAATATCTGAACAATTCTTCTTCTACCTTTTTTAGCTCCCAGTGGAGCATAGGTCTTCAACAAATACTTTCCAAGTTGTTCTGTTTTTTTGCCATTCTTTTAAGATCATTCCATGTCTTCCCCAACATCCTCATCTCTGCTTCTATCTGTCTTCTCCAAGAATTCCTTCGTCATCCTCTTTGTTTTTCCCCTGGGGATTCCAAAAAAGGACCTGTTGTGTAATACTCTCAGTTGGCTTCCGTAGTGTGTGTCCTATCCAGCGCCATCATCTTCGCTGTATCTCTTTATCCACTGGTATTTGACTGGTACATTTCCATAATTCTATGTTAGTGATTTTGTCCTGCCATTTCCATCCTTTTATTCTGCGTAAGCATCCATTAATGAAAGTCTGTATCTTCGTGATTGTCAATTTTGTTGTTCTCCATGTTTCACAGCCATATAATAGGACCGACTTAACATTTGAGTTGAAAACTTTTATTTTTGTATATAATCTAATTTCTTTGGATTTCCATCTGAACAATTGTTGAAAGCAATTGATAATTTTGACTTAAACAAAAAGATTGTTGGTCTCTCAGCAGACAATACAAATACAAACTTTGGAGGCTTGTTGAGGAAAGGGAGAGATAATGTCATTATAACTAAAATAAAGTCCAAGTTAAACAGACACATAAAGGGTCTTGGTTGCAACGCACACATAATTCACAATTGTGCAAAAACAGTGTTTGATTCCATGCCTATGAATATGGAAGTGATTGTAACAAAAATATTTGGATACTTTCACATTTACACGGTTCGTGTAGAATGTCTAAAAGACTTCTGTGAATTTGCTGGACAGGAGTTTAAGCAATTATTAGGTTATTCGAATATAAGGTGGTTGTCAATACTTCCTTGGAAAGAATATTGAAACTGTATCAATCACTGAGATCTTTCTTATTGTCAGAAACACACTGTCCTACAATATTGAAACAATTCTTTGAAAACAGTGAATCAGAGCTTTGGCTCAGCTTTGCTCATTCTCACGCATCACTCTTCCATGAAACAATTAAGGCGATTGAAGGCGACGACAAGAGTGCAACAGAATCAGCACTATATAGCTGTGAACAATCTCATTATAAAATTAGAAACTCGACGCGATGAAAATTTCATCCCACACATGGTAAAGTTTTGCTAACTGATTTAGTAGAAAGTGGTGACATCCAAATGGAAAGGTATTTCCAAATAAGTAAAGAATTCTATAATACTGCTGTACATTACTTGCAGTCTTGGAACAAGCACAATGAGGACTTGTCACAACTGAGCTGCCTTCTCTTGGATAATGTGCCTGAAAGGAAACATTTTGATAATGCAGTAGAACAGATATCTTCAAAGTGTCATGGAGTTGTAAACGTCAATCGTGATGAGCTCTTTGATGAATTTACTTATTTGCGAGGCCATCTGTTGCAAAAAGAATGTGAGTTGTTCAGTAACAAGCCCCCATGTAGAAAATGGAATGAAGTACTCAGGTACTTGAAAGAAAATAATGTACCACATGCTAATGTGAAGAGAATTCTTGAACTTTTTATGTGCATACCTGGCAGCAATGCATCCGTAGAAAGACTATTTTCTCAAATGAACTACGTCTGGTCCGAAAGGTCGGAAAGGAAATCATGGATTAATGTGAACACGGTGCAAGCCATGTTAACAGTAAAAACTAACATTAATTTATTGTGTGAAAGCTTCAGTGAAAAACTTGCTTCAAATCATGAGATCTTGAGAAAGATACACTCAAAAAACAAGTACCACGCCGAGGCAACAACCTCTTCAGTATAAATAAGGTACTGTAAACATTACTTTAATATTGCAGTTGATATCTATATGCTGTTGACATTTTTTTATTTTAAACTTTTTTATTGTTATTGAGAAACAAAACTAACTATTGTAATTTCATTAAGTGCGTGCATCGCATAAGTGCCCCATAAGTACCGTGATCTGAATATTGACAAAATTAATATCAAACAGCAAAAATAAACACAGTTATTATGAAATTTAAAGTTATCTTTTTTTTGCATCTACAAAATTTCTTGCACACACACAGTCGAATCACACACCCACCCACACATATTATAAATATATATAAATAAATATATGTATTGTATACACTACACATATATATTATATTATTATATATATATATATAATATTATATATAATATTATATATATATATATATATATATATAATAATAATAATAATAATATATATAATATATCGTTCGTCCCCGATTTTGTGGGACAAACTCAGAAATAAGCAAAAAAAAATCCTCTGAAAATGTAAGTAAAAAATATGACAAATGTCCCCGAAAACAATGGTCAATGGGGAAAAAATGGTCACCCTATCCTAGTACCTGACCACCTACGACGACTCGGACGACGTTATTCCGTTATAATTATTTAATAACCTAATTTATTATTAGTCGTTCGTAGTAGTAACTCTCACTCTATCACGGTTCCGACTGGGCGACTAATCAAAACTACACTACAGTACTACACTGACTACAGTACCTGAGTAACGGAGTACTGTTGAGTACACGTACACTTACACTACACTACTGACTTGACTTAACTTATCGACTTATGAATGAAGTTTGTAGTAAGTTTGTTACTATGAATGATTAAATATTCTTCAGTGGTCTGTGCCAACAAACAAATGCTGTTTTAACTCAACAAACCTGTTTAATCCTCGGAATGAGTCTGTTATCTAAAAAATAATTTGATTTCGGCATTTCTTTGCTCAAAATGGTTATTGCAAGTGTAGTATTTCTTTCACGTGTTTCTGTTTGTTATTGAAATCGGTTATGTTCCCTTTTAAAGTCTTTGAAGTTATCTTTCCTGTTTCGTGGAAATTACCGTTCGTGTTTTATTTAATTATATAATGTATGGAATCAATTGTGTGAAATAAAAATGGAGAGAAGTGAAAATAGGGGGTCGACCATTCCGTAAAATAACACCCACAGCATGACTCCAATAAAGGATAGTTTCATTTTGCTGAGGAAATAAGCTATGGAGATGGTATTAAAGATGTATTAACCCAGTTAAAAAATCCATATGCAAAAAATAAACCACAAAGCAGTAAAATATATTCCATCCATCCATCTGTCTATCTATCTGAGTTATTGAGTTATTTGCGGGTCATCATCATTGCACTCCGAACATGTCCATAGGTGATCAGATCCCCTCCTCAGCAATTCTCGCAGTGTCCAGCGACTGACGACTCCAGTTCTATGTTGGTTGATAAGTCTTCTTACACGGTCACTAAGTGTCTCATTTCTGGCTGTGCCCAACTTAACTCCCATTTCCATCATCCGAAGAAGTGACGTGGATCTGTGTTTGTCGAAGTCCTGTGCTCTTCCCACATCTCGGAGGGCATTGATGATGCCCGCCCGATCCATTGGTTGCCCGTCCTCAACGACAGCGCAGCTAGCCAACCTGTCCGCCCTTTCATTTTCCCGTACTCCCGCATGTCCAGGGACATAGACAAAGGTGACCTTACGTATTTTGGATTTCTGCAACGACTCTACCCATTGCATGCGTACAGAGCCCGCCTCCACTTTTTTTATCATGCTCATCGAATCACTCAGTATACATGCGTGGGTGTAGTCTTGTGACTCTAACCATTTGAATACTTTGGTCACTGCCATCGCCTCCATTGTCATGCTACTCGTGGTCAAGACGTATGCACCACTGTCTTCGTAGACTATTATGCCTGCCGAGCGTGCTGTAAATGCCCATGCACTTCTTTGGTGTCGTCTTACAGATCCGTCTGTATAGATGACTGCATCTTTCTCATCGGTGTTATCACAGATGAGACCGTTGACCTCAGCATTAACCACGACCGGGTTTTGTTCCCTACTTTTCCTGTCGAGTGTGACAATGCACGAGAAAGTCCCCTTGAATGACGTAGGCACCGGTATCCACTCCTCACCAACGCTGATATTGGTAAGCCTTACAGACCTGTTTGATGACATCTTCTGCTCGGCCCACCCATGATTTGCCTCTTTTTAGCCTGTCACCTTTCTCTGTGTTGAGCACGTGGTGAAATGGATGCTCTGTATCTGTACTAATCTTCATGTATGCTCGTGCTCTCCAGATCTTGATTCTGTCATCCATGGTTGGAAAGTCAAGAAGATACCTCATTGCTACACAGGGAGTGTCCCTCGTACATCCCAGGATAATGCGCATGGCTTCATTTTGTATTTTCTCCAGCCTATCAATTTGAGTCGTACTGACTGTAAGAATTGTCAGGGCATACTCGATTGGTGCGAGGACTAATCCCTGGAACAGAAGAGTAAGTAGCCTGTGCTCGATATTGGCAGCTGCCATGACCTTCAAGGCGGCTAATCCTTTGTGGGATTTTGTTATCACATGGTCGACGTGGTCCCGAAAACACAGGCTGCGATCAAATTTAACTCCGAGGTATGTCATCAACTTGTCCCTGGTCACCTCATCAGCTCCCATTCGTACTACCGGTGTGGTCGTATTAACGATATGATTGTTAAGGGAGAACCATGAAACTGATGCTTTATTAGGATTAACCAAGGCACCTGAAACCCCACACCAGGAAGAAATGCGATCGAGTTCGTCTTGCATTGTGGAGGCGATTCCCCGTCTGTCTCTTCCCTGTCGATATACCAGAATATAATCAGCAAAAGTCATAGGTCTTCCCCTCCCATCCAGCTGTTGTTGGGTGATTGTTATTGTGTACACGTTAATAGAAATTGTGACACTGGTTCTTGTGGCAGCCCTGGACAAATGAATGTTGGCTCGGAAGACCAACTTCTACATCTAAGTATCACCTTCCTCTGAAATAGTGCCGCGGCGATCCATCTAATGAGGAAGGGATGTACCACCAGTTTGAGGAACATATGCATGAGATATTCAAATGGTACCCTGTTGTATGCATCCTCCAGATCTATAGCAGCAGCACATGTCTCCTCTCGTCTGTGGAAGCCTTCGAAGACGTCATAGGCAAAGACTGCCGCAATGAGTCATGTCTCTTTGTTATATTATTCACCTCCGAGTGGGATTGCGCGTTTATGTTCAAGGTGACAGGTGAGAACATGGGCAACTATTTTCTCCAGCAGCTTGCCCGCAGTTTTCTGCATTGTGATGATTCTGTAGGCACTGATCTGAGAATGGTCCTTGTTTGGCTTCGGTAGCGGTAGTAAGTAGCTGTGTAGCCACTTCTCCTTAATATGGCCACTCTGGCATTAAACTCATTGGCCATTGTGTCAAATCGTCGTCAGCAAAATCGCCTATGTCATCGTACCGAACACCATCTGGACCAGGAGCAGTATAGTGTGACCTCTTAAGTGTCGTGCGAATGGTATTGGTTGTGATTGTGAGATCTTCTTCCAGCACTACATCCTTACACAATTTTGACAGCGATCTCCGTATCCTCATTCTTACAGCCTCATTTCTTTGGTCCGTCTGATCAATGTAGCGGGCAAGCAAAGCCGTCCCTTTGCTCTCATCATATTTGTGCCATATCCGGCCCGTGCTCTGAAAGTCTGGTATGCCTCTGTGTCGTGTTGTGCCATTCATGCTTTGATGAAGGCGCCAGAATGTGGCTAGCGATTTTTCTGAGCACACTTTTATATCCACCATATATATTGGTCAAGCAACTGGGAGGAGGGGGGGGGGGGGAGTGTTTGCTCTTGACGCGACCAAAAGGTAAATGAAACGATCATAGCCTCTCATTCGTCAGGTGCTATGATTGCTGAAATGACAGGATCATCTCTGTGTTTCTGATAGCCTTACATTCGGTACCATTGCACTAGTGCGCTCGCTATCATACCTACACGTGGTTCCTCCTTGTTAGCACAAAGTTCCTCTTGGATGCGACAAGAGTTCCCGGCAGCATAACTGCGAAGGGAGAAAGTAAGCCTCTATAGATAAATAACCAGAGCCCACCGGTTTGTAGTACATGCCATGAGTAGTATACAAGGGTCCAACTAAGTCGCATTTGGCCCGTAAATTAATAAAGATATATAGTGTGGTGCGCAGCGCACCACATGTACACGAGAGACAAGGGGAGTTAACCATGCCATTTCGTGTCCGGATGTTGACCTATAGTCCCGGTGACCGCGGAAGTGCCCTGTTTATGTCTGGTGTGTGCTGACTTTGGAGTTCTTTATGTACTTGATCGTTAGTGATAGGTTAGTAGATTATATAACATCTAGGAAAAACGAGCAATATAAAACAGAAGACAAAATATATATTTTATTCTTTATTAGCTCAATAGGTGTATAACATACATTGATATTATATATCATTACAAACATAGTCAGTACATTGAGTAAATATATAGCACAAGTATAACAATTATTTATAGCTATGTAGTTGGGTGTCTGCTTAGCTCTATGTCATAAATGAATCATAAGGGGTGAAACTGTTAGAGATTGCTGGGTAGTCTAAACTGGTAGTGTAAAGAGTTAAATATCTAGAGGCTTAGTCGAGACGTTATCATCAGCTACCTTTCTTTTTATATAGAAATAGGAAAGAGCATTTCTTGTTTGACTGTAGGAAAATATGGAATTATTTAAGACTTTGAAACCTACATTTTTCCCACCCTTAGCCTTTTTCGTGGCGAGAACCTCTAAAAACATATCTTTATCTAATTTGTTGTGTTGCTTGCTTAGCCCTTTACAACTGATTTTATCGTAATCCCCACTACAATGGTACGTCTTACTACATAAGCTAACAAGAGCCGTCCCTTCGTACTCTAGTTTAAAAAGCCCAGGCGTTCGTTTGGTGTACGCTTTAACACCCTTACAGTTTATACAGTCTGTCTTGCTAATATGCTCATCGCAAAACTCGGCGGGAAACCAGTCTTTATATACGGTATTAAACTCAGCCCGCAGCCCTGACTTAACTATATCCTCCAACTTAGGTGCACTTAAAGCCAAGTATAAACTATCAGTATCTGTTTCACATAACTGAAAGTCGGATCTAGCCACAAACTTATCTAAGAACTCGAAATAAAAATCTAACATACGAAGTTTTGCATACTGATAGACGAAGAAACCGATTTGTAGGGGTAAGTCCCAAACAGTTTTCTTTTTCTCCATCTCAACTTCAAAAAGATCCACACCTATTTCAGCCATCTTTTTAAACCGGGAACTATTAATCATTTTCGATATCTCACCCCCCTGAACATATGAGACAGCGCTATGATTGGCCTTATCGGTTAGAGTCTTCCCATAGGCTGAGTTTCCTAAGAGCTTCATCGTATCACTTACTATAGATTGATTTTCGTCTAGATCACCAGCCCGCCTAGCGTCTGAAACCATTTCTCCAAACTTTTTAAAACAACTAGACGGTTGATATTCTATCACCTGATAAATTTTTGTTACCTCCAAGCCGTGGTCTAAATACCATTTTAACAGCGGTGTTGCCAACAAAATTTTTTCCCCGACATAACTACCTATTAGGGTGCGACGAGGGGTTGACAACAAGTTATGTTTGAGGGCATATTCACCCATAAACGGTCCAATATCATCACGCGTGACGTCAATATTTTTGAAAATTGGAGTCATCTCACTGAAATGTTCCTTCAGGCGGTCGGGGACATGAAGATCACATTCCACTAAACCAAAACATGTCCCATCTGAAACAGAAGTCAGAATCTGTTTATCACTGAGAGGGAGCCCTTCTTTAGAGTAAGAGGGTCTAGCTCGAGGGATGGCTTTAGAAAGGAAAGCCCTAATGGTTGGGTCAGACTTTTTCAGAGCCTGCCACTCACATTCCCACATAACTTCTACTGTGACTTTGACCTCCTCAGTTAGATAGGTGTGTATCTCACATGTTTTTTCAAACAGCTCGAACAAGGGCTTATTATTAACAGGGTTTCTATCTTTACCTTTGGTGAGGGGGCAGTCTTTGTGACCATGGTACAAACAACCATGAAAATTATAGCCTCTTCTATTGGATTTATCCCACCCATCCACAGGGATATTTCTATCACCTAACCGAAACTCCCTCCCATTAAACTGAGTTTTCAACTCCACCCCTTTCTGGTGGGCGACCCACGTTAGCCACTCTCTACTTTGTTGGACATAATAGTTATCTTTTTCCACCCTAAACCCGTCTCCATTCTTCTAATAATTGGGTAATCTGTTGGCATTGGGTTCATCAGAGCCCAAAGATACAACGCATTGGCATCGTATCCTTGGATGGATTGGACCAGCTTTCCTCCCCTAATAAACGTTTTGCCTACCTCGTGATACCTATGGAAAATTATAGAGGGACCTCCAACGATATTAGCCCTAATCATTGTGTGTAGACTAGCCTGTTTGCTCGAACATAAACTAAACATTACACCCCTATCAACGGTCTTAAAAAGATACTTTAAACAAACACCCGGAACCGAAATGGCGTCTTTAAAACAGTCCACACCCCGCTCCCCATAAAAACGAACCTGCTGCTCCAAGGCTTCTAAAAATGGGACTACATCTTTGTTATTATACCAAATCAAAAAGTCCTTAAGGGTCGTCATCTTATTAACCTTCCAGACCTTTTTACACAGAGCATATTCCTCCTTGGAAATGTTGGCATTTTTTAACGACGAATGAAATGCTTCGTGTGGGGGTAACTCCGTCTCATTCAACTTGTTTAAATCCGTTATGTACTCGTAACAGAAAACACCCTTTGTCTCCTCTACTTTATAAGCGGCCAGATATTTACTATAGCTAAACCCGGGGGCTAGATAGTTTACAATATCTAAGAATTTTAGATTCTGTGTTGCAATACACATAAAGTTATTGTTTCTTTTAACTATAAACTTGAACGGTTTTGGTACTTTGTAGTCGCCTTCAATTTTATCTTCCTCTTCCGCGTTAACCTCGGTTTCTTCTTCTTCCTCTTCCATACTATCTTCTTCTTCGTCCACTTGGGCAGTGACATCCATGAAGTGCTTTATTAAATAAGGTTTAATGACGTTGACGTCATATTTCCCCGAGTTAAACCCTATAACTGGAAGCTCTTTTAAATACTCATCAAACTTAGCTATTAGCTTGTGTTTGTTCAGTTCATGGAGTTGAGTAAAAATACTGTCAAACCGAGCTCGCAACAACGAGTATGCCGTATCAGCGATACCAGTGAGGTAATCAACCATCTGACTAACTAAAACCTGTGGGTCACCCTTCGTTATGAAGCATATTGGTCCCTCCCACCCAAGGACATTTGACGCTATAGAGCAGGAGAGGGGCACGTGTTTAACTACAAAGGTAGTCGACTGAGTCTCTTGTGGAACATTCCTACTATCAAAGTAACATTCATAATCGAATGTCGCCCTGAACGGGTAAATAAAAGACTCTAGGGTACTGATCCCTTCAGCGCTGATCGCGTCCCATACACTTTCAGGTGAAGAGTAAACCCCACCCTTATATGTCTCTACAGCCATATCCCCATTACAAGTTTTTTCGTGCCTATCCATACGCCCAAACTTTTTCCACAATTTCCCACATTTTCCACAAGAAAAGCTTTTACTAGCCCTAGAAAGATCGTTTATATAAAAGAAGTGGTTTTTGTAAAGTAAAAGACGGAGAGTTTCACTATAACTACTGCCACTTCTCAGGACAATACGCAAGGCTTGGTCAGAATCAAACTCAAAAATATCTATGTTTATTGAAAAACAATTTTCTAAGAGAGGCATTTCGGCAAGAGTTACACCGTGAAAGCTACTTAACATTAGAGACGGGTTAAACTGTTTGAAAAGTAATCTCGAAGCCTTCCTAACATCTTTAACAGAGGTACCTCTATGGACAGCTAGACAACGGAAGAAGCAGAGATTATCATTGTAAACTTTAGAATGGGAATCGGTTTGAAGGATATTAATGCCGTAGTTGGATGCAATGTAGGGTGGGATATCTAGCAGACACCCTATAGGATAATCTTGAAGTTTATAAATATAAACACTCGTACTGACTAACGCCTCCAAGGTATATTTGGTTGTCTCCCTGTTTTTATTTGCATACCCTAATATATCACTTTCATTTAATCTATCGACAAACGTTTCAAAATCATGTCTGTTGTTAACTAACAAGGGTTTGTCTAACCCTGTCGCATTATTCGAGCTGGCGTGAAAGTAACGCAATCCCTGTGTCTCCCTATGTCTTAAAACTAGATGATGACTATAATTCACCTTGAAACGCTTTTTCTGGGCTAGAAAAATTGGGTTTACAAGGGTCTTCCAATCTATAGGAGTATCAGGCTGATGAAATATAGTGTACGTGTCCAGGTATTTGTTCCTACGGTCATGTGTTCGAATAGCTAACCAGTTGTTCTTATATATCTTTCTAATATCTTGAGGCAACTTATTTAAAGTGTCTATTTCATTAATAAGTCTTGGTCTCTTTGAGGGGTCTTGAGTCGAACTCTTTACTGCCCGCTTGCGTGAGGTTGTCGATACTTGTGGACGTGCTGGTGAGGCAGGAACTAATGATACAAGAGATACCGAATGCTCTGTCTTGATATGTCTGGCAAGGCTGTCTGCTCTATTATATACGCGTCCACAAACATCACATTTATATTCCTGACGCCCATGTACACTAGCAACGTGTCGTTTTACGATCCGGCTCCGGGTAAAAGTTTTGGAGCAGAGATGACAAATGTTAGACATCTGTAGAAAAGAAATTGAAACATTACAACTAAAGAACAGTGAACATTACAAGAAAGAAAACAAGAAAAGTAAACAATGAGAACTATCGAAATTAATATTAAAGAACTATGATCACACTTACTTTTTATGTGTCTGAAGGCACGAAACACATCCATCGTCAAGAACTGTAAGCGAAAGTCTGATTACAAGCTTCACAGATATATACACTTGAAACACCGGAAGTGTTACTAAAAATAGAACTGACCTCTGAGGCAATACCGGATGTGTTACTAAAAATAGTTTTTGACCGCTGACGCAATGCCCGCTTTATTTTAGACATCCCCATTGCAAAAATTTACATTAAAAACCACTTTTAGGATTTTACCCCCTTATCATTTTTTGAGGGTTACGCCCATGGAATCGATAAAAATCGTAATTTTAGCACGTAGGCTTACTTAAAACTTTATTTTAGACATCCCCATACCAAAAATTTACTTAAAAATCACTTTTGACATTGTAACCCCCCTTACCATTTTTGAGGGTTACGCCCCTGAAAGCGATAAAAATCGTAAATTTAGCACGTAGGCTTACTTAAAACTTTATTTTAGACATCCCCACACCAAAAATTAACTAAAAAATCACTTTTTAAATTGTTACCCCCCTTAAAATTTTTGAGGGTTACGCCCCTGAAATTGATAAAAAATTGAAATATAACCTCAAGGCATACCTCCCACATAATTTTTGACACTACTAGCTTTTTGTTGTTTTTTTTATGGAATTTGATATGTAGGGGTGTCAAAAATTATGTGGGAGGTATGCCTTGAGGTTATATTTCAATTTTTTTTCGATTTCAGGGGCGTAACCCTCAAAAATGGTAAGGGGGTTACAATTTCAAAAGTGATTTTAAAATAAATTTTTGGTGTGGGGATGTCTAAAATAAAGTTTTAAGTAAGCCTACGTGCTAAATTTACGATTTTTATCGCTTTCAGGGGCGTAACCCTCAAAAATGGTAAGGGGGGTTACAATGTCAAAAGTGATTTTTAAGTAAATTTTGGTATGGGGATGTCTAAAATAAAGTTTTAAGTAAGCCTACGTGCTAAAATTACGATTTTTATCGATTCCATGGGCGTAACCCTCAAAAAATGATAAGGGGGTAAAATCCTAAAAGTGGTTTTTAATGTAAATTTTTGCAATGGGGATGTCTAAAATAAAGCGGGCATTGCGTCAGCGGTCAAAAACTATTTTTAGTAACACATCCGGTATTGCCTCAGAGGTCAGTTCTATTTTTAGTAACACTTCCGGTGTTTCAAGTGTATATATCTGTGAAGCTTGTAATCAGACTTTCGCTTACAGTTCTTGACGATGGATGTGTTTCGTGCCTTCAGACACATAAAAAGTAAGTGTGATCATAGTTCTTTAATATTAATTTCGATAGTTCTCATTGTTTACTTTTCTTGTTTTCTTTCTTGTAATGTTCACTGTTCTTTAGTTGTAATGTTTCAATTTCTTTTCTACAGATGTCTAACATTTGTCATCTCTGCTCCAAAACTTTTACCCGGAGCCGGATCGTAAAACGACACGTTGCTAGTGTACATGGGCGTCAGGAATATAAATGTGATGTTTGTGGACGCGTATATAATAGAGCAGACAGCCTTGCCAGACATATCAAGACAGAGCATTCGGTATCTCTTGTATCATTAGTTCCTGCCTCACCAGCACGTCCACAAGTATCGACAACCTCACGCAAGCGGGCAGTAAAGAGTTCGACTCAAGACCCCTCAAAGAGACCAAGACTTATTAATGAAATAGACACTTTAAATAAGTTGCCTCAAGATATTAGAAAGATATATAAGAACAACTGGTTAGCTATTCGAACACATGACCGTAGGAACAAATACCTGGACACGTACACTATATTTCATCAGCCTGATACTCCTATAGATTGGAAGACCCTTGTAAACCCAATTTTTCTAGCCCAGAAAAAGCGTTTCAAGGTGAATTATAGTCATCATCTAGTTTTAAGACATAGGGAGACACAGGGATTGCGTTACTTTCACGCCAGCTCGAATAATGCGACAGGGTTAGACAAACCCTTGTTAGTTAACAACAGACATGATTTTGAAACGTTTGTCGATAGATTAAATGAAAGTGATATATTAGGGTATGCAAATAAAAACAGGGAGACAACCAAATATACCTTGGAGGCGTTAGTCAGTACGAGTGTTTATATTTATAAACTTCAAGATTATCCTATAGGGTGTCTGCTAGATATCCCACCCTACATTGCATCCAACTACGGCATTAATATCCTTCAAACCGATTCCCATTCTAAAGTTTACAATGATAATCTCTGCTTCTTCCGTTGTCTAGCTGTCCATAGAGGTACCTCTGTTAAAGATGTTAGGAAGGCTTCGAGATTACTTTTCAAACAGTTTAACCCGTCTCTAATGTTAAGTAGCTTTCACGGTGTAACTCTTGCCGAAATGCCTCTCTTAGAAATTGTTTTTCAATAAACATAGATATTTTTGAGTTTGATTCTGACCAAGCCTTGCGTATTGTCCTGAGAAGTGGCAGTAGTTATAGTGAAACTCTCCGTCTTTTACTTTACAAAAACCACTTCTTTTATATAAACGATCTTTCTAGGGCTAGTAAAAGCTTTTCTTGTGGAAAATGTGGGAAATTGTGGAAAAAGTTTGGGCGTATGGATAGGCACGAAAAAACTTGTAATGGGGATATGGCTGTAGAGACATATAAGGGTGGGGTTTACTCTTCACCTGAAAGTGTATGGGACGCGATCAGCGCTGAAGGGATCAGTACCCCAGAGTCTTTTATTTACCCGTTCAGGGCGACATTCGATTATGAATGTTACTTTGATAGTAGGAATGTTCCACAAGAGACTCAGTCGACTACCTTTGTAGTTAAACACGTGCCCCTCTCCTGCTCTATAGCGTCAAATGTCCTTGGGTGGGAGGGACCAATATGCTTCATAACGAAGGGTGACCCACAGGTTTTAGTTAGTCAGATGGTTGATTACCTCACTGGTATCGCTGATACGGCATACTCGTTGTTGCGAGCTCGGTTTGACAGTATTTTTACTCAACTCCATGAACTGAACAAACACAAGCTAATAGCTAAGTTTGATGAGTATTTAAAAGAGCTTCCAGTT
Organism: Megaustenia siamemsis; assembly: GCA_032433765.1. Lineage (NCBI taxonomy): Eukaryota > Metazoa > Mollusca > Gastropoda > Stylommatophora > Ariophantidae > Megaustenia > Megaustenia siamemsis. Next base: position 54,931,147 of record JAVIAB010000124.1, read on the forward strand.
ATAGGGTTTAACTCGGGGAAATATGACGTCAACGTCATTAAACCTTATTTAATAAAGCACTTCATGGATGTCACTGCCCAAGTGGACGAAGAAGAAGATAGTATGGAAGAGGAAGAAGAAGAAACCGAGGTTAACGCGGAAGAGGAAGATAAAATTGAAGGCGACTACAAAGTACCAAAACCGTTCAAGTTTATAGTTAAAAGAAACAATAACTTTATGTGTATTGCAACACAGAATCTAAAATTCTTAGATATTGTAAACTATCTAGCCCCCGGGTTTAGCTATAGTAAATATCTGGCCGCTTATAAAGTAGAGGAGACAAAGGGTGTTTTCTGTTACGAGTACATAACGGATTTAAACAAGTTGAATGAGACGGAGTTACCCCCACACGAAGCATTTCATTCGTCGTTAAAAAATGCCAACATTTCCAAGGAGGAATATGCTCTGTGTAAAAAGGTCTGGAAGGTTAATAAGATGACGACCCTTAAGGACTTTTTGATTTGGTATAATAACAAAGATGTAGTCCCATTTTTAGAAGCCTTGGAGCAGCAGGTTCGTTTTTATGGGGAGCGGGGTGTGGACTGTTTTAAAGACGCCATTTCGGTTCCGGGTGTTTGTTTAAAGTATCTTTTAAGACCGTTGATAGGGGTGTAATGTTTAGTTTATGTTCGAGCAAACAGGCTAGTCTACACACAATGATTAGGGCTAATATCGTTGGAGGTCCCTCTATAATTTTCCATAGGTATCACGAGGTAGGCAAAACGTTTATTAGGGGAGGAAAGCTGGTCCAATCCATCCAAGGATACGATGCCAATGCGTTGTATCTTTGGGCTCTGATGAACCCAATGCCAACAGATTACCCAATTATTAGAAGAATGGAGACCGGGTTTAGGGTGGAAAAAGATAACTATTATGTCCAACAAAGTAGAGAGTGGCTAACGTGGGTCGCCCACCAGAAAGGGGTGGAGTTGAAAACTCAGTTTAATGGGAGGGAGTTTCGGTTAGGTGATAGAAATATCCCTGTGGATGGGTGGGATAAATCCAATAGAAGAGGCTATAATTTTCATGGTTGTTTGTACCATGGTCACAAAGACTGCCCCCTCACCAAAGGTAAAGATAGAAACCCTGTTAATAATAAGCCCTTGTTCGAGCTGTTTGAAAAAACATGTGAGATACACACCTATCTAACTGAGGAGGTCAAAGTCACAGTAGAAGTTATGTGGGAATGTGAGTGGCAGGCTCTGAAAAAGTCTGACCCAACCATTAGGGCTTTCCTTTCTAAAGCCATCCCTCGAGCTAGACCCTCTTACTCTAAAGAAGGGCTCCCTCTCAGTGATAAACAGATTCTGACTTCTGTTTCAGATGGGACATGTTTTGGTTTAGTGGAATGTGATCTTCATGTCCCCGACCGCCTGAAGGAACATTTCAGTGAGATGACTCCAATTTTCAAAAATATTGACGTCACGCGTGATGATATTGGACCGTTTATGGGTGAATATGCCCTCAAACATAACTTGTTGTCAACCCCTCGTCGCACCCTAATAGGTAGTTATGTCGGGGAAAAAATTTTGTTGGCAACACCGCTGTTAAAATGGTATTTAGACCACGGCTTGGAGGTAACAAAAATTTATCAGGTGATAGAATATCAACCGTCTAGTTGTTTTAAAAAGTTTGGAGAAATGGTTTCAGACGCTAGGCGGGCTGGTGATCTAGACGAAAATCAATCTATAGTAAGTGATACGATGAAGCTCTTAGGAAACTCAGCCTATGGGAAGACTCTAACCGATAAGGCCAATCATAGCGCTGTCTCATATGTTCAGGGGGGTGAGATATCGAAAATGATTAATAGTTCCCGGTTTAAAAAGATGGCTGAAATAGGTGTGGATCTTTTTGAAGTTGAGATGGAGAAAAAGAAAACTGTTTGGGACTTACCCCTACAAATCGGTTTCTTCGTCTATCAGTATGCAAAACTTCGTATGTTAGATTTTTATTTCGAGTTCTTAGATAAGTTTGTGGCTAGATCCGACTTTCAGTTATGTGAAACAGATACTGATAGTTTATACTTGGCTTTAAGTGCACCTAAGTTGGAGGATATAGTTAAGTCAGGGCTGCGGGCTGAGTTTAATACCGTATATAAAGACTGGTTTCCCGCCGAGTTTTGCGATGAGCATATTAGCAAGACAGACTGTATAAACTGTAAGGGTGTTAAAGCGTACACCAAACGAACGCCTGGGCTTTTTAAACTAGAGTACGAAGGGACGGCTCTTGTTAGCTTATGTAGTAAGACGTACCATTGTAGTGGGGATTACGATAAAATCAGTTGTAAAGGGCTAAGCAAGCAACACAACAAATTAGATAAAGATATGTTTTTAGAGGTTCTCGCCACGAAAAAGGCTAAGGGTGGGAAAAATGTAGGTTTCAAAGTCTTAAATAATTCCATATTTTCCTACAGTCAAACAAGAAATGCTCTTTCCTATTTCTATATAAAAAGAAAGGTAGCTGATGATAACGTCTCGACTAAGCCTCTAGATATTTAACTCTTTACACTACCAGTTTAGACTACCCAGCAATCTCTAACAGTTTCACCCCTTATGATTCATTTATGACATAGAGCTAAGCAGACACCCAACTACATAGCTATAAATAATTGTTATACTTGTGCTATATATTTACTCAATGTACTGACTATGTTTGTAATGATATATAATATCAATGTATGTTATACACCTATTGAGCTAATAAAAGAATAAAATATATATTTTGTCTTCTGTTTTATATTGCTCGTTTTTCCTAGATGTTATATAATCTACTAACCTATCACTAACGATCAAGTACATAAAGAACTCCAAAGTCAGCACACACCAGACATAAACAGGGCACTTCCGCGGTCACCGGGACTATAGGTCAACATCCGGACACGAAATGGCATGGTTAACTCCCCTTGTCTCTCGTGTACATGTGGTGCGCTGCGCACCACACTATATATCTTTGTTAATTTACGGGCCAAATGCGACTTAGTTGGACCCTTGTATACTACTGCCATGACCTTCATCCATACATCATCAATCACTCTTGAGTGAGTATTCTTTTCTTTTGCCTCATAAATAATTCTATAAAAATCCATGTGGAAGGTTTTAATGTTTAATTCTTAAATCGCTTTGAGACCTTTCGCTGCTGGTGCACACTGAGGACATATTTCTTTAGTTTGAATAGAAGATCATCATGCTTTATCTCCAACAAGCATATGTAACATCGCATAGACACAACTATTTTATACAGGTCGTGACGATCCTCTGTCGATACATTTAGCCCACGCTCCTGAAAGAGCGTATCAAGTGACAGTCGGTGACGGGGAATGGGTCGATGAAAATCTTGCTTTACTACACGGCTTGGCTACAACAGCCTACTAAAAGAAATACTGGAAGGGAAAATACAAGGTAAAAGAGGCAGAGACAGACCAAGACTAACATGGACGAGTAACATCGAAGAATGGACCAGTCAGCCTATGACAATCTGCTCCATGAAAGCAAGAGGCAGAGTGGAATGGCGCTCCATGGTAGCCAACCTTCGATGTAGAGACGGCATTCAATGATGATGATGACACGGCTTGGAGGAATGAAACATGGATGGCGGACGCGTCGGCAGAGGCTAGGCTACCGTATATCACAAGGAAAGCCTCAGGACGATAAGCGGGTGCACATTTTATCCTGGAGTTGGAAGATGGTTAGCAAACCCACTTCTTTTCCCTCCCGCCACAAGACTGACAATGCCATGTTAACAGATGCAGCAAGTTCATGGGGCGGAAAAGTGTCAGCTCACAGGCTGCTGAATCCATAACAACACGTAAGGAATAAACAAGTAGCTTAGTGAAGATCAATGTATTCAATGTAAAGGTAAAGTGCGAGACTTGAATCGGCGTCTTAGCAAGTTTTTACCCATATGTGCTTGGCCGCCTATCTAGAAGTGTTCGGAGACTTCTGGAGAGTGTCGCTTCAAGCATCGAACCTTACGATGCGAGGCGACATACCTAACCTTCCAGAGTAATACCCTGGTACCCATTTCTACCAGCGGCTGGGTCGACCGCGGGAGTTAAATCGACAGCGGGAAAGGAAATCTGAAGCATCATTCCAACTACAGAACTCTTGCCCTAATATGCTATGCCATTGAGTTGATGATATTCCAGTTGAATTCATTCAAGCTGGACAGGAGGCCAGTGTTTGTTTTTACCACGCACTGTGTGTAAAGATATGAAAAAAATGTAGACTGGCCAAAAGCCTCCTGGAAAAGATCAGTGTACATCCCATTTCCAAAGAAAGGAAATCTGAAGCATCATTCCAACTACAGAACTCTTGCCCTAATATACTATGCCAGAAAAATACTCCTGCGGATCATCATGAATAGGATAGCAAGAAAATTAGAACAAGAGCTTCATATAATTAAAGCAGGTTTCAGACATAGCAGAGGCACCTGTGACCATATTATAGCCTCCGGTCAATATGACGGATAAGCGGCAGGAACCGTTAAAGGCTGTGTTTGAAAAATGTTCCTTGTTGCAGTTTGTTCATATTACAAGTCCGACCTGCTGCAGGAGCTACTGAGTTAAGTGCTTTATGCACACCGTGAGCTGTGCGTTTCATACGTTTTGATCGTGTTTTGATATTCCAATTGCTAACGATGAATGATGATAACGTATGTCGGGAAACAGATGACTTGTTCACTTTCTGTAAGGTTTCGCCTTATGTCTTTTGGCGTGTGCTGAGACTGATATGATTGGGACTGCATCTACCTTTCTTTGTTTGCGAGATGAGATATTAATTCGGATGATCCCACTGGCGGTTGAGCAACTAATGATTTTAATTCGTTTGCAGTGATATCGGGGCCTTCCATAACCATAACATTACATTTAATGATGTGCCTCATACAAGTCTTTTGACGTTATATGGTGGATGTGTCGAACATAAAGCAGCATATATCGACGAAAAAAAATGAAACGGCAAATTGGATACAAAATATTTACTAATTAATTATTGGTGAAAGAAATATATTTTGATGTACCGAACATTACTACCTTCACGACATTTTGGTTGAGCATCATCATTGAGTGTCATCTCCGCAAAGAAGGTTGGCTACCATGGAGCGCCATTCTGCTCTGTCTCTTGCTTTGATGGTGCAGGTGGTCATAGGCTGATTTGTCCATCTTTTGATGTTACTCGCCCATGTTAGTCTTGGTCTGCCTCTTTTACCTTGTATTTTCCCCTCCAGGATTACTTTTAGTAGGCTGTTGTGTCTTTTAACATAGCCCAAAAATCTCATTTGTCTTGTTTGAATTGTGTTTAGTAGTTCTCTTTTCATTTTTATTTGTTTTAAAACTTCATCATTTGTTTTCTTTTCCTTCCATCCAATTCTACCTATTCTTCTATATATCCACATTTATGAGCATATAAAAGCCAAAATATGATAAAAATAGGAGCTTGGATCTCAGACACAACATGGAAATACATCAAAGAAAGAAGAGAAGCAAAGAGAGCCGTGACTAATGTAAAGACAGATCTTGGAAAGGTTCTGGCAAAAGCAACATACAAAGAATTAGACAACAAAGTGAAAAGTTCGGCAAGAAGAGATACAAGAGCTTATATAGACAACTTGGCAGAGAAAGCAGAGACAGCTGCAATTACAGGAGACAGCAGAACTCTCTATACTGTACAAAAGATGCTGACAAACACCTATACATCCAGTGGAACACCAATTCTAGACAAATCTGGATTAATGCTAACAACAAGCGCAGACATAAAAGCCCGTTGGGCGGAACACTTCAAAGAAATTCTTAACCGTCCACTACCTCACAGTTTAATAGATTTTGAAGCTGAAACACCAGCAGCAGAATTAGATGTAAATTTAGATGACTTCACCTTGAGTGAAATAGAAACCACCTTAAAGCTAATGACCAATAACAAGGCTGCTGGAGAGGATAAGTTAACAGCTGAGATCCTCAAGGCAATTGATAGCCATAATTTAATACATCTCCAAAAAATGTTCAACATCATTTGGAAAACAGAGAAGACGCCTCATAAATGGAAAAAAGGAATCATTGTTAAGATCCCAAAAAAGGGCAATCTTAGAGATTGTAACAACTGGAGAGGCGTGACACTTTTGTCAGTTGCCTCAAAGTTATTCTGTAAAATCATCCTAAATAGAATAAAGGATTCAATAGATACAGTAATGCGTGAAGAACAGGCTGGGTTTAGAAAAGGGAGAAGCTGTCTTGACCACATTTTCACTCTACGACTTATATTGGAGGAACACATTGAAAAGCAAAAACCTTTTGTACTTAACTTCATCGACTTCAAAAAAGCATTTGATAGTATTCATAGAGATTCTTTGTGGAAAATTCTGAAGCAATATGGTTTACCATCAAAAATCATAAATATTATCAAAGACATGTATGATGGTTACACATGTGCAGTTCGAACAGAGGAAGGACTGAGCGAATGTTTCCCAATAGAAACTGGGGTTAAACAAGGATGTATTTTATCGCCCTTGTTATTTGGAATTGTTATGGACTTCATAATGAAGAAATGCTGCACTGGTAATAAAGGCATCGAATGGATACAAGGAGACCATTTGGAGGACCTCGACTTTGCTGATGACATAGTTCTCATCAGCAGTCAGATAAAAACGATGCAGGAAAACACAAATGAACTATCATCAATAGCCAGCAAAATTGGGCTTGAGGTCAATCATGAAAAGACTAAAGTCATGAAAAGTTTAATTCCAACAAGTGACAAAATATACATGGAAAACAAACCAGTAGAAGAGATCGATCACTTTATCTATCTTGGAAGTCACATTGATCGAGAAGGGGATACGAGCAAAGAAATTAGAATCAGACTGGCTAAAGCAGCAATGTCTTTCAGAAGCCTTGAAAAGTTGTGGAAATCAAAACTCATTAGCACAAACACAAAACTTAGGCTATTCAAATCAAATGTACTATCAACCCTTACGTATGCGTGTGAAAGCTGGAAAACAACAAGAGATATAGAAACAAAGTTGAACGCATTCGAAAATAAATGTCTAAGGAAAATACTTGGTATAGAATGGAACGAATTCAAAACAAACGAGGAAATTAGAGAAATCGCCAATCAACCACTAATATCTTCAGTAATAAAGAAAAGACGATGGTCATACGTTGGACATGTGATGAGAAGAGATAATAATCGAATAGCAAAGCAAGCCCTCATATGGGAAACAACAGGTAAAAGAAAAAGAGGAAGACCCAGGGAGACACTGAGAAGAACATTGATGAGAGAGGCAAGAGCAGCAGGAATCGGCTCCCTCAATGAGATAGAACTGCTTGCACAGAACAGAGACAGATGGCGAGATTTGATAAAATATCTTTAAAAGAAAACTGCTAGAACAAAAATTCATATAGGAGAAGGTGTATCTTGGTCTACGCCCTATGGGCCGGTTACGGCTCGAAAGGTCAATAGATAGAAAAGCCAAAATGGTTTTCACTCGTTCAATGAAGAAATCTGGCACTGTTAAGTCTGCATCCAAACAATATGGCGACCTTCAGTATCGTCATGCGTTGTCTTTCAAGAGGACAAGCATGCCGGTTGAAACGATGTGTTCTACACATACATAATAACATACGAGCTTTAAGTAACGTCCATAATAGAGGAATTTTATATCCTGTTCAGATATATGCACCTTCACGTCACAAAAACTTCGTTTGTTTGTTTTCATCGACTCCAAGTCTACTAGAAAGTCAACAACAGCAACAACCTCCAACTCCAACAACAGATCCTCCTTCTTCAGCTGTATTGTCTATGCAAAATGATAGTGCTACTGTAAATAGTAACACTCAGCAAAGCACAGATAAAAAGGATGAAGTTGGCTCTGATGAAAAATCAAGCTCAGAGAAGAAGAAAGAATCATGGTGGCGAGGAAAAAATTCTTGGCGTTTGGGGTTAATCTTCATTGGTGGAGCAATTGCTGCTTGGGGTGTAGGCTTGGTATCAATCTGGGTAAGATTTTTGTCAACAGGAAAACACTACTAACAGTATGCATTTATTCGTGGTACTTACAGTACTATATTTAGTATAACAATAAAATAATATTCTTTAAATGTTTCTTCATCTTCTTTTCTCTTTTCACTGATACCTAAAAGGTGTCGTGGTAACGTGGTTTTTATATCATTTGTCGTTCTTGAGTTGCTCGAATTGTCTGAATTAGTGATTTTCCTTTGTTGTTGTTACGTTACATGTCTCTGTCACTGCATCTATCCATCTTCTTCTGGGTCTTCCTCTTGGTCTTCTTCCATGCATTCTCGAGAAGAACGCCCTTTATACTTTATGGTGATTGGTGAGGATTCATTCTGACCAGGTGGCCAAACCATTTAAGAAGTTGTTGTTCTATAAATTCTTGGCGGGGTTTTGTTCCTACCATTTTTCTTATGGTTTCATTTGGTATTCTATCTCTTCTTGTGTTGTTTGTTACTTTTCTCATCAGCGCATCTCACATGTATTGATCTTTCTTAATTGTGATTTAGAAAGGGTCTTTAAATGTTTATTGACTGTTATTGCATGATTTAGAGTTTAGCAGTGAGCACAATTACCTAAATTCTAAATACTAAATAAAAAATTTAACCAACCAAATTAACAAAATGAATCATCAAATCGATATCCAAGATCTTCAGAATCAGTATAATCAAATCAAAGTAAAAAAAGACTGTTAGACAACACATGAGCTCAAAATTTAAAATGATCATAAGATGTAATGCTTTGCTGCCAGCAGCTGCTGAGTATTCTCATTACACTCTTTTCACACTCCTTTCAAATTTTGCACACATATGAAGTAGTACATAATAAATCAAGATATACATAGAGGTTCATGGTCACCATGCAGAATAATTTCAAAAACAATTGCTACAAAATGTAATAACATATTTACCTTAGTGTGTAAAAATAACTATTACTAGGAAACTATGGTTTGAAGATTCCATTTGAATTTTCCATGATGAAGGCAAATCCCTGGTTTTGTTTAGGGTACATAGATGGTAACCTGGCAACTTAATAACAATCGACCTGGAGTTGATTAAGAGATGGCATTTGGACATTAGTTTTGCTATAGTACCTGAACTTTTGTTTTGGTTGGATTTCTATTGGTCAGGATCCCAGCAACTGTAAAAGATGTGGATTGGTTCCTGGTAGTACCCAAAGTACATATTGTACTGGAAGTGGTCATTTGAGATAGGATCACTTGATTAGAATCAATGAACAACAGCTGATCCAGATATTATTAATATTCCCATAGTGGCTCTGATAACAGACTAATCAGTCTAGAAGTAGGGATATTGGCATGGAAGATGGTCCTATACCCTAAAATGCCATGCTGAGGTAAAATGTGTTGGGCGGGGATTGGTTAGTCTCGAGACAAGACGCTGGCCTCGAGACAGAGACGTTGTGGGTTCAAATTTAAGCTGCACCAGTTGGGATTTTTATTTATGGTTTCTCTCTGCAGTAACCACCCCTGGTCTCAGCAGCAAGGCCTGGCTTTAAACGTTAATTACTCATGTTTGGAAAATATTTGAGTACCTCCAAAGATGGAAGAGAAGAACATTGATGAGAGAGGCAAGAGCAGCAGGAATCGGCTCCCTCAATGAGATAGAACTGCTTGCACAGAACAGAGACAGATGGCGAGATTTGATAAAATATCTTTAAAAGAAAACTGCTAGAACAAAAATTCATATAGGAGAAGGTGTATCTTGGTCTACGCCCTATGGGCCGGTTACGGCTCGAAAGGTCAATAGATAGAAAGATGGAGTTATCTGCCTATCTGCCTGTGCGGCGAGGGACCCCTGTGCATACGACTGCCAGGAAAAAACGGATTAACACGAAAAATTCAGTTCCTGGGACTTTGTCAGAGGTAAAAGCTGGCGAACAAAGAACAAAGTGTTGGGCTAAAGGATATTTCAGCTTGGTGTAAACCTCAACACAATGCCACTTCATCCACTTCACACATCTTTTTAAGAGTGAATGACAGAAAGAAGTAATTATATACAAACACAGAAGATGCTATGATATGTTTTATAAATATTATATTAAAAAAATTATCTTTATTGTCCTGATGAGCCGAAGACAGCACATAGAGCTGAAATAACAAACTCTTCACATCATAAACAAATTTGGGATACAATTAAAAGGTATAACAGTTTCATCCCTCAAAATTATTTTAATTAGAAATTATGTTTTCAGTTTTAGTTGGTATGTGTTTAGATTAATTACAGTGCTACACTATTATGGCTTAATTCATTTATGAAGTTCAGATAGTATGTGAAAACAAACAGTGTTACATTTTTTTTATTTTTAGGTGCACCTCAGCTGGATCCTGATGGAAAGGAGGTATTCAAATAAATATGTAATCAATAAAATATGTTATACTATATGAATTATTTTATTTACAAAAAGAGTCAGTGTACTTGTACAGTATTCATGTAAAATAAGGAATCCCTATCTCATTTTGAATGATGAAGTGATGTCTTGGTGTGGACGCTAAATTATTCATATTTTGATTGAAATAATATTACACATACTCACAGTTCCATCTTTGCTGTGTAACTGTGCAGCTGTAATAGTGAATGTGAGAAGGTGAAGGAGAGTAGATGATGGTTGAGGTGAGTGAGTGAATATAGCATGAGGAGAGGTCATGTGAAATGTGAATAGAATAATGTTCAGGCAGGATAGCGGATCTTGTAACTGATTGAGAGTGTGAACTTGGAGAGGAGGAGATGATGTAGGGGAGTTGTGATTGGTTAAGGGACAAAGCATGAGATGATGTAGAGTAATTTGATTGGTTCAGAGACGAAGTATATAATCCCGTATACAAGGGGAATTTTTTCACATGGGGCTGTGGAGAACTAGTGACAGACAGGGTGCTTTAGACACCCAGTAGATAGGCATAAGCAAATGGCTCGTGGAGCCCAAGTTGTAATAGAGAGTTAGATTAGTTGCAGAAGTTGGTCTTGAATTTATTGACAAGACAGATCATTGTGTTAGTATAGGGAGTAAATATTAGGATCCAGGCGAGAGTGATTCAGTTTTGGACCGATTGTGTGTGAGAGATGAACTGAGGCATGACTGCAGTAGAGAGATGTGCATTCAGGAAATTAATGTGTGAACAGCCAAGTGAATTGTACACCACTGGCTTGTATATATTTTGTTTCATTGGACATGGTTATGGTTATGGAAGGCCCCGGTATCACTGCAAACGAATCAAAATCCATAATTGCTCAACCGTCCGTGCCAGTGGAATCATCCGAATCATTAACTCATCTCCAAAACAAAGAAAGGTAGCTGTAGTCCCCATCATAGCCGTCTCAGCACACGCCAAAAGACATAAGGCGAAACTGCACATGTTTCATTGTCATTGGACATGTTACGTGTAAATAAACTTACTGTTACGAGAGAATTCTGCGTTCAGTAAATCAACAACCATCACTTTATCATAGTCTGACGTTGTGGTGATGAACAAAATGTGAGTGTCGCAGCGAAAGAGAGTCAGTGTTATCAGAATCTGCAGTCCAGAATAATTCCAACTTCAGTGCGAAGTATGTCAAGTGTACGATGGGTACATGTTAAACACGGTAGGGTATTATCCAAGGTTTCTCACCAGGGTAACGGCAAGTTCACATCTTGACAATGCATCCTGAACCACTGCAGTGGAGCATGCATAAAGTGGGTAAAGAAGAGAGCAGAGTCGTTATGGCCTGGAGATTATGGCGATCATGATACGGGTAGAACAGTAGAATGCTTTAAAGTATATTCATGTGAAAGTTATATCAGTGACATTTACAGGACACCATACATTGAATGACATATTAATATTAATATGAAGAAAAACGTCGTTTACACGGCCACACAGGCACTATAATGGTCAGTTCCCCCAAGCAATATTACAGGTCATTTTAAATTTACAACAAAATGAGAGGAGAGGCCTACTTTAATGAATAATGGCCTTTCATCATTCATTTGCACTGGGCTTATCATGCAAGTTATATTTGAGGCCGTCAAATACAAATTGATAATATGTAAAAATTAGTCAGCTAAAACATATTTTAAAATTAAACCGAGACTTAACTAGGCACAATCAAAAAGCCTCCAGCGAGTAGATGTCTGTGAGTCAGATATGGATGTGATGAGATGGGGGAGGGGAAAAAAAAAAAACTAGTCGCGTGATCAGGTGAGTAGTCAGATGAGATTGGAGTGTGATAATATGAGATGTGAAAAGCTCTCAAGAATGAGACGATTACCAGTCGAAGATAGAGAAGTGTGTACTATGGAGTGTTAACATGAGCAAACAAAGCCAGACATGAATCGGGCAACAAGGGGATAAATGGGGCATAATAGGGGGATTATGGAAGACTGGTTGCAATATATGAGGAGGGATATGATGTGTCTGATAGAAGTAGTATAATAGCAGCTATATTGAAATGGAATAAAAAGATAATAAAATAGAACTGGAATAGAAAGTGAAGGAGGAGAATGTGGCAGAATATATACGTGATACAAGGCCAATGACTTGGACATCCACCTTACCAGAGTGGTCCTTACCAGTGAAGTGAGATGCTACTGGGGTACTTACATTTCGAGTGATGTTATACAGATGTTCATGGCGTCTGATACCAAGACGGCATCCTGATTCATTTATGTAGGTCATCTTACATTGCTTACATATGATGGCATAGATAATGTTATTTGATGTAGAAGTGAATCCATCTCTGATCTCAAAAGGACCATCAGGTTAGAGAACCATATCCATCTGGAGGATATGGTTGTAGGTCTTACATTGATTGCGATCGCAGCGGGTAGTACCCCGATGGCTATGGAGGGATGACACCTTGGTGGCTCCTACAAACTACACTACAAGAAGCCACAAGTTATGACAGTCACAGATTGTTTTGTCTAAAAATGACTAATAATAGGAATACATTTTCTGATAAATGTGAACATAATGTGTTAGAGTTTAATGACTTTTTAAAATAAATACAGCAGTTTATATGGTTTTGATTCAGTTAATGATACAAGTATATTCTTATTTTAAGAAAAAAAAATTATATCCTGTATTTTGAATTATTATCATTGATAATAAGTAAGTAAAGAGCCCTGACACGTCAAATGGCAAATTTGCTATGATCTCATTGAGGAACAAAACCAACAACACAGTTTGAAGACACTTACAGTTGACAAGATCACGTCTGATAACCGGCCGTACGCTAATCTTAAGGTCTGTTGTTTGATGTGCGATGGGGATAATCTGATGATGAACTGTGTGTCTATATGTTCGGAATTGGAGTCAACAACGATGGCCTAACATCATCAAGCGCTATACGTTTTTAAAAAATACGACGATCATCATTTTCAAGAGGACGTGAACTTCCATGGTATATGGTGGATAGGCGGCGGGAACAATTGAAGGCTATGCATGAAAAGTGTTCTTTGTTGCAGTTTCCTTATATTCCAAGTCCGCTTGTTGCAGGAGCTACTGAGTTAAGTGCTCTGTGCACACCGTGAGCTGTGTGTTTCATACGTTTTGATCATGTTTCGATATTCCAATTGTTTACGATGAGTGATGAAATCGTATGACAGGGAACCGTTGGCTGTGTTCACTTTCTGTGTGGTTTTGCCTTATGTCTTTTGGCGTGTGCTGAGACTGCTACGATGGGGACTACAGTTACCTTTCTTTGTTTGGGAGATGAGATATTAATTCGGATGATTACACTGGCACGGGTGGTTGAGCAATTATGGATTTTAATTTGTTTGCAGTGATACCGGGGCCTTAAATAACCAAATGGCAAATAGGGAATATGGTGTTAGTGACCATCATTTTACAGACCTTCAGCACATGATTTTTCAGGCAATGTAGTTAGTATTATGCTTGAGCTGCTTTACTTTCCCAGAAAAATTTCTGGTACCCATTTAAGGCTGGGTGAACCCGGAAGCCATCTGTCAGGATCGAACCCACCCTCTTGTCCTTTATAGTCCAGTTCACAAACCACTGAGCTGTTGCGACTCCCTCATTATTGATATACTTTATCTTAAATAACATACAAACTGTGTCCTGTGAGATAGTGTTGGGAAATGTTTAATTAATTATTTCATTTTTATTTTCAGATACATGATGAATTTAGTGAAAGTAAGTGAAGGAATTTTTACGCTTGTATGAGTGTGTGTGCTTAGTTTTATTTACTTACGTACATGCTACAGTATTAGTGAAACACGCTTTTTTTTTGAGTTCTCAGAATACATAAATTAACTGAATAATTTTGTAATATTGTGTTTGATTGCCATTTAAAGCTTATTTTTATTTCACAACTGCACTGAGAACTATTGCTAGTTTTAAACAAAGAGAAATGGATTATATGCATGTTGTAGAATTATGTTGAACCAAGACTTGTTCATTTTCTTCTACCTTCCAACTCCCAGTGGAGCATTGACCTTCAACAAACACTTTCCAAGCCATCGTTTTTGGCTCCATTCTGTTGTCTTAAATTGTCTTTCCCATGATTTTCCATATATCTCTGACAGAGAGCAGATTTATCCTTGATGGCAACATTACACTTTCTTCTTTATTGGGTTTGTCTGTGTTTGTGACGTTTTTTTTCTTTTCGCAGTATAATGTGATAAAGCACCATGCCCAGCCACCTTAGTCACTTTTTTGACATGCCTTGTAGGGTACAGCACCACTATTCTTTACTCCCCTATTGAGTCCTACCAGTGCATAGACGAGAGTTGATTGAAGTTAAACAATAAATGTAATCAGAATTAAATCTACACAAATTAAAAAAAATAAACAAGTATTAGAGGTAATTCACTAAGCTATTTTTCTGTACACCTGCTACTTTTTTAATTTTTAAGTACACTGCACATTACCAAATGTCCTTACATCTGTAAAGAAATTGTTGATGCCAGCTGTGTATACGGCCTTATGAAGTTGTCAAAGTTGGGATGTTAGAAATGTAATTTTTCAACAGATAAATAGAACCATCTTTCATTTGAATTAAAAAATAATGTATTATATATTGTATAACAGACTACAAGTAGAGCTGTAATATTGGCACCTTTAGACCTAACAGTGCCACTTTTGACAAACAGTTTGTGATCTTGACCCCTTTTTATTACAATTTGTGTGACATGCTAGGAGGAGCAGGGGGGCCAAATTTAATCCTTTATCTCAGCAAGATTAGTACATCTTAAATGAAAAAAAGCAGTTCATGACTGTTTGCAGGTATTACTGTGTTCATTATCACCAAGTACCAGGCCTACTGGTGTAAGTGATCATGTCTCTCCACAACTTTCGATCTCGACAGTTATTTATCATTTCTGTTGTTGACCTTCTGCCAAGCCATTCTCTTAAGCTGTCTGGTATTTTCTCTCTTTGCTTCCCTCTATCTCTTCATCCCTCAATTTTCCCAGTTGTTACAAAAATATATTTCAGTTGTTCTCTTCTCATTACATGGCCAAAAAATGATGATTATTTCTTCCTTATATTGGAAATTAGCTCTCTTTTTGCTTTGACCTCTTTCAGAACATTTTCATTACTCTTCTTAGCTGTCCATGGTATTCTCAACATTCTTCTGTAAAACCACATTTCTACAGACTCCAGTGATTTTCTTGTCTGTTGTCCTATTGTCCATGATTCACATCCATATGTTAAGACTGGCTCTACATAACATTTAAGAACTCTTTTTCTTGTTTCTATTGTCAAAAATGGATTGCATAGTATCTTCCTCATTTTTTGGAAAGCTGCTTTTGCCTGAGCCATTCTGCATCTCACCTCTTTTGTACATCTTCCGTCTGAGGTTAAAAAAGTTCCCAAATATATAAATTCATTTACCTGTTCTAACATTGTTCCAACCACTAATATCTTCAGTAATAAAGAAAAGACGATGGTCATACGTTGGACATGTGATGAGAAGAGATAATAATCGAATAGCAAAGCAAGCCCTCATATGGGAAACAACAGGTAAAAGAAAAAGAGGAAGACCCAGGGAGACACTGAGAAAAACATTGATGAGAGAGGCAAGAGCAGCAGGAATCGGCTCCCTCAATGAGATAGAACTGCTTGCACAGAACAGAGACAAATGGCGAGATTTGATAAAATATCTTTAAAAGAAAACTGCTAGAACAAAAATTCATATAGGAGAAGGTGTATCTTGGTCTACACCCTATGGGCCGGTTACGGCTCGAAAGGTCAATAGATAGATAGAACATTGTTCCACTGTCTTTATTCTGCACTGAGGCGATGTCTTTTTTTTTGTTGTTACCATTACTTCTGTTTTTTTGCTATTAAGGCTGAGTCCTTTATTTTCGCTTTCTTTCACTATAATATGTCCAACATTTCTTGTAACTCATTTTCACTTTTAGCGATAATACTGTATCATCAGCATACCTTAGATTATTTATATTATGACCTCCAATTGTTATTCCAGGCATGCCCGTTATGGATTTTAAAATAATCTCACTATAAATATTAAACAAATCTGGTGACAGCACACAACTATGTCTAACACCCTGTTTTATGTCTTGAAACATTCCCAATTGTTCTCCAGTTCGTATAGCCGCTGTTTGTTGCCAGTACATGTTCTTTATTATTCTTAGATCTTTGCTGTCTACGTTTATGCTTTCTAAAATTTTGATTATTTCTTGGTGCTTTTCTTTGTCAAATGCTTTGGTATAATCTATGAAACATAGGTATAATTACTGTGTTACTTTTGGCTAAAAGAAAAGCTAAATAACTACCAACATTTTTCTTTTCCTTGACCACAGACTAATAAAAAGTCAGTTTGCCAATCAACCGCTATTATCTTCAGTAATCAAGAAAAGACGATAGTCATATGTTGGACATGTGATGAGGAGAGATAATAACCGAATAACAAAGCAAGCCCTCATGTGGGAAACAACAGGTAAGAGGAAAAGAGGCCGCCCGGAGAGACACTGAGAAGAACATTGATCAGCAAGGCAAAAGCAGCAGGAATCGGCTCCCTCAATGAGATTGAGTTGCTTGCACAGAACAGAGACAAATGGCGAGATTTGATAAAATATCTTTAGAAGGATTGAAAACTGCTAGAATAAATATTTATGCAAATTTAGATAAGAGAAAGAGTATCTGGGTCTATGCCCTATGGGCCGGCTATGGCTCAAAAGGTCAATAGATAGGTAGATGCACTTTGTGATGACATGCTGCAACAAAATTCTTTCATTTTATACAGTTAGTTACCATCCTTTACTAGATGCCATTAAGTCTGACACACTGTTCATCTTTATTTTCACTATTCTCCCAGCAGTTTGTCCTTGATATGCATCTCTTTCATTTCCTTCTGGAGTCTACTGTACCAGAATGTGTTGTTGTTTCAGAATGACCAAGCATTTAACAGTTATTTTGTAATACTTGTGGTGTTTACAATTGTAACGATGGTTGAATTAGTTATACAACCAATCACATAAACATATGAGTGCTTCCTAATTTGTGCCATTACTCCCTGATTTATGTTGGCATATATTTTCAAAAGTAAAACTTTTACAAACCTAGTATACATTTCCTCAGATACGCTTTACTGTTCACAAAACTGTCATTTCCATTCAGCTGGTTTTTACAAATTATGAATGTATTTTTTTTTTATTGTTTCAGTGCCATCAATTTTAGCACATTTAAGAAGAACCTGGAAAGAAATGAACATTTTCAAACAGGTTGGTTTTGTTTAATTATTATATTTTCCTGATTGTTATTGTTTCACATTTATTGGCAGTATAATTGAAGTTTTAAGTTTATGAAATACTTTTGATATATCTTTGCTAATCAATTAAAATAACAAAGTTACAAATTACTTACATTTTCATATGTTTATGAGAGTTATAACTCATTCTGAAGCTAGTATTGAAATGTGATTTTTATCTACTGTTCATGACAGAGAGGGAATATATTTGTAGTAATGTATCTAACTATGTGAGATCCAAGCTTGAGCACTCCAATATATAGAAACAAAAATGATAATTTTGCTTATCAACTCCTTGTTTGTGTGGCCTATGAGTTTTCTTTTTACAAAATAGATAACAACTAATTCTGTTATTTTGTGCATGAAGTCTGCACTAATGTTTCTTTCCGCTTTCACAATTAATAAATGTTATATGCTGCTAAAATAATTAATACCCTGCTTTTTAAAGTAGATTGATCTATCTGCCTGCTCTTTGTTTAAATGTTTTTTTTCTCATATCCATATATTTACTTTATTATCATTCGCTTTTCATTAAAAATGTATAATTACAGAAAATCCAGGATCCCTCAAGAGAAAAACTACTACCAGACACCCTCAAATATCCCTACATCCAGCCTCCATACACACTGGTGATAGAGCTTACAGGTGTTCTGATTCATCCAGATTGGACAGTGAGTACTTCATATGTGGTCCATGTTTGTCATTGTGAAGTCTGCCTGGAGAAGCGGACGAGACAGTTCACTGACTTCATTTTTCTTTTCATTGTTATTATAACATATTAAGCAGGAATATCTGTATGCAATCTCTTTAATTGTATTTCAAATATAACTACTTGGTGTTGGAATGGTTGTTATTAGTCAGTTCACTACATTTTTTTGGTTAGCTATTTAGTTCTTACATCAAACACATAAAAAAATTGATGTCCATCTCATTTAAATAGAAGCCAACAAGCCACACCGAATAACTGCTTGTCTTCAAGGCTTAGTAAAGTTCTGATGGTAGGCAATTATACAGAAATTCTGCATCAGTATAGGCTATGTAAACACTAGATAGCTTGGTGTCTTGGCATGGAAAACAGTCAACAACAGAACTGATATGATGCACTGTAGATAGAACATCATGGAAGGACATGATCGCCTACGCCAACTGGCATGGCACATGATGATGACAGGCTATGTGATTAACTAGCCCAAGGATAGAAAAATTGCAAATTTGTAAACTTTCTTTTTACATAGGAAAAGTAAGTAAAATAGATCCTTAGACTTCATTGAATAGTTGTGCTCAGTTTAAGAAATGAACTCATTTATACATTTTTGGGTCTGCAACAAATGCTTTATTAAGTGGAGATGGGGGATATCAAACTAAAGAGTGATGGGGTGGTACATATCAAACTAAAGAGTGATGTGGACGTCCCTGTATCAGTGACAACAGAAATAGGCATAAATATATAATCATGCAGTGCTGTGGTGAAGCAGGTGTTGGGTAAATGAAACACTAAAGATTCTTATTTGAGGTGGACACCAAAAATAACAGCAATATAGATGGAGGAAAAAGCTGAAAAAAATTATTAATGAATAACAATAGTAGGTAATTTAATCTTCTGATAGATTATTGATTGAAACTTCTTTTTATTTTTCTAAGAAAGGGCAGTCAGTAATAGCCACACCTAGTGGCATCTTGTTTAACACAAACCAAATTTCTCCACTATGTTCAATTTGTGACCGCCCTTCACATGATTCCTTAGACTGGCCCGCCTTGTATGTCTTTGCTCATCATTTCTTCACCTGGCGTCTGTTTCTGGTCATTTGAGTAGTTCTTTGTTTACTGATTTTGTTTGGCTAAAACAGTTTTGGTCAGTTGAGTAGTTCTTTGTTTACTGATTTTGTTTGGCTAAAACAATTTTGGTCAGTTGAGTAGTTCTTTGTTTACTGATTTTGTTCGGCTAAAACAATTTTGGTCAGTTGAGTAGTTCTTTGTTTACTGAATTTGTTTGGCTAAAACAATTTTGGTCAGTTGAGTAGTTCTTTGTTTACTGAATTTGTTTGGCTAAAACAGCGGCTGTCAATACGGTGCCCACCACGTGTTTTCTTGGTGGCCGGGAAGTTCCAACACATGACATCATTTATTGTCCAGCATTCAGTTGAACTAAAGATTGAGAGAAAAACATAAAGGATGGAGTAAATGCTGAAGGTTTTTCCTTCCCACTGAACAGTAGCAGTAACCATTGGCCATTAAATGATGAGAGCAAAGCAGATTTAGGGGTTGAAATTAGCCTTGATGCATTAGCTTAAAAGGCATGATAAGAGGTGAACTTGAATTTGCGTAAATCATACGTCCCCCAACTTGGAAAATCTGGCAGAAAAAAAATACAATGCCAAAAATCACATTAATTCAGCACTGTGTGATGTCATCTTTTTTAATGCTTATTTTGCTATTTATATTCAGAATGTATATACATTTTTGTTGGTAGGATACAGTACTGTATATTTATTTTTATGTAAAAATTGGCACATTTTAACCATGTGGCGAGCAAAAAACTGTGTTATAAATATGAAAAGCTGTTGTTAACAATAAATTTGGATACTGGTACCTACGTTCCATCGTTCTAAAGTTTGCATGCTCCTTCCTCCGATATTCATCCACTGCTATGAAGAATGTTTTGTATTTCTGCTGAAGACTTTCATAGGTCCAGAGAATAGAATAATAGTACACTCTAACTAATTGTAGTGTTATTTTTATAACAAACACACCCACCACCAGTTTTTAACTTTGAGTATTTAAGTCTTTGATTTCACTGGTGTTTATGTTTGCCAAATTCTTCAGAAAAAAAATGTGGTTCAAAATTGTCAGCTAGTTGTGGATTTGCTTTACACAATTCTGCATTTAGGCTAATTTCTCATTACCAGGAACCATTTGTTTCTTCTTCATCGTGAATCTTTAATGATACCTTCTTTCTCTGGAACATTTACCCCATTTCGGATTCAGGATTTTCTTAAGAATTTACAGTAGTTTATTAATTCATTTAAATGTTTTTGCCATAACAAATGGCTCTTTTTTTCATTTTCTTTCCTTTAATTAGCTTTTTTCTTTAACCATAAATTCAAGGCAAAACTGAAGAATACATTGAAATAACAAAATAACTGGCTTTGCAAAAGAGGAAGATTGTAAAATATGGAAAACAAAAGCAATAAATGAAGAAATCAAAGTTATATAATAAAAGAAAATTGATATATGGAACAATCAAATTCGAGCACATTAAAAGCACTCTATTTGTTATGGGTCAAGTTATAATCTTCACTATGCAGTCTGGCTACAGTTAATTCATTTACTTAACGCTAGATTACAATACCATTCATTTACTTAACCCTAAATTCTATCTATCTATTGACCTTTCGAGCTGTAACCGGCCCATAGGGCGTAGACCAAGATATACCTTCTCCTATATGAATTTTTTGTTCTAGCAGTTTTCTTTTAAAGATATTTTATAAAATCTCGCCATCTGTCTCTGTTCTGTGCAAGCAGTTCTATCTCATTGAGGGAGCCGATTCCTGCTGCTCTTGCCTCTCTCATCACCCTAAATTACAGTACCGTAAAAAAAAATTATGGCATCAAAATACAAATTCTTCTAAATTTGACATCATCACCCTAAATTACAGTACCGTAAAAAAAAATTATGGCATCAAAATACAAATTCTTCTAAATTTGACAATTTGCGTGATCAAACATTTCCCCCCTACTTGAACGTTCCTAATTACTACTACTTCTGGTGACCCCTGAGTGTTCGATTTGTTTCCTTTGGTGTGGGATTTTTTTCTCATTGCTTGAGATATGATCTCATATAATGCACACAACAAATTAGTCAATTTGTGAGAAATTTGTCATTTTCACTTTTTTTTTTCCCGCTGTGACCATTGAAATTTTTACTGTTGTCAACTGACATCAAAGACATCTGAATGCTTATACTATAGCCCATCGCTGCCAAAAAAATTACACTGGGACTTTATATTTTATATTACGATCCACTTAATTCACAACATTTAATCTCACATATTTACGTTTTGAAAAGTGAAAGTCATCAACACTGGACTATTAGGCGGCAATTTTTATTTCAACAAATTTGTGAGATGAACTAAAACAACAGACAGGACACTGTCTATGGCATTATATACAAAATAATTGTTTTTATAGCAGTGGGGAAGGGAGGACTGTGGGTGTAGATTAGAAACACCAGAATTTTTGTCAGAGGAAGGGCCTCATTCATGTCATTTTAAGGTCCTAATTTGTGTCATGACTTATGTCATTTCAGCTAAAAAGGGTGACCCGAACAAGGTCATTTCAGCTAAAAAGGGTGATCCGAACAAGAACGCTGCGAATAATGCTATGAAGTACCCGAACATACTGATGGACTTACAGCAGCCATTTGAATAGGCAATATAATACGTTCGGTCCATGCGATCAAACTTATTGTCATAAATCAAGTACTCGTGTCTCTCCTAGTGTAAACACACAACTTTGTGTCAAAAGTTCAAAGAAAAAAACTATTTTTAGAGCTCCTAATGTTACAATTAAGTGGTAGTAATTTTCACTACAGTATCGTAAACAAGTGAGTCACAGACGGGTATCAAAATCTAGAGTTAATGTACAAATGATGATAAAAAAATAAACTACAGAGTGTGTTCTCAGCAATTGATTACTCAGTAAGAGAGCAAAGTACATAATAGCATGTCTAGCATAACTCATCTGAGTGACGAACTGTATGGTGAATACAAAAGTCTCTATAAAACAGTCAAATTCATGAATTAAATTTGTGTGATTATATAGCTCAGGCAAAAGCAGCTTTCCAAAAAATGAGGAAGATACTGTGCAATCCATTTTTGATAATAGAAGCAAGAAAAGGAGTTCTTAAATGTTATGTAGAGCCAGTCTTAACATATGGATGTGAATCATGGATGATAGGACAACAGACAAGAAAATCACTGAAGGCTGTAGAAAGTGGTTTTACACAACAATGTTGAGAACATGGACAGCTAAGAAGAGTAATGAAAACGTTCTGAAAGAAGCCAAAGAAAAAGAGAGCTAATTTCCAAAATTAGGAAGAAACAGTCATAATTTTTTGGCCATGCAATGAGAAGGGAACAGCTAGAATATATTGTGACAAGGGGAAAATTGAGGGATGAAGAGATAGAGGGAAGCAAAGTGAAAAGATACCAAACAGCTTAAGAGAATGGCTTAGCAAAAGGTCAACAACAGAAATTATAAATAACTGTCAAGATCGAAAGTTGTGGAGAGATATGATCACCTAAGCCAGCAGGCATGATACTTGATGATGATTATATGAGAGTGAATGACAAAGACACTAATTTAAAACATAAATTAATCTTCTTGTTAGTATTTATCTGTTAAGTGGGCGTGGATGTGTTGAGTCGGTAGTTTACTGCAAAACAGCCTCTAGGCATGAAACACCCATCTTTAGCATTGGTAGATTTCCATAACAAATTTGTTTCCATGCAGTGGCTGTTTCTCTTCTTTTAACAGCCAAGGATCTTTAAATGTGCATGAGTGTAAACAGGACCTCCTGTTTTTCTGAGATGGCATCAGATCTCACTACCCAGAAACCAGTGGAGATTAAAGCCACCAACAATCCACAGATTCATAGAGTAAAATTTCCTCCGCCTGTGCTTGGGTTTAAACCCAGGACCTTCCTGTTCAGAGGTCAATGTCTTATCTCTAGACTCTTGAACCTCTCATATAACTTAATCATGATTTTAGATTTATTATGCCACCTAATTATGTAGTTGAATACTCTCATTTTCTTCTTCCATCTGTTATTTTGTTCATAATTATATTGTAACTTTTCTATCTATTCTTACATGCTACTATTTATTTTTTCTGCTTTGCAGTACAGTACTGGCTGGCGTTTTAAGAAGCGGCCAGGAATTGACTATTTTCTACAGCAAGTTGGGCCTCCACTCTATGAAGTTGTCATATACTCCTCAGAATCTGGCATGGTATGAATTTTTTTAATCATTTACCAACAGTAGTTAATATTGGCAGCACTTTCAGTCTTTAGGAGAATTTTTATTTATACTGTTTTATTTCTGGGTTCCTGTTTTT
The DNA here is from genome assembly GCA_032433765.1 of Megaustenia siamemsis. Lineage (NCBI taxonomy): Eukaryota > Metazoa > Mollusca > Gastropoda > Stylommatophora > Ariophantidae > Megaustenia > Megaustenia siamemsis. The sequence continues at coordinate 54,955,031 of JAVIAB010000124.1, forward strand.
GGTTGACCTAATGTAAAGAACAATGTTTCCGGTTGTATCCAAGATGGAGGAATTATTTTTCTCCGGCTTGGTATAGAACCGTTGATCAGAGGTTTAACAAGCCACTATCATAAAAACGATTTTGTTAATGAAATGTAGACCTGATACAGAATGTGTCAATTAGCAGTAGATAATAGTGATAGTTTTTTTCAACCCTAAAACAAAAACAAAAATAGGATTCTGTAATGGTCGCGCCGATGAAACAAGCACAAGTTGCGAGCGAGATGGACAGATACAATCTAGATATTTTAGGATTAAGCGAAATGCGCTGGCTTGGAACAGGTAGGAAATCTGTTGATAATAAAATAGTAGTTTTTTTCTGGAAGGGAAGATGGAAAACACAGTGAAGGAGTAGGCATAATGATGACAGACATAGCTGCAAGAAGTTTATTAGAATGGGAACCGGTAAATAGCCATCTGATACGAACACGCTACAAAACAAAACATGGAAGACTTTTAATTGTTCAATGTTATGCACCTACAAATGAAGCTGATGAAGAAGTTAAGGACGATCTTTATAACCATCTACAACATCTTATAAACAAAATACCAAAACACGATCTTTTAGTTTTAATGGGAGATTTCAACACCAAAGTGGGAAAAGACAACGCAGGAGTGGAGCATGTAATGGGAAGAGAAGACTGTAATACTACAAGTCAGAATGGAGAAAGATTAATAGAATCATGTTTAATAGAAAATTTAGTTATAGGTGGGATATTATTTCCACACAAAAATATTCACTAAACAACATGGATATCTCCTGATGATAGAACCTCAAATCAAATTGACCACCTATGAGTTAAACAACAATTCAGATCATCATTAATAGGTGTAAGAGCATGCAGAGGTGCTGATGTTAATAGTGACCACAACCTGTGCATTGGGAAAATAAGATTAAAATTTAAAACCAAACAGAAGAGATCAACTATACATAAAATTGATAGTCATAAACTGAAAGATGAAGCCATAAAGGAAAAGTTTAACATAGAGCTAAGTAATTGTTATACAGCACTCGGTGAAATAGACTTAGATATCAGTGAAATCTGGGACTCAAGAGCAAAATACTAATGACAGCAGCAGAAGCAAGTGCCGGGCTGAAGAAAATGGAAAAATGAGCTTGGATTTCAGACACCACATGGAAATACATCAAAGAAAGAAGAGAAGCGAATAGAGCCATGACTAATGTAAAGAGAGATCTTGGAAAGGTCCTGGCAAAAGCAACATACAAAGAATTAGACAACAAAGTGAAAAGTTCAGCAAGAAGAGATACAAGAGCTTATATAGACAATTTGGCAGAGAAAGCAGAGACAGCCGCAATTACAGGAGACAGCAGAACTCTCTATACTGTACAAAAGATTCTCACAAACACCTATACATCCAGTGGAACACCAATTCTAGACAAATCTGGATTACGGCTAACAACAAGCGCAGACATAAAAGCCCGTTGGGCGGAACACTTCAAAAAAATTCTTAACCGTCCACTACCCCACAGTTTAATAGATTTTGAAGCTGAAACACCAACAGCAGAATTAGATGTAAATTTAGATGACTTCACCTTGAGCGAAATAGAGAAACCACCTTAAAACGTATGACCAATAACAAGGCTGCTGGAGAGGATAAGTTAACAGTTGAGATCCTCAAGGCAATTGATAGCCATAATTTAATACATCTCCAGAAATTGTTCAGCATCATTTGGAAAGCAGAGAAGACGCCTCATAAATGGAAAAAAGGAATCATTGTTAAGATTCCAAAAAAGGGCAATCTTAGAGATTGTAACAACTGTAGAGGCGTGACACTTTTGTCAGTTGCCTCAAAGTTATTCTGCAAAATCATCCTAAATAGAATAAAGGATTCAATAGATACAGTAATGCGTGAAGAACAGGCTGGGTTTAGAAAAGGGAGAAGCTGCCTTGACCACATTTTTACTCTACGACTTATATTGGAGGAACACATTGAAAAGCAAAAACCTTTTGTTTTTAACTTCATCGACTTCAAAAAAGCATTTGACAGTATTCATTGAGATTCTTTGTGGGAAATTCTGAAGCAATATAGCTTACCATCAAAAATCATAAATATTATTAAAGATATGTATGATGGTTACACATGTGCAGTTCGAACAGAGGAAGGACTGAACGAATGTTTCCCAATAGAAACTGGGGTTAAACAAGGATGTATTTTATTGCCCTAGTTATTTGGAGTTGTTATGGACTTCATAATGAAGAAATGCTGCACTGGTAATAAAGGCATCGAATGGATACAAGCAGACCATTTGGAGGACCTAGACTTTGCTGATGATATAGTTCTCATCAGCAGTCAGATAAAAACGATGCAGGAAAACACAACTGAACTATCATCAATAGCCAGCAAAATTGGGCTTGAGATCAATCATGAAAAGACTAAAGTAATGAAAAGCTTAATTCCAACAGCAGACAAAATATACATGGAAAACAAACCAATGGAAGAGATCGATCACTTTATCTATCTTGGAAGTCACATTGATCGAGAAGGGGATACAAGTAAAGAATTTAGAATCAGAATAGCTAAAGCAGCAATGTCTTTCAGAAGCCTTGAAAAGTTGTGGAAATCAAAACTCATCAGCACAAACACAAAACTTAGACTATTCAAATCAAATGTACTGTCAGCCTTTGTGTATGCGTGTGAAAGCTGGAAAACAACAAGAGATATAGAAACAAAGTTGAACGCATTCGAAAATAAATGTCTAAGGAAAATACTTGGTATAGTGTGGAACGAATTAAAACAAACGAGGAAATTATAGAGAAATCACCAATCAACCACTAATATCTTCAGTAATAAAGAAAAGACGATGGTCGTATGTTGGACATGTGATGAGAAGAGATAATAACCGAATAGCAAAGCAAGCCCTCATGTGGGAAACAACAGGTAAGAGAAAAAGAGGAAGACCCAGGGAGACGCTGAGAAGAAGATTGATGAGAGAGGTGGGAGCAGCAGGAATCGGCTCCCTCAATGAGATAGAGCTGCTTGCACAGAACAGAGACAAATAGCGAGATTTGATAAAATATCTTTACAAGAATTTAAAACTGCTAGAACAAAAATTCAGATGAAGGAGTATCTTGGTCTACGCCCTATGGGCCGGCTACGGCTTGAAAGGCCAATAAATAGATAGAATGTAATGTCAATTGTTGAGAAAAAATTTTCCTAATGTTTTCTGAGCCTTGATCAAAAAGTTTGTAAACGTTTTATGACAATTTTTTGTAATGAAATAAGTTCTTTATTTCATGGACCAATGTTATAATGAAGATATGTACTATCAGGATCATTTGAATGTGATAAAAATGATAATGAAGTTCCCATAGAAGTTAGCACATCAGACAATCAAGAGAAGATTTTGAGAGTGAGTGCTATGATAATACTAGTAGTGTCATGAATAATAGTTGGGATGAGTAACTCTTCCAGTGGAAACTGAGGTCTTTCTACAAGAGTTTTGGCATATACATTGTCTTGATAAGGAAGCAAAACCTAGTCATCACTTGAGCCTCAATGTTAATAGTTTTATCATTATATTGCGTAGAGCAACATTTTATTCAATTCAATGTCAGTGTTACTTGAAAGTGCTCCTTTTTTATTTTTTGAAAAGAATACTTTTCTACACAATTTTTGGGGTGAAATTAAATCAGTACAAAAGGGAGTAACTGGCAATTTAAAAAAAAAAATAAATTCAAGGGTTATAATCTAATATTAAATTACAACTGGATGATTTTAATAGTTACTTCCCTGAAACACATATACTGTTATATTTATTGATATTCCATTAATTTTAGCTTTTAATAAATCCTTAGACTGCTGATCCTCTGGTGAATCACCTTGACCCTCAGGGCTATGTAATGTACCGATTATATAGAGATGCTACTCGCTACATGAATGGTCATCATGTAAAGGTATGCAAGCTGTCTATGTGTATGTTTGTTTATCAATGTCACATCCATGTGAGTTATAAATAAAAAAAGGTAGAAAGTTCCCTCTATGCTTTAAGGTGTATGGCAACGTGGTGTCAGTGCCCATATTTTTGTCAATGGCCAATTTTATGGGTGATGTCTGGTCGATATCTGGCCCAGGAAAATCCAGTACTCAATTAACTCTTTCCGTACGTTTCACTACACTGTGCGTCAAACTCATTTTGGCTGCATTTTTTTTCGCTGCACAGTGCACCACTTTCACTTCACTTAGTGTGAACCGTCATCAAACCATATTCTATTTTACATGTCTTGTATCATCTTGGTATTGGTTAAATCTAATACATTGTTCAATTATCTAAAAATTCATATATAATACATTATATATTAGATAAATATAAATATGTGGATTGATTCTTAACCATGAAAAATATTGTCTCTCTGTTAAATCTCTTCCGTTGCATCAATAAAAAGCTTTTGTATGGGAAGAGTTAAGGCTCAGTTAACCTAGGAGCTGTTGCTCATGATCAAACCTGATTTCTTATTTTTAGTTAGTCCAGGTCACTAACCACTGAGTTACCACAGTTCCCTGATCATGTAGGTACCTGAATCACTGAATTATCTAGCTTGTTGTGAAAAGTGACAAAGAAGTTATGTTGTGTTACGTCTTCTTCCTTTCTACCCTCTGTGGAGCATAGGTCTCTAACAAACAATTTCCAAGTCATTCTGTTTCTTACTATTCTTTTAAGATCATTCTATTCCCCATCATCTTTATCTCAGCTTCCATCTTCTCCAATAATATTTTGGTCTTTCTCTTTGTTTTTTTCCCCTGGGGATTCCAAAAAAGGCCCTGTCGTGTAATACTCTCAGTTGGCTTTTGCAGTGTGTGCCCTATCCAATGCCTTCGTTTTCATTGTATCTCCAAGTCTACTGGTATTTAATGGATACTTTTCCATAATTCTGTGTTAGTGATTTTGTCCTGCCATTTCCATCCTTTTATTCTGCATAAGCATCCATTAACCCTAGTTTATGATACTGTAGTAAAAATTACAGCACCAGAACACAAATTTATCAAAATTTGACATTTTTCCATGTTCAAACATTACACCCCTTCATGTACCTGCCTAATTACCACTAACAATGACTGCTGAGTGTTTAATTTGTTTCCATTGCTGTTGGAATTTTTTTTTTGAGATCGTCTCCTATTGTTATTTGGTTATTGTCAACTGCATTAATTCTCATAATTTTGGTCTTATCTCTATTTATTTTCTGTCCCAACTGTTGTGATCTCTCATCAAGTATGCTCATTTTATCTTGCATCTGTTAATGTTTCTGTGATACAAGAGCTATGTCATCAGCAAAGTCTAAGTCATCAAGTTGCTTGGTCAGTGACCACTGGATTTCATTTCTGTTGTTCTGAGTTATTCTCATAATCCAATCTGTGGCCAGCAAAAAGAGAAATAAAGATAGAAGGCATCCCTGCCATACTCCTGTTCTTATTTCAAATACTTCTGTAAGCTGCCCTTCGTGCACAACACTACATTTATTCCTTCAGACATTGTTTTTATCAGTTTAATAAACTTTATGGGGATTCTGTAATTCCTCAGTCTGAACTATCAAGTGCCTTTTCCTAATCTATGAATTTGAAATAAAGTGGGAACTGTAGTTCTAAGATTTGTTCAACTTTTATACATAAGGTAGTTATTTGATCAGTGCATGGGCATGATCTGTTTTCACTAAAACGGGGCTGTTTGTTCAAATGTTTCTCTATGGCCTCTTTTAGTCTCTCCAGATTGATTCTGCATAGTATTTTTTCTAGCACTGATAGCAGCATAATTTCCTTATAATTTGTGCACTTTTGTAAGCTTCCTTTCTTTGGTAGTTTAATCATATAACCTTCTTTCCTTTCCAGTCTTTAGGTATTTCTTCCCTCTCTCATATTTTATCTAGTAGATTATGTAATATTTAGGCAGAGGTGTTAATATCTACTATGATGGCTTCTGAAGAAATTTCATCTGGTTCTGTGGCTTTACCAATTTTTAATAGCTTCATGGCTTTCATTATTTCTTCCTTGCTCAGATTTCCTTTCTTATCTTTAATAAAGGCATTGATCTGTTTTGTATGTTCTGGTTAATTTCTTTGTGCTGTTGTACAGTTCTTTCACATTTATTTCCTTTGTTTGCCACTTCATCTGCCTCTTTAGCTAGGTCATCCATATATTTCCTCTTATCCCTTTTAATGCATCTTCTCACTTCATTGCTCACCTCTATGTAAGTTTCCTGTGCCTTGGCTTTATTACTTCTTGTTTTACTTCTATTTATGTCTGCTTTCTTATTCCTTCTAATTTTCATCGGGGTCTCTGCTATCATCAATGCCTTATTCTGATGTTCTCTTTTCTCCAGTGTTTCTTCACATGTCTCCTTCCATATATCCTTTACCTGTTTCCAACGATCTTTTATATTTATTGTATTTTTAGTTGTTGGAGGACTTGGTATTTGTTTGATACTGTGACTGCAAGTTTATCTTTAATTCCTTGCTCTTTAAGACACCCTACATGAAATGCTGTCTACCTTTATGTGTTGTAGTATATCTAATCAGTTTATAAGTTTGGCTAGCAGACAATGATGATTTGAAGCCATATCTGCTCCTCTGTATACTTTTATATCCTGTAAGGATGACTTAAACTTTTTATTAATATATAATTACAATCAATTGGTCAATTTGATTCTCCTTTCTATGATCTGGTCACACCACATGTAACTTTATGGATTCTATGTTGGATTATTATTCTTCCTAGGCTCAGTTAATTAAGAGCACAGAAATTCACTATATCTCTCCATTCTTATTCATTTCTCAAAGTCCATGTTTTCCCATGATATCTTTGAAGCCTTAGTTGTCTGATCCTACTTTTGTGTTTAAAGGTCCCATCAAGGTTAAATCTTTGGCTCATCTTCCGTCCATCTGACATTGCAACTGTTTATAGAAATCAAAACTAAATGTCCTTATCATTTGGTTGGTGCGTAGCATTGAATAATATGTATTTTTATTTTGTTTTTGTTGTTTAAAGTGTTGCACCTATTAGCCCTACAGCTTTCCATTCTATCAGTATTTTCTGTGCCTCCCTTGATAACATTATAGCTCCCCCTCACTATGTTGTGCTTCAGGTTTCTGATATCCTGATGATAAAATCACCTGTCCTGTGTTTAGTTTTGTCCTTTCTGTTCCTAACCATCTTTTTTTTTTTTTTTTTTACAAATTCTTAGAATATCTGTTTTGTAGTTTGCCATTTCTGCTGCTACTAGTACAGCTTTTCCTTGCTCATTTAGAGTATGTACATTCCAGGTGCCAGTTCTGGAGAATTTCCTGGTGGACAAAGATGAGTCAGTGACCTGGACTCATTGCAGTTTTCTCCCGATTGTGTCATACATCTCTTTCTTAAACAGAACACCCTTATCTTTTTGACTTGTCCATGTTTGTGAAGTTTTTGCTTCTTATTTTTTTTTTTACAGTATGAGATAGCCAGTCCCATGCCCAATCCTCCTTAGTCGCCTCGTATGAACACGCCTGGTAGGGAACAGTGCTAAAATTCTTTATTTCCCTTTTGGGCCTCAGCAGCTCACAGGCGGATGTGTTTGGTACTTTCAGATATCATAGCTAGATAGTTCTTGACCAGAGCAAAAAAATGATACTCCATTCATGTCTACATCAATTATTAAAAATAGTATGCACTTTTTAAGTGTAAAAATTACACATTTTTTTGTTTTTTTTTAATTGTGCACATCTGCACATCTAAAGGTAAAGGTAAAGTACGAGACTTGAACCGGCGTCTTAGCACGCGAGTATACACCCATATGTGCTCGGCCGCCTGTCCAGAAATGTCCAGAAATGTTCGGAAATTTCTGGATAGTGTCGCTTCAAGCATCTAAACTCAGATGCGAGGCAACATTCCTCACCTTCCCAGGGTAATACCCGGGTACCCATTTCTGCAATCTAAATAAATATTGCATACATTAAAAAAATAAAAAGAACAGTCTAGCTAAATCTAGGTCTAACTGGATGAAAACATGACTTCTAAGCAATGCTAACTTCCTATACACCTGCATCCTTATTAATATCAAAGCAACTATGTAAAGACTTCCCATCATGTAAAATCCTGAAATCAAATGTGCTTGCCTGATGCATGTACATAAAATGTACATTAAGAGTGGGTGAGATGTTAAATATTAGAGTATGCAAGTAAGAAAGCCTTATCCATATGGGAGGTATCCCTGAACAACAAACAAGCGTAGCCTGTTTTGGAGAAGGAAAGACCATGAAATAGCAGTCAGAGAGAAACCATAATAATTTACAGGTTTGACTGATTTTTCAAAATTGTTTGCAGTTTTTCCTATCAAATTTTATCACAGTCTGTAAATTTTTTTCCTTTGAAAGTACAGCCTTTACTATTTTGCTTCCTTATTTGTTTGAACAAAAACCCAGTCAGTAAAATACCTCTAAGATATTTAAATGCAGAAAACATTCAAAATGGCATCATTATCTGTGTAGGGCTTTGTAATACACAAATTACCATGCAATGCTACCCAGCAAATAGCTGTTGACCAAGGTCAAAACCGGACTTGTTCTGGTTGTCTGCTTTTGTCAACAAAGGCATCAGAACTATTGAAATCAGGAATATATAAAGCAACAAAGGCATCATGATTATTATAAATATTGAAACACAAAATAAACTTTTCTTTTTAATTCCACCTTTGGAGAAAGTTAAAAAAAAATGTAATTCTTCCATAAAGAAGTTAAAATCTTTGTATTCTTGACCATCATTCAAAAATAAGTTCTCTAAAGAGTTCTTATTTATTCATTAAATATAGCGCTTGACTATTGAAATCAATATCTATATTGTTTTCTATGCAGAGGAATTTGTGATTTTTTAATGTCACCATCTGTATGTGTTTTTTTTTCAGGATCTTTCTTGCCTGAACCGAGAAATGTCTCGCATTATCATGCTGGACTGTAATTCAGAATCTGTTAAACTGCAGCCCCAGAACGCACTTGTATTGAAGAAGTGGACAGGAGAAGATAATGACAGAACATTAATCGATCTGGCTCACTTTCTGAAAAGTCAGTGCATGTTTACTACTTATGAGATGTGATATATTTTTATGTAACATCAGTATATTTTTATACAATAATATTATTATTATTATTAGATAATAGCCTGTCAAAAATGTATCTTAGGTACATAATGAGGAAATATCTTACTTGACTTTTCTCTTCTGTTGCCTTTCAGCTTCAACAAAAGAAATAGATTATTTAGATCAATGCTTTTTGTTGAACTATTTTTGTGGTGCTTCTTAATGTCTGATAGTTTAATAAACTCTTGTCTTCTAAGTTTGTGTTTTTCCAATAATTCTAAGTGTTGGTAGGAGATATTGTCTGGTGAAGATATCCTAATCATTTATTTGCTGTGTCTCGATGTAATCCAGCATATGGATATTTTTCCTCTTATTTATATTATCATTTCTGATTCACTTTTCTGTGTTCAGTTATCTTCTCAGGTATCGCATTTCAGTTGTGATAATTTTTTTCAAAAATGAAACATTTTTTATGTATTCAGAATCACTATTTGTGAAAGTTTGTTAAACATAAATAAAAGTGACCTCTTCTTTATTTGTTGTCCTACCATTGTCTTGTAGACAGTTTATATTCTATACAACAATACTTTACTGATTACATTTTAAAATACTTGTACAATTTCTACCACTCCCAGAATAGATATATAGGGGCTTACTCCTTCCTTTACAAATAATGTAAAGTGTGTATGTTGATAGTTCCTGTAACATGCAGGAAACTCACTCCTGAACAGTTCTCTTAGAATTCCATACTACTTGCACTGTGTCGCTTATTTCAGAATCTCGTAACAGCAGCTTCATCAATTATTGCATGATTTCTAATAGATGATCATAGAGTGACCTCTTCATGTCAGGCTGTAAAATTTCCATTATGCGTATTAATTAGTAAGTCTGTCAGTTCTTTCATTATCATGACTCCAGAGTTAAAGGACAGGAGATCAACACAATTTCTGGCTGCTTGAGGCCTTTCATTGTGTCCTAAACATTTTGCATCACATAATGTGTATACCTTTCAAAACATTTATCTATGATCAGAAGGAGGTAGCCTTGTATATCCTACTGCAGTGATAATCATTTTTTCTAATTTTTAGTTGTTGTAGCATACACTAAGAACCACAGGTTGTTGTGTTTGACCCTAACATATAGAGTACACAGCAGCCTATTTGACCTTATCTGAACTTGAAATTAATGCCTGACAAAAAATAGCTCACTAATTCCTCAACATTTTATAAAGAGCAGCTAAAGCCAATCAAGTAAGGCTGCCACCCTCATTGTGTGAAATGAACTTTCTGTCAAAATTATAATTGTTTTATTGAAATGTGCAGATGCAACAGCAAAACTGTGGTAAATAACTTGGTTTCAGGTCCATGTAGAGCAGTCAATTTTAATTAATTATGGTTGTTGCTTGGATGGGAGGTTGGGAATAAAGCCCAGTGCCACAACCACATATGCATGGTTATATTTAAAAAAAAACAACTTTTTATTTTATTTATTGACATTTTTTATTTAATCATCAAGTACCGGGCCTGCTGGCGTAAGTGATCATGTCTCTCCACAACATTCGATCTCGACAGTTATTTACCATTTCTGTTGTTGACCTTCTGCCAAGCCATTCTCTTAAGCTGTCTGGTATCTTTTCTCTTTGCTTCCCTCTTATTTCTTCATCCCTCAATTTTCCCAGCTGTTACAATATATTCCAGCTGTTCCCTTCTTGTTACATGGCCAAAAACTGATGATTGTTTCTTCCTAATATTGGATATTAGCTACCTTTTTGCTTTGGTCTCTTTCAGAACATTTTCATTACTATTCTTAGCTGTCCACAGTATTCTCAACATTTTTGTGTAAAACCACATTTCTACAGCCTCCAGTAATTTTCTTGTCTGATGTCCCTATTGTCTATGATTCACATCCATATGTTAACACTGAAATTACATAACATCGAAGAACTCTTTTTCTTATTTCCATTGTCGAAAATGGATTATTTTTTTTATATTCATCCACAAATACCATTTCACCCATTAAATATATATATATTTTTTTTCGTTTGCCAGCTTTTACCTCTGACGAAGTCCCTAGAGGCTAGGAACTGAATTTTGCGTGTTCATCCATTTTTCCCTGGCAGCTGTGTGCACATGGGTCCCTCTCCACACAGGCAGATAACTCCGTCTTCGGAGGTACTCATATTTTTTCTGTCGATGAGTAATTGACGTTCAAACCGGGCCTCGCTGCTGAGACCAGGGGTGGTTGCCGCAGAGAGAAATTATAAATAAAAATCCCAACCTTTCCGGGATTTGAACCCACAACCTCTCTGTTTCGAGGTCGGCGTCTTGCCTCAAGACCAACCAGTCCCCACCCATCAAATATGAAGGAAAAAAAAACATTTGTCTTTTCTTGGAAACAAGCTGACTTCCAATTACTGGTCTAATACCCTATTTAATTATCTCAACCACCATCTCCCATTGGGGTTAAATAAAAGTAACAAGTGAGGTAAAACAATTATAGATGCACAGACAAAATCATTGTTTATATTTGTGTGTGTTTGTTACTTATTTTGTGCATATTGTTTTGTATATACCAGCCATTGCTGCAAGTGGAGTGGATGACATTCGAGCAGTTTTAGAATACTACAGCCAGTTTGATGACCCACTTAGTGCATTTAAAGACAACCAGAGGAGGCTTCAGGTTAGAAAATCTTCAAGTAACTTTACATGTGTTAATGTGTTATATAAGCAGCTTTTTATAAACTATAACATAAGGCACAACTATGTACAAACAACAGTTTTATTAACAGTGGACTTGGAAGAAAAGTTAAGATGGCTAAAGATGAAGAAGATTCTGAAGTTAAATAAATATAATTGATTTGTGAGATTGTCAACATTGAACTTAAAACATAAAAAAACAAAAATGTATGTGTTGATCTTTTTGCTCACTCATTAATTAGAAGCTATAAAAATATCTGAGACTCCAAATTTTGTGTTCAAACTCCAGACATCACATGGGCTGAAAGTGGTCATCAACTCAAATTTGAATGTTTATAATAGAATAAATGAACTAAAACTGATCAAGATTCTACTCCACTTTTCTGTGGTAGGTGTGAAACAGACTAACTAGTCAGCCAAGTGAGTTCAAAGAAGGAAGGCAAAACCAGTTCTCTAAAAAATGTGCAAAAGTCCATTGTTTTAGTTGTTGTTATGGATCCAGAAGCCTGTGAGCTGATGCCCTTCGGCCCTGTTGTTTTACAAACTTGTAATAGTTTTGTTAAAAGATATCATTGCATTTGAAAACCATTTAATTTGTTGTTTTATAATGTAACCCAGCACTGGTTTATTCATCGTCCTACTGCGTAGGTGATCATGTCTCTCCACAACTTTCTTTATCATTTCTGCTGTTGACCTTCTGCCAAGCCATTCTCTTAAATTAAGCTGTCTGGTATTTTCTCTCTTTGCTTCCCTCTATCTCTTCGTCCCTCAATTTTTCCAGTTGTTCTCTTCTCATTACATGGCCAAATAATGATGATTGTTTCCTCCTAATATTGGAAATGAGCTCTATTTTTGCTATGGCCTCTTTCAGAACATTTTCATTACTCTTGTTAGCTGTCCGTGGTATTCTCAACATTCTTCTGTAAAACCACATTTCTACAGACTCCAGTGATTTACTGGTTTATTAGCAGCTCTCCTTCTAATATGTGATTTTGTTAATTTCGTGCTGTACCTTTCATTTTTTGTTTTATTAGATAAGTTTTGTGATCAAGTTTGTCTAGCTTTGTTTTGTCTATTTATTATGTGTTACATAAATCTACATAATTTTAATTTATTTAGTGTGTGTTTAAGAAGAGTAATGAAAATGTTTTGAAAGAGGTACTTGATGATGAGTGTGTGTTTGCAACATTTCTTGTTTTTGTTCAACACAGATTGCCATTTATTTTTTCTACATCAGCTCTACTTTTTTGGGGACATACACGCTGTGAAGCTATAACGAGACCAATTTGTCTCTCTTTCTTCTTTTTTTCTCTCTCTTTTCCTCATTATCTTTTTTGACTAGCTTTCATCTCACCACCTCATATCTTTATTGGGGAGCGTCTGTCATGCATTACATTAGTTGTTGCTTATTTTATGTTCTCAGGAGGAAGAAGAGGCCAGAGCAAAGGTGGCAAAAGAGGAAAGCAAGAGGAAGAGCTGGTTGTCTGGGTTCACCAATAGACGATAATAATAATAGTTAACATAGTTTTGTGTGACATTGGATGTAAGTGGGAAGTGTTTGTTTTATCTCAAGTGCATACGCTTTCCTGCACAGGTCTTGAGTTGATGATAATGAACAATATGCATGTGTGTATCTATGTATGCTATACTTAGAAAAGTGTCTCTGTTATGTTGTCAGCAATGTTCTTCTTGTTTGAGTTGAGTCCAGTTCTGAATGCATTTATTTTATTGTGGTTGTAATGACAGTCTGATTGAATATTTAAAATAAGATAAATCTTAACATGTTGGCTTTTTATTTCATACCATGCAATGCACATATATAAGAGAAGCAGACACATAGTGATATGAAGGGATAACGTCAAAGAATGGGATGGGCATTAAAATATATGAGGTTTTGAAAAAGCTAACAAAATTGAGAATTAACAGATATTTATAAAAATGGTATGGTAGCAGGTTTATGGCAATCAAATTCTACACAATGTGATCTGACATTGCAACATAAAAGCTGGCCTTCTGCTGATACAGTATGCTCAATTGTGGCCAGAAACTAGTTATAGAGGAAATATAAAGAATAACTTGGGCAAATCTTTAAAAACATCACAGAGATGCCAGACCTAAACATTAATAGGAAGATAATAAATAATCTAAGATATGCTGATGATACTGTACTACTAGCAGAAAATCTTGAAGATCTACAACAATTACTTAATGTAATATGATAAGCACAAAATATGGATTAGATATGAATATCAAAAAGACTGAAACTGTGATCATAAACTAATACTCAGAACCTACAAGTGGATATCAAAGTTGAAGGGATAGACCTGGTGACAGTTCAGAGCTACAACTACCTTGGACATACTATAGCCGGTGATGGAAAATGTAAAATTGAAATAAACAAAAGAATAGGAATGGTAAAAAATCATTTTAATGCCATGAAAACTATACTAACATCAAGACAAATAACACCAGTGCTAAAACTAAGAATAGCAAAATGTTATATCTTCTCAACATTCCTGTATGATGCAGAAACATGGACATTAAACAAGAAAACAGAACAGAAAATAGAAACCTGTTGAAATGTGAATTTATAGAAGACTAGGAAGAACTGGATGGAAAGAAAAGAAAATTAAAGATAAGTCTTAAAGCAACTAAAAATGACAAGAGAACTACTAAATGCAATTCAAACAAGACAAATGAGATTTTTGGGGCATGTTAAAAGACACAGCAGCCTACTGAAAGTAATCTTGGAAGGGAAAATACAAAGGTAGTTGAGGCAAATCAAGACTAACATGGACTAGCAACATCAAAAGATGGACAAGTCAGCCTATGATAATCCTGCTCTATAAAAAGCAAGGGACAAGGGAATGGCGCTCCATGGTAGCCAACCTTAGATGCAGAGAGGCACTTTATGATGATGATAAAAGATAAAACTATAAAAAATTATCGATTAAAAAAAAGTTATAATTAAAAATGTGGAGCACTTATCGCATCTGATTGTTCAAACAAGAAGACTATATATCAGAGTTGCACAGTGTAGGCCACTTTTAGAGTACTCATTTAAACATTATATTGGGCCTTAATATTTCTTTGGAAGTTTGTGTTCAAGGATTAAAATATGAAGAAGATATCATTGACTGGGAGGCATTAATATCTATCTATTGACCTTTCGAGCCGTAACCGGCCCATAGGGCGTAGACCAAGATACACCTTCTCCTATATGAATTTTTGTTCTAGCAGTTTTCTTTTAAAGATATTTTATCAAATCTCGCCATCTGCCTCTGTTCTGTGCAAGCAGTTCTATCTCATTGAGGGAGCCGATTCCTGCTGCTCTTGCCTCTCTCATCAATGTTCTTCTCAGTGTCTCCCTGGGTCTTCCTCTTTTTCTTTTACCTGTTGTTTCCCATATGAGGGCTTGCTTTGCTATTCGATTATTATCTCTTCTCATCACATGTCCCACGTATGACCATCGTCTTTTCTTTATTACTGAAGATATTAGTGGTTGATTGGCGATTTCTCTAATTTCCTCGTTTGTTTTGAATTCGTTCCATTCTATACCAAGTATTTTCCTTAGACATTTATTTTCGAATGCGTTCAACTTTGTTTCTATATCTCTTGTTGTTTTCCAGCTTTCACACGCATACGTAAGGGTTGATAGTACATTTGATTTGAATAGCCTAAGTTTTGTGTTTGTGCTAATGAGTTTTGATTTCCACAACTTTTCAAGGCTTCTGAAAGACATTGCTGCATTAGCCAGTCTGATTCTAATTTCTTTGCTCGTATCCCCTTCTCGATCAATGTGACTTCCAAGATAGATAAAGTGATCGATCTCTTCTACTGGTTTGTTTTCCATGTATATTTTGTCACTTGTTGGAATTAAACTTTTCATGACTTTAGTCTTTTCATGATTGACCTCAAGCCCAATTTTGCTGGCTATTGATGATAGTTCATTTGTGTTTTCCTGCATCGTTTTTATCTGACTGCTGATGAGAACTATGTCATCAGCAAAGTCGAGGTCCTCCAAATGGTCTGCTTGTATCCATTCGATGCCTTTATTACCAGTGCAGCATTTCTTCATTATGAAGTCCATAACAATTCCAAATAACAAGGGCGATAAAATACATCCTTGTTTAACCCCAGTTTCTATTGGGAAACATTCGCTCAGTCCTTCCTCTGTTCGAACTGCACATGTGTAACCATCATACATGTCTTTGATAATATTTATGATTTTTGATGGTAAGCCATATTGCTTCAGAATTTTCCACAAAGAATCTCTATGAATACTATCAAATGCTTTTTTGAAGTCGATGAAGTTAAGTACAAAAGGTTTTTGCTTCATTAATATACTGCAAGTTAAAAATAAAAAAAAAGTAAAGAGCCCCATCATGCCAAGTGGCGTATAGAGAATATGGTGTTAGTAACCATAATTAGATCTTTGGCACATGATTGTTGGGATGATGTGGTCGGTATTACGCTGTGCTGCTTTACTTTCCTAGGGAAAAAAAAATCTGGTACCCATTTAGGGCTGGGTGAACCCGGAAGCCATCAATTAGGATTGAACCGGATCTCTTGTCCTTTATAGTCCAGTTCACTAACTACTGAGCTATCGCCGCTCCCATTAATATGCTGTGGCCAACTATATTTATTAATACAATAATTATAACACACATTTTGTTTTTAACTCAACTCAAGCTGACAAAGTGATTACAGTACACATTATCTTGTGTAAAGCATTTTTATTTAAGCAGACTAATATTCATTGTCTACAAATATTTTGCATATGTTTTTCTACCTTAGAAAGGTTTTGTCATACTTGTTACTATTTAGGTTAATAACTTGGGATATATATATTCTGTGTTATATAGATTGATAGATATTAATTCTTACATAACATGTTTTCATATAAACTCAAGTAATTTTGTCCCCTTAAATATGTGTTAGTAGTTGTTATAACTAAGGGGTATGTTGTTTAAATGCAAGAAAGTGAATTGTTTGGCCTTGTTTCTGTATATAAATGACTGTTTTAGCATTATGGCTTTGTATGCAGGATTTCATTGTATTTCATTTCATAAATAAAATTTAGTAAAAAATATTTTTAGTGTGTCAGATTTGAAATTATATTGGAAACACCATTGATGTTTTTCCTTTGTATGGCATACACGTCTTCATAAAAATAATACTATTCACAGGTTGTTAATCTAACACCTATCAGTTACGTTATTTTATTTTGTTAATCTTGTGGACATATTCATTTTTATTCTTCGCGGGTTTGAGTGGTCTACAGGTAAGATACTGACCTCTGGACAAGAAGATCCCTTGTTTCAATCCTGTTACAGGTGTTGTCAATTTTTCTCTTTGAATCCGTGGTTTCTTCATGGCTTTACGCTCCCCTGGTCCGTGGGTAGTGAGTTCCGATCAGATTATGGTGAAAAACAGAAGTGTTTTTGTGGCGCATATTAAAGAACTTTTGACAGTTGAAAATTAAAAAGAGTAGGTCAAAAACGGTTGCTTCCCAGGCAAGATTTATAGGAAAAATCAACTCAATAATGTCAAACTCTCAACAATGAAAAAAAAGTGAAAGTACCACTGAAGTCAGAGAATATCGGCTGTATGGCGAGAGGCACCTAATTACTTGCGAAACAAGGAAAATTTATTTCACACAAAATTCAGTCCCTAGGGACTTGACTAGACATATAAAGCTGTGGTATCATCATCATGAGCCATACCTGTTGTATTAGGTGATCATATCCTTCAACAATCTTCTATCTACCGTACATCGTATCAGTTCTGTTGTTGACTGTTTTCCATGCCAAGACACCAAACTATACAGTATTTTCTCTCTTTGTCATCAGCGATCTCTCTTTCCCTGTATTCTGCCAGTTGTAATCAAAAATGTTGATTGCTTCTTTCTGATGTTTTTTAAGAGCTCCCTTTTTGTTTTGGCCTCTTTGAGAGCTTCCTCATTGGTCTTTTTAGCTGTCCAGGGAACTTTCAACATTCTTCTGAGAAATCCCATCTCTGTGGCCTCTAATCGTCTTTTCATTTGTTTGTCTGTTGTCCATGATTCGCTTCCATAGGTCAGAATTGGTTCTATATAGCACCGATGAACTCTCTTTCTCATTTTTATTGAAAGGACAAAGGACAAGAGGTTCTATCCCAACCGACGGCTTCCGGGTTCACTCAGCCTTTAATGGGTACGAGATTTTTTTTCTTTGAAAGTAAAGCGGCACGGGCGTAATACCGACCACATTACCCCAAAAAATCATGTTCCGAAGGTCTGTAAAATTTATGATCACTAACACCATATATTCCATATACACCATGTATTCCATATACGCCACTTGGCCGGACGGGGGTACCTTACTTTTTTAAAAATTTTTATTACTCATTTAGTCATCGGGTGAACGCAAGCTGTGAAGGGAAATTCTCAAACTATTTTGACCAAAAAGAAAAAAAGTAAAACGAAAACGTGCTAAAAAGTTCAATGAAGATATTATATAATTATAACAAGCACATAATGGTTGCAGCTAGAACAATCTTACGATTCCCATCCAGTGAAGTCTGGACAGAAGACTGATCAAGGAAAACCTGAAGAAGAACAGCGGAAACAGAGAGGGATGTCTGTATTATTGACATGAAAGGTTTTGCTTTCGTTTTATGTTGTATGGTTCTGTCATTGTAAGTTGTGTGAGTAATTCTGAAGTTTTCCTTTTCTTAGTATTTCCACACTTCTTTTATGTTAAATATTGCCTGAGTATATACTTGTATATTTTTCTTCTTATATTTAGTCACACACCTTCCCTTTTGTTTCTGGCATGCCTAAAACGTACTTTTTGTTTCTGGCAGGAGCAAGTAGTGGGGTGTAACGTACACTCCTACAAGGTATAGTGATAGCTTTTCAACAACAAAAAATACTGGCCTGACTTTTTGCTTCTTCAACACATCGTGTGATGTTCCAAAACCGTCGATGTAATTGTATGACGCCATGTTCTTACATTGTACAACTCCTTGCTAAGCTCTGCTCAGTCTAGTCAGTAGCAGTTTTCACTTTGGAAATCGTGCATCAGCTTTTTGTGTGCTGTTGGCTGCTTTTACTATAGTAACTGGGATATTGTGAGTGCAGCCATTGTTGTGTGAGCTACGTCATCAAGTTAGTTGCATAACCCTAGTACGGCCGTACTCTAATCAATGAATGACGGAGTGGGGTTTCGAACTTGACTTGTCAGCATCGGTGAGACTCCCGGAAGTTCGTGATAGTTAGGAGGGTCCTATAGTCTGTTGTTTGATGTGTAATGGTGATGGTCTAATCACCAACTAATAACTACATCAAGCTTGGATAGATGGTAAACCTGGTAGGGCCGACCATCTAAGGGCAGAATCCACCTACAGAAAGGATAATCTGCTGCCTTGCAGGAAGATTGGGGACAATCAAAGGCTAAGGAAAGCAAACCTGAATAAAATGCTGCCTGAAATCGGATGCACTGGGCCACTGGCGCAGAACACAGTGCAACGTTTTAACAAGTAATCAATCAGACCGGATTTCACTTAAACAGATAGCTGACCATGAGAGAGTCTGGAATCCTACTCTGATTGAGTCCTGATCGCAGAGAGAGAGAGAGAGAGAGAGAAACATAGTTCTATCGTGATATTTTCCTAATTAGCTTTCTGTTTTGCAGAAGTTCACAAATGTAAATGGTGCCACTTATAAACCAAACTTGCTCAAAACTTATTGCAAAATAATTCGTGTGAGTTCATTATTCATTGTCGTTAGATACAACAACAGATAAAATGGTTTGGCCACGTGACAAGGCAGAAAGATCGAATCACAACACAACGAACCTTCGATCAACGTTGACGGAATACTGGAAACACAAGGAAACATAACAGCAGCAGTGGCGAAAAGAAGAGCAAAAGACCTCAACGTATATCTCCCCAGACGCTGAAAGGCAAATGAGGAAGGAAAGAAGAAGTGTTTTGACGAAGGCCTTGCCCGATACTTCTCATTTTATCTTGTGCTTCAATAGATTTAATTGCTTTATACCATTGCATGTTCTTTTTTTTATCCTTTGAAAATACTTCCCCAAAGCCAAAAAAGCTGAATCGAGATAAATCAAATTTTGAGATACTTCAAATACAACACTACAACAAAATAAAGTATCGTATTTCAAAGCAACGACCTCTTAGTCTTTTTGCGGATATCAAATTTGATATTAAAGATACATGTAACGCTGCTGATTTCAATAGACCATGGTGTTAATGCTGAAGCATGTCCATGATCGTCTGTAAGTTATAGATGGTATTGCCATTATCACCGCATTCTCCCCACCTTCCCGAGAAAACACCTAGACCCCATATTTTCAGACGTGATTTTCGAAGACCTGCTAATAATAAGATCTCGTTGTAGTAGTCTAATCTTCGGCCATCTGTTTAGCAGACGAATGCCCTAACCACTACACCATCTCGGCTTCTAAACAAACTATTTGTAGTGTTTTTATAATATATATATATATATATATATATATATATATATATATATATATATGATACGATATGATATAATACAATACAACACAACATAATGTAGTGTAGCGTAATGTAGTGTAGTGCGCAATCCGTACAATTGGGGTTCCGAAAAAAAAAACAGAGGATGTATGAACGCCCTATTATTAATTTTAAAACAGCTAGCAGAAAGAAACGACAGAACACAATCAATCACAATTTGTACATACCTTTCATTGACCAGAAAAAGGTATTCGACCGAGTAAACAGATAACAACTGCGGGATATAGAACAACATACGAAGTAAACCAACATCTAACCATCGTAATTATAAGTCTGTATATCAACAGCAGCGGCACAGTCAGAACAGCAGCAGGTTACACGGACCACTTCAAAGTAGATCAGTTATAAAACAGAGGTGCGTACTACCCCCCCCCCCCCTTTTTTTTTTTTTAAACTGTGTATTGCATACACGGATTATATATGAAAGTTAGCCAACCCATCAGAGACAGAGGAGATCAACGAGTTTTTATTTGTAGACGATCAGGCACTAATACATGGAAAAATAGAAGACATACAAAAACACTTCAATCTTAAATAGATTCAACTACACAGGCACAAAATAAATATCAACAAAGTAGGAATCATGAATATCGAAAATGAGGAACAGAACATAACTATATCAATATAACTATAAACGGTAGACAACTAACACAAGTAAATGAATTTAAATACTTAGGAAATCTAGTCACAAACGACAATTCATAAACAGCAGAAATAGACTCAGAATTCAACAAAGCTTGTCAAATCATTGGACAGCTATCAACACCATTGTCCAACAAGGAAATAACTCTCGAGGAATAAACGGACCCTCTTCCTCCCAACGTTGTGCTACTAATGCCAGACATGGGCCCTAGATGCAAGAACAATATAAAAAAAAAACCTCTACGGAGATTAAATGTGATAGAAGAATGACAGGAAACAGCCTGTAATATAAGAACTGAGGGAAAAAGCTAGGAATAGCCCCCGACATAGAATATATAAAGAAACTCAGATAAAATGGTTTGGCCACGTGACAAGGCAGAAAGATCAAAACACAACACAACAAGCCTTCAATAAACCTTGCGACAACACCAGACCCAAGGGACGGCCACGAAAAAGATGGATTGATGGAATATTAGAAACACTAGGAAACAACAGTAGAAGCGAATGGAAGAACAAAAGACCGCAAATTATATCTCCCCTCGACGCTGGAAGGCAAATGAGGAAGGAAAGAAGAACAAGAGAATACTTGTAGAAATGCTCATACTTTGTTATGTCCCCAATAATCGTGGGACGTTATAAATACAATTAATATCATCATCACCATTATCACTATCATCATTATCAACACCATCATTATCATGATAGTTATCATTATCACCATCATCATCATCAGCATGATTATCATCATCTAGTTTGTTCCTGTTAGAACTTAACTCCTATGACAGCTACTCTGAAGTTGTATCTGTCCTGCGCGAGATGTCCAGCTTTTGCAGCAGTCAGTCCCAGCTTGCTTGTGATATATTGCACCAATCTTTCTAGGTCCCCCTTTCTCTCCCCCTCTCCACCCCCCCCCCTCTCTCTCTCTCTCTCTCTCTATTTCTCTCTATAATATATATATATATATATATATATATATATATATATATATATATATATATATATATATATATATATACTTTTCATTTACTTGAATATATGCAATCCGTAATTATCTTCTTTGAGCCATTATGTCTTTGTATGTGACAAGTTTGTCCTTCGTCTGTGTATGTTTTTAATCAACCAGTTTTCAGTTATTTTATGTTCTTGCAAAATTAACAAGTTTATTCGTTAATCCATCCATGGTATTCTGGGTATTCTGTAATACTTGCAATCTACTTTCAGTAGATCTATCGATTGTCCATGTTTCACAGCCAAAATCTAAATCAATATCACACACACATCATACATATGAAAAAGGTAATCTAATTTTATCTCTCTCTCTCTCTCTCTCTCTCTCTCTCTCTGCGATCAAGACTCAATCAGAGTAGGATTCCAGACTCTCTCACGAAGTTAGCTGTCTGTTTATGTGATTTGATTGCCCCATATAGTTTCTCTTCCAGGGAGGTGGGTGTGGACCACATTGCTGGTCTCAGGTCCAAAACTAATTTTATGACGTTACCTAAAACTTGTTTAATTAGTTTCGCAGCCATTTAAAAAAAAAAAAAAAACTTTCGGCAGATTTTCAAAACTAACTGGACAGCAGATCGACGTCCAAATATTTGTAAACTTGAGTAATATTTCTGCCAACCTTGTGGTGCCAGTGCCTATCATGGACATTAACTGCAAAAGAGAAAAGAAAGATCACAACTACTGACATGTAATGTATAGAATATATAATGTGACGATAAATGAGAATGGATAATTAGAAAGAAAAAAGAACAGTTAACACCAATCTTAAACTACACTTGAACAAGTACCGATAAGACACTAAGACAGACAAACAAACAGAGAGACGGGCGGACAGACAGACAGACAGACAGACAGACAGACAGACAAGCAGGCAGACAGACAGACAGACAGGCAGACAGACAGACAGGCAGACAGACAGACGGATGGACGGGCAGACAGACAGACAGGCAGGCAGGTAGAAAGACATGCAGGCAGACAGACAGACAGACAGACAGGCAGACAGACAGACAGACAGACAGGCAGGCAGGCAGACAGACAGGCAGGCAGGCAGGCAGACAGACAGACAGACAGATGTAGCACGGTTATCAGCAAACAGCGACTCACAACAAACGTTACCAACCAGATGTATTATTAAAAAATAGCATGTTATGCGTAGGATTAATTCCCAAGAGACGTGCAAGCGAAATATCTAATGCCAACCCCAGGCGTCACGTGTCAGGCAAACCAAAGAACACTTTCAGGAAAACTCCATTTTCTCTCTAGACTGAAAACCAAAAGTGGATAGAGAACAATGCAATACAAACAAAGGTAAATAAAAACATACCACTGGTAATGTATTATATTATTATATTAGAATTAATCTTATTTTTCTGGTCTGCTGGGGGGGGGGGGGGGGGGGTTTTAAAATGTTTATTTTAAAGTTCAGTCCGCTATTCAATTTTTTAAAAGAGCTGCAGGCTATTTGGCTATTATATAACGAGGCCGTAAACTATATGGCAATTATATAAGGAGACCGTATACTATATGGCTATTATATAAGGAGACCGTATACTATATGGCAATTATATAAGGAGACCGTATACTATATGGCTATTATATAAGGAGACCGTATACTATTGGCTATTATATAAGGAGACCGTATACTATTTGGCTATTATATAAGGAGAATGTATACTATTTGGCTATTATATAAGGAGACCGTATACTATTTGGCTATTATATAAGGAGAATGTATACTATTTGGCTATTATATAAGAAGACCGTATACTATGTGGCTATTATATAAGGAGAATGTATACTATTTGGCTATTATATAAGAAGACCGTATACTATTTGGCTATTATATAAGAAGACCGTATACTATTTGGCTATTATATAACGAGACCGTATACTATTTGGCTATTATATAAGAAGACCGTATAATATTTGGCTATTATATAACGAGACCGTATACTATTTGGCTATTATATAAGAAGACCGTATACTATGTGGCTATTATATAAGAAGACCGTATACTATGTGGCTATTATATAAGAAGACCGTATACTATGTGGCTATTATATAAGAAGACCGTATACTATGTGGCTATTATATAAGAAGACCGTATACTATGTGGCTATTATATAAGAAGACCGTATACTATGTGGCTATTATATAAGAAGACCGTATACTATGTGGCTATTATATAAGAAGACCGTATACTATGTGGCTATTATATAAGAAGACCGTATACTATGTGGCTATTATATAAGAAGACCGTATAATATTTGGCTATTATATAACGAGACCGTATACTATTTGGCTATTATATAAGGAGAATGTATACTATTTGGCTATTATATAAGGAGAATGTATACTATTTGGCTATTATATAAGAAGACCGTATAATATTTGGCTATTATATAACGAGACCGTGGTGCATACAGTCTTGCATGTTACATGGTTTTATAAAACAGTCTTGCATGTTACACGGTTTTATAAAACAGTCTTGTATGTTATATTGTTTTCTAAAACAGTCTTGCATGCTACATGGTTTTATAAAACAGTCTTGCATGTTACATGGTTTTATAAAACAGTCTTGCATGTTACATGGTTTTATAAAACAGTCTTGTACGTTACATGACTATATAAAACAGCCTTGCATGTTACATGGTTTTATAAAACAGTCTTGTATGTTATATTGTTTTTTAAACAGTCTTGCATGTTACATGGTTTTATAAAACAGTCTTGTATGTTACATGGTTTTATAAAACAGTCTTGTATGCTACATGGTTTTATAAAACAGTCTTGCATGTTACATGGTTTTATAAAACAGCATTGCATGTTACATGGTTTTATAAAACAGTCTTGCATGTTATATTGTTTTTTAAACAGTCTTGCATATTACATGGTTTTATAAAACAGTCTTGTATGTTACATGATTTTATAAAACAGTCTTGCATGTTACATGGTTTTATAAAACAGTCTTGCGTGTTACATGGTTTTATAAAACAGTCTTGTATGTTATATTGTTTTCTAAAACAGTGTTGCATGCTACATGGTTTTATAAAACAGTCTTGCATGTTACATGGTTTTATAAAACAGTCTTGTATGTTACATGATTTTATAAAACAGTCTTGTATGTTACATGGTTTTATAAAACAGTCTTGCATGCTACATGGTTTTATAAAACAGTCTTGCATGTTACATGGTTTTATAAAACAGTCTTGTATGTTACATGATTTTATAAAACAACCTTGCATGTTACATGGTTTTATAAAACAGTCTTGCATGTTATATGGTTTTTATATTTAAAAAATTGTAGCTAGTTAATTAACTGTTAAGAAAATGGTGTTGCTAGTTACTTAACTAAAGTGAAAGGAAGTTACGTTATTTAACAATTATGAAATTACGTCCTATGTTACTTGGAGCTTATACAAGTGGGTCAAGACTCGACAAAGATCGGAAAACTCTAGAAACGGATACTAATGACATTAAAAAAAAAAACTTACAACCAAACGAACTATTAAAATAAACGACATGTTCTAGCAAACATCAACGCCACTCTGGTCTAGCATATACCACGCTAAAGGTTGTGATACAGGTTATTAGTCAGTAAAACTCATGTGTTACCATGACAGTAGAGACACGAATCATGTGAGCTCTTCGGGGATGAAAGATACAAAAGTTCGAGCAACCTCGTGTTTGGTCCCAGTATTTTTTGTTTAAACGGATGTTTCAGGTACACTCGTTTGTCTTTAACCAAGCTCAACAGACAAGAATAGATAATGTTGTGTTTAGCAATAGACAGATCCTCCCTGTTGAGCTTGACTTCGCTGAGAGAAATTAATTTTTAGTTGCTTGTTTGTGAATGTTTAGCGTTATGATGCCTTGCTCACACGCTTCCAATAAGCTATTCATCTGTATGTATTTTTTTCTGATGATTTTGTATGGTGAGTGAGAGATAGTATCTCATAGTGAGTGGGAGCCACATCTTTTTAGACTTCCCTTGAAGATGGTTTAAACTCTTGTTGGTTCCTCTCTCGTAATCTAGCTCATGAAGTGCTTCCATTTGTGTTTGGCGGTGGCCGCACCTCGAGCAAGAGGCATGGCTTACTGGCTCAACTTCAGCAGCGAAATGGAAGAAATCCCAGTTGTAATGTCCGTTCCTAATGCACGAACTCTGTGACAGAGGATGAGATGCGGGAATAAGAAATTATCAACGTCTCGAAAAACGAAAGCTGCGAATTGTGTAGTACACAAAGGGCATGTTCCAGGCAGGGATGAAGAATGTGACTGATCGTAGTAGTAGAAGACATGGGAACACAAGCACGTACTATGCCAGAGACTATCATAACAGCAATTGAACTGGAACAAAAGATACAAGCATCATCAGGCACCAGGGACGAAACGTACCGTAAAAATAAACATAGAAGATATATGTATAAATATATCTTATGTTAGAAGTACTGAATATAATGACACATGTGTCCAAGATCAAACCTTTGTAACATCACATTCCAACAAGGGGTGTCAAATAAGAAAGATACATATATCAGAATGGAAAATTTGACAATCTTCAATTCGCATATATCGCTAGGCAGGGGAAGGTCGTATTCACAAACTTTTGACTTGACAATGAGGTGAGTACAACCTTTCATCGGCGAACTTTGCTAACTGGATCAGTTGATTAGCTCAGACGCAGACAATGACACCGTAGAGCCGAAGCTAAACAGTTCCCTAAAGCAACTTCTGCAGCGGTCCAGCGAACGTGACCTCATTCCACCATGTTTGGAAATATGTTCTATTTTAGCGTCAGTTTTGGCTGGCTATGTGCTAGTTTTAGTGTTAGACTTCACCATACTACACTACATTACATTGGTGTCATTCTTCATTATTCCCGGTTTCAGACTTCTTCTGTGCTTTCATCGAACTCTATTTTCCATATTGATGTTTTTGCGTATCATTTTTTAAAACGGGATAACAGTTGTTGACCTTATGTCCATCCTTTTGCTGGCTTCGGGCAGACAGTTTCCTCAAGATATATAACCATTTGATGTAGCTACTAAACTGCTGCTTTCCAAAAAATCAGGAAGATACTGTGCAATTCACTTTTGACACTAGAAACAGGAAAAAGGAGTTCTTAAAAGTTATGTAGAGCCAGTCTTAATATATGGATGTGAATCATGGACTATAAGACAACAGACAGGAAAATCAGTGGAAGCTGTAGAAATGTGGTTTTACAGAAGAATGTTGAGAATACCATGGACAGCTAAGAAGAGTAATGAAAACGTCCTGAAAGAGGTCAAAGCAGAAAGAGAGTTAATTTCAAATATTAGGAAGAAAGAATAATTTTTTAGCCATGTAATGAGAAGGGAACAGCTGGAATATATTGTGACAACTAGGAGAATTGAGGGACAAAGATATAGATGGAAGCAAAGAGAAACCACACACCTTAAGAAAACGACTTGGCAAAAGGTCAACAACAGAAATGATAAATAACTGTCGAGATCGAAACTTGTGGAGAGACATGATAACCTACCCCAGCAGGCGTGGTACTTGATGATAATGACTAAACTGCATTGTAATATAGTACGGTAATTATACTATAATATATTGTACTGTATTGCATTGTATTTTTTTTCTCTTGTGTTATATTTTAACATTATTACTATAAACTACTTTGCTATCATCTTACGTCCGGAAATGTATTTTTCACGAGAAGCTTACATATTTAATTGTACACCATTACTTTTGTTACTACACGACAATTTATTGCTTTCAAATCGCAGGTGCTAATCCTTACGTGGTATAGCACGGTTAGAGTGACAATCAAAGACAATTCCATTACATTCACGCACGTTTCCAAAGTATAAAGTTTGAAAGCCATTCCCAATCACTTCTGGAATTCCATATATGCAAAGCAGGAGAGACTGCTTAGCTACAAGGGGGATTTCCATTTGTTGAGTGTGGATATGTTCAAGTATCCCATAACAGTACCAGTCAATTGTTCTGTAATGTTATATCAAAACTGGTATCTTTATGAAGTTTTCTATGGCTGGAATATGTTGCACTCTTGGGCGTTGGTGAAATTCCGCGTGTATTCACTTGAATGGTTTGGCTTAGAGGGAGGTCTGCAATAATATCTCCAGGTGAGAACGGCAGCAACATTCTTGCCCATTGAATACTTTTTTAATATTGTGTCTTATTGTAAACTAGTAAAAATGAGTATAACGTTTCATAAATTTCATATACACGTCCTTGTGCATACATGCACACACACGTACAGAGTAAGGTGTCAGGCTAAAAAGAGGTAAATCATTTATGGGACAAGCAGAAGATGTCATCAAACAGGTCTGTGGGCTTACTAATATCAAAGCTGGCAAGGAGTGGATACCGGTGCCCATGTCATTCATGGGATTCTTATGTATTGTCACACTCAACAGGAAATGTAGGGAACGGAACCCAGTCGTGGTCAATGCGGAGGTCAACGGTCTTATCTGGGATAACATCGATGAGAATGATGCAGTCATCTATATAGACAGATCTGTAATAGGACAGTAGAAGTTCATGGGCATTTACAGCACGCTCGGCAGACAGAATAGTCAAATAAGACAGTGGTGCATACGTTACGTTGTTATGACAACGAGTAGTATGACGATAGAGGTGATGGCAGTGACCGGGGCATTTAACTTGTTAGAGTCACAAGACTACACCCACGCCTGCATGCTGAGTGATTCGATGAGTATGATAAAAAAAAAGGCGAAGGCGGGCTCTGTAAGCAGCCAATGGGTAGAGTCACTGCAGAAGTAAAAGTATGTAAGATCACCTTTGTCTATGTTCCTGGACATGCGGGAGTGCGGGGAAATGAAAGAGAGGTCAAGTTGGCTAGCAGCGTTGTCGCTGAAGACTGTCAATAAATGGATCGGGCGGACGTCATCAATGCCCTCAGAAATGTAAACAGCGCACAGAACTTCAACAACCACGAGTTCATGTCACTCCTTCGGATGAAAGAGAAGGGAATTAAGATGGGCACAGCCAGAAACGAGAAAATTAGTGGGCGTGTAAGAAGACTTATCAACCAGCACAGAACTGGAGTCGCCAGTCGCTGGATACTGCGAGACCTGTTGAGGAGGGGATATGAGCATCTATGGACATGTTCGGAGTGCAATGATGATGACCCGCAAATAACTCAATAACACGTACACTCACAAAAGCACACACACATACGTGCATACATTCATACGTACATAACGCACGCATGGACGCACACACACACATACACACATACATACATATATTTACACACACAGAGCTTTACAGTCTGAACGATTTCATGTAAAATGTTTGGACTTTTGCTCGGTCTCCACACACAAATTACAAGAAATTGAAAATTAGAATGTCCACATATTGTCATGTTGCGGCTGTTAACGTTGATAATGTACACGTAAAACACACGCACGTACACACACACATACACACCAACTCGATGAGCGCCCCAACTGTTACTCGAAAAAAAAAACATCATTGCATTAATCTGGCTCGGACCTAATTATATGGCAGCATATCCGGCGTGATCTATATTCCGTTCACAAATCTATGCCCAAACTCGACATCGATTTTCTCAGAATTTGTTTGGCATAATATCGTCATTTTTGTCATGTAATCTTAGATTTTCATGGACCTTAAGAATTTGTAAATATTAAGTCCAAAGGCAAAGTAAATTTAGGGAAACATATGGAAATCCAAAGAAATTATTCTAAATGCAAAAATAAAAATTTTCAACTCCAATGTTAAGTCGGTTCTATTATATGGCTGTGAAACATGGAGAATAACAAAATTGACAATCACGAAGGTGCAGACTTTCATTAATGGATGCTTGCGCAGAATAATGGGATGGAAATGGCAGGACAAAGTCACTAACGTGGAATTATGGAAATGTACCGGTCAAATACCAGTGGATAAAGAAATACAGCGAAGACGATGGCGATGGATAGGACACACACTACGGAAGCCAACTGAGAGTATTACACAACAGGCCCTTTTTTGGAGTCCGCAGGGGAAAAGACAAAGAGGAAGACCAAGGAATTCTTGGAAAAGACAGATAGAAGCAGAGATGAAGATGACGGGGAAGACATGGAATGATCTTAAAAGAATTGCAAAAAACAGAAGGACTTGGAAAGTGTTTGTTGAAGACCTATGCTCCACTGGGAGCTAAAAGGTAGAAGAAAGTAAATTTAGCAAATTACGAGTATTCCTTATATAAATTCTATACAAAAACAAATAGTGTGCAACAGACATTAGAATCTACAATACTGCACGTCACACATTATAATGTCAAGGTGATTGTTTCTACTTTATATTCTGATAAGGTCAACGCTGTCTTCTTATTTTAGGATTTTCGTAATTGGATCATTGGCCCGAGCAGGTACCTTCGGTCGAGTGCGCATGGGCACTAGCCCAGAGTAGTTTTTACTTCATTTTTGAATGGCAATTTGAGGTCTTAGTCTGAGGTTGAATGGGCCGTGCCTTGCCAGGTAAACCTTGTAGTAGGCAAAACTCCCAAGCTATCAAGTTTGGGATTCAATTGACTGACTGTCTTCGCACTGTTATCCCCGTGCAATTTGAGTCTTTGGTTTTTTTTTCACTTAAAATTTAAGTGTGCCAATTATTGAACGGGTGAAAAAAAAGGGGGGGGGAATTAACGGTAAAACCTTCAATTATCTGCTCTTAAAGTCTCTTGTGTTATTTTTTACATACGCGATATAAGCAACATAATACAATAGATCACTTTATTAATAGGGAAAATATATTGTATTAAGGTCCTAGTAAAATCTAAGACAGCAACCAAAATCTCACAGTAATCACATGAAATATTTTCAGAGAAAATTGATTTTAAGTTTGGACTACAGTTTATGAACGACTTTAGTTTACAACTTCAGCGATGCGTTCTTGCTGATTGTCATGGTTTACTAAAAGTATTTGAAGGCACATTTTGGTCTGTCCTTCATGTACCACAAAGGGAAAAGTCACAGTTAGGTCTGGTGATCTCAGGGATCATTTACAGTACGTCTGGTAATTTTGTCCAGCGCTTTTCTGTTGAGTGAAAACCATTCTGGATTTCATTTCTCTCTGGTGGTGGGAAGAGTGCATAGAGATTTTGTGGGACAGGAAAGACAATTCTGAGGTCAGGAATATGCTGCCACTATATTTATAATGTTTCCATTTTATCATCATCTTCAAGTACCGGGCCTAGTGGCGTAGGTGATCATGTCTCTTCACAACATTCGATTTCGGCAGCTATTTATAATTTTTGTTGTTGACCTTCTGCCAAGCCATTCTTTTAAGGTGTCTGTTATTTTTTCTCTTTGCTTCCCTCTATCTCTTCGTCCCTCAATTTTTCCAGTTGTTACAATATATTCCAGTTGTTCTCTTCTCATTACATGGCCAAAAAACGATGATTGTCTCTTCCTAACATTGGAAATTAGCTCTCTTTTTGCTTTGACCTTTCTCAGAACTTCTTCATTACTCTTCTTAGCTGTCCATGGTATTCTCAACATTCTTCTGTAAAACCACATTTCTACAAACTCCAGTGATTTTCTTGTCTGTTGTCCTATTGTCCATGATTTGCATCTGTATGTTAAGACTGGCTCTACGTAACATTTAAGAACTCTTTTTCTTGTTTCTATTGTCAACAATGGATTGCATAGTATTTTATTTATTTATATTTCCATTTTATAGCTACTTTAAATGAAGAGGGGTTTCATGGACACCTTATATGTATATAGCCTTCGGCGTCTGGGCAGACTGTTGGTAGCCAGCAATCATGATAAGTTAGTAGTTTGGTAAAATATTAGTGTCACATGCTTGATGCTATTTCTGTTGAATAGCTTCTCTCGTGGCTGAAACTGCCAAAATTGGATAGACAATTTCGACTGCAGAATGAACCAAATGTATTCGTGGCGCCTGGCCTCGTCTCCTTTCTCTTGCACCATTCGTCTACTGAATTTGATATCAATACTGCCTCCAATGTTGATGTGCCGTTTTTTATTGTTATTTTTGTTCTCCATCTGCATATATACATACATCATCGGTAAGCACATCTGCTAACAATTTAATTGTTTATGTTATTCGTTAGATCTTTACTTAAGATAGCACGATCACACACACACACACGCACGCACGCACACACACATATATCATAGCATAATGGTATATATCATGTCATGTATATTATTTTAGACCGAGTTTACCTTTTCTCACCAATAACTATTTATTTAGCCAGACTGAAATGTATAACAAAAATCTCGCTAGAACAGTTTTAGTTATAGTTAGTCGAAAGCCTCGGCATCAATGCAAACGAACTCAAATCCATAATTGTTCAACCGCCCATCCCAGTGGAATCATCAGAACTAACACCTCATCTCATTGAAAGATACAAACAAATAAAGACCCCACCATACCAGCCACAGCCCATGCCAAAAGACATAAAGCCGCACCAAAAGTGAACGCAACCGAACTGTCCTTCATCATACGATATCATCATTCATTGTACGCAATCGGAATACCGAAACACGATTCTGACGAAAAACACAGCTTACGGTGTGCACAGAGCATTAAAATTTAGTAGCTCAGACAGATAATGGAATAGACCAAATCAGAATTGGAATATGAGGAAACTGCAACAAGGAACACTGTTTAAACAGAGCATCAACGATTCATGCCGCTTATCCGATATATTTATCGAAATTCCTATCTACTCTATAAAAAGAGGAGTAAGAGAGGGATGCATCATATCACCAAGCTTGTTCAATTTGTACACTGAGCAAATCTTTAAAAACATTACAGAGATGCCAGGCCTAAACATAAATGGAAAGATAATCAATAACCTAAGATATGCTGATGATACTGTACTATTAGCAGAAAATCCTAACGATCTACAACAATTACTTAATGAAATAAACATGACAAGCAAAAAAAAAATATGAATTAGATATAAATATCAACAAAACTAAAACTATGATCATAAACAAAGATAATACTCAAAACCTACAAGTGGATATTAAAATTGAAGGAATAGACCTGGAGAGAGATCAGAGCTACAACTACATTGGACATACTATAACCAGTGATGGAAAATGTAAAACAGAAATAAACAAAAGAATAGGAATGCAATGAATAATTTTAATGCCATTAAAAATATACTAACATCAAAGCAAATAACAAAAGGGCTACAACTAAGAATAACATGTTATATCTTCTGAACATTCAAGTATGGTGTTGAAACAAGGACATTAAACAAGAAAATAGAAAAAAAAATTGAAAGCTTTTGAAATGTGGATTTGAAGAAGAATAGGAAGATTTGGATGGAAAGAAAAGAAAACAATCTATGAAGTCTTTAAAAAAAACTAAAAATGAAAAGAAAACTACTAAATACGATTCAAACAAGACAAATGACATTTTTGTGGAATGCTAAAAGACACAGCAACCTACTAAAAGTAATATCGGAAGGGAAAATACAAGATAAAAGAGGCAGACCAAGACTAACATTGACAAGTAACACGAAAAGATGAATATGTCAGCCTATAACAACCTGCAGCATCAAAGCAAGAAACAGGGCGGAATGACGCTCTATGTTAGCCAACCTTCGATAAGGAGACGTCACTCAATGATGATGATGAAATGTATGTTTCCAAGACTGTTATGTTATGTTATGTTATGTTATGCTAGGACCATCACCAATGTACAGACACATCCGTATTTGAATTGTTATCGACCGGAACGGGTTTCAGTAAACATTTAGGACTTGAATGTTCTCAGCCTACATAGTTTATAGGTAACTGAAAACTAACACTGCTGCTGTTTTACGCTCTCAAAGTATGGTCGCTAAAATCGATGAAAGAAACGTACACCAGAGCTTCAGAAGTCTCGTATATCGCGATTTGCTCATTTTACGGAACACATCTGTTTGTTTGCATCACAAAGTGACATTTTAGTTCTAATCTTGGAATGTTCTGCAACATTTATAGATGAAGATATCATGATTAAAGTGCATTCCGTTAATTCTTGAAGATGATATTTTATTTGAAGTGGTTTCAATTTATTACACCACACACAGCCTAATTATGTTCTATCTTTTTACCTTTCGAGTCGTAGTATAGACCCAGACACTCTTTCTCTTATCTAAATTTTTATTCTAGCAGTTTAAAATTCTTCTAAAAATATTTTATCAAATCTCGCCAATTGTCTTTGTTCTGTGCAAGCAACTCTATCTCATTGAGGGAGCCAATTCCTGCTGATAACATTTTAAGTTAAAACAAATATTTGTGCGTAAATAATATTTTATTACTTAATACTCGTAATAAAATGATCATAGATAGACAAATCTGAGAGTTTCGACTGATGCAATATTTGAATGTTAATTATATTTTAAAATGATGATTGCTCCCTTACATCATCATAACCAAGTACCGGGCCTGCTGGGGTGGGTGATCATGTCTCTCCACAGCTTTCGATCTCGACAGTTATTTATCATTTCTGTTGTTGTCTTTCTGTCAAGCAATTCTCTTAAGTTGTCTGGTATCTTTCTCTTTGCTTCCCTCTATCTCTTCGTCCCTTAGTTTTCCCAGTTGTTACAATATATTCTAACTGTTCTCTTCTCATTACATGGCCAAAAAATGATGAGTGTTTCTTCCTAATTTTGAAAATTAGATCTCTTTTTGCTTTGAACTTTTTAATCACGTTTTCATTACTCTTCTTAGCTGTCCATGGTATTCTCAACATTCTTCTGCAAAACCACATTTCTGCAGACTCAGGTGATATCCTTGTCTGTTGTCCTATTGTCCATGATTCACATCCATATGTTAAGACTGACTCTACATAACATTTAAGAACTATTTTTCTTGATTCTATTGTCAAAAATGGATTGCATAGTATCTTCCTCATTTTTTGGAAAGCTGCTTTTGCCTGCGCCATTCTGCATCGCACCTCTGTTGCACATCTTATCATCATCATCATCAAGTACCGGGCCTACTGGCGTAGGTGATCATGTCTCTCCACAACTTTCGATCTCGGCAGCTATTTATCATTTCTGTTGCTGACCTTCTGCCAAGCCATTCTCTTAAGCTGTCTGTTATTTTTTCTCTTTGCTTCCCTCTATATCTTCGTCCCTCAATTTTTCCAGTTGTTACAATATATTCCAGTTGTTCTCTTCTCATTACATGGCTAAAAAATTATTATTGTTTCTTCCTAACATTGGGAATTAGCTCTCTTTTTGCTTTGAACTCTCTCAGAACATCTTCATTACTCTTCTTAGCTGTCCATGGTACTCTCAATATTCTTCTGTAAAACCACATTTCTACAGACTGCAGTGATTTTCTTGTCTGTTGACCTATTGTCCATGATTCGAATCCATATGTTAAGACTGGCTTTTACATCTTATAGAACATGAAAATAAAACCTTCTGACGCAATCATATAGATAAAATGCATTCGGAGAAGGGCTGAGCAGACAGGAAAGGGGAAAATATACTGGAGACCTTGAGTTCATCGATTGCCAATGCCCATTTGGACTGTTAAAAGATACGAATACAATAGAATATAAAGTGGGTTATTGGTTCATTTTGGAAGTCGACACATTTGATATTAGTTGGAGATGACGTTTCTCGTTACTCTTGTACCGTTGTTGTGATGAGCATAAAGGTATGGCTGCTGCATCAATGATTGGTCTCAATTATGTTTGCTTCTGTCTGAGTTGTTCACCCACTGCATTCTTTACTCTTTTTAGTGACATATTACAAAAACAACTCTCATGTCATTCATAGTAGAGCCATTTCCCGACATTGTTGACTGCCTGGGCAGCCTACATTTTTCCACTTTTAAAATGTCCCCATATTTCTAGTGCAGGCGCGGAGTAATATTTCTTTTTAATTTCGTTCATTGACGTTAATAATGACGATGGTGATGGTGCTCAAGGTGTTACTAGTTATTGTTAACATTTTTCACGTGATAACATTGTTACAGCTATCTTGACCTTTTTCAAAAGTGGCACTATTTCTTCATCAAGAGAGCTTAGGTTCTTGCAGGCTAAAGCCAAAATCTATAGCCCCACTAAAGGAATTGTTACAATCTTAAAAATAAAGTGTTTCTTGAATACTTAAAAAGGCTTAAAATGTTGGTATCTTTGACGTGAATGTTAAGCGGTGTCAAATACGTAACTTTATAGCTTATGTCACCGACACAAGTATCACAGCTTTTGTTGGCAATAGAAATGTAAACTAAAATTGTGTATTTAATTACATTATGAATCTTGTATCTTGTCTACAAATTAAACCAATTACATCCTTCACCGTGTTTATTGTAAATTAAATACTGAATCGTTTCCATAGATGAAATCACCGAACGTGTTTATAGATTATATGTTGAATCGTGTCCATAAGTTATGGGGGCCGTGATAGCTCAGTGGTTAGTGAAATGGACGACTAAGGACAAGAGGTCGGGTTCAATCCTGATCGACGGCTTCCAAGTTCACCCAGCCTTAAATTGGTACCGGATTTTTTTTCTTGGAAAGTAAAGCAGCACTGGCGTAATGCCGACCACATTACCACGAAAATCATGTGCTGAAAGTCTGTAAAAATTATGGTCATTAACACCATATTCCCTATACGCCACTTGGCGTGACGGGGATACTTTACTTACGTATCCATACATGAAATCATCGAACGTAACCATAAATTATATATTGAATCGTGTTCGTAAAAGAAATCATCGAATGTTTCTGTAAATTATTTACTGATTTGTGGTTGATACAGTGCCATAGTGAATCAGATTAACTAAAGCATCCGTGATGCATTTTTTGACATAAAATTAATTAAACGACATTATTTGTATTCTTCCTCTTCTTCTTCTACCTTTTTAGCTCCCAGTGGAGCATAGGTCTTCAACAAACACTTTCCAAGTCGTTCTGTTTTTTGCCATTCTTTTAAGATCATTCCATGTCTTCCCCATCATTTTCATCTCTGCTTCTATCTGTCTTCTCCAAGAATTCCTTGGTCTTCCTCTTTGTCTTTTTCCCCTGGGGATTCCAAAAAAGGGCCTGTTGTGTAATACTCTCAGTTGGCTTCCGTAGTGTGTGTCTGTTACCTGCTTAATTTCACATCCAAAAAAAAAAAAGATAAATTAAAAAAGGAAGAATAAGCCCCATCAATCCACATGGCATTTGTGGAAAATAAAATTAGTGCCCATATTTTTGGTAAGGTAAGTGTATAATTTGACATAACTCGGGGCAAAGTAAGTATATTTGTTCGACAGTACCCGTGTCAAAGTAAGTATATAGTCTGTTAGCACAGGGGATAAACTAAGTATAGTTTGACAGCGTCCGGGTCAAAGTAACTATATAGTTTGACAGCGCCAGGGACAAAGTAAGTATATAGTTTGACAGCGCCAGGGGCAAAGTAAGTATATAGTTTGACATCGCTCGGGGAAAAGTGATTATATATAGTTTGATAGCGCTCGGATCAAAGTAACTATAGTTTGACAGCGTCGGGTGCAAAGTAATTATATAGTTTGACAGCGATGTGGACAAGTTTAGTATAGTTTGACAGCGCCCGGGTCAAAGTAACTATATAGTTTGACAGCGTCCGGGTCAAAGTAACTATACAGTTTGACAGCACTGGGGATAAAGTAAGTATATAGTTAGACAACACCCACGGCAAGTTAACGATATCTTTTAACAGCGGCCGAGAGGAAGTAAGTATATAGCTAGATAGCACCCATGGCATGTTAAGTATATAGTTTGACAGCGCTCGAGCAGAGTAAGTATATAGCTAGATAGCACCCATGGCATGTTAAGTATATAGTTTGATATTGCCCGGCGCAAGTAAAGTATTGCGCCCCTAATCTGCTACTTTTAATATAGTATACTGCTTTGCTTTTTTTTTTTTAAATTCTGTGCTTCTAAAAATTTTGCGACTATAGTAATTCTCTACCCACTTGAGGCCCTCCCCACGCTAAGCTACTATTACGATATGCTGGGCTTAGTCAGTACTCCTTAAAGTTCTTAATAATTCGAGGGGCGATCGTAGCGCCTCTACATGTGCCCGTACAGATGGCCCTAGCATTACATACTATAACGTAACAGAACACATAACATGATATGACATGGCAAGACAAAACGATATTTGAAATATACTTTTCGGGCTGGGCCAAATAAGTAAATATCGGAGAGGGAAGGTAAACTCGGTCCACAATTATTTTAGGCTGAAGTCGAACATATTTAGCGATTGATAGATATCGCAGCTTTTCTGTAATCTATGACTCAACGCAATTACATCTACTCAATGTTCTTTTATAGGCGGACAAAACAGAAAAATAATCTTCAGAGGAATATATAGAAAAGAAGCAGGATACGCCCATGCTATAGGCAGGAAATATAACACAATTTTGTCGTAAACTGTGACAAAATGCAAAAAAAACATCCTTTTCAAGACGAAAGTCATCAGTAAGAGCATTTAACAAAAGTTGCAACAACACCACATAATTCCTTCAAAATTATATTTTCTTCTTTAAAGACATTAAACGATTAGTTTGAGCGCTAAACAGTAGTGACAGTCATCGTCATCATTGTGTTCTTCTATCTTTTTTTTATCTACGAGTGTGATGTACACATTTATAGCCTAGCTACCTAAAGTTTTAATTCCCCTTTCTCAGTACGGACATCAAAAGGTGCGGTTGAATCGAGAAACTCGTTATCTAACCATTTTGCTACAATATCTCTAGTCATATGTATGGAGAACATATTTACAGTTGAGATAACATTTCCCCAACTCGGTAGCTTTAAATCAAAGAGTACCAACCACTTCGCTGCATTATAACCTTCCATCTGAGCCCTTAAAAATCCCTAGTGTTGAAGTGAGGTGCTCGCCTTACAACTTGAAGGTATCCTGTTTGAATCACACTCGAAGTGATCGTTTCCCTTAATCTTTGACCCCAAGCTTAATAAGATCGAATGCCTAGTCCTATCGGAGACGATAAAAAATGGATCACAGTACCAACCACTTCGCTGCATTATGACCTTCGATCTGAGTCCTTAAAAGTCTCTAGTGTTGAAGTGAGGTGCTCGCCTTACAACTTAAAGGTATCCTGTTTGAATCACACTCGAAGTGATCATTTTCCTTAATCTTTGATCCCAAGCTTGTTGAGATCGAATGCCTAGTCCTATCGGAGACGATAAAGAAATGGATCACGCGTTCAAGTTGTGCACTTAAAAGTATCCTAACCAGTTTAAAACATAAAGTAGTAGTCTGTATACCTCTGGCCATTCAAATCTCAAAAACAGAAAAGTAAAACCACACGTCTTTCACAACAATTGAATCAGCTTTACGAAACGATTCTAGGCGCCCTCGTCGGGGCTACGAAGCTCTGTAGCACAGTTCTACAATCTTCCTGTGTTACGAAGGGAGATATAACAATTCAAATGTTTATCGTCCGAGTATCGTGTAGATTTCTTAAATTAATACAAAGCTTTGAAATGTGGATTTATAGGAGATTAGGTAGAATTGGATGGAAACAAAAGATAACAAACGATGAAGTTTTAAAACAACTGAAAATAAAAATAGAACTACTAAATACAATTAGGACAAGACAAATGAAATTTTTGGGGCATGTTAAAAGACACA
Source organism: Megaustenia siamemsis (assembly GCA_032433765.1). Lineage (NCBI taxonomy): Eukaryota > Metazoa > Mollusca > Gastropoda > Stylommatophora > Ariophantidae > Megaustenia > Megaustenia siamemsis. Next base: position 54,994,692 of record JAVIAB010000124.1, read on the forward strand.
ACAGCTTACTAAAAGTAATATTGGAAGGAAAAATACAAGGTAAAAGAGGCAGAGGCAGACCAAGACTAACATGGACGAGTAACATCAAAAGATGGACAAGTCAATCTAAGTCAGCCTGCACCATCAAAGCAAGAAACAGAGTAGAATGGCGATCCATGGTAGCCAACCTTCGTTGCGGAGAAGGCACGCGATGATGATGATGATGAATACAAAGCATGTGATAACACAAGAGAGCCGCGATAGCTCAGTGGTTAATGAACTGGACTACAAAGGACAAGAGGCAGGGTTCGGTCCCAACCGACGGCTTCCGGTTCACACAGCCTTTAATGGGTACCGGAAATTTTTTTCTGGGAAAGTAAAGCGGCACGGGCGTTATACCGACCACATTACCCCAAAAATGAGGTGCCGAAGGTCTGGAAAAATTATAGTCACTAACACCATTTTCCCTATACGCCATTGGCGTGAGGATGGTACTTTACTACTTTTTTATGTGATATCACACATCGACATATGCGTGATTACATATTTATAGTTGAGTTAACTCAGTGCAAATCCCTTCAGATCAACAAAAGGAAAAATTGAAAAAAAAAAAAAAATTAAAAAATGGTATGTTAGAAGCTTTACGTGATTAATAGACGACACAGATTCGAACGACGTTTCGGCCAATAGGCCTTCAGCAGGAACAAACAAACAACATACACACACAGATATGTGAATAAATAAAACTAATCCTACATAGCTAACTAGTAATGAAACATCAAAAACAAAATAATCGAAATATGTTGACTTCCCTGTGTGTCGTGGACAGTGGTCAGGCTATGAAAGGAATTTCTCACGGGTGTAACTGTAATTTATACCCTGTGGTCAGTGGTGAAGGGTTCTAAAAATACACGAGTGGGGGGAACGCTATCTAGGTACGTCGACTACAAAGGCACAGGCAATATCTGAAAGTATCTAAGGGCCCATAAATACATGTATACACACATACAGATGCGTGTATACATATGTACACGTGCAAGAAGAAGTGCACATACTAATACATATCAACATACACATACAAATACACACACATACATGTGTATGCATACAAGCAAGAGCACATATACATGCATGTATATGCGTATACATATATATACCAATACCCGTGCCTATGGACACATACATGCATGTGCACGTCCATACGGGGACAATCGTATGTGTGGAAGGGTTCAAACCGGGGTCAGTGTGCAAACTCGAAGGAGAAAGAATAGAACAGTGGAATGACAGGTACTCAAAAGGCGGAAAGAGTGAGATGTATGAGGGTGTGGTGCAATAAAAACATATGAGGGCTAAGTAGCGCAGAAAAAAGGTATATAGGAGAACACCGAAGTGCCTCAACGGGGACTAGTGGAGAAGAACTAAGAATAGCGTGGCATAGTAGATAGACTAAAGAGCCACCACATGGGTGGTAGAGAGGGCTATGCAAGAGGGGAGGAGCAGCCGAAAGGAAACTATGTGTATGAGTGTGATACATTCATGCCTCGTGGGGTCAGCGAACCATACTGGACTATGAGGCGATTTTCCAAAGTATAGCGGCTGCGGTCGCCAGAGTGACAGAGGACAATACCAGTGACACGGATGTCGTCTTTGCCCTTGTGATCTGGGGAGTTGAAATGGGAAGACACTGGAGTGCCAGTATTCTGTTGGACATCACGTAGATGTTCACAAAATCTTTCCGCTAATCTTCTACCAGACTCGCCTATATAGGTCATGTGGCATCGTTGGCATATAATGGCATAAATGATGTTGCGGGACACACATGTGAAGCCATGCTTGATCTCGAACCGTCCATTGGGGAATAAGACCGAGTCAGTAGGGAGCACATAGGCACAGGTGATACAGTTACGACCACAAGGGGCCGTACCGAAGTGTTGAGGGTCGGAGCGAGGGAGACGGCTCCTAACCAGAATGTCACCCAAATTCCTGTCGCGCTTGAAGGCGATCATCGGGGGATCACTAAAAAGTAGACGGGTAGTGGGATCAGAGAGGAGAATGGAACGGTAGCGGTTGAGTATCCTCACAGCTGCTAAGTTGTGAGGATGATATGTGAGGGTGAGTATAGTTCTCTCAGAAGGGGGCGGTTGGAAGGGGTGAGTGCCTCGGGACGAGAGATAAGGAGGACCCGCTTGAGGGCAGACTGGAGGATCGAGTCTGGATAAAGCCGGCGGCTGAAGAAACCTAACATGAGGTGAGCCTGTCGGAGGAAATCTTGGTCATCCTGGCAGATGCGACGGAGACGCAATAACTGTGAGAATGGAATAGAGTCGCGACAAGAAGGTGAATGGGATGAAGTATAGAGAAGGTAGCAGTGGGCGTCTGTGGGTTTATAGAAAACCGAGGTGTGGAGGCCAGAAGTACCGAAAGAAACAATAAGATCTAGGAAGGTGACAGAGGAAGTGGATATACAAGATGTGATCTTGATAGCTTTGTGATAGCTACCAATATAGTCGATAAACCTGGAGAGGTCATCCTCAGGTAGATCAGTAAGTCCGAAGCAGTCATCAATGTACCGAAGGTATATGATGGGGAGAGGACCTTGATAAGAATTGAGAATTTGGTACTCCAGGTAACCCATGAATAGGCAAGCATAGCTAGGGCCCATCTTGGTGCCCATGGCTACTCCACTGACCTGGTCATAGAAGTTACCATTAAACTCAAAGGTGTTGAGGTTGAGTACAAGCTCAGTGAGGCGGAGAAGAGTTGCAGTATCAACAGAGGGGTGTTGTCTCTGGTCAAGAAAGAAACGTAGAGCCAGGAGGCCGTCGGAGTGAGGAATAGAGGTGTAGAGAGAGCAAACATCAAGGGTAAAAAGTCGGTATGAGCGACCTCGGGAGAGAGATGGAAGAGAAGATACTCAATGCATGGTTAGTGTCCTTGACATATGAGGGAAGACTAACGACCATAGGCTGGAAGACACTGTCTAGATAGTTAGATAGGTCTTGCATAGCCCTCTCTACCACCCATGTGGTGGCTCTTTAGTCTATCTACTATGCCACGCTATTCTTAGTTCTTCTCCACTAGTCCCCGTTGAGGCACTTCGGTGTTCTCCTATATACCTTTTTTCTGCGCTACTTAGCCCTCATATGTTTTTATTGCACCACACCCTCATACATCTCACTCTTTCCGCCTTTTGAGTACCTGTCATTCCACTGTTCTATTCTTTCTCCTTCGAGTTTGCACACTGACCCCGGTTTGAACCCTTCCACACATACGATTGTCCCCGTATGGACGTGCACATGCATGTATGTGTCCATAGGCACGAGTATTGGTATATATATGTATACGCATATACATGCATGTATATGTGCTCTTGCTTGTATGCATACACATGTATGTGTGTGTATTTGTATGTGTATGTTGATATGTATTAGTATGTGCACTTCTTCTTGCACGTGTACATATGTATACACGCATCTGTATGTGTGTATACATGTATTTATGGGCCCTTAGATACTTTCAGATATTGTCTGTGCCTTTGTAGTCGACGTACCTAGATAGCGTTCCCCCCACTCGTGTATTTTTAGAATCCTTCACCACTGACCACAGGGTATAAATTACAGCTACACCCGTGAGAAATTCCTTTCATAGCCTGACCACTGTCCACGACACACAGGGAAGTCAACATATTTCGATTATTTTGTTTTTGATGTTTCATTACTAGTTAGCTATGTAGGATTAGTTTTATTTATTCACATATCTGTGTGTGTATGTTGTTTGTTTGTTCCTGCTGAAGGCCTATTGGCCGAAACGTCGTTCGAATCTGTGTCGTCTATTAATCACGTAAACCTTCAGATCAACAACCAGGTACGTTGAGTCTGTCTGCTTGTTCTCTAACGACTTTACCACGCCAGCACTAGGGTGACAAGGGTGGGGTAAATAACATTTGTCAAACTTGGCAGTCTCACCAATCTAAAAATTCAATGCGAGCTTTGACGTTTATCTGAAAGCATACAAGCCCTATCAGCCAGGAATTTCTTTCCTCCACCTATGGATTCGCGAGAGTGTTGTCCCTTGTCACAGACGGCTACGGTTCCGTTAACCCCGGGGTCTAAGAGATTCCATAATGTTGACTTTTCCCATACGATCGTTCCTATGATTTCACAAGACATGTATTTGTTTGTAGTCTTTCCGTTTTATAAATTACCATTCGCTAAGAGTTAGATGTATATTTTTTTTTTTTAATGAATGAAGACGACGGGTTAGTATATAAACCAGAGGTTCTTAAACTATTCGTACTTCAGAGCACTCTACTAATGACCATATGTTCAAGCCTGGAATTAATTTTCGATTGCGGAAACTCTTTTTCCTCAATAAACGGGAGCGCTCAAGTTAGGCGACGCGCAGTCGTTATAACAGAGTCAGCGACCCTTCGCTGACCAAGACCTCATTTCAACTACCGGTTGGGGTGTCCGGTTAGCGCAATCGATAGGCGGTTGGCTTACCACGGCAACAGCCGGGGTTCGTACCCTGGCGAGGCCACCTGGGTTTTACTAATTCCCTAAAAATTAAGTACCTCTGAAGTCGGAGTAAATCTGCCTGCATGGCGAGGGGCATCCTGTAATGGGATAAAACAGACTTTACACGCAAAATTCAGTCCTACAAAAATTGAGTGGGTGGGACTTCGTCAGAGGTCAAAGCTGACGAAAGCGAACGAACGAACGAACTACCGGTTGGCCTATCCGGTAACAGTCTGCATCAAAGCAGACTTGCTAACTAGGTGAAGATCGTCTTAATCCCAACGGAGGGCGAGTATGTTATCTAAATGATCTAGTAATACTCTAGGGATACAAGGGGGGGGGGGGGATTCTAAATGATCTCGTAATACTTTAGGGATACAGGATGGGTCTCTTATCTAAATGATCTAGTATTATTCTAGGGATACAGGATGGGTCTCTTATCTAAATGATCTAGTATTATTCTAGGGATACAGGATGGGTCTCTTATCTAAATGATCGATCTAGTATTACTCTAGGGATATAGGATGGGCTCTTATCTAAATGATCTAGTATTATTCTAGGGATACAGGATGGGTCTCTTATCTAAATGATCTAGTATTATTCCTTGAATACGGGACGGGTTTGTTATCTAAATGATCTAGTATTATTCTAGGAATACATGACGGGTCTGTTATCTAAATGATCTAGTATTACTCTAGGGATACAGGATGGGTCTCTTATCTAAATGATCTAGTATTATTCTAGGAATACGGGACGGGTCTGTTATCTAAATGATCTATTATTACTCTAGGGATACAGGATGGGTCTCTTATCTAAATGATCTAGTATTATTCTAGGGATACGGGACGGGTCTGTTATCTAAATGATCTAGTATTATTCTAGGGATACAGCACGGATCTGTTGTGTTATCTAAATGATCTAGTATTATTCTAGGGAGACTGGTCGGGTCTGTTATCTAAATGATCTAGTATTACTCTAGGAATACAGGACGAGTCTGTTATCTAAATGATCTAGTATTTCTCTAGGGATACAGGACGGGTCTGTTATCTAAATGATCTAGTATTATTCTAGGGATATAGTTCGGGTCTGTTATCTAAATGATCTAGTATTACTCTAGGGATAGAGAACGGGTCTGTTATCTAAATGATCTAGTATTACTCTAGGAATACAGGACGGGTCTGTTATCTAAATGATCTAGTATTACTCTAGGAATACAGGACGGGTCTGTTATCTAAATGATCTAGTATTACTCTAGGGATACAGGACGGGTCTGTTATCTAAATGATCTAGTATTACTCTAGGGATACAGGACCGTTCTGTTATCTAAATGATCTAGTATTACTCTAGGAATACAGGACGGGCCTGTTATCTAAATGATCTAGTATTACTCTAGGGATACAGAACGGGTCTGTTATCTAAATGATCTAGTATTACTCTAGGGATACAGGACGGGTCTGTTATCTAAATGATCTAGTATTACTCTAGGGATAGAGCACGGGTATGTAATCTAAATGATCTAGTATTACTCTAGGAATACAGGACGGGCCTGTTATCTAAATGATCTAGTATTACTCTAGGGATACAGGACGGGTCTGTTATCTAAATGATCTAGTATTACTCTAGGGATACAGGACGGGTCTGTTATCTAAATGATCTAGTATTACTCTAGGGATACAGGACGGGCCTGTTATCTGAATGATCTAGTATTATTCTTGGGATACATGACGGGCCTATTATCTAAATGATCTAGTATTATTTTAGGGATACAGAACGGGTCTGTTATCTAAATGATCTAGTATTATTCTAGGGATACAGGATGGGTCTTTTGATTTAGATGTTTGTTTCTTTGTTTTTGTTTGTTTGTTTGTTTGTGTGTTTCTTTGTTTCTTTGTTTCTTTGTTTGTTTGTTGCTATGATAATCATCTCTGCATACTGAACTAATCCATAGATGCTCTGACATCACCTTAGAGACAATCCTAGGAGATTCCTGGCCCACGTGCACGAACTCCGTAGCATGACCTGGGATCCGCAGTGTAGGTAGGTTTCTGCTGACAATTTTGCCCGGGAAGCGGCCATATTTATGACCTACTTTTTAAATTGTAATTGCCAACGGTTCTTTAACGTGCGCTAGTGCACACGGGGCCTCCTGTTTATTGCTATTAGCTGAGAAAATGTTTAGATGATCCATTATTACTTTAGGCTAACCTTAGTTTCGACAGAGCTCGGGTTTCTTCATTTAGATAGTCTAGAATGGCTAAGCTCTTAAAGATGCTCGGCAGAGCGGTGAAATCAGGAAAGCTTTTTAAAACCGCCAGCTCAAATTTCTGGGACTAGCTAACTACTTGTTTCGGTCCCATGGCATTCGATCATAATCATCTCCGACCGATACAACACGCGTTTGTTGTTCAACCAGCAGCTATAATGAATAACAGAGATTTGTTTGCTGGGAAAGTTGGGCAATCTTGCGTAATAATGATCCTACCACCCTTAATACGACTATGGCTTGGAAAAACATATGCATTACCACTATACTTAACAAGATCAACTGCTACACTTAGCTATTATCACCTCAATATAACACAAACTGCATCGTGGCTTAATTATTGTTGGGGTTTTTTTTTATAACGTTTCATTTTGAAAACACATCGACAGTAATTCGACCACTCATTAATCACAACCCTTTTCATAGTAGCTAATCTTCCTTTATTACCTTACTGTCCAACTTTGGGAAATTTCACATGCAAGGGAAAAGCTAGAGTTTAGGTCAATGTCCTGAGATCCGTCTGAAGCAATTTACTGGTCCTGATATCTATCTTACATTTCATGAATTATTCGTCTTCTTGGTTTGGATTTTTCACGATGCTTCTGTGCGCTAATGCTCTCTGAAAGATGTCTGCTGAAATTGTGTTACATGTCCAGACCATTTGATTTATTGTTTCTTAATGTAATCCAGTAACCGTGTAACTTCAAATAGCTCAATTATATTGTCGTTTCTGATTGTGTCTTTTGTTCTTGCCATGTCCAGTACTTTGCTAATATATCTAATTTGTTCGATTTATCTTCATATAATAACGGCAGCACTATGCTAGGATATTTAATTTGTTCGATTTATTTTCGCACAATAAAGATTACACGAAAAAAAGCACAAAAAGGGGGGGGGGGAGGATGTAGGGGAGGAGGGAGTTGGAAGGAGAGAGAGTGAGACAGTTAAAGGTGTCTGTGAGCAAAACGTTGAGAATCACTGAATCGCCGCAGATATTTACGTAGTGATTACGCGATGCATGAGAGGTCTTTCATTGTGACAAGCAATAGAGATAAGAGACACGGAACAGAAGCCGGTGATCCTATGTGGAGGCTTCCCAGTGAACACTTGAGAGAAGACAAACTCATAAACATGGCGAACGAGAGAAGAAGTAAAATAGTCATATATTTGTCTAGGAAACGTGAATCTGCGGATATGCGATTCTGAGATAGTGGTGGCGAAGAACTTATTATAATTCTTTGTATAATGCAAGCGTCTCAATAAGAGTGCATCAAAACAAAAGAAAACCCATAATACAACATTAATAGTTGACGAGTTAACGCCTCAAGTAAGTAAAAGAAAGGTGACATTTAATAAAATAACAAGAAGCTCCGCACACTGGGCTATATATACAAACTGCTGACTCTAGAGGTACTTTTCGAAACAAAAAATGTACCTGAAATCTATCATCTCATCCCATAAATAGAGATACCTATAATTTACCAAAAGCCTGTTAAGTTCTTTTGTATTTATATGTATATTATTATTCACAAAACCGAAGCACGAAAATGTAAACGTGATACAATTCTAACTTTCAATTGCTTGTAAAATTATGTAATTTGGATGTAAAGTAAAAAGTAAAGTACCCCCGTCACGCCAAGTGGCGTATAGGGAAATATGGTGTTAGTGACCCTATATTTTACAGACCTTCAGCACATGATTTTTGGGGTAATGTGGTCGGTATTACGCCCGTGCTGCTTTACTTTCCCAGAAAAAAATCCGGTACCCATTTAAGACTGGGTGAACCCGGAAGCCGTCGGTTGGGATCGAACACTACCCCTTGTCCTTTGTAGACCAGTTCACTAACCCTTGAGCTATCGCGGCTCCTAATTTGGATGTAGGGACTGTGAATGTAATAAATGTTTACCACAACACATTCCGTCTCATTCCGGTTGAAAAAAAAATATCCTGCTGCTGACTAATAGATAAGTAGTAATTAATTCGCATGTAGTCAGCCGACTGGACTACCGACGTTCGGACAACCCGTGTTCGATTCCCGCTGGGAGCAGTGTGAATTGTACTCGTGGTTGGAAAAAAAAATACCCCTACGGTCGACCCAGCCGTTGGCAGAAATGGGTACCAGGATATTATCCTGGGAAGGTGAGGAATGTCGCTTCGCATCTGAGTTTCGATGCTTGAGGCTACACTATACAGAAATATCCGAACATTTCTGGATAGGCGGCCGAGCACATATGGGTGTAAACTCGCGTGCTAAGACGCCGGTTCAAGTCTCGTACTTTACCTTTACCTTTTATCGCATGTTATACTTTAATATGTCTAGTTTCTCTTTCCTGAAAAATGCCTTAAGCTGTAACGTGGGAGTTATCTAATCTAAAATTGGGTCCTTTTATACTTTTACTATGGAGTACCAGTTTTCCAAATGGTTTGATACAACCCAAAGTAGTTTCACCTAAAAGAAATAAGGACAAAATATTGTCCACATTTAAAAAAAAAGAAGAAAAGAAAGAAAGAAGGAAAGAAAGAAAAAAAAGAAAGATAAATAAGAAAAAAGAAAGAAAGAAAGAGGTGCTGGTTCTCCGAATGGTTGCACAACACAAAATCCACATTAATGAAATACAATTTTAAAAATGTTCATATGTATAAATAGAATGAAAAAAAAAGAAAAAAGACAGAAATAAATAAAGAAAGAAAGAAAGAAAAGAAAGAAAGAAAGAAAGAAAGAAAGAAAAGAAAACATTATGTAACCAAGACGCCTAAAAACACTTCGACTGGAATTGGTCAGCGATACATTGCTGACTGCTCAAGATCAGTGAATTCAAAACTGACCAAGGTCCTACTTCACAGTATTAAAGATTAACTTCAATACGTACTTCAATTCATATACAGCAACACAACATAGTGGACATTTTGGATAAATTTAAATGTCTTAGACCGACCACTTTCTACTTTGAGTTTCTTATTAATGTGGTTGACTGTGGCGTGTCCACGTATTATGTAAAGTGAGACAAGGCGTTAGCACAAACGTATGGTATTCATTCTTAAATTTAAATAAACATTTTTCTCGGTTAATAAAACAAAATACACTCCTTAATGTGTAAATAGTAATAGCCCTAAAAGATAATCTTAGACAGAACATTTTTCACGGATTGACAACGGGAAATCTACAAGATAGCATGCTTACTCTTCTACCTTTCAGCTCCCTGTGGGGCATAGGTCTTCAACAAACACTTTCAAAGTCGTTCTGTTTCTTACCATTCTTTTAAGATCATTTCATGTCTTACCAATCATCTTCATCTCTGCTTCTAGTTGTCTTCTCCAATAATTTCTTGGTCTTTCTCTTCGTCTTTTGCCCTGTGGATTCCAAAAAGTTAGCATGGTCACGTTAAATTAAACAACTAAGAATTAACAAATTTAAACCTTTATCAAAATGTAATTCTAAGATCATGTTTAAAAACTGTAAAAGCCTCCTGTGTTATTGATATTTACCATAACTGTTACGTTCGTAATTTCAAGACAGCATTTGAACAAATGTGAAACTAATAACGGTAATTCGTAAGGTGTATGCAGTGATATGTTTTCAGACTTATTTTCAGAGATAGATGCAACACAGATGTGGCCCGCTCTTGGCTGCTAAGATGATTGCTGAACGACTATACTATTTTAATATAAATATAAAGAAACTGCTCCCGAAAGATTATATACACTTGAGAGATGCCGTAAATGAAGATAATAATACGGCTGATATCGGGAGTTGATTATCCTACCGTCTACATTCACGGGCCAACTAGATATCTCTATGAGCATATGTTTGTAATTATGGAAGACCTGATCTTTTGATGATTATCACCTTTACTTGCAATTCTGAATGTCCTGTATTTGCAACGGAATTGTATCAATTAGACAACGTTCAAAAGGCACGATACTGTTTCAAGGTTAAAGGTAAAGTACGAGAATTGTATAGGCGTCTTATCACGCGAGTTTTCACCCATATGTGCTCGGCCGCCTATCAAAAAGTGTTCGAAGACATCTGGACAGTGTCGCTTCAAGCATCGAAACTCACGATGCGAGGCGGCATTCCTCACCTTCCCAGAGCACCACCATACCCTGGTCCCCATTTCTGCCAGCGGCTGGGTCGACTGCAGGGCTATTTCCCCCCCCCCCCCCCCCCAACCACGAGTACAATTCACACTGCTTCCAGCAGAAATCGAACACTGGTTGTCCGATTGTCGGTGGTTCGGTCGGGTGGTTTTCCCAACTAGGCTACCGAGGCTCCCTTGTTTCAAAGTGTTCTACCTTAAGTTTCACCAACTGCTAAACCTCACTCTGAAGATAAATAGTTTTGGTCAAGTCAGACGCCACATGTTTACGATAGAATGCCCCCCCCCCCCAAAAAAAAAAAAAAAAAAAAAAGAATTTGCCCCATGTCCACGTTTTAGTTTGGTTGTTTTAAAAAATACGATCTCATGAAATAGTTGACATTGTTTCGGCTGAGATCGCACATAAGAGTGACGATCCGTTACTTTACGACACTGTCTGCAAACCTCTGATCCATGGTTCATGCCGTTTCTTGAAGCCCGTCCCTCCCAGCATGATTGATGCTACATGGTCCAAAAAATATATCCATGAATTCCTTCAGCATAAGCAAACAGCCACTGATTGATACTAGAAGTACAGAAGGAGATGTTTGTCTGGCGATCCACACACGCACGTTATTGTACTGTAAGTATGTAGTTTATCATAAATGGATCGTTCCATTTTGGTAAATTCTCTCCAGATTATGGCTATTCTCTGAATGGTTTGTACAACCCAAAGTTCCGCTCAAAAATATAATATAATAGCCAACTAAAAAAAAAAGTAAAGAGACCCCGTCACGCCAAGTGGCGTATAGGGAATATGGTGTTAGTGACCATACATTTTACAGACCTTCAGCACATGATTTTTGGGATAATGTGGTCGGTATTACGCCCGTGCCGCTTCACTTTCCCAGAAAAAAATCCGGTACCCATTAAAGGCTGGGTGAACACGGAAGCCGTCGGTTGGGATCGAACCCTACCCCTTGCCCTTTGTAATAGCCAACTACTTGAACGGTATTTGAGCACTTTAAAAAAAATTCGAGAATACTCGTATTTTCCATTCTACCGAACAACCGTGCATTTACCCGTTCAACGGTTATTTTTTGACAGTTATTTTTTCAGAAGACAATGGGCATATGAACAATATTTTGTTATTATTTCTCTCATGTGGAATTTTGGGTTTTGGGTTGTATCACATCGTTTGGAGACCGGACACCTCTTTCTTTCTTTCTTTCTTTCTTTCTTTCTTTCTTTCTTTCTTTCTTTGTTTCTTTCTTTCTTTCTTTCTTTCTATTTATAAATTTGAACATTTTGTCAGTTTTATTTCATTAGTGTAGATTTTGTGTTGTGTAACAATTCGGAGAACAAGCACCTCTTTCTTTCTTTCTTTCTTTCTTTCTTTCTTTCTTTCTTTCTTTCTTTCTTTCTTTTTCTTTTTCTTTCTTTCTTTTTCTTTCTTTCTTTCTTTCTTTCTTTCTTTCTTTCTTTCTTTCTTTCTTTCTTTCTTTCTTTCTTTCTTTCTTTCTTTCTTGAGTCAATTAATAAATGGTTAATGAAGGTGACTTGTAAGCAGAAGTTGGAGATCTGGCTAGTAACAGTGGCTCGTTCAGACTGGCGGTGGTTTTGCAAAGTTCTGAAAAGGACATGCGACCTGATGATGCTGTAGGTGATACAAATAGAAAATTGTATATTTACTGCACAATTACACATTAAACGTCCACTTCTAATATTAATGTGTATATATATGTGTGCGTGTGTGTGTGTGTGTGTGTGCGTATGCGTGTGCGTGTACGTGTGCGTGTGTGCCACGGATAAGGTCTCTCCATCCATTTCTGTTCTTGAATATTTTCATTACTTCTCCTCAGTCTATGCCAATGTTCTTGATGGGTTTCAAGCCTTCACTTCTCCACGTATACTCTAGGTAAAACAGTGGATAATAAAATGATTTACTGAAGTCAAGAATTGGATTCGATCCATTTCGACAGATTCTAGTTCAACAAGTCTTAAATCCTTGTATATATTGCCCTTTGTAGCCAAAGACGACACATAGGGCAGAAACCCTAGACTCTGTATGTTCGACGAACTTAGTTATTAATTGCCAGACTTTTCGCTGGATCAGTATCGTGTCTTGCCACACGTCCTTGTTCTGGGCAAAGCTCATAGCCTCGACAAAGGAGCTGATGGCCGCTGCTGTTGCCTCTCGTCTCATTGCTCTTCTTAATGTCTCTTCTGGCAGCCTTAAATGAGTGTTGCCGATTTTTTTTCTGTAAAGATATAGACAGCCTAGCGTAGTGCTGACAACACTGTCAAAAATATGTAACATATCAATAAAATATAAGCACTAACATAATATTCCAGCACGTCATGGCAGAGGATTGAGAAGATTCCCTTTTCACTCACCTTTTTTTTCAACGAGATCAATCAAATAGAAGTCAGTTAGGCCACAACCTGCGTTAGGTTGTGATCTAAGTAGAGTAGTGATAGGCCTTTTTTGTGAGCATAGTCCACGCATAGGGCATCTCTGTCCATTCCAATTATTGGCAAATGTATATAGTTCCTTTCAGTCTAAATCAGTGTTCCAGAGAGTTTCCATGGCTTCTCTTCTTCATGTGTTCATGAGTCTTCCCACTTTTCTATTCCCGTGTAAGTTCCATAGCAAAGTTTGTCTTGATTTGCTGGTATAATATTTCATAGAGTGTGTCCAATTAGTTTTCATTTTCTAATCGTAATCTGTTTGTTTACCTTGATTAACCCTTGGTGTGTTCTTTTCAAAATGTTTTCATATTACATTTTGTCATACCATCTGATGTTCAGAACTTTTATAAGATATTTGTGTACACATTTCTGTACCCAACACATTCTACTTCAGCACGACATTTTTGAAAACTAGGTTTCCATCCCTCTCGATCCCCACTCATTTAACAATTCTAGACTGGTTAGTTTGTTACATGAAACACCACGAAGAACTAGGTCGCCATCCCTCTCGATCCCCACTTATTTAACCATTCTAGACTGGTTAGTTTGTTACAAGAGACACCACGAAGAACTAGGTTGCCATCCCTCTCGATCCCCACTTATTTAACCATTCTAGACTGGTTAGTTTGTTACAAGAGACACCACGAAGAACTAGGTTGCCATCCCTCTCGATCCCCACTCATTTAACCATTCTAGACTGGTTAGTTAGTTACACGAGACACCACAAAGAACTAGGTTGCCATCCCTCTCGATCTCCACTCATTTAACCATTATAGACTGGTTAGTTAGTTACAAGAGACACTACGAAGAGGTGGGGTAGTGCCTTGTTGTTTCTAGTTCCCCGTTCCTGACACAAGCTATCAACTATGGTTCGTTAGCAAAGTCAGGTCTGGTGCTGTCAGACGTCTTGGCCTCCATCCTGGGTGTTAAAGAAAGGAAATTGTTCTCTTCTCAACAGCGGTTAAATTCTTAGTAGAAAAACCTCTAAAACAAGAAAAACCAAATGGTAAAGACAAAAAAGCAATACATGAACGCACGAAGCAAATAGACCATATGAGATGGAGGATTGCAGTGGTCGTCCACATGAAATCTGGCTGGAAATGTTGCATATGACACATAAACACGTGAAACAAAAGAAGCGAACACGTAGAATGTACATCTGATGCCGAAAACATTGAGGAAAAGGTGTAAAACCAGCAACTTTCAGCCAGTTCTTTAGGAGTTATGTTACTGTTTTGAAAAAAAAAAAAGAGCAAAAGGAGATGACGCAACATTCAGTGCAGATACCTGTCGTCTTACCAACATGGTTGCTGCCGCTTTTGCGCTATTTTGAGCTCATTTTTAAAAACTCTTATCCGTTGTTATTGTTGAGGTTTTTTTTTCTGAACTCTATCTATCTATTGACCTTTCGAGCCGTAACCGGCCCATAGGGCGTAGACCAAGATACACCTTCTCCTATATGAATTTTTGTTCTAGCAGTTTTCTTTTAAAGATATTTTATCCAATCTCGCCATCTGTCTCTGTTCTGTGCAAGCAGTTCTATCTCATTGAGGGAGCCGATTTCTGCTGCTCTTGCCTCTCTCATCAATGTTCTTCTCAGTGTCTCCCTGGGTCTTCCTCTTTTTCTTTTACCTGTTGTTTCCCATATGAGGGCTTGCTTTGCTATTCGATTATTATCTCTTCTCATCACATGTCCAACGTATGACCATCGTCTTTTCTTTATTACTGAAGATATTAGTGGTTGATTGGCGATTTCTCTAATTTCCTCGTTTGTTTTGAATTCGTTCCATTCTATACCAAGTATTTTCCTTAGACATTTATTTTCGAATGCGTTCAACTTTGTTTCTATATCTCTTGTTGTTTTCCAGCTTTCACACGCATACGTAAGGGTTGATAGTACATTTGATTTGAATAGCCTAAGTTTTGTGTTTGTGCTAATGAGTTTTGATTTCCACAACTTTTCAAGGCTTCTGAAAGACATTGCTGCTTTAGCCAGTCTGATTCTAATTTCTTTGCTCGTATCCCCTTCTCGATCAATGTGACTTCCAAGATAGATGAAGTGATCGATCTCTTCTACTGGTTTGTTTTCCATGTATATTTTGTCACTTGTTGGAATTAAACTTTTCATGACTTTAGTCTTTTCATGATTGACCTCAAGCCCAATTTTGCTGGCTATTGATGATAGTTCATTTGTGTTTTCCTGCATCGTTTTTATCTGATTGCTGATGAGAACTATGTCATCAGCAAAGTCCAGGTCCTCCAAATGGTCCCCTTGTATCCATTCGATGCCTTTATTACCAAAGGATAGATTTGTTTACATATTCTTATATATATATTTTGTGTTTGTCTTCCAGCATAGCGCTCCTTTCTGGCGTCTCCAGTTTTGACCTGATTTTCACTCAGTCTGGACGTGCTTGTAGATTCATGATCATTGACTGAATCATTAGCGCGCTCTATCTCCCTCGGTGCATTCAGAATGTCAACTCGGTCCATTGCACGTCCACTATCTGCGGCAGGCGTTCCACCCAAGCTAGAGACATAGCATTGGTCACTTATCTGTAATAGTTGGGCTCATGACCGGGTTTAGACATAGGATAAATAAACTACAGCTTAAGGCCTCCCAATCTGTGGGGGCCTCCAAATTGTTTACATTGTAATCTATAACAGAGACCTTCTGATGTTAATATTTTAATAGGCAGCCATACAGTTTCATTTAGCTTAGACAGCTTTGAACCTTATCAAGTCAACATCCGACCCTGACTGTGGCCCAGCACTGTGAAGTTTAATAACCCCCCCCCCCACTTTATGTGTTACGCGATATCTTATTAGCTTCCACTCCAATGTACATTTTTACACTAGAATTATGGGTGTCCGGTTAGCGCAATCGATAGGCGGTTGGCTTACCACGGCAACAGCCGAGGTTCGTACCCTGGCGAGGACACCTGGGTTTTACTAATTCCCTAAAAATTAGTACCTCTGAAGTCGGAGTAAATCTGCCTGCATGGCGAGGGGCATCCTGTAATGGGATAAAACAGACTTTACACGCAAAATTCAGTCCCACAAAATTGAGTGGATGTGACTTCGTCAGAGGTCAAAGCTGACGAGAACGAACGAACGAACACTAGAATTATTTTATGTTTGCTTTGCTTTGAGACATCGTAATGTACACTTATTGAAAGATCATGTACATATAGTGTGTATAGTTTCATTAAAAGTAAGTATGCTTTCAATCTTCTAGCTAGAGTATATATATTTTTTTAAATATTAAATGATAATTCACTTTCATACAAATTTGCGATTGAACTTTATTTACACGATAGTGTTCTTATCATTCCTAACAGTGCACTGATGAAAGCACATACGTTTAATGACGTTTATTAAATTACGTACATTTTAACATAAATCCCGTTGAAAGCAATAAACGTGTTGATCAATCTGTTTATATGTGGTACACTTTTACATACTTAAAGTGTCTGCCAGGCGAAATATTATTTTTATCTCAAACTAATATTTAGGCAGTAGATATAAAATCTCTTGAACTTCTTGTACCAAATACACGCGATTGTGCCCAGTGAGGAAGTCGACTTTCAAATAATCCAAGGTCTTAACTTCAGAAACGCTTGCTTCATACTGTTTGATTTATTATACCAATGATCATAGAGTTGAGAAAAATACGCAAGAAGGTGTCAATTTGGTTGCGATAAAGCAACATAAAGTGAAGAGGTAACAGCATTGAAAACATTCGAACTTCTCTTGATGTCACTCGCCGGGATATCTGGTGGCGCCGTGTTTAGTGCTTACGCCTGTCAACTTGAAGATTCGGAGTTTGGATGCTGGTTGATGCACCATTTTTTTCAGAATAAAAGGCTCTTGGGTACCACACAACCTTTTAAATTGGTACCAGATATATTGTTTGGGGGAAAAAATAAACGAGGGGGAGAACTGCAACTTCTCGTGATGAAGTTGATGTTCAGTACATAGAACTCGCCACCACTTCATTATCAAACGACAGATGTTATGGGACCCCCATTGCTTTTTTAAAATATTCTATCTGACCTTTGCTAGTAGGTGGCTGCAAAGTTTGTTTTTATTCTGAACTATTAAAGCATTTTGTAATCCCTGCCGTGCAGAACAGATCATCCAAAGCATTCTTGCCCTTCGTTATCTCACCAGTTTTCTCAATGGTTAATTTCTATGTTGAAACTTAATATTTCCTCGATAGAATCTTAGTTCCTGGCAACTTCTGCTACTTTCCATAGAATCAAAGGTCCTGACAGCCTCTGCCACTTTGATTGAATCTTAAGTTCTGGCAATTTCTGCTACTTTCCATAGAATCAAAGATCCTGACAGCCTCTGTCACTTTGATAGAATCTTAAGTTCTGGCAACTTCTGCTACTTTCCATAGAATCAAAGGTCCTGACAGCCTCTGCCACTTTGATAGAATCTTAGTTCCTGGCAACTTCTGCTACTTTCCATAGAATCAAAGGTCCTGACAGCCTCTGCCACTTTGATAGAATCTTAAGTTCTGGCAACTTCTGCTACTTTCCATAGAATCAAAGGTCCTGACAGCCTCTGCCACTTTGATAGAATCTTAAGTTCTGGCAACTTCTGCTACTTTCCATAGAATCAAAGGTCCTGACAGCCTCTGCCACTTTGATAGAATCTTAAGTTCTGGCAACTTCTGCTACTTTCCATAGAATCAAAGGTCCTGACAGCCTCTGTCACTTTGATAGAATCTTAAGCCCTGGCAACTTCTGCTACTTTCCATAGAATCAAAGGTCATGACAGCCTCTGCCACTTTGATAGACTCTTAAGTTCTGGCAACTTCTGTCACTTTCCATAGAATCAAAGGTCCTGACAGCCTCTGCCACTTTGATAGAATCTTAAGTTCTGGCAACTTCTGTCACTTTCCATAGAATCAAAGGTCCTGACAGCCTCTGTCACTTTGATAGAATCTTAAGTTCAGACAACTTCTGCTACTTTCCATAGAATCAAAGGTCGTGACAGCCTCTGTCACTTTGATAGAATCTTAAGTTCTGGCAACTTCTGTCACTTTCCATAGAATCAATGGTCATGACAGCCTCTGCCACTTTGATTGAATCTTAAGTTCTGGCAACTTCTGCTACTTTCCATAGAATCAAAGGTCCTGACAGCCTCTGCCACTTTGATAGAATCTTAAGTTCTGGCAACTTCTGTCACTTTCCATAGAATCAATGGTCATGACAGCCTCTGCCACTTTGATAGAATCTTAAGTTCTGGCAACTTCTGTCACTTTTCATAGAATCAAAGGTCATGACATCCTCTGTCACTTTGATAGAATCTTAAGTTCTGGCAACTTCTGTCACTTTCCATAGAATCAATGGCCATGACAACCTCTGCCACTTTGATAGAATCTTAAGTTCTGGCAACTTCTGCTACTTTCCATAGAATCAAAGGTCCTGACAGCCTCTGCCACTTTGATAGAATCTTAAGTTCTGGCAACTTCTGTCACTTTCCATAGAATCAATGTTCATGACAGCCTCTGCCACTTTGATAGAATCTTAAGTTCTGGCAACTTCTGTCACTTTCCATAGAATCAAAGGTCATGACAGCCTCTGCCACTTTGATAGAATCTTAAGTTCTGGCAACTTCTGCTACTTTCCATAGAATCAAAGGTCCTGACAGCCTCTGCCACTTTGATAGAATCTTAGTTCCTGGCAACTTCTGCTACTTTCCATAGAATCAAAGGTCCTGACAGCCTCTGCCACTTTGATAGAATCTTAAGTTCTGGCAACTTCTGCTACTTTCCATAGAATCAAAGGTCCTGACTGCCTCTGCCACTTTGATAGAATCTTAAGTTCTGGCAACTTCTGTCACTTTCCATAGAATCAAAGGTCCTGACAGCCTCTGCCACTTTGATAGAATCTTAATTTCTGGCAACTTCTGTCACTTTCCATAGAATCAAAGGTCCTGACAGCCTCTGTCACTTTGATAGAATCTTAAGTTCTGACAACTTCTGCTACTTTCCATAGAATCAAAGGTCGTGACAGCCTCTGTCACTTTGATAGAATCTTAAGTTCTGGCAACTTCTGTCACTTTCCATAGAATCAATGGTCATGACAGCCTCTGCCACTTTGATTGAATCTTAAGTTCTGGCAACTTCTGCTACTTTCCATAGAATCAAAGGTCCTGACAGCCTCTGCCACTTTGATAGAATCTTAAGTTCTGGCAACTTCTGTCACTTTCCATAGAATCAATGGTCATGACAGCCTCTGCCACTTTGATAGAATCTTAAGTTCTGGCAACTTCTGTCACTTTCCATAGAATCAAAGATCCTGACAGCCTCTGTCACTTTGATAGAATCTTAAGTTCTGGCAACTTCTGCTACTTTCCATAGAATCAAAGGTCCTGACAGCCTCTGCCACTTTGATAGAATCTTAGTTCCTGGCAACTTCTGCTACTTTCCATAGAATCAAAGGTCCTGACAGCCTCTGCCACTTTGATAGAATCTTAAGTTCTGGCAACTTCTGCTACTTTCCATAGAATCAAAGGTCCTGACAGCCTCTGCCACTTTGATAGAATCTTAAGTTCTGGCAACTTCTGCTACTTTCCATAGAATCAAAGGTCCTGACAGCCTCTGCCACTTTGATAGAATCTTAAGTTCTGGCAACTTCTGCTACTTTCCATAGAATCAAAGGTCCTGACAGCCTCTGTCACTTTGATAGAATCTTAAGTTCTGGCAACTTCTGTCACTTTCCATAGAATCAAAGGTCCTGACAGCCTCTGCCACTTTGATAGAATCTTAAGTTCTGGCAACTTCTGTCACTTTCCATAGAATCAAAGGTCCTGACAGCCTCTGTCACTTTGATAGAATCTTAAGTTCAGACAACTTCTGCTACTTTCCATAGAATCAAAGGTCGTGACAGCCTCTGCCACTTTGATAGAATCTTAAGTTCTGGCAACTTCTGTCACTTTCCATAGAATCAATGGTCATGACAGCCTCTGCCACTTTGATTGAATCTTAAGTTCTGGCAACTTCTGCTACTTTCCATAGAATCAAAGGTCCTGACAGCCTCTGCCACTTTGATAGAATCTTAAGTTCTGGCAACTTCTGTCACTTTCCATAGAATCAATGGTCATGACAGCCTCTGCCACTTTGATAGAATCTTAAGTTCTGGCAACTTCTGTCACTTTTCATAGAATCAAAGGTCATGACATCCTCTGTCACTTTGATAGAATCTTAAGTTCTGGCAACTTCTGTCACTTTCCACAGAATCAATGGCCATGACAACCTCTGCCACTTTGATAGAATCTTAAGTTCTGGCAACTTCTGCTACTTTCCATAGAATCAAAGGTCCTGACAGCCTCTGCCACTTTGATAGAATCTTAAGTTCTGGCAACTTCTGTCACTTTCCATAGAATCAATGTTCATGACAGCCTCTGCCACTTTGATAGAATCTTAAGTTCTGGCAACTTCTGTCACTTTCCATAGAATCAAAGGTCATGACAGCCTCTGCCACTTTGATAGAATCTTAAGTTCTGGCAACTTCTGCTACTTTCCATAGAATCAAAGGTCCTGACAGCCTCTGCCACTTTGATAGAATCTTAGTTCCTGGCAACTTCTGCTACTTTCCATAGAATCAAAGGTCCTGACAGCCTCTGCCACTTTGATAGAATCTTAAGTTCTGGCAACTTCTGCTACTTTCCATAGAATCAAAGGTCCTGACTGCCTCTGCCACTTTGATAGAATCTTAAGTTCTGGCAACTTCTGTCACTTTCCATAGAATCAAAGGTCCTGACAGCCTCTGCCACTTTGATAGAATCTTAAGTTCTGGCAACTTCTGTCACTTTCCATAGAATCAAAGGTCCTGACAGCCTCTGTCACTTTGATAGAATCTTAAGTTCTGACAACTTCTGCTACTTTCCATAGAATCAAAGGTCGTGACAGCCTCTGTCACTTTGATAGAATCTTAAGTTCTGGCAACTTCTGTCACTTTCCATAGAATCAATGGTCATGACAGCCTCTGCCACTTTGATTGAATCTTAAGTTCTGGCAACTTCTGCTACTTTCCATAGAATCAAAGGTCCTGACAGCCTCTGCCACTTTGATAGAATCTTAAGTTCTGGCAACTTCTGTCACTTTCCATAGAATCAATGGTCATGACAGCCTCTGCCACTTTGATAGAATCTTAAGTTCTGGCAACTTCTGTCACTTTCCATAGAATCAAAGGTCATGACATCCTCTGTCACTTTGATAGAATCTTAAGTTCTGGCAACTTCTGTCACTTTCCATAGAATCAATGGCCATGACAACCTCTGCCACTTTGATAGAATCTTAAGTTCTGGCAACTTCTGCTACTTTCCATAGAATCAAAGGTCCTGACAGCCTCTGCCACTTTGATAGAATCTTAAGTTCTGGCAACTTCTGTCACTTTCCATAGAATCAATGTTCATGACAGCCTCTGCCACTTTGATAGAATCTTAAGTTCTGGCAACTTCTGTCACTTTCCATAGAATCAAAGGTCATGACAGCCTCTGCCACTTTGATAGAATCTTAAGTTCTGGCAACTTCTGTCACTTTATATAGAATCGTAGGTACTGGAAACCTCTGTCACTTCCGGACTATTTGCCCGATATTCTTTGAGTTGAACAAGGAGCCTGCCGGGTTTATCCTGTTTCTGATGAAGGCCTGAGATGAGTCCTTTAATTTTGTCTTTTTTAAAAATTAGTTTACCTGTCCAATAGCGTTTTACATTTATTTCGTCAAGTTTTTTTTAGCTTTTCTTTCGACTCTCCACGATAGATAAATGTTTGCAACTGTCTATTAATATTTCATCTCCTCTTGTTTCAATGTTTTCAGTGTTTCAAGTCCTTGATTTGGTAAACAATGTAATAGGACCTCAAGCATTGCGTCCTATCCACGTCTATGGTAATGCTTGTTTACAAAAACAGTAACTGCGGGTTTTCAAATGGTTTCAAATGGTACCACTGTAAAGCGGTATCGCTCTCTCAAGTCTCGAGGATCCCAACAATTGGGGCGTCTGCTGGAAGCTGATATCTCCACGTGTATTTACAATGTTGGGGACAACTGATTAAACATAAATTCTCTAACATTTCCAAATTTGTCTTAATGGTCCATTAACATTATTTATGCAAATTCTAAACTTCTCGGCAAGACCCTGATTCATTACTTTAAACTAATAAAGTAAAGATTCTCCCCCCTGACTAGCTAGGCGTGTGGGGAATATGGTTACTGAACATATATTTTCATGATCACGGCAAATTTGGTAGGATGTGGTCGGTATTACACCAGACCGCCTTTACTTCCTATAAAAATTGGAGTACCTATTTTTAGAGGCTGGGTGAACCCCGGAGCCTTGTCGATAAAAAAAAAGTCCACACTTCTGGGTTAAACATGGACCCTTCTGATCTTGAAGCGAGCGCACTAAGCACTCAACCATCGAGGCTCTATTGTAAACTGGACACTGCACTTTCTTTTGATAGAATGAAGATATTTTCCCTTTAAACATTAACTCATGGTATGTTTTATCGGTCATATTAATTATGCTTGCACAAATAAAACAACTTTCTTTACATAAGACATCACAAGAGCAATTTTAGTGTTAAGATGTTTAACTTACTTTCACAGAGATCATAAAGGGCGATCTAATTTTTTTAAAACAAAAAATATTATAAAACTGTGTTTCAGCTTTACGAGCACATAACGAAACGAAAAACAAAACGTTCGGATTTTAGACAGCAGCCCTATACGCTTATATAATTATATATATGCTTATTTATGTATGCTTATTTATGTATGCTTATTTATGTATGTTTATT
This sequence comes from Megaustenia siamemsis, assembly GCA_032433765.1. Classification (NCBI taxonomy): domain Eukaryota; kingdom Metazoa; phylum Mollusca; class Gastropoda; order Stylommatophora; family Ariophantidae; genus Megaustenia; species Megaustenia siamemsis. The sequence goes on from JAVIAB010000124.1 coordinate 55,017,818, forward strand.
TATGTATGCTTATTTATGTATGCTTATTCGTATATCATTACATTCTTATTTTATCTTCATTGGCTTCTTGTCATGACGTATTCCTGCATTTATTATAGCCACTACTTTGATGAAGAAATTCTGAGATCGTTCGATAGCCAGAATGTATGAAATGGTAACACAAAACATTTCCTTATCTCCTTTCATTCAGCGGGGAGCCGCAATAGCTCAGTATTTAGTGAACTGGACTACAAAGGACAAGGGGTAGGGTTCGATCCCAACTGACGGCTTCCGGGTTCACCCTGCCTTAAATGGGTATCGGATTTTTTCCTGGAAAAGTAAACCGGCACGGGTGTAATACCGACCACATTACCCCAAAAATCATGTGCTGAAGGTCTGTAAAATATAGGGTCACTAACACCATATTTCCATATACGCCACTTGGCGTGACGGGAATACTTTACTTTTTTTTTTTTTTTTTACTTTCCTTCAGCGACCAGACATATTAAAAAGTAATTAAAATGCAACTCTCATATACCTTCAGTTTTGTTTTAAGTTGTACTGCCATCCTCCCCTTTTAAGTTTCAACAGAAACACACTCGAAATTATCACATCAAATGTCATGGCGTAATGTACACTGTTCTCGTTTACGAAGCCATTTGAGTGTATGCGTTTGAATACATTGCTGTTCAATTTTAGAGCAGTGTTTGATCATAGGCTGTTTAATGAGATCATCAAACGTTGAAAGTCATTCTTAATCGAAACTTTCAAACAATGGGAATATCAGTAACGTAGTTATTATAGAACTTGAGCTACAGTTCCAAGTAATGGTTGGCTCATTCCCAGAAGTCGCGGCAATTCATTGGTTAGTGAACTGATCATCTGGAGACACGGAGTCGGGTTCGATTCCAATAGGCTGCTTTCAGGTTCACCCACCTTCATATGGGCGCTAGAGCTTTTTATTTTTTATCTTAAATCATTCTACTCATTTCAGTCACCACAGAAATAAAAAGCAGAATAGCTCAGGCCAAAATAGCATTTCAGAAAATGAAATATATCTTAGGCAACAAATCTATGTCAATAAAAATGAGAAAGAGAGTTCATCGGTGCTATATAGAACCAATTCTCACCTATGGAAGCGAATCATGGACAGTAGACAAACAAATGAAAAGACGATTGGAGGCCACAGAGATGGGATTTCTCAGAAGAATGTTGAAAGTTCCCTGGACAGATAAAAAGACCAATGAGGAAGTTCTCAAGGAGGCCAACACAAAAAGGGAGCTGTTAAAAACATCAGAAAGAAGCAATCAACATTTTTCGGGCACATCATGAGAAGAGGAAAGTTGGAATACTTGGTTACAACTGGCAAAATAAAAGGAAAAAAGAGATCGCGGACGACAAAGAGAGAAAATACTGGATAGCTTGGTGTCATGGCATGGGAAACAGTCAACAACAGAACTGATACGATGCACTGTGGATAGAAGATTGTGGAGGGACATGATCACCTACGCCAACCGGTAAGGCACATGATGATGATGACTCATTTCAGTACATGACAGGTTACGACCTTGGAAGTTAACTATGAAGAAGATCTACGGCTCTATGAAGGAGCTGCAGTCCTTAGTGAAGTATACGACCTTTTTATAATTAATACAAATATAACTCTAACTACACTTATCCTAAAATGAAAGACAGTACTGGTGTAGTTCTGACCATATTACCCAAATATGTCAATGATGGAAAAATTGACTCATCAATCATGGTTCAATCCCAGCCTCAAACTCTCCAGTGAAATCAGCTGGAAAAATAAGGAAAATGGGTACTTGAGTTGGGAAAGGAATTAGCAATAAGAGATAGCACTGGCTCACTTATTTCTGACTCTGTGGCATAGTACATTAAGGTTGAATACTTCTTTCTCATTGGAAACTATATGAGTGTGTTTATGAACATATTTTCTTTACTGATATGGTGCGCTTCTGTCTTCTACTTTGTGTTATAGTATAAGGCATTTGAAGTTATTTGTGGTTACAACACACTACTCGCATATTTTGATCTGGAACATCCAACAACTTTGCATGTAAACCCAAATTTAGTGAAGTAAGGAAAGGGGTGATAGAACAATTCAATGTTTAGTGCACCATCGCTCCATTATCGTCATTATCGTCATCCGTCATCATCATCATTATCAATTTTGTCCGAGACACTTATTACATTTTATTACTCTCGCAGAAAATCCGTAATCTCCGTAAACTATCACACAAACTCGACAAAAACACTAAAACATGAACACAAAAAGAATAACAAAGACATTTCTAGACTTATTAATTTCCATGTAGTAGAATAATGTTGTATTTATCTTATGTTTACAAAAATTTATCATACGTTCTTTTATAATGTGCTTCAAACAGCGTAAGACTTTTTAGTGATAAAATCTCCTTCTAAACACGTGCAATTAATTTTATTTTGTTGAAGGAAAAAAAACAATGTGTATGAGTGTGTGTGTGTGTGTGTGTGTGTGTGTGTGTATGTATGTATGCGTATATGTTTATATATTTGTGTGTATGTGATACATTTTGAACCATTATGTAGCGGTTCAGTGATCGGTGGGAACAAATGTTTTAACACATGCCAGCTTTCTATCAGAAATAATAGAGAAGTTTGTTTTGATGTAGCAATTCAGTGCACATTTATTTGGTTCACCGACAAGTATTTATGTGGTCTAATAACCTTCACTTTGTTGTTGCGTTACGGATTATTAATCACCAACATTGAAAAAAAATGTATTTGCTGTATAGGTAGGAGCTAGTCCTGACAGTCTCACACATGAACAGTCAAGTCGGACGACTCACTACCACGGGGAAATAAAATCACGTGACAGAGTTAATACAAAGCAATACTGGCTTGTACCCTCATCGAACTCACCACTTTAACGTTACCTATAGGACAAAAGGACAGCGACACTTTCAGAATAGAGTTAAGAAGTAACCAACGTGCCTGTTTATAAATTATATTTTATTGTTTATTTGCTTGTTTCAGAAAAAAAAACCAACAACCTATATATGGTTCGGTAAAATCCTAGTTTAAGAACATGAATTATTTCGGTTCGAAAGAGTAATGCCCCTTGAGTGACATTACATTTTATTCGGTGGTTCTCTAACTCATTCTGGAAAATGTAAACTTGAAATAAACAAAAGAATAGGTATGGCAAAAAGTAATTTTAATGCCATGAAAAATATACTAACAACAAAACAAATATCAACAGGGCTGAAATTAAGAATGGCAAAATGTTACATCTTCTCAATATTCCTATATGGTGCAGAAACATGGACATTAGACAAGAAAACAGAACAGAAAATTGAAGCCTTTGAAATGTGGATTAATAGAAGAATAGGTAGAATTGGATGGAAAGAAAAGATAACAAACGATGAAGTTTTAAAACAACTGAAAATAAAAAGAGAACTACTAAATACAATGAAGACAAGACAAATGAAATGCTTGGGGCATGTTAAAAGACACAACAGCCTACTAAAAGTAATATTGGAAGGAAAAATACAAGGTAAAAGAGGCAGAGGCAGACCAAGACTAACATGGACGAGTAACATCAAAAGATGGACAAGTCAATCTATGACAGCCTTCACCATCAAAGCAAGAAACAGAGTAGAATGGCGATCCATGGTAGCCAACCTTCGTTGCGGAGAAGGCACTCGATGATGATGATGATGATGATGGTTCTCTAACCTGTTATTAGAAGACCCCTAACCTAACTGTAGAGGAAATAGAAGCATTGCGATGGTAAAGTACTAGACTTCCTAACCCTAACCTTAACCCTAACCCCATTCTTAACCAAAACCCTTACCCTAACTGAAACCCTGACCCAACAAAAATAAAATAAATTGCGTTAGTCTGATCTAATAGTGACGCACATTGATAAACATAGATTAGATACAATTTGTAGTATTTGAGAACCGCTGTAGTTTTGTTGTGACGCCAACTAAGGGGAGATCATTTTAATTTATATTCCAAAACTAGGACTTTACCTATGTTTTTCAATGGTACATGCTGTACATCATACCACACCATCTTCATTCCAATGTTGTACTATCAATGCCAGACCTTGACACTAGATTCAAGAATAATACAAGGAATATAACCACTACCGAAATTAAATATGTTAGTCACATAACTAGGGTTGCCAGAACCTTCGAAGCAGAAAGCGGGACAAATGGAACTTTTTTAGACGCGAAAGCGGGACACATCATGTAAAGCATAATAGCCATAGGAAAAGTCAGAGATAGCACACACATAGACTAATTATTATTACATTATAATTCTAATACATGTACCAGTAACATTTTGTGCAGTTTGAGAATCTTTAAACAGTTTTGAGTTTAGCTTACTTATGCAGTCCATTGACTTGAAAGACATATGATGTTTTACAATATGATAACACATTGTCAGTTCTGTCGCTGCCACTAATTTACCTTGCTCTGACGATTTAGTCAAAAAATAATTGTCCATAGTACGTGAAGTGTTTGCAGAATACATTCTAGATTTGTGTTTGACACTTCCTATATGTTTTGTTATGTCAGTTCTCCCACCATGCGCGATAGAAATGTAACATTGACATATTTTGCATTCTGCTTCATTCTCACTTCTACCTTGTTTTATGAAAGACCATTCTTCCCAATAGTTTTCTTGGAAAAAAAAACTTTCTCTTCGGCATTTCCAAATAAAAATAAATCCAAAAAAAGAATTCACAAAATTAGAATGCTCAATTAAAAATGAACAAATTTAATATTTCACAACCACCGGTAACAACAGACTGGATTCCTGGAAGCAACCTCCAGCCTCCAACACATAAAGAAAGAATGAAGCCAAAATTTCTTCTTGCTGCTGGTGAGGATGGCCCGATGTTGTTGAATGAATTATTAGCGCCTACAGAAATACGACAAGGACAAAAGCATGCAGATTGTCACGTAGGCACAGATCACGTGAGCGGTGAGCGGTGAGATGGGTAGAGTAAGGCTCAGCGCCTCGGCTAAGAGTCGCCTAAGAGTAAGACGAAGCCGAAGACGTCATCTTTTGTAAATTTTTAAATAATACCGCCTTCCGCACTAACAATTTTGTGCTGGATATTCTCAAATGAGTATTTATGAGTTGTATCTACAAACTTTATTATTAAACAGCGATAGCGCAGGAATCTACAAATAGACGTTTCGGACTAAGAAGCTTCATTTTGTAACAAAACTCAAACTAATAATAACTAATTTAAGAAAATATTAAAATTTGTAGGTGAAAAATTTGGCTGGATTAAAAAGCGGGACAAATTGCTGTCCCCCAGACCCTTAGGCGGGACAATTAATTTTTGATGAAAAAGTGGGACAATCCGGAAAAAGCGGGACGGATGGCAACCCTACACATAACAGAAAACAGCATGAGAGATAAGATAAAAAATGAAGGACTGAGAGAAAAGCTAGGAATAATTTATGACGTATAATACATAATAAACAGCTATTAAAATGGTTTGAGCACGTTATAGACACAACGATCAAAATACACCAATTAAGAAGATTTTAATAAACGTTACAAGAACATCAGACTCAAGGGCCGACAAAGAAAAAGATGGACTGAAGGATTAATAGGAACTACAGAAACACAACAGAAGAAGAGGCCAACAGAAGAGCAAAGGACCGCAAACTGTATCTCCCCAGTTCACTAACCACTGAGCTGTCGCGGTCCCCTTTGTGGTGATAAGTAGAACATTTATCATAAGAGAGTATCACATTTGTCAAACTTTAAAGCGTTGATTCCCATATACGTATTCATCATCATCATCATCATCATCATCATCATCATCATCATCATCATCATCATTTCGCATGTCTTTTGCACAACGCTGCGTTCAAAGAATCTCTGTCTCTAGCCAGATCTCCCACCTCTTCTGTTATCCTGGTAAAGATTTCTTTGATAATTTGAAACCGCCTACTTCTTGGCCTGCCTCTGATGCGTCGTCCAGGAACCATGCCTTCCAATATTGTTTTTTTCCAACCCACTGTGTCTTTTGACGTGGTCACATTGTTTTAATTTACTCTTCAGAACGGTGTTTTGAAAGCCAATTTGTTTTAATGCTTAAATATTTGAGCATGTCTTCATTGCTCTTTCCAAATTATCTTCAGGTTTCACTGTGACGTTTAGTTTTTTATGAATTTTCTTCCATGTTGTTTGTGAGATGGGGGTCAAGGCAAAGAAATGCTAATGAATAAATAAAAATGCGAAGCTGCAGTAAAGCTAAATGTGATGGAAAATTGAAAAAAAAAGAAAAAATGGTATGGTAAATGCTTTACGTGATTAGTAGACGACACAGATTTGAACGACGTTTCGGCTCAATAGACCTTCAGCAGGAACAAACAAACAACACGCACACACAGATGTGTAAGTAAATACAACTAATCCTACATAGCTAACTAGTAACAAAACATCCAAAACAAAATAATCGAAATTGGTTAAAGAAAAGAAAAATGACTTGTGAGATCCATGATTCATAGGCATATGTTGCTATTAGGGAAAATACATGCTCACATCTATTCTAATTTTACTGCATTGCTGGTATAATATCACATGTTCTTCATGGCGTTTAATTTGTGTGTTGCTATTGCTAATATTCTATTGATCTCTTTCTAAAGTCTCCTTTGTTAGATATTACAGATTCCAGATATTTTGTTACACTTTCAATTTTTTCACTGTTGATGATGATTTTGGATTGGCTTCATATACGTGTTACTGTACTAAAATATTTTGACAATAAGCAATCACCAATAATTACGTTAGAAATGTACATCCGTTGTATTGTGTTACAAATCGGACCCCGTTTAGTAAATATCAGTTTTTAAAAAATGAAGGGAATGTAGAAGACTCAGAACATCTCAACCAAGAAATAGAGCAACATTTTTAGGACTACAGCTACAAAGCAATTTAAAGATTAAAATAAGTAGCCGCGCATGAAATGTTAAATCTGTATCAAATATCTGCTTAGGGTCATGTAACATTTTGCCTGTAATTTTAAAAGGCAGTAGTGGCCTCCGTCAGTCATAGTTGACTATGGATTTTGCAGCGCCCCTCGGAAATGTTTTTTTTTCTTTTTCTTTCGCCGTGACTTCTCTTTTTCTAAGAATCTGTCAAAAGGGCAGAATGACTTATAAATGGTAACAGCTGCTTCCTGTGTTGTGTCGACACGAAAATGGCAAACCTAGAGTCTCCACTCCAGGGAGCGAGTCTGGGCAGAAGAAAAATAAGAGACAGGTTGATGCCCATGCAATATATAGCTTCTCTCCACTGTAGTGGAGCGATCCAAAGGTCTAGAAGGGCAAGAACAAATTTGGTACCAACTGCAAGAGTTGTCGGAACAATACTAAATCAACACTGACTTGCTTTAGGGACTCTTATCTCCGGATTTTCCTCAGGTTTGCCCCCGAAGTCTTTTCCGAGAACTGCTAGACAGCGGGGGTTTATAATCGGAGTTGCCCCTTTCCTAGATGGGTAACCATTTTTAGGCTTACGGGTCACATCTACACGGGGAGAAGGATATGGCGCCTCCAGCTCGCCGATGATTACTATATAGAGTATTTTTATAGAATTTGTTACCCCATGCAACTAATTAATGCCTCTCTCTGTAGTCTCTACTTGTTTTCGGTTATTATATATTCGCAGTACGCCTCTATATCTAGAGGTTGACCACTGTTAATTGAAATAAAAGTCAGTCTTTTTATGTGTTTAAGTGTTAGAGTTGATCATTCACCCATGTGTCTACCGAGGCCCTGACCACAGAAAGGGGAAACAAGAATAGAGCCACTATCACACGCCACGTATGGGGTAGGAGACGGCTAAGAGTTTCGAAATTAAGGTCTACGTCAATGCTGAAGAATTTGTGGATACGAGTTGAAGCCATTTTCACTGTTTTCGCTATTAAGTAACAAACATACTTCATACTGTGGGACGTGCTGGGGAAATGATCTCAACGTTCTGTAGTTTTCAGTTGAGCGTCGAGAATTATCTGTCGACTGAACTAAACTGCTTGATCTATGCAGAAAACACAGCAGTCTTGCAACTTACACAGCGCAGTATGTAGAGGATTTCGACCATCTGGGACAGCTCTGAGAAGAAGATCTACGGCTCTATAAAAGAGCCGCAGTCCATATTGAAATTTACTGAGATATTATAACTAATAAAGATTCCGACAGTCACTTCTTAGGATGAAAGAGATAGGAGTAAAGATGGGTACATCTAGAAACTTAGTGAGTACATAACAGGATTTATCAACCAACACGTTGGAGTCGTCAGTTGCTGGACGTTGCAGGACTGGCTGGTGGGGTTTGAGCACCTATGGACATATTCGAAGTGCAATGATGACGACCCACAGTTAACGCAATAACTCATTTATAATTAACACAAAGGTTACTTTGCCTACACTTTTCAAATGGTATTTGCCGTGTAACATAATCTAGTGTACATAGTTTGTACATGGAAAGATCGTGTCTTTCCAAAAAGAAGGCAGCAAACATACAAACCCAAAGTCAACTTAGTCAAGTTGTTTGTTTGTTGTTAGGATCATCATTATCTATGCACATCGAATGATATCATTGGTGCGCCGATATTTCCCTCGAGAAAATCCGTGGAGAATATAGGCCCATGAGCATGAATCCGTAACACTGCTTGGAATCTACTTTTAATGTTAATTAAAAAGACATCCATGCTTAACATTACAAACAGGAAAGAACGCACAAGAAATGTTTACGTTGCCTCCTATGCTCTGGATAATTCCCTTTATAGTCTTGATTCTTGGCGCACATTTACTGATTTCCTACATGATCATCATGTGCGTATTAATAACGTTAGTGATCAGTTTATTTCACTTATCCTTTCAGTACCTCGCGTCTGTGCAATGAAGGAATGCTGAGTACATCATGAATGGCCAAAAATAGTAAATTAATGAGGATGTTAGAAAAATGACAAAAAGAAAAATACATACTTATTACTAAAACTATTACTATATTTAAAAAAAAACAATTATGCATTTTTTTTTTTTTTGGAATGAGAGTAGAACAACTGACATGTTTGAACAGCTTTTTTTTTTTTTTTTTAAAGATAGTTCTTTGACACTTCCGGGAATGTTACCATAAAGATCTCTCTACTTAAACGTTTCTTGATTTAGGGCAATTGTTATATCCACCTTCGACATTTTAGACCCGGCTCTGTGGCATCAAAACTCCGTTTGCCAGCCAATTTTAATGTTAACCCGAATCAACTTTCAAGAAAGCTGTATCGGCCTAGTGAGATAAGCTCCACTATATTTTTCGCAGTCCCATTATTTCACCGGTGACTACTGTCGGTAAACAAAGAAAAATTGTAAGCTTGCTCTCCAAATTACGTTCCGAGTATGTGGCTATAAATAAGTACACGACTAGCTGAACAATTTTATCATTAGAGTTATAAGGGAGGTTACAGAACATAGAACGTGACATATAGTTATCAATTTCCTCTTCTTGTTCTTTTTAATGCAACCTTTAACGAGGTGCGCGTGGCCGTGCAGCTAAAACCACTGCTCCGCTAGCTGAAAAGCTGGCGTACGGCGTTCGAAGCCCGCGGTAGACAGAAAGAATTTTTTCTATCGGGGGTGAAATAAAAATCCTGAGTCTCACACGTCGTGGCGACTGCTTGACCAAGCGGCCTTTATCCCTCGGGATCTATCGTTGCACCCAGACATACACCAGCAATGGTACTATGTGTGGTAAAGATATTTTTTTTTAAAGATAGTTTTAGTTCTTTTTAATTTTTTTCTTGGACTTCGTCTTCTTCAACTTCTTCTATTTCCTCTTCTTCTTTTACATTTTCTTATGCTAGCTCACTTTGGTAACGTGACGGGTTGGAATGGCCTTCTTGATTTCCCTGGTTCTGCTGAACAAGTTAAAGCTTGTTAGTTCTAGAGTAAATAAATATTATATCCTAGTTGTCACCAGTCCCAACCATTATGGGAACTAATCGTCGCCAGTTGAAATAAATTACTGTTTTCCCGCGAACGGCAAATTTTGATAAAACTAACATCTACTATTAAAGAAGAGCCAATTTTAACAAAGTTAAAATCTACTATTAAAGAAGAGACACTATTAACAAAACTAAAAGCTACTATTAAAGAAGAGACAATTTTAACAAAGTTAAAATCTACTATTAAAGAAGAGACAATTTTAACAAAACTAAAATCTACTATTAAAGAAGAGCCAATTTTAACAAAGTTAAAATCTACTATTAAAGAAGAGACACTATTAACAAAACTAAAAGCTACTATTAAAGAAGAGACAATTTTAACAAAGTTAAAATCTACTATTAAAGAAGAGACAATTTTAACAAAACTAAAATCTACTATTAAAGAAGAGACAATTTTAACAAAACTAAAATCTACTATTAAAGAAGAGACAATTTTAACAAAATTAATATCTACTATTAAAGAAGAGACAATTTTAACAAAATTAAAATCTACTATTAAAGAAGAGACAATTTTAACAAAACTAAAATCTACTGTTAAAGAAGAGACAATTTTAACAGAACTAAGATCTACTATTAAAGAAGGGACAATTTTAACAGAACTAAGATCTACTATTAAAGAAGGGACAATTTTAACAAAATTAAAATCTACTATTAAAGAAGAGACAATTTTAACAAAACTAAAATCTACTGTTAAAGAAGAGACAATTTTAACAGAACTAAGATCTACTATTAAAGAAGGGACAATTTTAACAAAACTAAACTCTACTATTAAAGAAGAAAGAATTTTAACAAAACTAAGATCTACTCTTAAATAGGACACAATCCCAACATAACTAAGATGTAGTTTTAAATCGTAAACAACATTATTACGCGTCTCACGTTTAGCAAAGGAAGTTGGAAGAATAGTTCTTCATAGTTACATAGAGCCTGCTCCGAACTATAATAACTCTAGTCAGTAGAAGAACAAGACGGGAAGTAGAGACCACAGAAATATGTTTCATAGAAGAATGTTGAATGCCATGGATAACTATAAAGGGAGAGGTCGGGGCAGATGTCCAATCAAAAACAGAACGACTACTACCAGCATCGGGAGGAGGAATTGTCATTTTTGGCAATGAAATGAGAAAGAAACAACTGCAACATATTGTAACAACCGGAAAAAAAGTAAAGAATAGTGGTAAGAGAGAAACAGAAAGAAATGAGATAGAGTAACACAAGAGAATGATATTGCAGGGAGTTATCATTTAGAATTGATACATAAACGAGGGCAGACTAATGTGACGTGAACACAGCACTTCATTATGATGAATTATATTTAACTTCTACAGTCAATATAATAAAAGCTACATTCAAACATGGTACAGACAAACAGTATAGAGCAGTCCTCTCGAATGATCAATCACATTGCAGACAGAAGTATAAAACTACAATTACGACCTGGAGATATAGCAAGCATCACTATGAACATAAACTACGAGACTGCAATGTTGATTCAACCCAGTGCAAGTATAAACAATATATAAAAATGAAGGGCACACAGAATGACATTGTCACAGACGTGCACACACTTGAAAGTGAAGTCATAGAAAGAAAAATATATCGAGAAATGACAAATAACTTTTTTCTAAATTCACAGAAAAAAAACAACTAATCATATCGCTCTCAGTATCATCATCATGCATCGTGCCTGCAGAGTTCACATTTTATGGGGTCTGATGGTTGATATATTTAAAGGCAGGGCTTTTCGCTATACTGCATTCCTCAGTGTAACTGCCACGTGATGAACAGGCCATAGTTTTCGTTATACTGCGTTCCTCAGTGTAACCGCCACGTGATAAACAGGCCATAGTTTTCGTTATACTGCGTTCCTCAGTCTAACCGCCAAGTGATGTACAGGCCATAGTTTTCGCTATACTGCATTCCTCAGTGCAACCGCCACGTGATAAACAGGCCATAGTTTTCGTTATACTACATTCCTGTGTGTAACCGCCACGTGATGTACAGGCCATAGTTTTCGCTATACTGCATTCCTCAGAGTAACCGCCACGTGATGTACAGGCCACAGTTTTCGCGATACTGCATTCCTATGTGTAACCGCCACGTGATAAACAGGCCATAGTTTTCGCTATACTGCATTCCTCAGTGTAACCACCACGTGATGTACAGGACATAGTTTTCGCTATACTGCTTTCCTCAGTGTAACCGCCACGTGATGTACAGGCCATAGTTTTCGCTATACTGCATTCCTCAGTCTAACCACCACGTGATGTACAGGCCATAGTTTTCGCTATACTGCTTTCCTCAGTGTAACCACCACGTGATGTAGAGGCCATAGTTTTGCTATACTGCATTCCTCAGTGTAACCGCCACGTGATGTACAGGCCATAGTTTTCGCTATACTGCATTCCTCAGTGTAACCGCCACGTGATGTACAGGCCATAGTTTTCGCTATACTGCATTCTTCAGTGTAACTGCCACGTAATGTGCAGGTCATAGTTTTCGCTATACTGCATTCTTCAGTGTAACCGCCACGTAATGTACAGGCCATAGTTTTCGCTATACTGCATTCTTCAGTGTAACCGCCACGTGATGTACATGCCATAGTTTTCGTTATACTGCATTCATCAGTGTAACCGCCACGTGATATACAGGCCGTAGTTTTCGTTCCACTTGAAATTAGTAAAAAAGTAACTTTTCTTTTGCTTCAACAGTGGATTGAAACCACGATCACCTTGTTTAGGTATGACATGTGTTTATCCATATGGCCTCTCATTCTCCAGAAAAGTAATCGTCATCATGTGCCATACTGATTGGCGTAAGCGATCATATCCTTTCATAATCTTCAAACTACAGTACATCATATTACTTCTGTTGTTGGTTGTTTTCCATGCCATGACACCAAGCTAACGCGTATCTTCACTCTTTGTAGTCCGCGATCTCTCTTTCACTGTATTTTGCCAGTTGCAACCAAGTATTCCAACTTCCTTTTATCATGATGTGCCCCAAAAAATGTTGGTTTTTTTGTCTTTCTGATGTTTTTTAGGAACCCCCTTTTTGTGTTGACCTCTTTGAGAATTTCCTCGTTGGTCTTTTTAGCTGTCAAGGAAACTTTCAACATTCTTCTGAGAAATCTCACCTATGTGGTCTCTAATAGTCTTTTCATTTCTTTGTCTACTGTCCATGATTCGTTTCCATAGGTCAGAAGTGGCTATATATAGCCCCCATGAACTCTCTTTCTCACTTCTATTGACATATTTTTGTTGCATGAGTCGTTTTTTTATTTTCCAAATTGCAATTTTGGCCTGACTTATTCTGTTGTTTTTTTAATTTTATTTCTGTGGTGCATCTTCCATCTGATGTTATTATTGTGCCCAAGTATTTGACGCGTTGCACTTGTTTCAGATTTGTCCAGTTTTTTTTATACCACATGATGGTTATGAATGTTTCTTTGATATGACTATTACTTCTGTTTTTTTCACTATTCAGACTGGGACCTTTCTTGTACCTTCCTTTTACTATTGTGTCTATCATTTCTTGAAGTTCTCTGTCTCTGCTATTAAGACGGTGTCATCCCCATACCGCTAATTGTTTATGTTGTGACCGTTGGCTTCGATTCCTGTCTTCTGTACTATTGATTTCACAATATTTTTGCTGTAAAGTGAAAACAAATCCGGCGACAGAACACAGCCTTGTCTGACTCATTGTTTTATAAATTGAAATTGTCCTGTTTGGTTGTTAATTCGTATAGCTGCTGTTTGTTGCCAGTACATGTTTTGTATGATTCGCAGATCCTTGCCATCAATGTTTAATCTCTCCAGCATATTGATTATTTCCACATGCTTTACTTTGTTAAATGCTTTTGTGTAGTCTATACAGCACATATAGAGATCTTGATTTACTTCTGAAGCTCTTTCTATCAATGTTCTCAGGATGTGTATTGCATTATTGGTGCTCTTTCCTTCCACAAATCCACATTGTTCCTCAATTATTTCTGGTTTTATTTTATTCCTTACACGTCTCATGATGATTTTTAGTAATATTTGGGCCATACAGCTCATGAGACTAATAGTACGATGGTCTCCGCAATCTGTTACGCCTGCCTTATTCCGTATGACTACAAAGATAGATTTTAGTAGATCTTCAGGTATGTGTTCAGTGAGTAAATGGCATTGGGTAGTTTTGTTATGACTCCATAACAATTTAGTTATGTTATCCAGCTCTCCTAATGCATTTATCTCTTCGATTGTTATATTGTCGGGACCTGGAACTTTGCCTCTTTCCATTTGTTGAATTGCCTCCTCCACCTCAATCTGCATTATTGGTGGTCCCGTGTCTTTATTTGAATCGTTTAGCTCTGGTCTTTCATCATCATAGATTTGACTGATGATCATAAATTGTGTGTTTTTCTGTTGTTGTTTTTCCATTTCTGCTTTAACCATCCTTCCTTAGCTTCTCTGTATTTGTTTCGGATATCTTTGTGCAATATTTTGTATTTCCGTTATTCATTCTTATGTTTCCTTCTTTCGTCCAATAGTTCTAGTATTTCTTCTGTCATCCATTTCTTTTTGTTGATTCTTTTAGTCACTGGCATTACTTCTTTTAATGTTTGTTAAATCGATTGTTTGAGCATTTCACCCCTCCTCTATATTCTGTATTTTCTCAGTAGCATTATATACTTTGTTGTCTGGACTCTGTCATGTCCATAGTCGTCTAGGGCGTTGTTTGAACCAGGTGTTATATATAATCATTTTATGTGTCGTTGCCCAATCTATTAATATATCTCCTCTCTTTTTCGTCTTTTCTAGGCTATGTGCTTAAGCCACATTTTGCACTTTAATTGTTCCTACCTTTGCATTGAAATCCCCTAATAAAATAGTTATTTCTTGGGATTTACACTGTTCCATGGCCATCTATAGAAAATAAATAGTGACATAATAAATATCACACTGTCCAGCATAGACCTGCACCATCCTTCTGTCCAGATTACTCACGAAGTGTTTTACCAAGCAACCGTATAGGTTATAAGATAAATCTTCATGTTTTCGAATCATTCAACTCAATCCTATTTTGATAATTTTTTTTTAACCCCATCACGCATCCTATATAAGACATAAAAGTGGCCCGGCACACCTCAGAAAATGGGATAATGTCGTAAAGACACCTCCATCTTGGGTCACACCGGAAGTGCAACTCTATAAGTCGTCCTATTGGTGGGCCGGCAGAACCTCAGAAATGGGACAGTACCGTAAAGACAGGTCTCATATATCATTTTGGGAATTGGAATTAGCTCTGATATTTACCAACTACGTGGCTACCACGGTCAAGGTAGAAAAGATTATAGCTACTGCCACCTGCCACGCATGTCTGGAGATGTGGTTAAGGAGGTTGGAGTCAAGGTCTCCGTCGATGCTGCATAGTTCATGCATCTGAGTTGAAGATATCTTCCGAGCTTTCGCTGATATGTAGCGTGCTGGAGAATGTTCTAAGAAGGAGATCTCAGCACTGTGAAGTTTTCCGTTGTGCAATTACGACGATCTGTGGAGTAAACTTAACTATTCATATCATTCCCACCAACATTTACCCTATTCTTATTATTCGCGAGTTCATGTTTTTGCCCTTTGTGATAATTTTGAACCTCTCCCTAGCATTTCCAGGCTACTTCCAGGTTGTTGTTGTTGTTGTTCTTTTCAACCTTTAAGAACACGCCTCGGCCTTGGTTGCAAGGTTGTGATTTGTTCTCCTCTTTATGTATCTCAAAAACTAATCTGATGGCCAATGACTATCCATATTTAAATTGATACACTAGTATGTGTATGTGTGTGTTTTTTTTTTTAATCAGTTAACGAATATTTTAATGTTCATTTAACTATTTAGCGACAAAATAGTTTTACCTCCTTTCACCGCCCATTTGGACAGAATTCTGGCATTGTAAATAAAGAGCTTTCTAATACACATATGTCTATAATAATTCTTTCTTATATTTTAACAAGCAGCTCTCATGTCAACATACATTATAAAAGAATAGATAATAATATGAGCAGATAAAAAGAATCTACCACAACGTAAAGAGATAAGACAATTTTCAGAGGCTACAGTTGCTTTACACGAGAATGTCAAGAATACTATGGATCGAAGAGAGTAACAAGTACATTTATAAATGAGGTCGTGACACAACAAATATATAAATTATTGCTATCATGGAAGGTCAGCAACAAACATTATTTTGGTCATGAACTACTAAAGAAGCACATAGAACGTAAAGACAACAACAACAAAAATAAGAGGGAAGAAGCGATAGAGGGTAATCGAGTGACAGAACATCAGGCAGATTAAGAGAGACAGAACATCAGGCAGATTAAGAGAGACAGAACATCAGGCAGATTAAGAGAGACAGAACATCAGGCAGATTAAGAGAGACAGAACATCAGGCAGATTAAGAGAGACAGAACATCAGGCAGATTAAGAGAGACAGAACATCAGGCAGATTAAGAGAGACAGAACATCAGGCAGATTAAGAGAGACAGAACATCAGGCAGATTAAGAGAGACAGAACATCAGGCAGATTAAGAGAGACAGAACATCAGGCAGATTAAGAGAGACAGAACATCAGGCAGATTAAGAGAGACAGAACATCAGGCAGATTAAGAGAGACAGAACATCAGGCAGATTAAGAGAGACAGAACATCAGGCAGATTAAGAGAGACAGAACATCAGGCAGATTAAGAGAGACAGAACATCAGGCAGATTAAGAGAGACAGAACATCAGGCAGATTAAGAGAGACAGAACATCAGGCAGATTAAGAGAGACAGAACATCAGGCAGATTAAGAGAGACAGAACATCAGGCAGATTAAGAGAGACAGAACATCAGGCAGATTAAGAGAGACAGAACATCAGGCAGATTAAGAGAGCGGCAGGATAAAAAGTCGAAAGCAGAAGTGTTAAACAGTACCAAGAGAAAGTTGTGGATAGGCGTGATCGCCTATATCAACAAGAATGGTGCTTCATGGAAATGACCAACGTTTTTTATTTCACCAGGAAAGGTATTTTCACAGCTGTTTGTTTTCACCTCATCATCGTGTGCCATACCGGTTGGCGTAGGCGATCATGTCTTTCCACAATTTTCTATCTACAGTGCATTGTATCAGTTCTGTTGTTGACTGTTTTCCATGCCATGACATCAAGCTATCCAGTATTTTCTCGCTTTGTCGTCCGCGATCTCTCTTTCCTTTTACTTTGCCAGTTGGAATCAAGTATTCCAACTTTCCTCTACTCATAATGTGCCCGAAAAATGTTGATTGTTTCTTTCTGGAGTTTTTTAGGAGCTCCCTTTTTGTGTTGGCCTCTTTGAGAACTTCCTCGTTGGTCTTTTTAGCTGTCCAGGGAACTTTCAACATTTTCATCTCAGAGTGGCAATTTTAGTTCTAATCGTGGAAATGTTGCTGTTTTTATGTATGCTGGTATCCATTGGAAATGTTGCTTCATTTATGTATGCTGGTATCCATTGGAAATGTTGCTACATTTATGTATGCTGGTATCCATTGGAAATGTTGCTACATTTATGTATGCTGGTATCCATTGGAAATGTTGCTTCATTTATGTATGCTGGTATCCATTGGAAATGTTGCTACATTTATGTATGCTGGTATCCATTGGAAATGTTGCTTCATTTATGTATGCTGGTATCCATTGGAAATGTTGCTACATTTATGTATGCTGGTATCCATTGGAAATGTTGCTACATTTATGTATGCTGGTATCCATTGGAAATGTTGCTACATTTATGTATGCTGGTATCCATTGGAAATGTTGCTTCATTTATGTATGCTGGTATCAATTGGAAATGTTGCTTCATTTATGTATGCTGGTATCCATTGGAAATGTTGCTTCATTTATGTATGCTGGTATCCATTGGAAATGTTGCTTCATTTATGTATGCTGGTATCCATTGGAAATGTTGCTTCATTTATGTATGCTGGTATCCATTGGAAATGTTGCTTCATTTATGTATGCTGGTATCCATTGGAAATGTTGCTACATTTATGTATGCTGGTATCCATTGGAAATGTTGCTACATTTATGTATGCTGGTATCCATTGGAAATGTTGCTACATTTATGTATGCTGGTATCCATTGGAAATGTTGCTTCATTTATGTATGCTGGTATCCATTGGAAATGTTGCTTCATTTATGTATGCTGGTATCCATTGGAAATGTTGCTACATTTATGTATGCTGGTATCCATTGGAAATGTTGCTTCATTTATGTATGCTGGTATCCATTGGAAATGTTGCTTCATTTATGTATGCTGGTATCCATTGGAAATGTTGCTACATTTATGTATGCTGGTATCCATTGGAAATGTTGCTTCATTTATGTATGCTGGTATCCATTGGAAATGTTGCTTCATTTATGTATGCTGGTATCCATTGGAAATGTTGCTTCATTTATGTATGCTGGTATCCATTGGAAATGTTGCTTCATTTATGTATGCTGGTATCCATTGGAAATGTTGCTTCATTTATGTATGCTGGTATCCATTTGAAATGTTGCTTCATTTATGTATGCTGGTATCCATTGGAAATGTTGCTTCATTTATGTATGCTGGTATCATTGGAAATGTTGCTTCATTTATGTATGCTGGTATCCATTGGAAATGTTGCTTCATTTATGTATGCTGGTATCCATTGGAAATGTTGCTTCATTTATGTATGCTGGTATCCATTGGAAATGTTGCTTCATTTATGTATGCTGGTATCCATTGGAAATGTTGCTTCATTTATGTATGCTGGTATCCAGGGTCTAGAACATTCCACTCATTCTTAAAGATGATGTTTTGTGCTAGTGGTTCAATCTGTAACACAACACTGGAAGTGTGACATTTTTAGGTAAGGTTAAGAATTTCTCTGAATGACTTCTCCATCTGTGAATATGACTGGGAACATCTGGTATAACATCATTTGAGACTGTGCTATGGCAAAACTTAGAAGAGAAAAAACTCATGAAAAAGGATGGAAAACCCTGTGGATCAGTAGGCCTGACTTGTTCATTCTGTGGCCGTGTGTGTTTGTCAAACATTGGTAAATTAGCCACTTGAGAAGCTGTTTGATAAAAGCAAAACCTCAAAATAATACACAATAGCCTCCACTAGACCGTCTGACAAGACGAAAATATGATATTTTAGTCAAATGAAGTTCATAACAAGAAAGATCAAAGTGCTAACCAATCTGAGTGTTTCGGGGTGATCCAATATTCAATTTTTAAACATAAAAGTTTGTAAAGTTTACGATACAGCTTCTTCTAATCACTTTGAATGTATAACAGAAGTATACATATGTTATCTTCCACGAAAGTCACAAATAACAAATAAACTTAAATATCGGTGACAAACTACTGTGTCTAAAAAAAAGAAGAAAGCGATCGTGGTGACAGATTTTCGTACAAAATATAGAATTAAAATGTCAGACCTAAAATCACCAAAATAGATCCTCATATGTTAAAAAAAAAAAAAGAAGTAAAGTACCCCGGTCACGCCAAGTGGCGTATAGGGAATATGGTGTTAGTGACCATAAATTTTACAGACCTTCAGCACATGATTTTTGGGGTAATGTGGTCGGTATTACGCCTGTGCCGGTTCACTTTCCCAGAAAAAAATCCAGTACCCATTTAAGGCTGGGTGAACCCGGAAGACGTCGGTTGGGATCGAACCCTACCCCTTGTCCTTTGTAGTCCAGTTCACTAACCACTGAGCTATCGCGGCTCCATCGTCATATGTGCTGATAGTATTTAGCAACTCACAGCTGACTGCTGCGGTCAGATCAAGCGAAAAAAAAAAACGGCTGAAAAAAGCTACATTTAAACTTAACGCGGTGGGGTTGTAAGAACACGTTGCTTAGTCCAGCCGTGATTGTAGCTACCAAAGAGGGGTGACAAACCCAGTCTCAAAACATGTCGATTCGAAATACGATGTTTTGAACTGAAGAATAACTTCGTTGTAAAATGCGTTGCAAAATAATTTTTTTTTTCGGGGCGAAAAACTAAGAAGAGGAAAAGAATGTATAATATTAGTAATAATAATTTAATAAAAACATGAGAAAAATTAAGAGACATATTAATTACATTTGATGACGAAAGAAAAAAAGTAAGGTTTATGCTACGATGTAGTATATAGTAGAGGAATAAAAGTAATAGTAATATGAAGAAAAAGAGGAGGAAGAAATAGAAGAAGAATTAATAATCAGTAATCACAAGGACAAGTAGACGCAGAAGAAGCAGCAGAAGAAGTTGAAGAAGAAAAATTAAGAAGACAAAGAGGATGAGGAAGAAGAAGTAGAAGAAGAAGACGTACAAAAAGAAATAGATGAAAAGTAGGAAGTCGAAGAAGAAACAGAAGTACAAGAAGAAGACGAAGAAGAAGAAATAGAAGAAAGTAGGAAATCGAAGAAGAAACAGAAGTACAAGAAGAAGACGAAGAAGAAGAAATAGAAGAAAGTAGGAAATCGAAGAAGAAACAGAAGTACAAGAAGAAGACGAAGAAGAAGAAATAGAAGAAAGTAGGAAATCGAAGAAGAAACAGGACACGAAGAAAACGAAGAAGAAGAAATAGAAGAAAAGTAGAAAAACGAAGGAAAAACAGAAGCAAAAGAAATAGAAGAAAAGGAGGAAAACGAAGAAGGAAAAGAAGAAGTAGAAGATGATGAAGAAGAGAAGAGGGAGATGAGGTTCCAAACAATATACAACACAAGCTTCCATAATATAAACAGAACAACTCAAGAAAACTTAACTCAACTATCTAACCGAGCGACTCAACAATCCTCTTCCTTTAATTCGCATTTCCTGAAATGTCAGAAAATGCCCTTAACTCATAGCTGTACCCAACAAGGGAGCCGTGTCAGTTTTCCTAGGCCAAGAAAAGAGCCATAATATTCATTTATCTAGAGGGTAACCCAACACCAGTCGTCGCGAGCCGTTACCGGGGCACGACAACTCAGAAAGACGTATGTGCACCTTATCAATATTAGCATTCTCCAACTTTCTCACGGTCTGCTACTATTTCTGTGGCTCATTATTATGTCAAATCTGAGAGCAGCCAAGCGACACAATCGCTATCTCTTTTCCCAGCCCTACTGCCTCTCCCGTGTCCTTTTTTGCGCGTCTCTCCTTCGCTGTCCAGGTGTAACATCGTTTACATAAGCGGTTAACGTTACTTTCTTGCAGAAAATGTGTTCTTGTATGTTGTTGGGATTTGTGCAAACCGTATATAGGCTAATAAAGGACAAAGTTACTAAAAGTTAATCTAGTTTTCGTGTTTCTTTTTAAGTTCCTCTACCGGGCGTGAAGAAAAATAACAGCTAGGTTGAGCACTGGTCCCCTCAGATATAAATGATGCGGACCTGTACGGTGAAGTTTAATATATAACTCTGGTGCGACATTGTGGTATGTAATGAGACGCCCTCTACTTTACTACACAGGAAGCTGGACAAATTAATTGAAGAAGAAAAGGACGACAACGGGTGATAAGCTACCAGATTTTTTAAAAAGAGAATAGTTTCATAGACAGTCATAAACAGTATATCAAAAGTAAAGGATCCCTCTACGCCTTGATAGGCGTGTGGAGAATATCGTGTTAGTGACCACATTTTTCTATGACCACGGCAAATTTTTGGGTGATATGGTCGGTATCACACCAGGCCGCCTTTACTTCCCAGAAACATCTCTGGTACCCATTGTTGAAGGCTGGATGAACACCAGAGCTTTGTCGGTCCGGAAAAAAAAATATTCCACCACTTCTGGGGATCGAACCCGGAAGCTTTTGATCAGAAAGCGAGCACACTAACCACTCAGCCACCGAGGCGAGCACACTAAGCACTCAGACACCGAGGCGAGCACACTAACCACTCAGCCACCGAGGCGAGCACACTAACCACTCAGCCACCGAGGCGAGCACACTAACCACTCAGCCACCGAGGCGAGCACACTAACCACTCAGCCACCGAGGCGAGCACACTAACCACTCAGCCACCGAGGCGAGCACACTAACCACTCAGCCACCGAGACTTGTAATCAACAAATACAGATGCAGAAAGTTGTGGAAAGACATGATTACCTTTGGCAGGATGCATGATACCTTTGAAGATTATGATCACATAGGAGAGAAAAAAGAAAGATAAAAAAAAGAAAGAACGAAAGAAAGAAAGAAAAAAGAAAGAAAGAAAGAAAAAATAAAGTAAGAAAGAAAAAATGAATGAAATAAAGAAAGAAAGAAAGAAAGAAGAATCACGTGGTAACGTATATGGAACATGGTGTTACTGTCATTATTTTTATAGGCTTCAGGCAGATTATTTTCGAGTAACGTGGCCAGTATTATTATGTCTTTCCCAGAAAAATCTGGCACTCATTGAAGGCCATCAGGATAACGTCGATTATGATCGAACTCGACTTCTTGTCCTTAAAAGTCCACTAACCACTGATCCACCACGGCTCCACGTCGATAAAGATAAAACAATATTTATAGACTGATATCACAGCATATAAATGGAAAATTCGTAACTCATAAACTCATTAAGTAAACATAAACATATAAATCTATAAACATTTTAAAATGCTATCCAGAAGAACATCGAATGACGACCGAAGAAGCAGTCGTCACCATCGAGCACCATAAAAATAAACAGGACAAATCTGAAACAAATGCAGAGCGCCGAATACTTGGGCCCAATAATAACATCAGATGGAAGACGCACCACAGAAATAAAAAGCAGAATAACTCAGGCCAAAATAGCATTTCAGAAAATGAAAAACGTCTTATGCAACAAATCTATGTCAATAGAAGTGAGAAAGAGAGTTCATCGGTGCTATATAAAGCAAATTCTGATCTGTGGAAGCGAATCCTGGACAGTAGACAAACAATTGAAAAGACTATTAGAGGCCACAGAGATGGGATTTCTCAGAAGAATGTTGAAAGTTCCCTGGACAGCTAAAAAAAAAACGAATGAGGACATTCTCAAAGAGACCATCACGAAAAGGGAGCTCCTAAAAAACAACAGTAAGAAACAATCAACATTTTTCGGGCACATCAAAAGAAATGGAAAGTTAGAATACTTGGTTACAACTTGCAAAATACAGGGAAAAAGAAGATATTGGATAGCTTAGTGTCTTTCCACGGAAAACAGAAACACTAAAGAACAGAATTGATACGATGTACTGTGGAAAAAAAAAAAATTGTGGAAGAACATGATCGCTTGCGCCAACCGTATGGCACATGATGATGATGATTCAGAAGAATACTCAGAACAGAATACACAATTATAATTGCCAGCTAATGACGTGAAACCGCGGTATTGAAGTGTTTAGTACATTGGTCTGCTCACCAGATGGTCTGTTTTTAATTCCCAAATGTGGTTCACTTTTTTCCGACTGTCTTCAGACTTCACCATCCACTGTAAATGGGTACTACTGATCTTCTCTGGAAGAGTGTAGTGACCTGTCGTGTAGTGACCTGTTGTGACATTAAACAAATTCCGCTAAATGCGTCAATTATTATCTTAAACACATTACGCTATATGTGCCAACTGTCGTGATATTAAACAGTGAAGATGTAAGCACAGATATCAATTATTAAAAAAAATATTAATTACTATACGGGACAAAGAACAATAGGTAGGATTCGATCCCATATGACGACTCCCAGGTTCACCCAGCCTTAAATGGGTAGCGGATTTGTTCTGGGAAAGTAAAGCGGCGCGGGCATAATACCGATCACATTACCCCAAAAATCATGTGCTGAAGGTCTGTAAAATGTATGATCACTAACACCATATTCCCTATACGCCACTTGACGTGACGGGGACGCTTTACGTTACTTACTATGTGGGGGCCTCTTGAATAGCTGCAGAAACCCTATAAAATAAAACTAATATGGTATTGGACAGCTAGACTAACCAAAGACAAGACAAATTACAACGTTTCATCATTTCCCTGAATCTGATATATACACCATCATGTAAAGGCCAAACAGGCCGACGCCTATAAGAAAGAATCTGTGAACTCTTATATAACATCAAGCATGGTTCTGGCTCTCCTGTCTCCTCCCATTTTATATCGACAGGTCATAATACATTTGATGATTTCCTTGTTACTGGCATCATCTCTTGTTTCTTTGATACCCCTAGACGGTTCAATTTGGAGCCAATTTTTTTAGTTGGCTGCGTGGCAGTGTGCCAAGCGTTCGGCTTCTCGTGGCAAAGCGCGGTGCCACTGAGTACGGGTTCGATCCCACTTCGGACCATATATTGTTCTTCGTTTTTTTCTATTGTTGTTTGTCTGTCAATTTTTCCGAGTGCTAACACATACTTCTTTGTTCTATTATTCTCAATTTGGAGAACCAACTCACAGATCGTTTTAGTACTCTTCAACCGAATGGGTTAAGCTCTTTTAACTTTTTTCTTTAATCACCGATCTGCTTTCCATTTCTTTCCTGTGTTATATCCCTATTCCTCCCTGCGTTATTTTTATTACCTCTTTTGCTCTTCTTCCCCCTTGTCACCCCTACCCTCTATCTCTTTTACTCTTTTTCTCGTTTTTTTTTCGTACCCTATTGGTCACCTCCTTTCATGTATCCAGTTTTTCATTGTTTGGTTCCTTTGGTCTCATTAAATCCTACCGGCACTATTGTCTATTAATCTTTTAACCAGTCTCTACGTTAATCCTGGCCACTGTCTTTTCCACCATTCTTTCCGTAATTTTTGACAGTCGCTTCATTATGTTTTCTGGCTTTGATTTTTGTATTTAACATGTAGAATTTGTTTGCTATACCTGATGAAGGTTTTCGCCTAAACGTTGTAGTTTGTCTTATCTTTCTGTTAGCCTAGTTGCTCAATACCACTTCATGTTTATTTTATATGTGACATTGAACACACTGGGCGTAATACCGACCACATTACCCCAAAAAATCATGTGCCGAAGGTCTGTAAAATGTATGGTCACTAACACCATATTTCCTATACGCCACTTGGCGTGACGGGGGTACTTTACTTTTTTACTTCTATTGAACACACTACCGCTGAATGTGCCAATTGTCGCGGTATTAAAAATGCATATATGGATATATGTCTGACTATGTCTCTGTCTCTCCTTACCCTTTCTCTCTCTCTCTCTCTCTCTCTCTCTCTCTCTCTCTCTAGTATATATATATATACAAACAAAACAAAAGATTGAAACATCACTCTCGTTATCTACATAATCATTTTCGGAAGGCTCATTACATGTGTTGAAGTTCTTTGATGGGTTCAATGCCATGTTTGTTACAGTTACTACTGGCACAGATTTTGTCGGCTAAAGCTGCAACAAGTACTGCTCATTAACCTATTAAACCCACCACCAACTATTACTGCATATCTATTTATAATAAATGGGAGCCGCGATAGCTCAGTAGTTAGTGAACTGGACTACAAAGGATAAGAGGTAGGGTTCGATCCCAACTGACGGCTTCCGGGTTCACCCAGCCTTAAATGGGTACCTGAGTTTTTTTGGGAAAGTAAAGCGACACGGGCGTAATACCGACCACATTATCCCCAAAATCATGTGCTGAAGGTCGGTAAAATCTATGGTCACTAACACCATATTCCCTATACGCCATTTGGCGTGACGGGGGTACTTTACTTTTTACTTTTGCCAACTATTATTGCCTATCTATTTATAATAATATAGAGTCATGGTAGATCGTTGGTTATTGAACCAGACTGCTAAGGATGTTGGGTTAAATCCGATAGACAGCCCCTGGATCCACCCAGCTTTAAATGAGTATCGGTCCCCCCCCCCCGACAAAGCATGGCGAACTGGCGTGATACTGGCCACCTTACCATCCATTTAAAAAATGTCGCTGATGTTTTAAAAAATGTATGGTAACTAACGTCATTAATATTCCCCAAACGCCTCAAGGTGTGGGCTAATTTCTGAGGCTACCACTGATGCTGATGAAACAACAACCATCAGTGATCAATTATCTTACAGTATTACCACTCCCACGAATTCCAGTTTATAGAATAAAGAAAAAAATATTTAATTCGAAATCAATACATCCCGTCAACGTTTAACACTATTTTGGACAGGCTTCCGGTCAATATTGCGGATATGCGACAAGAACCATTGAGGCTCAGTCAGAAAAGTGTTCCTTCTTGCAGTTTCCTCATATTCCAAGTCCGGCTTGTTGCCGGAGCTATTGAGTTTAGTGCTCTATGCACACCGCGAGCTGTGTTTTTCATGAAAGTTTTTTGCTATATTTCGATTGCTGAAGATGAATAATGATATCGTATGACGAAGGACAGTTCAGCTGCGTTCACTTTCGGTGCCGCTTGACCTTATGTCTTTTGGCGTGTGCTGTAGCTGCTATGATAAGGACTGCAGCTGACTTTCTTTGTTTGCCTCTTTAAATGAGATGAGTTTTAATTCGGATGATTCCAGTGGCACGGGTGGTTGAACAATTGTGGATTTTAATTCGTTTGCACTGATACCGGGGCCTTCGACTGTTCATAACTATAACTATTTTGCACATCCATAACTAGGACGGGCATTTTCCCACACTCCATGTAACATTTGAAACATGAACACTTATATGAGTATATACGGTAATACACATTTAATAGTGAGTCTGACGTAATGTTTCCGCTCTCGATTAACTCGTTGTCCTTCACGAGGACAAGCAGTTTTTATTACGGTAATCTCAGCTACAATGTGAGTGCTTTATTAATAATTTTTAAAGAATAAACACAGACTGTTTAATCCTGTTTGGAATTATTCTTCCTCTATTTCTGTCTGTTATAGCAAACAGATATGACAGGATTTATATCCTTTTGTTAAAAACAATGCTTTTATGAATCTCAACAACTCAGTTTGTAAATCAAGAAAAGAGTCTGCAAAATAAATATACATATAACAATAAATGTGTACATGTCTTAACTTTCAAAAGTAATAACAAATTTTCAAACATTTACATTTAAGACGAAGAGATATAAAAGATTGGAAAGATTGATGGACCTGTCAACAGTTTAATTGGTAGGTAGGCAAATATGTGCTCTTTAACTACTCAGTTGAAGATTATAATATGGAGCTGATATTCTAAAGAAGGCCTATTTATGTCACTGCATGAGAAATTAATGAGAAATGAGGACCCAAAAAATATGATTGGTAACAATGTTGCATTTGACACAGAACATAAAAAAAATATAATACGATTCGTTTATAATAGATGCATAACAAACATGTTATTTAAGATACGCGGGAATAAGGGAAAAGAATAGAGATTGTATTATAACAAATCACATGTGAGAAATGCTACAGACGAAAGTGTTTATGTGGGCCGCTTAATCAATTAAACGAACCGAAACTGTTGCCTGGGGCGCTTTCCCAACCAAAATATACAAATAATTTGTAACGTTCACTCGGCTGTTTTTTTTTTTATTGTCATATTGTAAAAAAATATATATACATGTATTATTATTCACTATCACGTGAAGTTCATTGTGGTGTTGAGATCGATTCCTTTAAACCCCCGTCAGGAGGACTGTTTGGTCTCGAAGCAAAACGCCGGCCTTGAGACACAGAGGTTGTGGGTTCAAATCTCGGCTACACCGGTTGAGATTTTTATTTATGATTTCTCTCTGCGGCAACCACACCTAGTCTCAGCAGCGAGGCTCGGCTTGAAACGTCAATTACTCATCGACGGAAAAATATGAGTACCTCCGAAGTCGGGGGTTTTGTGCCTGTGCGGCGAGGGACCCCTGTGCACACGGCTGCCAGGGAAAAATGGATTAACACGCAAAATTTAGTTCCTAGTCTCTAGGGGCTTCGTCAGAGGTAGAAGCTCCAGGCGAACGAAAACAAAAAAAAACCCGTCATTGGTTATTTTTATAAATTCACGTGATTTTTGTATTCCCAACTAAGATATCATTTTGAAAGCGATCGTTCTTCCTTTTAACCTCTCCGGATTTTCTTTCCATTGATTCTTTTTTCTGTTGTCACATCGTTTTCCAAGATTTACTTCCTCTGCACATGATATTTAAATGTTAACCACAGTCGCTTATCTTTACGATCGTTTTCTTCCTTCTGTATCGTTTCTTGCAAATTTCGTCATTTTGACAATATCATTATAAATTGTGAGCTCAAATACAATTTCTCCATTCTTCTCCCTGAACATTGTAGTAAGTCCACTCGCCCACCGACCTGAAGGTTTAAGGTATAAAAGCCAGCAAAGCAAATATTCTTTCCCACCCCCCGCCGCCATAAAAGTTGTCGGTCTATTGTTTACTCTCTAACTACGTCCGGCATAGTTTTAAAACTGACGTCATCAATCGACGAGTTACTGCTGCAAAGCTGAGGTCTAGCACAATGAGGCCACTACCACACTGAGGCCAGGGCGACGTTCTGCAAATGCCTGAAAGATGTTAGTAAATCATAACTGAAAGATTGCGTATCCAGATTCTACTCGATCACTTTGCGGCACTCATAGAAAGAGACTAAAGGATCGATGAATCGCACTTTTCCCAGATCATACTGCATTTATTATCCGCACTCCTAGAGACTAACCAGGCTGACCAAGTGAGTAGGGTTTGAGCGGGAAGGCAACTCGGTACTAAAAATGTCGTGCTGAAGTCGGATATGTTGGGTCAAAAGATGGAAATATCACAGCTCTACTGGAAACACAACACAACGAGCCTACTTAATGTCATTTTAAGGGCGGATGACGAAGCTGTCTATTTCTTTAATCATCAACCGAACACAAACTACTTCCAAGTTAGATCAGGTGAACGCCAGGGTTGCTTATTATTTCCCCACTCACCTCTTATAGTTTATTACATACATGGACTATATATGCAAGTTTGCCAACCCATCAGAGACAGAAGAGATCAACGAGCTTTTATTTGCAGATAATCAGCACTAATACATAGAAAAATAGAAGACCTATAAGAACACTTAAATAGACTCTACAGTACAGGCACAAAATACACCATTAAAATTAACATAAAAGAGCAGAAATACTGAATATCGCAAAAGAGAAACATAACATAACTATACTAATGTAACTATAAACAGTAGACAACTAAAACAAGTAAAGAAATTTAGATACTTAGAAAATATAGTCACAAACGACAATTCATAAACAACAGAAATAGACTCAGAATGCAAGAAATGCTTGTCAAATCATTGGACAGCTATCAAAACTATTGTTCAACAAGGAAATAACTCTAGAGGCAACACAGACGCTCTACAATACAATCTCTATCCCAACGTTGTGCTACCAATGCCAGTTCTGGACCCTAGATGTAAGAACAATAAGAAAAATATCCTCTACTGAGATGAAATGTAAAGAAGCCATATTTAGAATGAGAACATTGATTGCAAAGTACATAGAAGTAAACAAACCAATAAATGCCTGCTTCATAGACTACACCAAAGCTTTCGATACAATACATCATAATCAACTTATAGACTGCCTAAAGGATATCAATCTAGACGACACAGACATACGACTAATATGTAATTTGTACTGGGAGCAAACAGCAATAATAAGATATAACAAGGAGAACTCTACACCCATTGATATAAAAAGAGGAGTAAGACAATGATGCATCCTATCACCAAGCTTGTTCAATCTATACACTGAGCAAATCTTTAAAAACATCACAGAGATGCCAGGCCTAAACATTAATGGAAAGATAATCAATAACCTAAGATATGTTGATGATACTGTTCTACTAGCAGAAAATCAACCTAAAGACCTACAACAATTGCTTAATGTGATAAACATAACAAGCAAAAAATATGGATTAGATATGAATATCAAAAAGACTAAAACTATGATCATAAACAAAGAAAATTCTCAAGACTTACAAGTAAATATCACAGTTGAAGGAATACATCTGGAGACAGTTCAGAGCTACAACTTCCTTAGACATACTATAAACAATGATGGAAAATGTAAAATTGAAATAGACAAAAGAATAGTAAAAAAAAAGCAATGAGCCCCGTCACGCCAAGTGGCGTTTCGGAATATGGTGTTAATGACCAGAAATTTTACAGACCTTCAGCACATGAATTTTGGAGTAATGTAGTGTGGTCGGTATTACGCCGTGCCGCTTTACTTTCCCAGAAAAAAAACCGGTACCCATTTAAGGTTGGGTGAACCCGGAAGCCATCGGTTGAGATCAAACCCTAGAAAGTCCTTTGTAGTCCAGTTCAATAACCATTGATCTATCTCGGCTTCCAAACAAAAGAATAGGTATGGCAAAAAGTAATTTTAATGCCATGAAAAATATCTATCTATCTATCTATCTATTGACCTTTCGAGCCGTAGCCGGCCCATAGGGCGTAGACAAAGATATACCTTCTCCTATCTGAATTTTTGTTTTAGCAGTTTTCTTTTAAAGATATTTTATCAAATCTAGCCATCTATATCTGTTCTGTGCAAGCAGCACTATATCATTGAGGGAGCCGAATCCTGCTGCTCTTGCCTCTCTCATCAATGTCCTTCTCAGTGTCTCCCTGGGTCTTCCTCTTTTTCTCTTACCTGTTATGAAAAATATACTAACAACAAAACAAATAACAGCATGGCTGAAACTAAGAATAACAAAATGTTACATCTTCTCAATATTTCTATATGGTGCAGAACATGGACATTAGACAAGAAAACAGAACAGAAAATTAAAGCCTTTGAAATGTGGATATATAGAAGAATAGGTAGAATTGGATGGAAAGAAAAGAAAACAAACGATGGAGTTTTAAAACAAATACAAATAAAAAGAGAACTACTAAACACAATTAGAACAAGGCAAATGAAATTTTTGGGGCATGTTAAAAGACACAACAGCCTACTAAAAGTAATATTGGAAGGGAAAATTCAAAGGTAAAAGAGGCAGAGGCAGACCAAGACTAACATGGACGATTAACATCAAAAGTTGGACAAGTCAATCTATGACAACCTGCACCATGAAAGCAAGAAACAGAGTGGAATGGCGATCCATGGTAGCCAACCTTCGTTGCGGAGACAGCACTCAATGATGATGCTGATGAGATGAAATGTGTTAGACGAATGACAGGAAACATAAAGAGAGATAAGATAAGAAATGAAGAACTGAGAAAAAAAAAGTTATGAATAACCCCCGCCATAGAATATAAAAGAAACAACAGATAAAATGGTTTGACCACGTGACAAGGCAGAAAGATCAAAACAGAACACAACGAGCTTTCAATAAACGTTGCGTGAACACCAGACCCAAGGGCCGACCACAAAAAAAGATGGATTGGCGAAATGTTAGAAACATAAGGAAACAACAGCAGCAGAGGGAAACAAGAGCAAAAGACCGCAAATTATATCTCCCCTCAACGCTGAAAGGCACATGAGGAAGGAAAGAAGAGGAAGAATCGAGCAAGCGCGTGCAAGCAACTAACACTATATTATCCAACAGCAATTGCTATTGCTCTGAAGTTACCTCCAAAATATAACAAAAAAGTTTAGATGTTTTATATATGTAATTCTGAGAATATACCTTAGACAGGTTGTGTGAATTGATGAGTTGTGTCACCTTTCTGGTCTCTGACCTACGGATCCAGGTAGAAGCGAAGGAAGTACACAGCCATCATATATCATCGGATACCAGATTTGACAGTTATAAAGAAAGGAGTTGCGATAGTCCAAAATAAATCCAGTCTGTTTTATTTGTTTCCTTCCCAAAACGTGGTTTTACAACTCTATTATCCCATTCAATAAAACGAGAAATCGGAATATTTAGGTCTTTGAATCTCGGTTGTAAGTAACATAAAGAACCCCGTCATGTCAAGTGGCGTATAGGGAATATGGTGTTAGTGACCATAATTTTTGTAGACCTTCGGCACTTGATTTTTGGGGTAATGTGGTCGGTATCACGCCCGTGCCGCTTTACTTTCCCAGAATAAAATCCGCTGCCCATTAAAGGCTGGGTGAATCGGAAGCCGTCGGTTTGGGATCGGCAAACCTTTGTAGTCCAGTTCACTAACCACTGGGCTATCACGGCTCCCTAACACCGTGAATATAACAACTGCTTATTGTCTTAATGCTGCAGACCGGATTGTGACAAATATATTTTTGAAGTCACTCACAGCGACTTTATAAACAGCCTGCATATGATAATGGAGTTTGAAATAATAATTGTGTTGTTACTCACCATGACTATCAGTTGAAAAGGCGCTGGGCATTAAACAAGAAGATTGTGCATCTTTTAGACTGTTGAAATGTGAATATAACAGCGAAATGAGAAATATTCGTGAAAGTAGAAGCAAACACCGAAACAGGTAGTGAGAGTTTTTGCGAACCAAAAATAGAAAAGAAAAGCGCAATAATAAAAGATGTTATAGTCCTTCTCATCTAAAGGTAACTCTTCTTGTCGTCCATCATTTAAGGACCTTAGGTTGTCTATGTACGTGACTGTGATGTTGACAGCTATATTGTCACGTTTTGCGCCGTTTGATCAACAATCAAACTTAAACGTGACAATTGTAGGTGTCATGTTGACTTCGCTCTCGTCCCTGGCTAAACTGGCTACTCTGGTTTTGAACTGGTACTCCTTGGTACAATTAGCCGAGTTGGCAGTGTTCCCTAGCGTTTGGCTATTCGTGGCAAGGCGCGGTGTCAAAGATTACAGGTTCGATCCTGCTCCGGACTATATATTGTTCTTTGTTTTTTTTTTCTCATGTTGATTATTTGTTTGTTTTTCCTAGTGCTGTGAACATACCTCTTCCTCTGAATTGATTCGCTACTCTGGTTTTCAGAGCCGCCGCTGCGCACTGGAATAGTTATAAACTGTTATTGCTGACCCTGATGCAATGAATCATACTCTCAAAACCGGATCTGGATCACTGGAAACATTGGCTGAAATTCCGCCACGAGCTCACCATAATTGAACTATTCAACTAAGTCTTTGAAACTCACTTGAGGGTATTTACATACAACAGTCTAAACATATAGTAAAAGTTGAGAATACATATCCGAAAACGTATATTATAATGAAATCATTGTATTAAACGTAATCTGAATTAATTGCTGTCTGTTTTTTTAATCACGTTTGCACTCCGCGTACGTTAAAGAACCCTTAGCAATTAAAAGTCTAAAAGAGTAGGCCACATGGCCGCCGTGCAGGCAAGATTGCAAAGGGACTTTAAATAAAATCCACTCAAAACTTTAGATTCTGAACAATTAAAAATGAGTACATCTGAAGGCGGAGAATATCTGCCTGTATGGCAAAGGACGGGAAACGCGATAGCTCAGTGGTTAGTGAACTGGACTACAAAGGACAAGGGGTAGGGTTCGATCCCTGGTTCACCCAGCCTTAAATGGGTACCTGCTTTTTTCTGGGAAAGTAAAGCGGCGCGGGCTTAATACCGACCACATTACCCCGGAAATCATGTGCTGAAGGTCTGTAAAATTTATGGTCACTACCACCATATTCGGGTGTCCGGTTAGCGCAATCGATAGGCGGTTGGCTTACCACGGCAGCAGCCGGGGTTCGTTCCCTGGCGAGGACACCTGGGTTTTACTAATTCCCTAAAAATTAGTGGGAGCCGCGATAGCTCAGTGGTTAGTGAACTGGACTACTACGGACAAGAGGTAGGGTTCGATCCCAACCGACGCGTCCGGGTTCACCCAGCCTTAAATGGGTACCGGATTTTTTCTGGGAAAGTAAAGCAGCACGGGCGTAATACCGACCACATTACCCCAAAAATCATGTGCTGAAGGTCTGTAAAATATAGGGTCACTAACACCATATTTCCCTATACGCCGCCACTTGGCGTGACGGGGGGTACTTTACTACTTACTACTACCACCATATTCACTATACGTCACTTGGCGTGACGGGGGCTCTTTACTTTTGACTTTTCATGGCAAAGGACACCCGCTCACACTGTGTGTTGTATACTGGAAACAAAACATACATTCACTGACAGCTGTCTTTGTGGTTTAGCCGAGCGAAAGATGTTAAAATGAAACACGTGAAGTGTTTTGTATTGAAGAGATGTGGCATAGTTCTAGAGACCAGAGTACCAGATTATATCAGGGCAAAAGGCAAACGGTCAGGACAACCGTTGCATTTGTCTTCGTCCCAATCATCATCAATAAACTCGGGCACTGTCCATTACTATTCCAGGCTTATTCTTGGTAACACTTCTTCTTCAGCGACCATGGCTCATTCAGGCTATATAGTTGTTCGAGAATTTCCCAGTATCTATTTATTTGGTGATCTGTTCCTGGTTATTCAGCCTCAAGAACACATCTCCTCCTCCATTTTTGGTGGCGTTTGTAGCAGACCCATCCGTGTATATGTGTGATCAAAAGTCCTGTGGGTAGTTGTTTATATATTTTTCTGCTATGTGCTTTGTACTCTGTGTCTGTTTTGGGTACTTTTTTTTCGTGAGTCCTATTATATCTCTATAAGTGTAGATTTCATAGCATCAGTGATGATATGGGCAGTCTGGTTTTGTTTTCTGTTAATTTTTCTAAGCTGTGATTTTCTAAGCTGTGATTTTCGAAGCTGAACCCCCGGCTGCGACTCCATACTCTAGGACTGGTCTTACTCTTCCTGTGTATAGACGTTTCAAAATATTGCTGTCTGCGCCCCAGTCCATGCCTGCTATTTTTTTTTCATAATATCGGTTCGCTTTCTGGCTCCTTTGTTTGCGTTGTTTATTTGATTTATCCATATCACTCTGCGATCCATGGGGACGCCAAGGTATGTTGGGTTTTTGTTAGTAAGAGGTCTGTGGTCTTTTATCTTCAAATTTTCCGAGAGTACGTTTCTTGATAGACTGAAAATTGTGTATTAGTTTTATTCTCATTAAGGGGTACCAGCCAGGTGCTCGTCCATCTTTCAAGCTTTTCTAGGGCATCTTGCATTCTGGAGCTGTTCAACGACACAGATTCTTCTCGTGCCCATATCGTCAAGCCATCTGCGTACATTGCAGAGTGTACTCTGGTGGAATGTCCTCTACGATGTCATTTATGAAGATTAGAAAAAGCGTTCGGGATAGTGCTCGCCTTGTTGGACACTTGTTCGATTCTGGCTTTTTTACTTAGTTGTCCTTGCCCTTGTACTCTGTCTTGTAGGTATTGAGATATCCAGTTTAATAAACGGCCTTGGATGCCAAGTCTGAGAAGCTTGTTCTTTAATCCTTCACTCCATACCCTTCCTCAAAAGCCTTCTCCTGGTCGACCCACACAGTCAATGTGTGTTTCTTTTGTTGTCGAGCATACTCAATTTCCTGTGCTATGTAGGTAATCAAGTCTTCAGTTGATCTGTGTCGGCGGAAACTACTTTGTTGTGGTATAACTTGTTGTTTTGTCTCCAAATGCCACATGAGTCTTTTCTTAACCAACCTTTCCATGAGTTTGCTCAGTGAGCACAGTAGGCTAATTGGTCCGTAGCTACTTGGGTCCAGTGGATCTTTTTCATGTTTGAGGATGGCTACTATAATGGTTTCATTCCATGTTGCCGGCATTTGTCCTCTCTTCCAGCTGGCATTCTTTATCCCTAGGAGGTGACCCTTAGCTTTTTGTACCAGTTTTATGAGCATCTTGTTGGTGATTCCATCTTTTCCAGGGGAGCTCTTGAGTTTCAATCCTTTGTGTGCTACATCGAGTTCTGTCGGTGTAAAGATGGTCGTCTGGTGTTCTTCTGGTGCTAAAGTCATATGTTTTGCGTCTCGCCTTTCTCTTGGTCTTTTTGAATGTTTATCCTGCTTATGTATTTGTAAATTTATATCAGTATAGTTGCTGCCCTTTGGCATGTATGGATGTTCTGACTGTGCTAATTTTCTCCATGTTCCATTTTCATCTAGATTGAGGTACTCTGTTTTGTTTTTCGAACTCTGTCTTGCTGATATCTTGACCTCTCTTCTGTATTTAGCCGAGGCTGATTTATAGGCTATGTCGTTCTCTGTGTTTTGTGATGTTTCATCTATGTTTCTGGCTGAGTTCAGTTCCACCTCATAATTTGTATCTCCTTGCTCCAGTTTGGATTGTAGTTTCTTCTTGCTCCTCTAGGATTTAATTCTTTAGCAGCTCTCAGGATTGCCTTTGTTAACTCCTCTATTATATTATTGATTTTCTTTCGATGAGTAGTGATAGGTGCATTGTAGGTATTTGTGAGCTTGGCAAACGTTTCCCAGTCGACTCCCTTGTAGTTCCGGCGCGGAGTGGTATTTACGTTTCCTTTTTGTGAGCAAGATCCATTGGTCTGTGGTCACTGTCTGGAAGTTGGTTCAGTACTATTCTGGTTATTTTGTTGGATATGTCTCCTTGTTGCTAATTCTAGGTCAGGAGTTGATGTTGTTTTCCCATCTTCTTGATTAGAAGGCTGGGGTTTTTCTAGTTCATAAGGAATAGGTTGTTGTCTATTTCCCATTCTTCCACTTCTTCACCTCTAGGGTTGGTCTCCTTATATCCCCATCTTTCAGAGTGGCTGCTAAAGTCTCATACTACCAGACACTGTGATGATATTATTTTTATTGACTCCAGCTAGAGCAATCTATCGTTAGGGCAGTACATGCTAAATATCCTAGTGCTATTTGAGTTGATGTATAGGTCTCCACATTTGTGACCATCTCTATCTATTTTGCTGGGATGGTATTTCTTATAAGCATAAACATTCCATCCTTGTGGCCTTCCCTATCTTGTTTAAATGTCTAGTAGCTCCTGATCGTAAATCTATGCTGAGAATTAAGGTGAGCTTATTGGATGCAGGCGATGTCTATCTTATATTCTGCTAGTCTTACTGCTAGGACTTGTTTTTTTTTTTTTTTTTGGTAGTATATGCCCTCTGCATTCCAGTGCATTATATTCAGATGTATCTTGTAGCTATTTTGACCAGTAGTAGTTTCCTTCTGGTCCCATATCCATCTCACAAATTACCACGACCAGCAGTAGCTTGGGGTGAACCCCTTCGAGGCATGGGGCCTAGCACTCCACCTGCCTTGGTGGGGATGCGGCTCCACAGACAAAGCACCGTTAGATCTCTAATTGAGTACATGTTGTTCAGCGCCAATGACTCAATGCATCTGATTTCTGACATTTTATTCGAGTTTGCCTTCCCTAAACTTTTATTGTACCAAATCATCTTGCAAGGCATCAGAATGGTTTTTTTTCTGTAGGGGGATTCTGACCTTAAATGGTCGACCATCCCGGGATTACGAACACCATCTGCCAGAGCTTTGTGTAGACTTTTCTCTCTCATAGGTGGTCTGGTCTTCTGAGCTCTGGAGCACAACCTGCCTGTTTGATAGAGGACAGACAGAGGAGAAAAGACAGAGAAGCATTAAACCAATGACGTGGGGATGGATTAGTTCTGACCAGAGCGTGTACCACTCGTCGGTGGGTTCTGCGTCTTCACTTAAAGGGTTCCATCTACTCCTGGCTCCTTTGTCTGGCCCCTCACCAAGGACCTGTTCAGCTTGGGTGTCCCTGCCAGGAGCTAAGATCCCACTGGCATCGCTCCTTGGATCCCCGGAGCACACAAGTCCTCCAGCCACAACAAGGTGAGCCTAATGTGGAGGGTGTTGATAACGCAAGATCTAAGCGCTGTGCTATAACTCAGCAGTGAGAAGGGTAATTTAAGAAAGTCGGATGGTAAAATGTACTTTTCTTCTTCATAACCTGTCACCAACAGCAGCATGCAACTAAATCTTTAAGACTCTCAACTGTGGAAAGTTCGATTTAATCAACATTAAATGTTCAAGATCCGCTCTTTAACATCCGTTTCCTATAGGACTATGTATTCGATTCGACGTGGATCGATAACAGGAACCATTTAAATGAAAAAGCGATCGCTTCAAATGTGGCTTGAATCGAGCAATTTAGTCTCAACGCTACAGCGACCACTACAGATGGAAGACAAACATATTAATTTTACTTTGAAGTGTACTAATTTGTAAAGAAGCATACGTTGTTTTGTATACGAGTATATATTGATGCTAACTTTCAATGTGGAGACGAAATGTGATATTTGTATACAGACATTACACATTCAGAGTAAAGCCTCCTTGTGAAGTGAATTCATGGTTGGAATTAGTGCACGAACTGCTTTATCACACATTGAATCTTGCGCATCCCTCCGCTAGATTTGATCTGTATTCTCAACAATAAAGATCTGACGACAATTCGGGACTCCATAACCAAGACCACCCATGGCGCGTGCGTCCAGTGTTACAATTGCATCCTTAAAATGTCACGAACACGCTTGAGATGAATATTAGTGCCTGGCGCGCACATCATTTCAATCAAATTGCACATCGAGATCAGATATGAAAGTCTGTATTGTGCAGATAGTGCTACAGTTTGCGGTACACCATCCACATCACTTTGAAGATGTGTCATCTCAGCATTCAAGTTTAACTGCTATGGAGAGTTACCCCACTTTGTGCATGGATGATACACGCTCTAATTGATTCCCCCGATCTACCTCTTGATGTTATCAGTTCACTGCAGTTTCTTTTTTCCCCTCTACCTCTTTTTCCTCTATTTGGTTTGTCCTGTACTATTTCTTTCTATGTTTTGTGTCATAATATAAAAGTTTAATATGTTTTTCACCTTTGTTGACCGAATTGTGTTGGCTACTTGTTTCTCTTATTTTCATCATCATCATCATGTGCCATACCGGTTGGCAAAATACAAGGAAAGAGAGATCGCGGACGACAAAGAGAGTAAATACTTGATAGCTTGTTGTCATGTCCTTCCACAATCTTCTATCTACAGTGCATCGTATCAGCTCTGTTGACTGCCATGCCATGACACCAAGCTATCAAGTATTTACTCTCTTTGTCGTCCGCGATCTTTCTTTCCTTGTATTTTGCCACTTGTAACCAAGTATCCCAACTTTCCTTTTCTCACGATGTGCCCGAAAAATTTTGATCGTTTCTTTCTGACGTTTTTTATGAGTTCCCTTTTTGTGTTGGCCTCTTTGAGAATGTCCTCATTGTTCTTTTTAGCTGTCCAGGGAACTTTCAACTTTCTTCTGAGAAATCCCATCTCTGTGGTCTCTATTCGTCTTTTCATTTGTTTGTCTACTGTCCATGATTCGCTTCCACGGATCAGAACTGGTTCTATATAACACCGACGAAGTTTCTTTCTCACTTCTATTGACACAGTTTGTTGCCTAAGATATTTTTCCTTTTCTGAAATGCCATTTTGGCCTGAGCTATTCTGCTTTTTATTTCTGTGGTGCATCTTTCATCTGATGTCATTATTGTGCCCAAGTATTTGACGCGTTGCACTTGTTTCAGATTTGTCCTATTTATTTTTATACTGCATGATGGTGATGATTGCTTCTTTGATACGACCATTTCTTCTGTGTTTTGGCATAATTATACTAGGCAATATAAGAAGGTAGTTTATTTTAGTTTTCTAATTTAGTTTTTATTAAAACGCATAAGAGTTTTATTTTCAGCTTATTCCATTCTTCTGGGGAGATGGAGGGATGTTTCTCTTTGGTGTGATTTCCTGTCATCTTTCCTTGGTACACGAGTCTCTACTGACATTTAGTGCCATGGAGCTAATTCATTGGTTGTAGTTCTTTACATGTTTCTGTCTGTTATGATATATGCAACATTGGAACTCATGTAGACAATTGATTATTATTGAATATCAAAGTTAACATTTATGATAAGAGATGAGTGAACAGAATGCTGATATCACGGTCTAACCGTTGTTCGTTTATTCATTGTGCCAAACTCTCATCTCGACTCAGCTGTTCAAAAATAAATTGCCGACGTGCAGAGATTAATAACAGTAATCGGGGGGGGGGGCGCCTCGATAGCCTAGTTGGGAAAACCACCCGACCGGACTAGCGACGCTCGGACAATCCGTGTTCGATTCCCGCTGGGAGCAGTGTGAGTTGTACTCGTGGTTGGGGAAAAAAATATCTCCACTGTCGACCCAGCCGTTGGCTGAAATGGGTACCAGGGTATTACCCTGGGAGGGTGAGGAATGTTGCCTCGCATCGTGAGTTTCAATGCTTGAAACGACACTATCCAGAAGTCTCCGAACATTTCTGGATAGGCGGTCCAGCACATATGGGTGGAAACTCGCGTGCTAAGATGCATGTTCCAGGTACTTTACCTTTACCTTTAACAGTAATGAAGTGCAAGGTTCTCCACAACGTGTCACACCCTCTGCACTGACCACCCACGCCAACGTTTTCAAATGAGGTACTTTAGTGATATAGGACTAAATAATTGAACAGTACACCAGGAAATTGAACTGGACTACAAAGGACAAGCGGTAGGGTTCTATCCCAACCGACGGCTTCTGGTTCACCCAGGCCTTTAATGGGTACCGATTTTTTTCTGGGAAAGTAAATCGGCACGGCCGTAATACCGACCACATTACCCCAAAAATCATGTGCCGAATGTATGTAAAATTTATGGTCACTAACACCATATTCCCAATACGTCACTTGGCTTGACAGGGGTACTTTACTTTTTTTTACGCCAGGAAATTCTCCAGCATAGTACCGTGGATTTACCAGCACATGCCCCGTCGTCTTCAATTGTAGCCAATAAATTTTCATTGTGAGTGTAAAAAACCTTGCGCCATTCACCTTTAAACAGTCCTCATAAAGGCCTGCTTCTTATGGGGATGGGGCTTAACAGTCACCGTGGACTGAAAAGCAAGACTGGCATGGCCTTCCTACTCTCGTGCAAGACCACTGTCTGCTCTAGTAAATATAAGTGCTGAAGACTGAGGCAAATCAGTCAAAAGGCGCACCACAGCTATCAGGATGCCACGCACTCACGCCAATGGGAATTTTGTCTATAACTGCGAATCGATATGATACTCGCCCTATGATGGACACTCAGGCAGGTGCAGTGCTGGGCCCTCGGCCTCGAAAGGGCCCAACTACTATTACTGGATGTCCTTCTCAACCACTCGGTGGTGTCAGCGGGCGAGAGAATAGAGCTTCTGCCCAATCAAGACTAAAACCACTTAAAATAATGCACCGAAATGCTGAATGCAAAATTAGAGCAAAAGAGATCGATTCAGTATAAAGATAGATTTGGAAAATATCCTACATGAAGTGCAAGTAAACGTATGCTGCTTGCAGGAAACCTATCTAAACGAAGATATTAACTTGAAGTTTAAGGAATGCCAGTGTTACCGATCGTACATAAAAGAGACAAAAGGGTGGAACATCGACACTTGTAAATACTAACATCTATGCAAGTCAGCTTGAAGTGGATATGGATGGGGCTGAATATTAAATACTACACCTGAGGACAGAAAATACGGACTTTCATTTATTCAACTACTACTGCCCGAGCGAGCACCCACTGGCACTAGACAGAATTTCATTAAAAGAAAGAATAATTGTATAGGGAGACTTCAACAGCCATTCACAAAGCTGGGGCTATGAACATTTATGACAAAAGAGGTGAAGAACTTGAAAATTGGCAGAACGACAGTGGACTTATACTGCTAAACCAGACAACAGATCCACTAACATTCTATTCCAACCTACACCAGTAGACCGGGAACTTGATGATGATAGAGAAAGTGAAGGTCATTTGTTGAGGTTAGAAAAAAGTTTCCTATAGACTAACGGATGCTGATTATCTATGAAAGTGAGTACCATAAATCCCTCGAAGCTGAAAGGCTAATATCGAAGGAAATAAGATAGATAAGTCAGGAAAATCAAGTAAAACGCCAACGATTGAGCCAATGTGGTCAGAAAATGTACAGAAAATGATTTTTATTGATGAATTAGTTACTTCTACAGCCTATTAATGTGTCTTATATTTCTGTTTAATCATAGTTCACTTCTATTTTAAGATCCACAAGGGACATACCTGGAATAATAATCGGATGTCATAAATAAATAATCTAAGGTATGCAGATGATACCGTCTTAATCGCTAAGAGTGACAGTGAGCTACAAGAAATGTTAGACATTATAGTGAAGGAAAGCAAAAATAAAGGACTCAGCCTTAATAGCAAAAAGGCAGAAGTAATGGTAGCAACAAAGAAAAGGACTTAACCGCAATGCACAATAAATACAAGTAGAGCTATATTAAAACAGGCAAATGAATTTAAATAGCAGGGAACATTGTTAACTTACGACGGTAGATGTACAACTGAGATGAGATGCACAATGGCTCAGGCATATCATGTAGAGCCAGTCTTAACATATGGATATGAATCATAGACAATGGGACAACAGAAAAGAAAATCACTGGAGGCTGTTGAAATGTGGTTTTACAGAAGAATGTTGAGAATATCATGGGCAGCTAAGAAGAGTAAAGAAAAAGTTCTGAAGAGGCTTAAGCAAAAAGAGAGAAAATACACAAAATTAGAAAGAAAAAAATCACAATTTTTTGGCCACGCAATGAGAAGGGAACAGCTAGATTATATTGTAACAACTGCGAAAATTGAGGGACGAAGAGAAAGAGGGAAGCAAAGAGAAAAGATGCCAGACGGCTTATGAGAATGGCTTGGGAGAAGGTCAACAACAGAAATGATAAATAACTGTCGAGATTGAAAGTTGTGGAGAGACATGATCACCTAAGCCAGTAGGCATGGTACTTGATGATGATGATATCTCACTTAACGGTAGTTAAAAAATTGTTTACCCACATCACGCCCTTCTTTATATTAATAATACATTGGTCTATTTCTTCACTGTGCCAAAATACAAGGTTGTTTGTGGGGCTTCCGTCAGTGAATTCTCTATGAGCTAAAGAAGCTGCGAAAGTTGGTATTAGATCCTAGCAGATAGAGAACACAAATAACAAAAAAAAAAAAAAAAAAAAAAAAACAACAACAACACAGTAACAGTCGAGAAAGCGTTGGCGTCAAAGTCAGTAAACAAAAGTCGCAGGAGTATGGAGATGAGACCGGGCACCACACATACATCTTGTTCATTATGCGGTCGGATCTCTCTATCCGATATAAGCCGATTCAGGCACGAGAGAACCTTCTCATTTAAACAGCAACCAACAAAAGACACTAATATTTTACCAAACTACTGACAAATCATGGCAGCCGCGATAGCTCAGTGGTTAGTGAACTGGACTACAAAGGACAAGGGGTAGGGTTCGATCCCAACCGACGGCTTCCGGGTTCACCCAGCCTTAAATATGTACCGAATTTTTTACTGGGAAAGTAAAGCAGCACGGGCGTAATACCGACCACATTACCCCAAAAATCATGTGCTGAAGGTCTGTAAAATATAGGGTCACTAACACCATATGTCCTTATACGCCACTTGGTGTGACGGGGGTACTTTACTTTTTTTTTACACTGACAAATCATGACTGCTTGCTATCAAGTTTCTGTCAGGAAGCCAAAAGCTATATATT
Organism: Megaustenia siamemsis; assembly: GCA_032433765.1. Lineage (NCBI taxonomy): Eukaryota > Metazoa > Mollusca > Gastropoda > Stylommatophora > Ariophantidae > Megaustenia > Megaustenia siamemsis. Next base: position 55,061,202 of record JAVIAB010000124.1, read on the forward strand.
AATCTATAGATTAATAAAGTTCTTTTTTCCCCTTCTTCATATGTTAATTTGTGGATTGTGTTACAATGAACTGTTAATCTAAACGTGTTAGTTCTAGTATTTATAGCTTTTTTATTTATGAGAATACTGCGAAATGCTATTCATAGGCGGGGTAACTATTTTATTTCTCTCTGTAGTTTTCTTACATGTCGATAACGGTCTGCAGGTGCTCATGGATATAAACTTTATTGGGCAGTGTTGCTAAACATATACATACAGGGCTATCAGGACATGTAGAGAGCTAACACGAGAGAAAATGTATGTCGAGTAAGGACTATGTTGGGTTTCAAGGAGAACCAATTCATGTGCATGAGTTTATAGTGGTCACTGACTCATAGAGTTTATAGTGGTTACTGACTCTTAGTGTTTATAGTGGTGACTGACTCATAGTGTTTATAGTGGTCACTGACTCATAGTGTTTATAGTGGTCACTACTCATGGTGTTTATAGTGGTCACTAACTCATAGTGTTTATAGTGGTCACTGACTCATGGTGTTTATAGTGGTCACTGACTCATAGTGTTTATAGTGGTCACTGACTCATGGTGTTTATAGTGGTCACTGACTCATAGTGTTTATAGTGGTCACTGACTCATGGTGTTTATAGTGGTCACTAACTCATAGTGTTTATAGTGGTCACTGACTCATGGTGTTTATAGTGGTTACTGACTCATAGTGTTTATAATGGTCACTGACTCATAGGGTGTTAGTGTCACTGACTCATAGATTGTTAGTGTCACTGATTCATAAGCTACTATTATTGCTGGAACCAATGAACCATAACTGACCGAATCCTAAGACACTTTCACGTGTAGCTCTTCATATTCAGCGTTCACCAGTTACGTGGGTGTGGATGCGTTGTGTTTTACCGGAAGCCACCTACATCTGCGACTTCCGGCCCGACATATCCAACTTTGACAACATATATTTTTGTTTAATTGCTAAACATTTTTACTAGGGCAGTGGTCATGTTGACCTATTTCTTTTTAAAATGTTAACTGGTAAGTGTTTTTTAGCGTACGCATAGTGCACACGGGACCTTTTCCTTTCTTCCTTTTTTTTCAACGTTATCCTAAACTGCTAGACATCAAATCTCATTAAGCAGACACGAGAGGAGGGCTAAGCCACTATAAAACGCGAATTCGAAGAATTCACTTCTTGTGATGACATTCAAACCCGAGACTTTCTTGAATAGAGGCCGACGTATTTCCCCTAGACCGACAAGTTTCCCCGTCCCCCTCCCGTGGTAGCCCTGAAAACAGACTAATTAGGCTGGTCAAACAAGTTGAAGTCGAAGAGTAACGACAACCCCACGCTCAAAGAATGTCATGTCGAATGAAGACTATTGTATGTCTTCTTATTCTTGCCTTCCTCATCTGCCTTTCAGTGTCGAGGGGAGATATAATTTGCTCTTCTGTTCGCCTCTGCTGCTGTTATGTTTCCTAGTGCTTCTAATATTCTATCGATCCATCTTTTTCGTGGTCGACCCTTGGGTCTGGTATTCTCACAACGTTTGTTGAAGGCTCGTTGTGTTGTGTTTTGATCTTTCTGCCTTCTCACGTGGCCAAATCATGCTATCTGTTGTTTCCTTATATATTCTATGGCGGGGCTATTCCTAGCTTTTTTTTCTCAGTTCTTCATTTGTGTTCTTATCCTATTGTAAGTGGTCGAAATATATCGACATCGCTGCTTATGATGAACAAAAAGTCAAAGATCTTGATGCAATTTTAAATTCTTTTATGCAGGGACGAGAAATAAAAGTAGGCGTGGGCAAATGCATAAAAAAAGGAAAAAGAAGAAAAGAATCTAAAAACACTTTCATTTCAAGTAACCTGTTCCCAAGTTTAAAGATAGTTAACGTCACTGCCTTCTCTATAACACTACAATCTTGTAAACACTGCAACTGGTTGGGGCAATTACGAATTTAGCCATCGTCTTGTTTTAGGAATGGCAGCACCAACAGACAAAGCTAATAATTTATAAAATATTACAAAAAAGCCACAGAGATATCTCTGACGCTATGGTATCTACCACTTTGTCTACAACTTCATCAACAGAGGCACAGAGGAAATAGTCAAGGTTTGATTCGCAAAGAAAAAAAATAAGTGAATGCCTTCTCTGTCGACTTATGCTATCAGTCAGCGTGTTTACCCAAGCGATGTCTGCACAGACAAATCTGTCTAGTTAGCTAAAATTTAGAGGATATTTGTCTGGTGTCTGGTCACTCCTTAGGTGTAAAAATATAATATTCAGCAATGAAGAATTTGAGATTGTGTGGGTGAGCGCTTCTGTGCGCATGCGTGGGTTTATTCCAGTTGTGTTTTAAACCAGTTTTAAAAAACATGTTTCTATTTGTCTTCAAAATTGTGGGGATATTATTATATGGCATTATTGAGAATTTTCCGTAAAATGTAATGTTACAAAATTAGAAAAATGAAGAGCCTAGTAAAATGTTATGTAGAGTCAATCTTAACTTATGGATGTGAATCATGGACAATAGGACAACAGACTAGAAAATCACAGGAGTCTGTAAGAATGTGGTTTTACAGAAGAATTTTGAGAATACCATGGACAGCTAAGAAGAGTAATGAAAACGCTCTGAAAGAGGTCAAAGCAAAAAGAGAACTAATTTCCAATATTAGGAAGAAACAATCATCATTTTTTTGTCACATAATGAGTCGAGAACAGCTGGAATATACTGTAACAACTGCGAGAATTGAGGGAAGCAAAGAGAAAAGATATCAGACAGCTTCAGAAGATGACTTGGCAGAAGGTCAACAACAGAAATGATAAATAACTGTCGAGATCGGAAAGTTGTAGCGACATGATCACCTACGCCAGCAGGCCCGGTACTTGATGATGAGTAAAATGTCGAGTGTGGAGTACGATAAAAGTGTGTAAGTGTCCACATTTATTATTGACAGTCGACCTGTTTTTGGATCATGTTGAGACCACAACAACACTATCATGTTTATATGTCACTAGAAAATGTCCAGTAACAGCTAAAGATGTTAAAACAAGGCTCGTCGAGTCATTGAATCTCGGCAGCGGCATACCCCGGTTTATTGAAATTTCAACAGCCAAGTTCTTTTAAATGATTATCTTGAACACTCTACACGATGTCTACATTCGGTGCTTAGTGAGCGCGAAAACTCCCATCACTGAACATCAGTGCGACAGCTTGTCATCTCCGGATATACGTGTACCTTATTTAAAGCTGTTGGCTCTATCATCAAAGGAGACATTTTCATCATAACCCTATACATGTTGGACCATTTGTAGGTGACGATGTCCTGAGTTGACTACATTATTCTTAACTTTTCAATGAATGTTTAAGGAGGTGGTTCCAATTTGTGACACGCAAGATAAATATTTTTTTCTTAAGTTAAACACATTTTTTGTTATAGTGATATTTTCGTAGATTAATGCTGATTACAGGGAGCCGCGATAGCTCAGTGGTTAGTGAACTGGACTACCACGGACAAGGGGTAGGGTTCGATCCCAACCGATGGCTTCCGGGTTCACCCAGCCTTAAATGGGTACCAGATTTTTTTCTGGGAAAGTAAAGCAGGACTGGCGTAATACTGACCACATTACCCCAAAAATCATGTGCTGAAGGTCTGTAAAATACAGGGTCACTAACACCATATTTCCCTATACGCCACTTGGCGTGACGGGGGTACTTTACTTTTTTTTAAAATGCTGATTACAAGAAAGATCTAAAACAACTCACTATTTTTGCTGCTATATAGTTTAAAATATTCTCAATGAAACTATAACTGTTATAGAAATGTAAGAGATACCTTCTAATACTTTTGAATATTCTATAGAAGCAGTGGAGTAGCATAGGCTGCTAACGCACGGAGCAAGTGAAGTATGTGGGTTGCCTGGGCTAAGAGTAAGCCAAATTTTGATCCCCATAACCTGCGTTATCTTTTACTTATTACTACTTATATTTTTCTCTTGAAATCCCCCCCCCCCCCAAACACCCCCCCCCACCCCAATAATATTATAAAGTAAAAGTTCCCCCCACACCTTGCTAAGCGTATAGGGAATATGGTGTTAGTGACTATATTTTTCAATGACAACGGCACATTTTGGGTGATGTGGTCGGTATCACGCCAGGCCGACTTTACTTCCAAGGAAAATCACTGGTACCCATTTTTAGAGGCAAATATTGCGCCCTGGTATATTCCCAACAGGCTGCTTCACGGTACGACAGTGTACGGCAACATTATGTAAAATATATATTCCTGATATAAACCAGCGAGGAGATACCATATCAACGATAAAAAGCTGTACATTACACAGTTGAGCACAGGTAACTGCATGCTTTATTTCACGTTGTAGAAGATAGGTTCTTGTTGGTTGTTGAATATTTACTGCTGGTAGATAAATAGTTCCTGGTGGTAGATGAATAGTTGCTGGTGGTAGATGAATAGTTCCTGGTGGTAGATAAATAGTTCCTGGTGGTAGATGAATAGTTCCTAGTGGTAGATGAATAGTTCCTTGTGGTAGATGAATAGTTCCTTGTGGTAGATGAATAGTTCCGTGTGGTAGATGAATAGTTCGTTGTGCTAGATGAATAGTTCCGTGTGGTAGATGAATAGTTCCTTGTGGTAGATGAATAGTTCCTGGTGGTAGATGAATAGTTCCTTGTGGTAGATGAATAGTTCCTGGTGGTAGATGATTTAGTTCCTTGTGGTAGATAAATAGTTCCTGGTGGTAGATGATTTAGTTCCTTGTGGTAGATAAATAGTTCTTGGTGGTAGATGAATAGTTCCTGGTGGTAGATGAATAGTTCCTGGTGGTAGATGAATAGTTCCTGGTGGTAGATGAATAGTTCCTGGTGGTAGATGAATAGTTCCTGGTGGTAGATGAATAGTTCCTGGTAGTAGATGTATAGTTCTGGTGGTAGATGAATAGTTCCTAGTGGTAGATGAATAGGTCCTAGTGGTAGATGAATAGTTCCTTGTGGTAGATGAATAGTTCCGTGTGGTAGATAAATAGTTCCTTGTGGTAGATGAATAGTTCCTTGTGGTAGATGAATAGTTCCTTGTGGTAGATGACTTGATTTCTTGTGGTAGATGAATAGTTCCTTGTGGTAGATGAATAGTTCCTGGTGGTAGATGAATAGTTCCTGGTGGTAGATGAATAGTTCCTGGTGGTAGATAAATAGTTCCTGGTGGTAGATGAATAGTTCCTGGTGGTAGATGAATAGTTCCTGGTGGTAGATGAATAGTTCCTTGTGGTAGATGACTTAGTTCCTTGTGGTAGATGAATAGTTCCGTGTGGTAGATGAATAGTTCCTTGTGGTAAATGAATAGTTCTTTGTGGTAGATGAATAGTTCCTGGTGGTAGATGAATAGTTCCTTGTGGTAGATGAATAGTTCCTTGTGGTAGACGGATAGTACCTAGGGGTAGATGATTATTTTCTGGTGATAGAAGAATAGTTCCTTGTGGTAGATGGATAGTTCCGTGTGGTAGATGGATAGTTCCTTGTGGTAGATGAATAGTTCCGTGTGGTAGATGAATAGTTCCTGGTGGTAGATGAATAGTTCCTTGTGGTAGATGAATAGTTCCTTGTGGTAGATGAATAGTTCTTTGTGGTAGATGAATAGTTCCTGGTGGTAGATGAATAGTTCCTTGTGGTAGATGAATAGTTCCTTGTGGTAGATGAATAGTTCCTTGTGGTAGATGAATAGTTCTCTGTGGTAGATGAATAGTTCCTGGTGGTAGATGAATAGTTCCTTGTGGTAGATGAATAGTTCCTTGTGGTAGACGGATAGTACCTAGGGGTAGATGATTATTTTCTGGTGATACAAGAATAGTTCCTTGTGGTAGATGGATAGTTCCGTGTGGTAGAAGAATAGTTCCTTGTGGTAGATGAATAGTTCCTTGTGGTAGACGGATAGTACCTAGGGGTAGATGATTATTTTCTGGTGATAGAAGAATAGTTCCTTGTGGTAGATGGATAGTTCCGTGTGGTAGATGGATAGTTCCTTGTGGTAGATGAAGAGTTCCTTGTGGTAGATGAATAGTTCCTTGTGGTAGACGGATAGTACCAAGGGGTAGATGAATATTTCCTGGTGATAGAAGAATAGTTCCTTGTGGTAGATGGATAGTTCCGTGTGGTAGATGGATAGTTCCTTGTGGTAGATGAATAGTTCCGTGTGGTAGATGAATAGTTCCTGGTGGTAGATGAATAGTTCCTTGTGGTAGACGGATAGTACCTAGGGGTAGATGAATATTTTTTGGTGGTAGATGAATATTTCCTGGTGGTAGATGAATAATTTTTTGTGGTAGATGAATAGTACATGGTGGTAGGTGAATAGTTCTTTGTGGTAGATGAATATTTCCTTTTGGTAGATGAATAGTTCTTTGTGGTAGATGAATAGTACATGGTGGTAGGTGTATAGTTCTTTGTGGTAGATGAATAGTTCCTTGTGGTAGATGAATAGTTCTTTGTGGTAGATGAATATTACCTGGTGGTAAACGAATAGTTCTTTGTGGTAGATGAATATTTTCTGGTGGTAGATGAATATTTCTTTGTGGTAGATGAATAGTACCTGGTGGTAGATGAATAATTCTTTGTAGTAGATGAATATTTTCTGGTGGTAAATGAATAGTACTTTTTGGTAGATGAATATTACCTGGTGGTAGATGAATAGTTCTTTTTGGTAGATGAATATTTCCTGGTGATAGATGAATATTTCCTTGTGGTAGATGAATATTACCTGGTGATAGATGAACATTTCCTTGTGGTAGATGAATATTACCTGGTGATAGATGAATATTTCCTTGTGGTAGATGAATATTACCTGGTGATAGATGAATATTTCCTTGTGGTAGATAAATATTACCTGGTGATAGATAAACATTTCCTTGAGATAGATGAATATTACATGGTGATAGATGAACATTTCCTGGTGATAGATGAATATTTCCTTGTGGTAGATGAACACTTCCTTGTGATAGATGAATATTACCTGGTGATAGATGAATTTTTCCTGGTGATAGATGAACATTTCCTTGTGATAGATGAATATTACCTGGTGATAGATGAATATTTCCTTGTGATAGATGAATATTACCTCGTGATAGATGAATATTTCCTTGTGATAGATGAATATTTCCTGGTGGTAGATGAACATTTCCTTGTGGTAGATGAATATTTCCTGGTGGTAGATGAATATTTCCTTGTGGTAGATGAATATTACCTGGTGGTAGATGAACATTTCCTTGTGGTAGAGGAATATTTCCTTGTGGTAGATGAATATTACCTGGTGATAGATGAACATTTCCTTGTGGTAGATGAATATTTCCTGGTGATAGATGAACATTTCCTTGTGGTAGATGAATATTTTCTTGTGGTAGATGAACATTTCCTTGTGGTAGATGAACATTTCCTTGTGGTAGATGAATATTTCCTTGTGGTAGATGAATATTTCCTGGTGATAGATGAACATTTCCTTGTGGTAGATGAATATTTCCTGGTGATAGATGAACATTTCCTTGTGGTAGATGAATATTTTCTTGTGGTAGATGAACATTTCCTTGTGGTAGATGAATATTTTCTTGTGGTAGATGAACATTTCCTTGTGGTAGATGAATATTTCCTTGTGGTAGATGAACATTTCCTTGTGGTAGATGAATACTTTCCTGGTGGTAGATGTACATTTCCTTGTGGTAGATGAATATTTTCTTGTGGTAGATGAACATTTCCTTGTGGTAGAATAATATTTCCTTGTGGTAGATGAATACTTTCCTGGTGGTAGATGTACATTTCCTTGTGGTAGATGAATAGTTCCTGGTGGTAGATGAACATTTCCTTGTGGTAGATGAATATTTCCTTGTGGTAGATGAACATTTCCTTGTGTTAGATGAATATTTCCTGGTGGTAGATGAACATTTCCTGGTGGTTGATGAACATTTTCTTGAGGTAGATGAATATTTTCTTGTGGTAGATGAATATTTCCTTGTGGTAGATGAATATTTTCTTGTGGTAGATGAATATTTTCTTGTGGTAGATGAATATTTCCTTGTGGTAGATGAATATTTTCTTGTGGTAGATGAACAATTCCTTGTGGTAGATGAATATTTTCTTGTGGTAGATGAACATTTCCTTGTGGTAGATGAACATTTCCTTGTGGTAGATGAACATTTCCTTGTGGTAGATGAACATTTCCTTGTGGTAGATGAATATTTCCTTGTGGTAGATGAACATTTCCTTGTGGTAGATGAACATTTCCTTGTGGTAGATGAACATTTCCTTGTGGTAGATGAACATTTCCTTGTGGTAGATGAACATTTCCTTGTGGTAGATGAATATTTCATTGTGGTAGATGAATATTTCCTTGTGGTAGAAGAACATTTCCTTGTGGTAGATGAACATTTCCTTGTGGTAGATGAACATTTCCTTGTGGTAGATGAATATTTCATTGTGGTAGATGAATATTTCCTTGTGGTAGAAGAACATTTCCTTGTGGTATATGAACATTTCCTTGTGGTAGATGAATATTTCCTTGTGGTAGATGAACATTTCCTTGTGGTAGATGAACATTTCCTTGTGGTAGATGAACATTTCCTTGTGGTAGATGAACATTTCCTTGTGGTAGATGAACATTTCCTTGTGGTAGATGAACATTTCCTTGTGGTAGATGAACATTTCCTTGTGGTAGATGAACATTTCCTTGTGGTAGATGAACATTTCCTTGTGGTAGATGAATATTTCCTTGTGGTAGATGAAAAGATCCTGGCGGTAGACTATTAGTTCTTGGTATTAGATAATTAGTCCTGAGCGACAGAAGATTAGCCTTTAACTGAATAAGATTACAGACGAATGACACAAGATTTTATGCTTGTGGTAGATTATTAGTCCTGAATGACAGAAAATTAGTCTTTAACAGCATATGATTAGAGACGAATGACACATTATTAGTTCCTTGTGGTAGATGAATAATCCGGAGTGACAGAAGATTAGTCATTAACAGCATATGATTAGAGACGAATGATACAAGATTAGTTCTTCGTGAGAGATGAATAGTTCTGACTGATAGAAGATTAGTCTTTAGTTGTAGAAGATACGAGATGAGTGACACAATATTCGTTCCTTGTGTTAAATGAATAATCCTGAGTGACATAAGATTAGTCTTTAGATGTAGAAGATTAGAGACGAGTGACACTAGAATAGTTCCTGTTGGCAGACGAAACGGAAGTGTCTATAGTGTTGTGGTTAGAGTGTTTGCTTTATGCTTGACGGTAAACAACCATGTCAAACGATTTAGATTTTTTTTGTCAAATTCCGATTCCGGATATCAGTGTGGATGAAATTGAGCGCCTAAATTCTACCGGAAGCATCCAATAAGCGTAAAACAACGTTTACATTACCCACGTTAAACCTAAACCCTTGAATTCAAACAACAGACATTGTGCCGCTGCCGGGATTAAATATTTAAAGGCAGTAAATATTTCTCATTAATGTCGTCATCATTAAGGTACCTGCCGTTGCAAGTGATAAAGTACCCCCACAACTTTATTTCTCAACATTTGTATAATCAATTTAAAAAATAACATGCACAAGAAATTTGTGATACTGACCGACGCACTATCAGTCCTAAAAGCCGTTAAAAAAAAACCAGGAACAGTAAGCTAGATGACTTGAGAACAACCTTTGACAAACTGTGCAATAACTTCCAGAGAGTGGTCATCCAGTGGATACCATCACACTACAATATACAAGGAAACGAATGCGCGGACAAACTAGCAAAGGAGGAAGAGAGTCTACTCTCAAGAGAACCATATGGTCAGCTATGATGAAGCCAAATTATCATCAAAGGCCAGTACCATGAAAAATGGAAACAAGAACACCCAAAGTATAACGAGAGGGACGGATACCTCCAACAATCAAGGAATGATCAAGTCATCATACTTCGACTACGCACTGATCACAACAGAATGAGAAACCACACGTTCGCCAAACTCAAAATAGGAACAATGAACCAATGTCACTGTACCCTGGATAATAAAACAACAAAACACATTCTACAGGATTGCCCCAAGTACACAAGCTTGGGGAGGACAATGTGGCTCACACCCACCATTCTGGAATATAAACTCTACTGGTCAACCGAATCATTAAAACAGGCAGTTGTCGTCAAAAGATAGGATTCCTAGTCTGAATGAGCCAAGATCGCAGAAGAAGAATAATCAATTCAGATTTTGACATAATTCCATAATCATTATTTTAAGCTGTCTAGTAATTTTTCTGATGTCAAGTCGGGTAATTTTACCTGCTACTGTATGCAGTAAACAGTACAATCTGTGGCTGCCCTGCTGCCTTGCAGGTAAGCTCGGGAGAGTAAAAGGCTAAGGGAGTGTACCCCGAAGTAAAACAGCCCCACTGCATTGTGGGTGAGACTTTTTAGTCAAAGGCTAGCGGAGCCAACCGTAAACAAATCGACGGAAGGCAACAGAAAACCACCGTCGTAACTTCTTTGTACAATCATGAATCGCCACAACTGGAAAAATTGAGGAAACGAAGAGATAGAGGGAAGCAACTAGAAAAAAATACCAGACAGCTTAAGAGAAAAGATTGGCAGGTCAATAACAGAAATGATAAATAACTGTCGAGATCGAAAGTTGTGGAGAGAAATGTCACCTACGCCAGCAGACCCGGTACTTGATGATGATGAGCAATTTTTCTCTCCGTTTTCATCTGTCTCTTCTTCCCTTAATTTGTCTAGTTGCCACAGTATATTCTAGCATTCATACCATAACTGAAGTGAACTAATTTATAAAGTTTGCAATTGGTACTCTCTCCTGAGCTACAGTGTTTGTTATTTGGGTTGAACATTTTCTGTGAATCTGCATTCAATTCATTTGATGTTTCTACTACATGTTCAACAATCTCAGTCACATTGCACTGTTATTGCACCGTAAGAACTATCCTTGACGTAAAATGGCATCTGCTTGGCGCTACTGACAGCAATTTACTTTGAACAAAATATTCTGTAGAAGCTTTCCTTTTTGTGAATTTCGGAAAAAAATGCAGACATTCCATTAAGAGTTTTGAAACAATTCTGCTCTCTTTTATGCTTGATAAAGTTTGCTGTAAAGCTAAATTTAACACATGAACATAACAACGTGTAAACAAGGCATTGGATTATGCTTGCAGAACTTTACTTTGAAGTCCGTTTAAATGGCCACTCAGAACTGAAGCTCCGTCATCCGTTGTTCGACTACATTATGTCTAATCTTATATGTTGCCACAACGCTGGTCACGTGATTATATAGTCCAATGACAGTTCTATGTGAGCTGCCATCCTCAAACCTAAACGTTCGCAATCAACGTCGTCTCTAAACACACGTCACTTCTGTCGAAAGTTGGGATTTGCACGTAACATCGAATGTCTCATCATGCGTTATAGATGCAAAACTGGTGGCACTAATTTCGTGTTTCATTTCATCCAATAAAACATTCCTAATTACTGAAGCATATAATAACGCACCACTTTACAGATCCAGGAACAAAAGGATCTAATGTAAATATAATTGTTTACAAATGTATATTTTGGATCTGTTTTCATTTTCTTATTAATTCTTTCTGGTCATTATTTTGTAGATTTGATTTTTTATCAAATTCAGTGCATTCTGTCTGTGCAGGCATGGGAGAGAACCAACAACGCAATCGATAAGAAAAAATGAATATCACACTGACTTCAGTATCTGCTATGTCCGCCACATGTTTGCAGACATGCTTGACAGCAACTCCAAAAGGAACTCTCAAATCTTTGAATGAAATTCTGGAGAATTCTGTACGTCGAAAAGCAGCTTCCAACTGTTGCAGATTAGCGGAAGAACCTTGCCTGTAGACTCGTCCAAGCTCGTCCCACAGATGCTCTACGGGAGTCATGTCTGTTGATAGGGCAGGTCAATCAATCGTCACACTGTTATGTAGATATTGCTGCGTAATGTGTGCAGGTGTGTTATTCTGCTGGAAAAACTGCAGGACTGGATAATTTGTGAAGTCAGGAGCAACCAATGCGTCAAGTATCTCATCTAGATATGTCACTACATTCACATTTCTACCAAAGACGTGACAATGCAAGCGATGGTGAAAACTAAACCCTCACCAAATGTGAATACTGCCACCCGAAATTAGGTTGAGCAATCGTCGTATGTTCAGCAGCGGAAGTGGCACGAAAAAATTGTTTCACTTTTTAAGCGATTGTCCAGAAGTGGTCATAATGTCTTAAGGCCTCTAAAAAATTCCTTAAAATAATTGTCTCGGTTTGCTTGCTTGCGTTCGCCCGATGACTAAAGTATTTAGAGTATTCGTAGACTGTAGAATTCCTCTTCGTCATCCGGCCTTAAAAGGACGTTAAGTGGACGTATCTGCGTTGTGTTGTGGTTTGCAGTATAACTGTTATATTTGCACCTTTCGGCCCAACACATCCAACTTCAGCAAGACATTTTTGAGTACCGGGTTGTCTTCCCTCTTCAATCCCAGCTTGCTTGGCCAGACTAGACAGGTTAGTCTGTTACTAGAGGCACCGTGGAGAGGTGGAGCCGGGTCTGGATGGTTTTGGTTCACCGATTCTGGCGCAAGCCATCAGCTGTGGGTCGCTGACAACTTCCAGCTCGGGTGCTGGGAGGCGTGCCTTCGCCTCCGTTTAAAGGTGTTATCGATTCATCAGGGCCTCTCAGAGGCAGTTCCTGCTAGACTCGACTAATTAACAAAATGCGGAAATCAATCTTTTGAGAATTTTGTTATTTATTTTCACCTGTCCATTGTGTAAGATATTATTAAATTTGTTTTCAGAATCAATCATAACATTTGTGTTATGTTTTTGTTGTGTTCTTTTTTTTTATAAAGCTATCACCATACCTTGAAGAAGTGTACGTTACACACCACTACTTGCTCCTGCTACGAGCTTTACTGCAGCACTGCAGTTATTTCCTCTCCCTCCATAACATCACTTCTTTGTTTCTACACGATCTACACTTTACAAACAAATCTGTATCTGTTTTGGACCATTCGTGTCTTTGTGGAGCAATAATTAAGTGACTAAAGTCAGAATTAGCGATGTGTGGTTTTGTTAGAGATAAAGGAACAAGCAATGCCATTTTTATCATAAGATCTTTGGTAGAAAGAGCCATAGAGGTGAAAACAGATCTATACCTATGTTTCATAGATTACACCAAGGCATTTGACAAAGTAAAGCACCAAGAAATAATTAAAATTTTAGAAAGCATAAACGTAGATAGCAAAGATCTAAGAATAATAAAGAACATGTACTGGCAACAAACAGCGGCCATAAGAACTGGAAACCAATTGGGAATGTTTCAAAAAATAAAACAGGGTGTTAGAAAAGGTTGTGTACTGTCACCAGATTTGTTTAATATTTATAGTGAGATTATTTTAAGATCCATAACGGACATGCCTAGAATAACAATTGGAGGTCATAATATAAATAATCTAAGGTATGCCGATGATACAGTCTTAATCGCTAAGAGTGAAAATGAGTTACAAGAAATGTTGGACATTATAGTGAAAGAAAGCAAAAATAAAGGACTCAGCCTTAATAGCAAAAAGACAGAGGTAATGGCAACAACAAAGAAAAAGACATTACCTCAGTGCAAAATAAAGACAAGTGCAACAATATTAAAACAGGTAAATGAATTTAAATATTTGGGAACTTTGTTAACCTCAGACGGAAGATGTACAAAAGAGGTGAGATGCAGAATGGCTCAGGTAAAAGCAGCTTTCCAAAAAATGAGGAAGATACTATGCAATCCTTTTTTGACAATAGAAGTAAGAAAAAGAGTTTTAAATGTTATGTAGAGCCAGTCTTAACATATGGATGCGAATCATGGACAATAGGACAACAGACAGGAAAATCACAGGAGTCTGTAGAAATGTGGTTTTACAAAAGAATGTTGAGAGTACCATGGGCAGCTAAGAAGAGTAATGAAGATGTTTTGAGAGAGGTCACACAAAAAGAGAGCTAATTTCCAATATTAGGAAGAAACAATCATCATTTTTTGGCCATGTAATGAGAAGAGAACAACTGGAATATATTGTAACAACTGGAAAAAATTGAGGGACGAAGAGATTGAGGGAAGCAAAGAGAAAAAATAACAGACAGCTTAAGAGAATGGCTTGGCAGAAGGTCAACAACAGAAATGATAAATAGCTGCCGAGATCGAAAGTTGTGGAGAGACATGATCACCTACACCAGTAGGCCCGGTACTTGATGATGATGACGGTCAGAAAATTTAGTTTTAGTTCACACTCCATTTTCATTTGAAAACAGCACACAAATCCAGCAGAAAAGTTTGTTTCATTTGTCACATCCAATGATCCAAGAAATTAACTGATATTGTGTGCTAGAAAATTGTCGAAAATATTCAACTTTCTTGCTATTATCTATTGTAACAAGATGCGGATCATAAGGATTAAAATAGATAATTGAGTATGTTAAAAAGCATTAAGAAGAGCAAATCATCCATCTAAATATACAGGAAACCAAGATAATGTTCACTGACAAAGAAAAAAAAGATAACTTAAAATCATCAACAGTGAAGAACTTGATATTGTATCACACTATGAATATCTGGGATCTGTAGTAACTAACAATGGAGACTGTCAGAAAGCGACCAAAAGAAGATTCAATAGCAACTCATCAATAAATTTAAACGACATGAAGAGCATATGCCAAAATACCAGCAAGGCAGTAAAATTGCAATTATTTTGGGCATGTATCATCCCTATGGTTAAAAGATAGTTGTGAATCATTGGCATTCTCGCAAACAGCAAACAAGTAGATCGATTCATTAGAAACAAAATGCTACAGAAAAATCACTAAGAAACCTTGGATAGTGAACTAGAGCAATATAGGCATATAAAAAGACTTAAACGTTAAAAAGAACTGGGTTATAAACACCATTCTACAGAGGAAATTAAAATACTATATCCACTATACTGTAGTCAAAAGACATAGCGGTTTGGAAAGTAAAACAATGTAATCATGGTCCCTGGACAACGAATCAGGGGCAGACCAAGATGAGAATGGCTTCAAGACAAAAAAAAAAAACCTTGAACAGGACGAAAGAAGAAGTTGATTCTAGAGACAGAGATCCTTTCAGTCGAGCTGTGGTGAGTGCAGCGTCCTGCTAAATACGTGTGCCATGATGACGACCAAGATTTGGTAAATAGGGACCAGCTCTTCCATGCTTTCCTATTTGTCATCTTTTTGGGAAAGTTCTCGATGAAAATTTGTCAGAAGATCTTCCATACATTTGTTCTTCCATCATCAAATAGAAGACATTTAACTGAAACTGTAAACTGAATCAAATTAAAACAACAACAACACACAAACACATACTACTCGATCCACTCTATAATTGGTATGTGTGTTAATTCACCATCGACGATTTTTATTAACTCTTTTCGTACGGAAGCTTTTATCAATGCAACAGAAGAGATATCAGAGACAAAATTTGTCATGGATTAATCTACATATTCATATTTATCTAACATATAACATATTATATATACATTTTTAGATAATTGAATAGTGTATTAGATTTCCCTATTACCAAGATGATATAAGACATGTAAAAAGGATATGGTTTGATGACGGTTCACATTAATCAAATTGAGAGTGGCGCACTATGCGGCGAAACGTACGAAATTAGTTAATAGCTGCGTATTGAACTTTTACAAAGAACTAGACAACAAAGTAAAAAACAAGACGAGACAAGAGAACCTATATAGATAACCTGGCAATAAAGGCGGAGAGAGCATCAATGACGAGTGATAGTAAAACTTTTTATAGTGTGGTAGAAGATGCCAAGCGATCACTTTTACATCTAGTGAGGCACCTGTTATGAATAAATATGGAACCATATTAACATCAATTGAAAAAATAATGTCAAGATAGTTTGAACACATTATGACAGTCCTTAATCGCCCAATACCAAGATATTTAATAGATTTTGCAGCCAACATACACCAACCTCACAGTTTGATATAAACTTAGAAAACGTCACTTTGAATGAAGGAGAGACGGCTGTAACAAAATGGCTAACAGCAAAGCTGCAGATGAAGATCCCAAAACATCCGAGATACAAAAAGCAATGGGTAGCCATAACTTAAAACACCTGCAGAAAATGTTTAACGTAATATGAAGACATGAAAATGTACCTACACAGTGGAAAAGAGGTATACTTGTCAACATTTCCAAAAATAGGAACCTCAAAGATTGCAATAACTGGAGAGGCATGATTCTTCTGCCAGTCTCTAAAAGTGTTCTGTAAACAATCATTAAACAAAATAAAGATGCCGTAGACACTGTTACGCGTGAAGAACATGCAGGATCCAGCAAAGGAAGAAGTTGCCTTGAACATAATTTTACCATAAGAATGATAATAGAAGAACATAGAGAAAAAAACAGCAACTGCTCCTTCTAAATTTAATTGATTTCAAAAAAGGCTTTTGACAGCATACATAGGGACTCATTATGGAAC
Source organism: Megaustenia siamemsis (assembly GCA_032433765.1). Lineage (NCBI taxonomy): Eukaryota > Metazoa > Mollusca > Gastropoda > Stylommatophora > Ariophantidae > Megaustenia > Megaustenia siamemsis. The sequence continues at coordinate 55,077,773 of JAVIAB010000124.1, forward strand.
ATAAAAAAAAAGAGTAAAGTACCCTCGTCCCGCCAAGTGGCGTATAGGGAATTTGGTGTTAATGACCATATATTTTACAGACCTTCGACACATGCTTTTGGGGGTAATGTGGTCGGTATTACGCCCGTGCCGCTTTACTTTCCCAGAAAAAAAATCAAGTACCCATTAAAGGCTGGGTGAATCCGGACCCCGTCGGTTGGGATGGAACCCTACCTCTTGTCCTTTGTAGTCCAGTTCACTAACCACTGAGCTATCGCGGCCATTGTGGAACATACTCAGGCAATATGGAATACCACCAAAAATTATTAACATCATCAAAGATCTGTATGACGGCTTCTCTTGCACAGTTTGCACGGAGGCAGGATTAAGTAATTGGTTCCAGATTGATACCAGAGTGAAACAAAGATGTATGTGATCTCTCTTGTTATTTTCAATTTCTTTCGACTTCATAATGCAGAAGGGCTGCACAGGTGACAAGGGCATTGGAAGGAAACCTGGATCTCAGTTGGAGGACCTTTATTTTATAGATGACATAGTTCTTATCAATAGCAATGTGAACATGATGCAAGAAAAAAAAATGCTATGTCATCAATGGCTAGAAAAATTGGACTTGAGTTCAACCAAGAAGAGGCAAAATGCCCAGAAGAAAAAAATATACCTTGAAGGAAAAGCAGTGGAAGAAGTAGATCGTTTTGTATACTTTAGAAACTACAAATAAAAGACACACGAAGAAAGAAACTCTGAATAGCAAATGCAGCAATGACTTTCAGAAATCTTGATAAAATATGGAAACAAAATTACTAAGCACAAAAACAAAGCTCATGATTTTCAAATCAAATGTATTATCCATCCTTGAGTTATTGAGTTATTTGCGGGTCATCATCATTGCACTCCGAACATGTCCATAGGTGCTCAGATTCCCTCCTCAGCAATTCTCTCAGTGTCCAGCGACTGACGAGTCCAATTCTATGTTGGTTGATAAGTCTTCTTACACGGCCACCAAGTTTCTCATTTCTGGCTGTGCCCATCTTAACTCCCATTTCCATCATCCGAAGAAGTGACGTTGATCTGTGTTTGTCGAAGTCCTGTGCTCTTCCCACATCTCGGAGGGCATTGATTAAGTCCGCCCGATCCATCGGTTGCCCGTCCTCAACGACAGCGCAGCTAGCCAACCTGTCCGCTCTCTCATTTCCCCGTACTCCTGCATGTCCAGGGACATAGACAAAAGTGACCTTACGTATTTTGGATTTCTGCAACGACTCTACCCATTGCATGCGTACAGAGCCTGCCTCCACTTTTTTATCATGCTCATCGAATCACTCAGTATACATGCGTGGATGTAGTCTTGTGACTCTAACCATTTGAATGCCTTGGTCACTGCCATCACCTCCATGCTACTCGTGGTCATGGCGTATGCACCACTGTCTTCCTTGGCTATTCTGCCTGCCGAGCGTGCTGTAAATGCCCATGCACTTCTTTCGTGTCGTCTTACAGATCCGTCTGTATAGATGACTGCATCTTTCTCATTGGTGTTATCGCAGATGAGACCGTTGACCGCAGCATTAACCACGACCGGGTTCTGTTCCCTACTTTTCCTGTCGAGTGTGACAATACATGAGAAAGTCCCTTTGAATGACGTAGGCACCGGTATCCACTCCTCACCAACGCTGATATTGGTAAACCCACAGACCTGTTTGATGACATCTTCTGCTCGGCCCACCCATGATTTGCCTCTTTTTAGCCTGGTACCTTTCTCTGTGTTGAGCACGTGGTGCAATGGATGCTCTGTATCTGTACTAATCTTCAGGTATGCTCGTGCTCTGCAGATCTTGATACTGTCATCCATGGTTGGAAAGTCAAGAAGATACCTCATTGTTACACAGGGAGTGTCCCTCGCACATCCCAGGATAATACGCATGGCTTCATTTTGTATTTTCTCCAGCCTATCAATTTGAGTCGTACTGACAGTAAGAATGGCCAGGGCATACTCGATTGGTGCGAGGACTAATCCCTGGAACAGAAGAGTAAGTAGCCTCTGCTCGATGTTGGCAGGTACCATGACCTTCAAGGCGGCTAATCCTTTGCGGGATTTTGTTATCACATGGTCGACGTGGTCCCGAAAACACAGGCTGCGATCAAACTTAACTCCGAGGTATGTCATCAACTTGTGTTTGGTCACCTCATCAGCTCCCATTCGTACTACCGGTGTGGTCGTATTAACAATATGATTGTTAAGGGAGAACCATGAAACTGATGCTTTATTAGGATTAACCAAGGCACCTGAAACCCCACACCAGGAAGAAATGCGATCGAATTCGTCTTGCATTGTGGAGGCGATTCCCCGTCTGTCTCTTCCCTGTCGATATACCAGAATATCATCAGCAAAAGTCATAGTTCTTCCCCTCCCATCCAGCTGTTGGGCCGTGATCGGTAGTGTGTACACGTTAAATAGAACTGGTGACAATGGTGAGCCTTGTGGCAGCCCACGACAAATGGATGTTGGCTCGGAAGACCAACTTCTACATCTGAGTATCACCTTCCTCTGAAACAGTGCCGCGGCGATCCATCTAATGAGGAAAGGGTGCACCGCAAGTTTGAGAAGCATATGCATGAGATATTCAAATGGTACCCTGTTGTATGCATCCTCCAGATCTATAGCAGCAGCACATGTCTCCTCTCGTCTGTGGAAGCCTTCGAAGACGTCATAGGCAAATACTGCCGCATTGAGCCATGTCTTTTTGTTATATCTATAACCTCCGAGTGTGGAAGGGAATACGCGTTTCTGTTCAAGGCGACACGCGAGGACACGGGCAACTATTTTCTCCAGCAGCTTGCCCGCAGTGTTCTGCATTGTGATGATTCTGTAGGCACTGATCTGAGAATGGTCCTTGTTTGGCTTCGGTAGCGGTAGTAAGTAGCTGTGTAGCCACTCCTCCTTAATCTGGCCACTCCGAGTACTGGCATTAAACTCATTGGCCAGTGTTGTCAAGTCGTCATCAGCTAAATCGCCTATGTCATCATACCGAACACCATCTGGACCAGGAGCAGTGTTGTGTGACCTTTTAAGTGTAGTGCGAATGGTGTCGGTTGTGATTGTGAGATCTTCTTCCAGCCCTACGTCCTAACACAAATTTGACAAAGATCCCCGTATCCTCATTCTTACAGCCTCATTTCTTTGGTCCGTCTGCTCAATGTAGCGGGCAAGCTGTGCGTTCCCTTTGCTCTCATCAGATTTGTGCCATATCTGGCCTGTGCTCTGAACGTCTGGTATACCTCTGTGTTGTGGTGTGCCATTCATGCACTAATGAAGGCGCCAGTATGTGGCTAGCGATTTTCCATCCTTACTTATGCATACAAGAGCTGGAAAACAGCTAAAGAAATAGAAAATAAACTGGATGCATTTGAAAACAAATGCATTAAGAAAATACCATAGCATACCATCGCATGAATGAGTTCAAAACGGGTACAGAGATAAGCGAATTGACAAAGCATCGAAAGATATCAACTTTAATCAAGAGAAGAAGGTGGTCATATGTTGGTCAAGCGATGCGAAGAGACAACAAAAGAATCTCTAAACAGGCCTTCAAATGGCATCCAGAGAGTAAAAAAAAAAAAGAAGCCGACCTAGAGAAACTCTAAAAAGAACATTAGAGCGAGAAGCAACAACAGCAGACATCCGCTTCTTCGGTGAAATTGAACATCTCGCCCAGAACAGAGCCGTGGGGCGAGACACAATCCATATGCTGTAGAAAGTCTAACAGTTGAATGGTCGTCAGACACATGAGTCTAGAACTTCTGCCCTCTTCATTTCAAAAGGACAATAGAAAGATAGATTGGACTCTTACAGGAACCAAATACTTCCAACGGGCTGTTCTAAATTTAGCAACAACATTAGCTTCACTTGCAGTGATACCAGGGCCTGAGACTAACTACAATTATCTTTGTGTTTATGTGCCTGCTTGTTTGTCTATCAGTATGTCTGTTAGTCTGATCGTTCTCTTTATTCACCACAATTCAGTACTACGTGCATACAAAATTTGCATGTCACTTTACATGACAGGAATTGTATTACATTAATTATAAATATGTTATTTACGTTAACTAATCTTCGCATTTAACCTTCACATTCCTTCCCTATAAATCCTACAAAAATAACCGAATGTATTACAATAACAAAGAACAGATTAAGCTCAATTTAATTCCGAACACTAGAGTTCGAAACACGCCCTACAGACGACAAACTTCAAAATAAATATGTACCTAACCTTAGTTAGGAAAATAAGACATCTGGGAAGAAGCACTGGATCGCACTCCCCAAAAGATACCCTCAAGTGAAGTGAAGACCCAATACTCCATTCCCAACAGCTGTAATGCTATGGGATACCTTTACCTTTTATATATTAAAAAAAACGCCACTCACCTCCACCCGACGTTAGCCCCTCCCCCTGTCTTACCCCTATTCCTCGACCAGCGCTCGGGAACGAGACAGCGCAGCCGAGACGAACGTGTAACTACTAGTATCAAACTAGCTGTGTTTTGTTGTTTAATAGGTTTCAAGTGTTTGCATATCTGCCTTACAACCTACATTATACTACCGGGATTATATTATAAAAAAAAAAAAAGAACGCTTTTGATTATGTTTCTTGGATTATATGTGATATAGCAACTAGTTTTCTCGTTTATAATGTTAAATATTGTGTGATCTAACAGATATTTTGTTGCAATTGTGTTGTGTATTTTTTAAAACATATAGAAATTATTGAGATTATATTTTCTAGTTTCTGATTTTGGACAATACAGAGTGGATTATACTTTCGGCTGTTCTTTGGTAAGAGCTTTTTTTCAATAACTTACATTTCTGAGACTTATGTTAGTTATTGTGTACGTTGCAGCTGTGCTAGAGAAAGAAAGGGACGCAGAGAGAGAGAGAGAGAGAGAGAGAGAGAGAGAGAGAGAGAGATAATTAGATGGAGCGAGCGAAATACTCAGGATAAAGAGAGAAAGACATAGAGTCACAAAAATCGACTGAAACACAGACAGAATAAGTAGATAAACAAAGACTGAAGGATAATTGAACGTGCTCAGACGGAATGACGGAAAACAGATACACGAACTGATATACAAACTGATAGTCAGACGGTAGATAAATGCATGGATAGACATATAGACGCATAGACAGGGAAATGTAGACAAACATAAACGTATACACAGAGAGAGAGAACGAGAGAGAGGGGGGGGGGAGAAAGAGATAGCTGCATAGACATACAGATTGACAGACACAATGGCGGACAGACAGAGAACTGACGGCTGAATGGATGGATGAATATAGAAAGAAAGAACGTGGTTGGAAGCTGTCGTGTGTACTGAAGTCGCATGTGTCCCATTAGAAGTAAATGTGCGGGTGCAGTTACCTGTCTACTTTTATTCATTTATATGCGTGTGTCCGTGATTATGTTGACAATTGTTTGCCTTTCATATTCATCAAACGAATGTCATCGATTACGTCAACAACTGCTGGTCTGCATGAGAGAAGTTGGATGTTTGGAATCAAGTTTCTACAAAACTGTTTTCATTCATTGCTGTTCATCTTGTTTGTGTAACATTATCTTGTTTATGCAAAAAATCATCTTGTTTACGTAACATTATCTTGTTTATGCAAAAAATCATCTTGTTTACGTAACATTATCTTGTAGTAAAGAAATAACAACCTGTTGATATATCGGGAAAAAGTTGATAATGACGACCACAGAATAATGAAGCCTACGACCTGTTATTGTCGTCGAATGTGACATGTGACGCTCTTGTGATTTTCAAAGAAATAATTAGATAGTCCATACAACGAAATGTTACTAGCGGCAGCTAATTAGTTTGCATGTTTAAAATATTTACCCTGGGAAGTGAAAGAATTAAAATATATAGATAATTATATAAGTTTTGCAATGACATTATTTTTCGTTGTCTTTGTTGGGACAGTTTTAACGCTTCTTTATTTTTGAAAAGTGATCTGTATAACTTTGCAGCTTCAGACATATGTATTTGGAGGAAGTGAGAGGTTGGAGAGTTAGGGAGTATTTGTTGTTGAGAACAATTCATTCAATTAACCAATAAAACATGAAACTATTAGGCAGTCATGATACATGGAGTGAAGCGAAATTTCCCACTGTTTTATTTTTTTTATTGCGACCCCCCGCGTAGTCGATGATCTACTTTCATATTAACCGAGTAGCCTCAGACCTTGAATAAGTCCAAGTAACCAGTGATCCTCTGATGCAATAACTAAGTAACATAATACTTTCTTGTATAACTCCCAGTAATAACAAGTGACTCAATTTTATATACTAGTCATCATCTTTTCTTTCCTTCCTTTAATATCTTTCAGCGTCCAGTGGACGGATAGTTTGCGGTCTTTTTGCTCTTTTGTCGCTTCTCCTGTTGTATTCTTTCATTGTATTCTTTACATTCCATAAATTCATATTTTTCTTTGTGGGCTTTTGGGACTAATGTTCTTGCGCTGTTTGCTGAAGGCTTGTTTTGTTGTATTTTGATCTCTCCATCGCATCACATGGTCAAACAATGTTATCTTCAGTTTCCTGATGAATTCAATTCAAATGAATTACTCCTAGCTTTTTGTCACAGTTTTCACTTCTGAACTTATCTCCGAGGATGTTTCCTGTCATGCGCCTAACACACTTAATTTCTATAATAGTTATTTTTCTTATTGTTCTCTAGTATATTGTCCAGATCTGGTATTGGTAGCACAACGACAGTTCAAAGGAAATGGGGTGTCCAGCCAGACACATCATTATCAACTGATATCTGTAGCTGTATTGTCTCACTGGGTCGAGTTATGCTTTGTAAACCGCAGCAATGCAATTATTTTCCTGTTCCTATGCTTTGTGAAGACGATTAACTTTAATTAGAGTACGAGCGGCCATACAGTCAAGAGTATTTAAGAGCGCCACTTTGAAATAGCGGGAGCCGCGAAAGCTCAGTGGTTAGTGAACTGGACTACAAAGGACAAGAGGTAGGGTTCGATCTCAATCGACGGCTTCCGGTTCACCCAGACTTTAATGGCTACCGGATTTTTTTCTGGGAAAGTAAAATGGCACGGGCGTAATACCGACCACATTACCCCGAAAATCATGTGCTGGAGGTCTGTGTTATGGTCACTAACACCATATTCCCTATATGCAACTTGGCGTGACGGGGCTCTATACTTGTTTTTGTACTACTCTGAAATTGTTACTACTCAGTCACTTAAGACTGTCAAAATCATGAAAATGTCAGCACTCAATGTTCTATATTGAGGCTATGACAGAAATTTGTAACTATGAATGGTCAGTTGATTTTATCAGAAATTTCGATTAGACCAAAATTTCTTCTATCATATGCTTAACATAGTGTCAGCTTTCAGACTCAAACGGAACAGGAGGCCAAGGAAGTCATGACTTGGTTGGGCCCGCCCCACGATGTAAAGAAGTTAAATGGCCGAGACACTTGCTTCGTAGTTTTTCCTTCTGGTGATCAGATCGTCTCCTGTTGTGAGAATTTGTATAAAAAGATTTTATCATCACATTTAGGCTCTCTTGTGGAGTGGGATTGGTGTTGTTGCTATGGAAATAGAGAAGAAAGATGTTAAAACCAGTGCACATGTCACGTAGTGTAAATGTCACGGAGTGCAAATGGGACGTAGTGCAATTGTCTCGTATCACCCATGTCACGTAGTGTAAATGTCAGGTGGTTTTTGTCACCCTTGAAAACTAGAGCACTGGTTTACCGATAAAGTGACTGTGGGCTCCATCGCGTCCTAACACTTTCCAGTCGAGTCAGTTAAAAAGTGTAACCGGACGGATTCAATGAACTAGGGAAATAACAGCGAGTAAGAGCACTGTCCTTACCTCTCAGTGTTATGACGTAAGACGATCAGGTTTAATACTTCATCCCACTAAGACGTTAAAACATGTCACTGAACTCCCTTTAAATATATTATCTTGTGTGAACTGCACAGCTGTTTATTTTCACCTCAAAATGGCATTTACATTTTTTAAAAACCCTGCCAAGAATATATAGAACAACAACAACTTAAATGGTTTGGCCACCTGGTCAGAGGGAATCCTTACCAATCACCATCAAGGGCGTTCTTCTCGAGAATGCATGGAAAAAGACCAAGAGGAAGACCCAGAAGAAGATGGATAGATGCAGTGACAGAGACATGTAACAACAAAGGAAAATCACTAATTCAGACAGCTCGAGCAGCACAAGAACGACAAATGAAATAAACCACGACACCTTTTCGGTATCAGTAGGAAAGAGAAAGGAAGAAGAAGAAAGAAGAATATGGCATTTTAGTTATACATTTTGACATTTTGTGCAACATTTATGGATTAATACGTCCAGAGTTTAGTACGTTACTAAAACTGATATTTTATAGAAGTGGTTACAGTTTGAGACAACATACACAAAAAAAAAAAACATACAATTTTAATCTAAAGCAATTATTTATGTTTGAATGATATTTTTGTGGTTAATGCTCGTAATAAAAAGACCAAAGATGGACAATTATGAAAGTTTCGGGGAATGCAATAAATGTACCAGACTTGAATCGGCGTCTTAGCCCGTCGTTCTCACCTATATGTGCTCGGACGACTATCCAGAAATGTTCGGAATCTTCTGGATAGTGTCGCTTCATGCATCGAAACTCACGATGCGAGGCAGCATTCCTCACCTTCCCATAGTACTACTATGGTACCGCATTTCAGCCAGCGGCTGGGTTAACGAGGGGGTATATATATTTTTTTCCAATCACAAGTACAATTCACACAGCTTCCAGCGAGAATCGGACACGGGTTATCCAAACGTCGGTAGCCCAGTCGTGTGGCGTTTCACAACTAGGCTACCGAAGCCCCCCCCCCCCCACCACCAACTGGAAAGATACAAATGAGCAAAACAACTAAAGTATCAATAACAAACAACTGTGAGCAAAGACCACTAACAGAAGCTGTCCTTGTACTATAACGATGATTCACTTGTATCACATTCTTGCAGTAATCTGTAACTGCAATTTTTCCTTAAAAGTGAGATCATTCTTTCTTGCACAAACAATACACCATAGAGCTTCTGTTCTATAGTCCGTTCAGAAATTCATAATCACACCTGAATTAGCTTTGCGTGATAACCGCTTGTTATTTGGGTTTCATATTTTGCATGCAATCTTAGAATATTGATGACGCAAAGATTTTGGTATTTTTTATTCCACAAACACAACAGATTTTGCACATCAGCGAATTCCTTTGATCTTTTATGACGATATCACACAAGTTGATTCAAATTTTAGAGTTTACAGTAATCGTGTTAAATTGTCCAGTTTACCGCAATTCTTGTCAGAGGCGTATCTACATAGTGCTTAATTGTGGGTGTTGTTCGTTATGTGTATTTGCAAACATGAATTCAATTGGTTACAATTAGTCTTGTCCTTCGGTCACCATTAGACCCCAGGACGTCCTAACTGCAGCTGGAATTGAATTCATCTTAATTTTAATCATTCCGAATCTGACGATTCCAAGAGGTTGATAATCATTACTGGATGGACAAATAGTAATCCATCTCGTTTCCAGTACTCATCTTCCACCCGCAACACATGTTCAACACACTTCTTTTGCATAGTTATAAATTTACATTTCAAACTCATTGTAATTTAGATATAAATGTTAGTATTTAAAGTCAACAAATTGTCTACTGAGTCTTCACAAAATTAATAAAGATACGCCTTCCCTTCGGTAATTAATGCCCAGGCCGTGGTGCGTCATGTCGTTCAATAACAATTCAGTTTTGTGCACGGGATTTTCCTGAAGTTAGTGTTTCTGCAATAGCCAAACTATTTTACGTCAACGATCGCACCAAATTAATGTATATATCCTAAAATGTTGTCAAATTCGAACAGGGTGAATTTAATATACCCTAAAGAAGAAAACTTTTAAACTAGATCAAATTTCTCAGAGCAAAAAATATTTCTATAACGTCATCAATATTCTAAGATTCCATGCAAAATGTGAAACCAAAATAACAAGCGGTTATCACGCAAAACTAATTCAGGTGTGATTATGAATTTCTGAACGGACTATAGTAGCTTTCAGAAGGTTACATTAGATCTCCAATAATAACTTATCTATTCTTAAAAATAAAAGTAAAGTACCCCCGTCACGCCAAGTGGCGTATAGGGAATATGATGTTAGTGACCATATATTTTACAGACCTTCAGCACGTGATTTTTAGGGTTATGTGGTCGTTATCTATTCTTAACCGTAAACAAACCGACGGAAGAAAACCACCGTCGTAATGTCTTTGTACAATCATGAATCGCCACATGGCTTGGTAGAAGGTCAACAACAGAAAAGATAAATAGCTGCCGAGATCGAAAGTTGTTGAGAGACATGATCACCTACGTCAGTAGGCCCGGTACTTGATGATGATCTATTCTTACATGTGTCTATATACCGATATGTTTTTTCAATTTATATTTCTTTAGTATTTTTTCAATTTTTTTTTTTGTATACTCTTGTACAGTACGTATATTATTTTCTTCGTATCACTTTAACTTATATTTTATTATTATTTAGCGGTTTTTTGTTCAATTTCATGTTTTTTCTATATTTTGTGTACTTTACAATACGACTCTTACTTCTGTCTCTTCTATATTTTTTTTAAGTCTCTCTTTCATTTACAAAAGTTTTCTCTATATTTCTGTCTGTCTGTCTGTCTGGTGTGTCTGTCTGTCTGTCTCTTTTGTCTGTATATTTCACATATCTGTCTGGTTTGTCTGTCTGTCTGTCTCTTTTGTCTGTATCTTTCACATATCTCTTGCTTCACTTTCATTTTTACTGTATGTTATTTTATCTATCGTGTCATTAAAAATCAGCTGTTTTTACAGCATTTATTATTTTTCTGGAATCTTCACAGGGAAGAAGGGCTAAAGACTGTACATATTATTGTTAGCGACGCGTGGTGTATAGGTCAACGGTTTTAATCTATTTATTATCAATCATCACCATCAAGCAACATAAAAATAAACGTGACAAATTTAAAACAAGTGCAATGCGTCAAATACTTGGGCACAATAATAACGTCAGATGGGAGATGCACCACTAAAAAAAAAGCAGAATAGCTCAGGCCAAAACAACATTTCAGAAAATGTCAAATGTCTTGTTCAACAAATCGCAACAGAAGTTAGAAAGAGAGTTAATCGGTGTTGTATAGATCTAATTCAGACCTATGGAAGCGAATCATGGACAGTGGACAAAATAATGAAAAAAACAGAGGACACAGAGATAGGATTTCTCAAGGGATTGATGAAAGTTTCCTGAACAGCTAAAAAGACCAACGAGAACATTCTCAAGGAGACCAACATAAAAAGGTATCTCCTAAAAAACACCAGAAAGAAACAATTAACCTGTTTCGAGCACATCATGAGAAAAGGAAAGTTGGAAAACTTGGTTACAACTGACAAAATACAAGAAAAGAGAGATCGCGGACAACAAAGAGAGAAGATATACTAGATAAATTGGTCTCTTGACATGGAAAATAGCCAACAACATAATTGATACGATGCACTGTGGAAAGAAAATTGTGGAATGACATGATCGCCTACGCCAACCGGTACGGCACATAAAGTAAAAAAAAGTATTAAAAAAACCCGTCACGCCAAGTGGCGTATAGGGAGTATGGTGTTCATCATCATCATCCTCGAGTGCCTTCTCCGCAACGAACGTTGGCTACCATGAAGCGCCATTCTGCTCTGTCTCTTGCTTTGATTGTGCAGGTTGTCATAGGCTGATTTGCCCATCTTTTAATGTTACTCGTCCATGTTAGTCTTGGTCTGCCTCTGCCTCTTTTACCTTGTATTTCCCCTCCAGGATTACCTTTAGTAGGCTGTTGTATCTTTTGACATGCCCCAAACATCGCATTGGTCTTGTTTGAATTGTGCTTAGTAGTTCTCTTTTCATTTTTAGTTGTTTTAAGACTTCATCGTTTGTTTTCTTTTCCTTCCATCCAATTCTACCTATTCTTCTATATATCCACATTTCAAAGGCTTCAATTCTCTGTTCTGTTTTCTTGTCTAATGTCCATGTTTCTGCACCATATAGGAATATTGAGAAGATGTAACATTTTGCTATTCTTATTTTTAGTCCTGGTGTTATTTGTTTTTATGTTAGTATGTTCTACATGACATTAAAATTACTTTTTGCCATTCTTAATCTTTTGTTTATTTCAGTTGCACATTTTCCATCACTGGTTATAGTATGTCCAAGGTAGTTGTAGTTCTGAACTGTCTCCAGGTCTATTCCTTCTACGAGAGTATTTTGATATCCACTTGTGGGTTTTGAGTATCTTCTTTGTTTATGATCATAGTTTTAGTCTTTTTGATATTCATGTCTAGCCCATATTTTTTGCTTGTCGTGTTTACTTCATTAAGTAATTGTTGCAGATCTTTATTATTTTCTGCTAGCAGTACAGTATCATCAGCATATCTGAGGTTATTGATTATCTTTCCATTAATTTGTAGGCCTGGCATCTCTTTGATGTTTTTAAAGATTTGCTCAGTGTATAGACTGAACAAGCTTGTTGATAGGATGTGACCCTGTCTTACTCTTCTTTTTATATCAATGGGTGTAGAGTTCTCTTTGTTATATTTTATTATTGCTGTTTGCTCCCAATATAGATTACATATTAGTCGTATGTCCATGTCATCTAGATGTATCTCTTTTAAGCATTCTATAAGTTGTTTGTGGTGTACTTTATCAAAAGCTTTGGTGTAGTGTATGAAGCAGGCATATATTGGTTTGTTTACTTCTGTGTATTTTTCGATTAATGTTCTCATGCAGAATATGGCTTCTTTTGTCCCGCTATTTTTTCCTAAATCCAAATTAGTATGGTGTTAGTGACCATAAATTTTACAGACCTTCAGCACATGATTTGTTTGGGGTAATTGGTCGGTATTTACGCCTGTGCCTCTTTACTTTCCCAGAAAAAAATCCGGTACTCATTTAAGGCTGGGTAAACCCGAAAGCCGTCGGTTGGGATCGAACTCTACCCCATGTCCTTTGTAGTTCAGTTCACTAACCACTGAGCTATCGTGGCTACCCGTATGGCACATGATGATGATTATCCTCAAGCTTTGATACAGGAATCCTCTCATAATCCCACGAGTATTCAAACTTATTCGCCCGATTGGAATGAAAAAAAAAACTACTACTATTCAACTTAGCTATCATCTCTACTGTCTTTCTATTTATTTATTTTTAAAAAAAGTAAAGGTTCCTTTCATAAACCGTTAGGGATGTGGGGTACATGGAGTTAGTGAATTTTTTTTCAGTATGAGCAGGGCGCATTTTTGGGTGACGTGGTCGACATCACGCCAGGCCGCCTTTACTTCCCAGAAAATTATCTGGTACCAGTTTTAAGAGGCGAGTGAACCGCGCAACCTTTTTCGGTATTTAAAAAAGACCCAGTTACTTCTGGTAATCGGACCAGGACTCTTCTAATAAGAAGGCGAACACACTAACCACTCAGCCACTAATAATTTTTACTTGTGGTTTATTTTTATTTATCCTTTTCTTCTTTTCCGGCGTTAATGTCTCTCGACCTATTTATCTGTCTCACGATTATCCTAAATTTCGTTTTCTTTCCCTTGTTTCAACTGTCTAAAGTATGATGGCATTCTTACATCGCGGTACGCTCATCCATGAAGTCAAGAAACAAGAGTCTGGTTGAAGCAAATATTCTAAACAAAATTATTTTAAATTATGCTTGCCACAGAAAATCTGTGTAGCCTGCACACACTCAAATCTTGTCTCTCCGATATTGCGTCATTAAAAGCGTTTTGACACAACTTGATATCTTTCCACGTGCCAGTTTGTCCATTCATAACTTCAGAAGGCAACGGCTGTGCGATAATGTGGTCCACCATTTGGCATTTAGTCAGAATGTACCAGCTGTTTCGACGGAGGGGGAAATAAAAAGAACAGAACGCCATTGACTCCCTCCATTAATTAAGCTGCGGACAGAAACCGCTTCCATAAACAGTAGAATATCTTCTGTTTTATTCTCGCAAACATTTTAAAGTATATTTGGCAGTCATTATCATCATCGTGTGCCATACCGACTGGCGTAGGCGATGATATCCATCTACAATTCTATTTCTACAGTACATCGTATCAATTTTGTTGTTGACTGTTACCGTGCCATGACACAAAGCTGTCTAGTATCTTTTCTCATTGCCGTTCGCAGTATCTTTTTCCTTGCATTTTGCCAGTTGTAACCAGTATTTCAGTTTTACTCAGCTTTAGATGCGTCCCAAAAATGTTAATTGTTTCCTTCTGAAGTTTTTAGAAGCTACTTTTTTTTGTCTGTTGGGCTCTGGTAATTTCGTCGTGGGTCGCTTTAGCTGTTGATAGATCTCTCAATAATCTTGTGGGAAATCCCGTCTCTGGACTCTTGTCATCTTTCACTTTTTTGTACTACTGTCCTTGATTCGCTTCCTTGGGTCAAAGTTGGCTCTATGTAGCACCGATTAACTCCTTTTTTCACTTCTATAAGCTACAACTTGATGCACATGCTGTTTTTCATTTTTTAAAATTTACCTTATAGTACTTTTTTATATTCCCATTTCAGCTCGTTACATTTCCTCTGAGCTAGTTTTAAATATTGAGAGGAAATGTAGTGTTGGAGTCTTTGTTTTGTTGTATAGATCATGTCGAGTGTTGGACGTGATGTACTGTATTGGTCTTGAAAATTTGACTTTCCATTTTTTGTATTGTTTTTGAGTATTAATGTTCTACGAATTTGTTGGTTGATAAGCATTATATGCCTAAACCATGCGATCTGCTGCTCTTATTTATTTCTTGATTTGATCCAGCACTGGCGTAACTCCAGTTATTTTCCGTCCTTTTTCATTGGAAAAGCCATTTTAAAAAGATGAAACTAAACTGAAAGACTGTTAACTGAATTTCAGTATATGTGAGACACAGGCGGAATTCAGGAGTTTTGAAAATCTTATCTTTGTTTTTGAACAACTTATGGAGAAATCAGTTGAGTATAACATGAAATTATATCTAGCATTTGCGGAATAAGAATATGTATTTTACATATCGACTATTTCAGATATTAAAACACCAAGGAGAAAAGAACAACCTTATCAATATGTATAAAAGTCTGCATCAAAACAGTCAATGTAAAGGGATAGCACTATATACGATCCGAAGACCATATTGCAGGCAATATAGAAATGGTCAAGAGACACAAAGCAAAGATGTTAAAAGGACATAGGAGTGTTGATAGTTTTATAAACAGTCAAACTGATCAATGATGACATTCGTCATGAGACAACCACACAGAGGGGGCTCCTAACACGCAACAGAAAGAAGTATCTACGTTAGATGAACTTGCTGTGCGAATAAGGAAACTTGGATCGATAGTGGCAACGTGCAAAACACAGGGGAAATGAGCTTGTGGTCAACAGAGTGAGACGATGCTTGTTCGGTTTGATATTAAAGCCTAGTCACCAATGGACTTGCTGCATAATATTGTAGACAGGATAACGTAAAAACAGACGGTATCGTCTGTGTCAATATATCATCATCATCATGTGCCATACCGGTTGGCGTAAGCGATCATGTCTTTCCACAACCTTCTATCTACAGTGCATTGTATTAGTTCTGTTGTTGACTGTTTGCCATGCCATGACACCAAGCTATCCAGTATTTTCTCTTTTTGCCGTCCGAGAACTCTCTTTCCTTTTATTTTGCCAGTTGTAACCAAGTATTCCAAATTTCCACTTCTCATAATGTGCCCGAAAAATGTTGATTGTTTCTTTCTGATGATTTTTAGGAGTTCCCTTTTTGTGTTGGCCTTTTTGAGAATTTCTTCATTGGTCTTTTTAGCTATCCAGGGAACTTTCAACATTCTTCAGAGAAATCCCATCTCTGTGGCCTCTAATTGTCTTTTCATTTGTTTGTCTGCTGTCCATGTTTCGCTTCGATAGGTCAGAATGGGTCAAAAAGATCTTTTTCTGTGTAGAAGCGCCAATCCAGAAAGTGTCTTTACTCAGTCAACTATTACCTTGATCATTTTGAACATTTCGGGACACCCTGACTATTTAATAGTTCTCACGCTTTGCTAAACAAGAAGTATACTTACAATTTTCTTCCCTTTATTTTAACACATTTGCTCTACACTCTACACGCATGGTTTTAGATCACGTTTTAAACATTTAACAATGTGATTTATGATCCTTGTCACGCACGTTGAAATGATCTCAATGATTTATCAACTGACATAAAGCCAGATTTATCGAAACTGTTCGTGGGTCGTCAATATGATCAACAACAAGAGAAGAGTCGCATTTTAATTTGCTGTCTTTACATTCGCATTTATAATTTTGCAGTTTTTAAATTCGTATTCAAATTGTGTAACATGCACTGACTGTTATGGGTCCCCCTCCCACGGATAAGCACCGTTCCGCATAGCATTGTCCATTATGCACTCTATGGATGTTTTTTATTTTTTTTTTCTGAAAAATTTCATTTGTTTTTGTTCATCTTGTCATCTGTTAACCATACACAATGTTAATCTCTTATTAGTAACCTCTTTGAATCATGATTTCCCTGACATGACCAAATGCTCTTAACTTTCTCTTTATGAACACGTGCACAAGAATCTTGAAGGTCCTTCAGCATGTTTATTAAAATGCTGGGAAATCCTTATATTTGTTTAAAACAGACTCCTTTTTTCATCAATTTATTTTTTGCGTTCAAAAGTAAACTTTCCCTCCACCCCTTGCTAGGCGTAAAGGGTAATATGGTGTTAGTGACCATATTTTTCTATGACCACGGCACATTTTTGGATGATGTGGTCGGTATCACGCTAGGCCGCCTTACTTCGCAGAAAAAGCTCTGGTACCCATTTTTAGAGGCTTGGTGAACCCCGCAGCCTTGTCAGTCCAAAAAAAAAATCCGTCGCTTCTGGCGATCGAACCTCGACCCTTCTGGTCAGGAAGCGAGCACACGAAGCACTCACTTTTTGGTTTACTCGACTGTTGTTATTCTGCTTCTCAATCCATTCTATTGAGAGGACGTTATGCGGGCGTAGAAGGACAGTGTTGTGATTTACAGCAAGGCAGGGATGTCTGTTTTCGGCCCCACGCATCCGAGTTCAGCACATTAATTTTCGGTTCTGGATTAACTTGGTCTTTCTTTCTCAACTACTTGACCAGACTGGTTAGCGAATCATTTCAGGGGAAGATGTATGTTTACAGCACTCGGAAAAAAGTCACAAATAATCAACAACAGAAAAAAAAAATAAAGAACAGTTGATGGTTCGAAGTAGGATCGAACCCGTACTCCTCGGCACAGCGCCTTTCCATTAGAAGCCAAACGCTAGAGAACACAGCCAACTAGGCTATCTCTTAGCCTGTTACCATACTTATCACGGGAGGTGGAGTAGGGTCTTGATCAGTTTTGATTCAGTGATCCTGATGCAAGCAGTCGGCTATGAGTTACCGACCACTTTCAGTAATGGTGCTTGTGGTCGTTTTTGGTCCACCTTCCCTTATTTACACATTGATTGGATGACTGAGAGGATCAGTGCGCTTTGCTACTACAAACATTTTCAGGTCTGGCCAAGGTGATCAGATTAGTGTTCGTGGGCGAACAATTAAGCATAGACCACTTGACAATCAAGTATTTAAAGGAGACCTAGAGAATTAGAGACCATTTAGGGCCCCGAACACCACGATGAAATCAAAAAGTGTTTTCAAGTAGAGTAGGGCAGTGACAATTATTTGTGCTTTGATGTTGACAGTAGGCTCAATCAGAAAGTTTTTGCGCAGGCTACGGTTGGAGCCAGTAATATTGGTAATGTCGCTGACAGTAGGCTCAATCAGAAAGTTTTTAGCGCAGGATACGGTTGGAGCCAGTAATATTGGTAATGTCGCTGACAGTAGGCTCAATCAGAAAGTTTTTTGCGCAGGCTACGGTTGGAGCCAGTAATATTGGTAATGTCGCTGACAGTATATATATAAAAGCTAGGAATAGCCCCCGCCATAGAATATATAAGGAAACAACAGATAAAATCGCCTGTGCGCTGCCGGGGCCCGAAAGGGAAGTAAAGAATAGCGGCGCTGTACCCTACCAGGCATGTTCGTAAGAGGCGAGAAAGGAGGGTTAGGCATGGGACTGGCTATCCCATACTGTAAAAAAATAAGCCGAAAAAACTTCACAAACATGAACAAGTCAAAGAAAGATAAAGTAAATCCGTCAACCAGGAAAGAGAAGGGCTCTCTGTCTAAGAGATGTATGACGCAATCCGGAGAAAGCCATAGGGAGTCCGGGTTGCCGACTCACCCTTTGTCTACCAGGAAATCATCCAGAATTGGCACCTGGAATGTTCGTACCCTTAACGAACAGGGAAAAGCGGCACAAGTGGCAGCAGAGATGACCAACTACAAGATAGATATTCTGGGAATGTGTGAAACAAGATGGCTGGGAGCGGAGAGAATAAAATTGAATACAGGGGAGATGATTTTATCATCAGGACACCAGGAACCAGGAGCACAACATAGCGAAGGGGTAGCTATAATGCTATCAAAGAATGCACAGAAGACACTAATAGAATGGGAGGCAGTGGGACCAAGACTGGTGAGAGCAACATTTAGAACAACCAAAAACAAAATAAAATTACACATTATACAATGCTATGCACCAACCAACGATAAAGATGACTCAGTTAAAGATGATTTTTATAAACAGCTACAATGCCAGATGGATGCAAGACGAGCCAAGGATATTATAATCTTGATGGGAGACCTAAATGCTAAGGTAGGATCAGACAACAGAGGCTTCGAAGAGATTATGGGAAAACATGGACTTGGAGATATAAACGAGAATGGAGAGATATTTGTGAATTTCTGCGCCCTTAATCAAATGAGCCTAGGAGGAACAATATTCCAACATAAAAGAATACACAAAGCTACATGGATGTCACCAGATCATAGAACGGAAAACCAAATTGATCACATATGTATTAATAATAAGTTTAAGTCATCCTTACAGGATGTAAAAGTATATAGAGGGGCAGATATAGCTTCTGATCATCATCTTCTGTTAGCCAAACTTAAAATTAAATTAAAAAGGTATACTACAACGAATAAGGGCAGAAAGTATTTCAATGTAGGGTTTCTTAAAGAACAAGGAATTAAAGATAAATTCGCAGTCACAATATCAAACAAATACCAAGTCCTCCAACAACTAGAAAATACAATAAATATAGAAGATCATTGGAAACAGGTAAAAAATATATGGAAAGAGACATGCGAAGAAACACTGGGGAAAAGAGAACGCCAGAATAAGGCATGGATGACAGCAGAGACCCTGGATAAAATTAAAGAAAGAAAGAACAAGAAAGCAGACATAAATAAAAGCAAAACAAGAAGTAATAAAGCCAAGACACAGGAAGCTTACACAGAGGTGAACAAAGAAGTGAGAAGATGCATTAAAAGGGATAAGAGGAAATATATAGATGAATTAGCTAAAGAGGCAGAAGAAGCAGCAAATAAAGGGAATATGAAAGAACTGTACAACAGCACAAAGAAATTAGGTGGAAAATACAAACAGATCAACACCTTTATCAAAGATAAGAAAGGAAATCTGCTTAGTAATATAAGGGAACAAATGGAGAGATGGAAGGAGCACTTTGAAGAACTTTTGAACAGACCCGGCTCAAATAATCCTCCAGATATACTACCAGCAGAAGAAGAATTACACGTTAACTGCGGAAAACCAAGCAAAGAAGAAATAATGAAAGCCATCAAACTATTAAAAGATGGTAAAGCCACAGGACCAGATGAAATTCCTTCGGAAGCCATCAAAGCAGATATTATCACCTCTACCAAGATGTTACATAATCTATTGGATAAAATTTGGGAGAGGGAAGAAATACCTAAAGACTGGAGAGAAGGTTATATGATCAAACTACCAAAGAAAGGAAGTTTACAGGAGTGCACAAATTATAGGGGAATTATGCTACTATCAGTGCCAGGAAAAATATTAGGCAGAATCATTCTGGAGAGACTAAAAGAGGCTATAGAGAAACACTTGAGAGATGAACAAACAGGTTTTAGGAAGAACAGATCATGTGCTGATCAAATAACTACTCTACGTATAATAGTTGAACAAAGTTTAGAACTAAAATCCCCACTTTATATTGGATTCATAGATTACGAAAAGGCATTTGATAGTTTAGACAGAAGAATGCTTTGGAAGTTGCTGAGTCATTATGGAATCCCCATAAAGTTTATTAACCTGATAAAAACAATGTATGAAGGAACAAAATGTAGTGTGGTGCATGAAGGACAGCTTACAGAAGCATTTGAAATAAGAACAGGAGTAAGGCAAGGATGCCTTCTGTCTCCATTTCTCTTTCTACTGGCCATAGATTGGATTATGAAAATAACTCAAAACAACAGAAATGGGATCCAGTGGTCACTGACCAAACAACTTGATGATTTAGACTTTGCTGATGACATAGCTCTCCTATCACACAGCCACCAACAGATGCAAGATAAAATGAGTATATTAGATGAGAGATCACAACAGCTAGGACTAAAGATTAATAGAGATAAGACCAACATTATGAGAATTAATGCAGTTGGCAATAACCAAATAAAACTAGGAGAAATACCTCTACTAGACGTACAATCTTATATATATCTGGGCAGTAATATAGATAAAGAGGGAGGAACAGAAAACGATACCAAAATAAGGATATCAAAAGCAAGAGGAGCTTTCATTGCACTGGGAAACATATGGAAATCCAAAGAAATTAGGCTAAATACAAAAATACAAATTTTCAACTCCAATGTTAAGTCGGTTCTATTATATGGCTGTGAAACATGGAGAATAACAAAATTGACAATCACGAAGGTACAGACTTTCATTAATGGATGCTTGCGCAGAATAAAGGGATGGAAATGGCAGGACAAAGTCACTAACGTGGAATTATGGAAATGTACTGGTCAAATACCAGTGGATAAAGAAATACAGCGAAGACGATGGCGATGGATAGGACACACACTACGGAAACCAACTGAGAGTATTACACAACAGGCCCTTTTTTGGAATCCCCAGGGGAAAAGACAAAGAGGAAGACCAAGGAATTCTTGGAGAAGACAGATTGAAGCAGAGATGAAGATGATGGGGAAGACATGGAATGATCTTAAAAGAATTGCAAAAAACAGAACGACTTGGAAAGTGTTTGTTGAAGACCTATGCTCCACTGGGAGCTAAAAAGGTAGAAGAAGAAGAAGAACAGATAAAATGGTTTGGCCACGTGACAAGGAAGAAAGATCAAAACAACACAACGAGCCTTCAACAAACGTTGTGAGAACACCAGACGCATGGGTCGACCACGAAAAAGATGGATCGATGGAATATTAGAAGCACTAGGAAACATAACAGCAGCAAAGGCGAACAGAAGAGAGCAAAAGACCGCAAATTATATTCCCCCCCCCCCCAATGCTGAAAGGCAGATGAGGAAGGAAAGAAGAAGAAGAAGCTGACAGTATGTTCAGACACGACGACTTTCCGCATGCAGCAGAAGCTGACGTTCAGACACGACGACTTTCCGCATGCAGCAGAAGCTGACGTTCAGACACGTCGACTTTCCGCATGCAGCAGAAGCTGACGTTCAGACACGACGACTTTCCGCATGCAGCAGAAGGCCGACACCTACAATCATACATAACCCACACCTCCACCCCCCCTTTCCCAAACCAGCCAATTTCTCCTTATAAAATCAAGGAGCTGAAACACTCGTTGTAACGTGTTCCTTTTCCGATGATGAGATTGCCTTCTGCTACAAGCTTTGTTAAACGGGTTTTTGTGTCCTTGTGAAATGTCAAGTATGAAACTTCATTGTACAGTGACGCCAAATTTGGAAGGGGGCAAACCAGTTCTCTTCCTCGATGTTTGATATCGGATGTCATTTAAAGCTTTAACAAAGTTCATCACTTCGTGTGCTTCTTTGCCATTCTTTGCCATCCTTTGTAATGTAATACAAGTCACATAAGTCATCTTTGTTTCTGCTCCTCAGATTGTCCACGATTTGTCTTTTCTTCACCTTCTTGTGTACATTGCTTACTAATTTTGAGCTATATCACCTACATGAATTCACAGCATGCAATAATCTTGGTAGCACTTTGTGAATATTTCTTGTTTTGCTGATGCTGTTTAGTAAAAATAAGCCCATCTGTTGCTACTGCTTTATCTATTAACGTATCTGCATGAACCAGCGGGCCGTTTGAACATGAGCTCTTTGACCTGGACGTCAAGCAAAGAATCGTACACATCAATTTAAGTTGTATTTCTGAAGAAAAAAAAAACTTCTGCCAAATTCTAGCGTTTCTTGCTGTTTTTTACATGCGTTCTCAGTTGTATATGTCATCATCAGTATGTGCCATACCGGCTAATAAACGCGACCATGTCTTTCCACATTTAACAGTCCTCACTGATTCGTATTCATTTTGTTGCTGATTGTCTATATTGCTATGATACCAAACTTATATAGTATCTTCTATCTTTGTCATTCGCGATCTCTCTTCCCTTGTATTTTGTCAGATGTAACCAAGTATTCCAACTTTCCTCTTCTCATGATGTGCCCGGAAAATGTTGGTTCTTTCTTTCTGAAGTTTTTACGAGCTCCCTTTTTGTGTTGGCCTCTTTGAGAATGTCCTCGTTAGTCTTTTTTGGGTCTCAAGGGAACTATCAGCATTCTTCCGTGTCCTCTAATCGTCATTTCATTTGTTTGTCCACTGTCCATGATTCACTTCCATGGGATCATAATTGGCTCTATATAGCATCATTTAACCTCTTTCGCACTTCAATTGACATAAACTTCTTGCACAATATTTTTTTATTTCTCTGAAGTGCTAATTCAAATGCTTTATATATCGAGTCCTTGATAAAAACAATTGGCACAAAACTCAGTTTTTCTCTTTTACTTTTGTAAAGACTAATTTTAAACCATTTCATCCAATGATTGATTAGCCTTTCGCGCTTGATGTACACTCAATGCAGTCTGCTATGTTTTCAAAATATCAAAAAACCAGATACTCCTCGAGACATCATCACTTGGCAAACATGAAGTTACATTCTCCGTGTCACTGCTCAAATCTGGCAGGTTGTCTTGTCTTGTTGGGGTCGCCTACGTGCCCGGGAACGAGAAATCGGCGAGGAAATAATTACTTGACACTGAGCCCGACCCTCGTAAGATGATGTCTTGGGGTCTAAGCGAGGTCTACACTTTCCCACGGCATTGACAAGATTCTCTGCTCTTACCTGGGCATGGCTCTCTATACACGCACACATTCACCCACACACATATACACACAGATATAACAGGGCCTGAAGTGTGAGGATAACAGGCGTCCCATAAGATGCACTGATGCATGTTTGTATAACCTTTTATTTTAAATGTCCTGTTCATGTTACGTTAAAAGCAGCTTTCCAAAAAATGAGGAAGATACTATACAATCCATATTTTTATAATAGAAACAAGAAAAAGAGTTTTAAATTTTATGTATAGCCAGTCTTAACATATGGGATGTGAGCCATGGACAATAGGACAACAGACAAGAAAATCACTGGAGTCTGTAGAAATGTGGTTTTACAGAAGAATGTTGAGAATACCATGGACAGCTAAGAAGAGTAACGCAAACGTTATGAGAGAGGTCAAAGCAAAAAGAGAATTAATTTACAAGATTAGGAAGAAACAATCATCATATTTTGGCCACGTAATTAGAAGAGAACAACTGGAATATGTTGTAACAATTGGAAAAATTGAGGGACGAAGAGACAGAGGGAGCAAAGAGAAAAAAATACCAGACAGCTTAAGAGAATGGCTTGGCAGAAGGTCAATAACAGAAATGATAATAACTGTCGAGATCGAAAGTTGTGGAGAGACATGATCACCTACGCCAGCAGGCTCGGTACTTGATGGTGATGATAAATGTTATGTTATAATGAAAACAAAATTTAGAAATCATAATTTAATCTGCCTTCTCTCCATATAGGGCCTGTGAAGAAGTACACGGTCAACGTTGTCGCCGCTACATCGATCCTTCAACAACCACCACAGACAATTGACATTTCAGGTTCACAGAGTTTGTTAAAAGCTGATTTTTAAAATAACGAAGTTTCTTTTCATCTTTCATTTTATAAGCCAGGAAATTAATTATTCGTGTTCACGTTTAAATATTATTATGGATCTAACGGTCAGTCAGCCGACGCACATCGACCTTATTAAAAAAAAAACAAAAAAACAACGTTTTGTTATTCTATCATCATCATCATCGAGTGCCATCTCCACAACGAAGGTTGACTACCAGGGCGCGCCATTCTGCTCTGTCTCTTGCTTTGATGGTGCAGGTTGTCATAGGCTTACTTGTCCATCGTTTGATGTTACTCGTCCACGTTAGTCTTGGTCTGCCTCAGTCTCTTTTACCTTGTATTTTTCCCTCCAAGATTACTTTTAGTAGGCTGTTGTGTCTTTTAACATGGCCCCAAAAAATCGCATTTGTCATGTTTGAATTGTATTTGGTAGTTCTCTTTTCATCTTTAGCTATTCTCTAGCTCTTAAAAAACAATTAACTTTGAAATTATTTTTGTTTTCTTGAGTCGGCCTTGTTCTTTCCTGCCCTCAGTTGTACTTGACCTAAGCGTTACGAATGGAATTAAAAGGGTTAATTAATAAATACTATGGGATACTGAGTTGCAATACATTTAGCAGGAACAAGGGAGCTGTAGTGGTTTTCTTGATTTTCTGGTTTCCTTTTTCAGAAGTTTAAGGTTCTACATCTTAGATGTGTTGCTATAACCGTGTTTTTATATCAACATATCTCACCACTGCCGTGTCTGATACTTTCTGTACCAGAGAGGAAACAAAACTGAGCATTTAGTTCAGTGTTTATTATCACTGGTGGTATTGGGAAAGAAGGTTAGAGGACAATGCTTTTTTTTCCCTTGAAGTTAATCTGGAAAAGGTCCCAACATCAAGTTACATGAAACAACTGAAACATTAAAACAAATTACGAAACAAGAAAAAAGCTAAAAAAATGTACTAAAAATACACTCATTTGACGATCAATGGAAAGTTAAAAATAAAATGTATGTTTTGTTTCGTCTGGCAAAGAATTGTGGCCACTGTTTTGGGAGCGTATAGTCACAGTCGTTGATCACTTATGACAATTCAGACGGGCAAGTTAGTCACTATAAGGATGAAGTGTTTAATCTATCTTTCGTTCGCTTGAAGTATTGTCTATTTCTGCAATGCCCTTTCCTGTATTAATTTTACTGCCTTTTGTAATTCTTGGAGCGTCCTACATCGTTTAGTCTGTAGTGTTGTATCTGTGGGCCGATGGATTTTTCGCAATCTACTATATTCAGTACAGACTTGAAGTATGTGTTCAACAGTCTGGGCCGCTTGTGCACATGTAGGTATAGTTGAGGTGCCGATCTTGGATTTCTTATACATGTGACTGTGGACTTGATTGTGCCGGAAATGTTTAATGAAAGGAACTGGAGTTACCACGAGAGAGACAGTTAAAAATGAGAGTATAAGTGCAGTAATATATAGAATCAAACCTGAATTACATAGAAAACAGATAAAAGTATTTGCTTACACAGAAAGTTCATACCAATCAAGGCAAATAGAAAAATAGAAGAGGGAGGCAGAGTTCAAGACAGGCTTAGAATAAAATCGAGTGATAGTGACAAGAAAACTCTACAAAAAACAAATGAAAGTAAGTGAGGCGAGATATGGCTAGAAACTTAAGGAGACTTTTTCAATGTTAATAATCTCTCTCTCTCTCTCTCTTTATCTATCTATAGTTTACTTGCTCACTCGTTCACGCATGTTCAAGCAACATATTACACTAACTTAATGTTTACATATAAAATTATAAACACACTATAGATCTATACGTGTCTTCCTTTTATGCTATCTTTTTTTTATCTTATCCACAATTCTATGTGTGAGGTAGTTAGTGTTTGACATTCTTCTGACGTGCAACGAAAAAAGACAAATGGAGAAAGAACCATGTCGCGCCCCAAGTGAGGCGTATAGGGAACATGAATTAATGCCAAGCAAATATGACATTAATGCTAATATTTTCTACTATGTCACTTTTAAGTAATGTGGTCAGCACTACTTCAGTACAGTCTTTCTTTGCCAGAAAAATAGTGTGTACCAATTGATTAACATAGATTGGGATGTAACTCACTCGTTTCTTCAGCAGTCCAGTTCACTAACCACTGCTCTATCCTGGCCTCTGGTTGTTCTTTAACAAAACTCTGCTGTTATCATGCTCATCCTGTTCCGAGATTTTCCCCTTTTTTTGGCTTCAACTGTTCTATTGTTTTGTTGTGTTTGTTTGACTACGCCAGTTTTATGTCTCTACCGAAAATGTAAAATTTATGTTAAATGTGTTTAGATATGCAATGTTATAGTTTACATCACACGCTGTTTGTTTCCACCTAAAAGTGGCGTATTAATTATACTCTTGGAAATTCATATTGCAGCATTGATGTACTGAGCCTAGTATTTTTCCCTCATTCTTAAAATTGATATTTTTTAGAGGTGGTTTCAATTTGTGACAGATCACACACTAAACGTCAACTATTTTAAGTAGGGAAATATTTATGACTGGTATGTTAGTAGTTAATGCTCGTTACTAAGAGATGAAAGATTGGCTCATCTGAGAGTTTCCAGGACGCAATATTCAATTGTTAACTACACAATTTTGTTTTTAATTTTAAGAAGATAACTTCTTGACTTCTTTCACCTCCTTGAGATCACTTTGAATATACACAAGAATAATCAAATTATTTTACCTTCTTTTGAAAGGAACAAAAGAGCAAATGAACTAAAGTACCAGTGATAAACAGCTGTGAGCAAGATACGATATTTTGCGCCTTTCAGTGCTACAGATCTACTTCAACAAAACATTTTTCGTCCCTATTTTGATTTTCTCCGACGATCCTTACTCGCTTGGTCACACTGATTTGTATGTTATTTGGTCATTTGGTTATGGAAGGCCCCGGTATCACTGCAAACGAATTAAATCAATAATTGCTCAACCGCCCGTGCCAGCGTAATCTTCTGAATTAATATCTGATCTCCCAAACAAAGAAAGGTAACTGTAGTCCCCATCGTAGCAGTCTCAACACACACCACAAGACATAAGGCGAAACCTTTGTTTGATTTGTATGTTTTCATCGCAACCACGTGGATGTGTTGTAAAATTTTGATCAGTTCTGCGTTACTGGTCCTGTTGCAAGCAGTCAGCTAGGAGTCACAGAATGCTTAAAGCTTACCTCCTGTGGATAATTTTAATATTAAGTAAACAGTCAGCCCCGCGGTGTTATTGAGCTCGTACGCCGTGCAGTCTGATCTGATTGTGTTGTTCACAAAGACACTGATGTGACAGTTGATATTATTCGCGTCCAATGACGATAATTCTACATGTTCGGTCAACATAAGAAATAGTGTGTTAAAGATTAACTAACATGTTAGGTCTAGTCACATAGATCAGGCATGTATGGACGAGCCAGCGAAATTTGATACTTCTCTTTGTTACTTGATCTTGATCCTTCCAGCGTCACATAGGGATCGTAGTGTTTTTTTTTCGCCACCCAACTCTTGACAAGATGTTCGATCTTATGTAATGAGTCTATACCTGCCAACTTTTCCTCTCTTATAAGTGTTTTTTTTCAGTGCCTCTCTAGGTCTGCATCTTTTTCTGTATCCCGGTGTTTCCCAAAGAAGAGTCTATCTTGAAATTCTTTTGAGGTCCATCTTCTCTTCCTAATTGTAAAAGAGATCGTTGATTGCATGGCTAATTTTCTTATCTCTATATTACTCCTGAATTCATTCCATTGTACTTGAGCATTCTTCTTAACCATTTGTCTTCAAAATGTCCTTTTTACTAGCTCCCTCTTATTCACAGCATAATAGTTTGGTGTCAAGTGTTAAACGCGTTTTACCTTTCCTGATATAAGGCAGTCTGTTATATTTTTCGTTGGATCATGCCACACAATTTTTTTTTTTTTTGCTGTTGTCCAGCGTTTTTTTTTTTCCAAATGAAAATTCAAATGCCTTCTTTATAATCTTGTTCTTAATTTTTGGTTATCGTTTCTAAATTAAAAATAAAAGTGTTTGCAGCGTCATGAAGAAGCTTACAGCGAAGCAGCTATTTGGAACTATTATACTCAGGGCATGTATCTTCGCCATAGCAACATATGGTTGTGAGTTATGGACAATCTCACAAACAATAATGAAAAAAATTGGTTCATTCGAAACAAAATGCTACAGAAGAACAAAATATTGTCCCAGGACCAAGACAAATATAAAATAGGCTATAAAAGCAGAAACACTGTACACCACATGATGCGTGGAGTTTCTTTCTTTCTTTCTTGTCTTTTTTTTCTCCATTAGTTCATTCTTTTTCTGTTTTCTTATTTTTTTTCGTGCTTTCTTTCATTCATTTAGTTCCTTATTTCATGTATTCATTATTTCTTTCTTTATGTCTGCATAAGTGCAATAATTGATCACACTACGTCCGCGAAATACAGTAGTTTGAAGACTCCTGATCTACAAGATTAATCTATGTTTGTCATAAACATTTTTAAAAAAAGAATATCTTTGCTAAGAATTTGTTTTACGTCTTGGATTAAATATGCATGTCGTTAATTTAATGAGAGGACACTCAGGTGTGAGAAACTCGAGGTCTTAAAAGTAACACCTTCCTGTCACAGTAAGCTGAAGGTAAACAAGGTTCTACCGTATATAACTCCATAAAACGTGTGAAATGTTCAAATATTAGAGCAGTAATATTTATTTTTATTTTAGCCTTGATTATCGACTTGTAGTTTTTTTTCTTTCTTATCCCCCCTTCATTTTCTTTTATCTCTGTGTCTTCTCTGTTATCCTCATCTTTTATTTAGGTACTTTCATAATCATCTTCAATCCTTCTCTCGCTCTACCACATTTGGTGAGGTTCTTTCCTCCTCTTGACGTTGAGATAGTTTGGTGATTCTTGTTCTAGCTTGTGTTGTGGTAAGTTAGATAGTCAACTTGCCTTGTGGTAAATTAGATAGTCAACTTGTCTTATGGTAAGTTAGATAGTCAACTTGTGTTGTGGTAAGTTAGATAGTCAACTTGTGTTATGGTAAGTTAGATAGTCAACTTGTGTTGTGGAAAGTTAGATAGTCAACTTGTGTTGTGGTAAGTTAGATAGTCAACTTGTCTTATGGTAAGTTAGATAGTCAACTTGTGTTATGGTAAGTTAGATAGTCAACTTGTGTTGTGGTAAGTTAGATAGTCAACTTGCCTTGTGGTAAGTTAGATAGTCAACTTGTCTTATGGTAAGTTAGATAGTCAACTTGTGTTGTGGTAAGTTAGATTGTCAACTTATGTTGTGGTAAGTTAAGATAGTCACCTTGTCTTATGGTAAGTTAGATAGTCAACTTGTGTTGTGTTAAGTTAAGATAGTCAACTTGTGTTGTGGTAAGTTAGATAGTCAACTTGTGTTGTGGTAAGTTAGATAGTCAACTTGTGATATGGTAAGTTAGATAGTCAACTTGTGTTGTGGTAAGTTAGATAGTCAACTTGTGTTGTGGTAAATTAAGATAGTCAACTTGTGTTGTGTTAAGTTAAGATAGTCAACTTGTGATGTGGTAAGTTAGATAGTCAACTTGTGTTGTGGTAAGTTAAGATAGTAAACTTGTCTTATGGTAAGTTAGATAGTCAACTTGTGTGGTGGTAAGTTAAGATAGTCAACTTGTGTGGTGGTAAGTTAAGATAGTCAACTTGTATTATGGTAAGTTAGATAGTCAACTTGTGTGGTGGTAAGTTAAGATAGTCAACTTGTCTTATGGTAAGTTAGATAGTCAACTTGTCTTATGGTAAGTTAGATAGTCAACTTGTGTGGTGGTAAGTTAAGATAGTCAACTTGTCTTATGGTAAGTTAGATAGTCAACTTGTGTTGTGGTAAGTTAAGATAGTCAACTTGTCTTATGGTAAGTTAGATAGTCAACTTGTGTTGTGGTAAGTTAAGATAGTCAACTTGTCTTATGGTAAGTTAGATAGTCAACTTGTCTTATGGTAAGTTAGATAGTCAACTTGTGTGGTGGTAAGTTAAGATAGTCAACTTGTGTGGTGGTAAGTTAGATAGTCAACTTGTGTTGTGGTAAGTTAAGATAGTCAACTTGTATTGTGGTAAGTTAGATAGTCAACATGTGTTGGGGTAAGTTAAGATAGTCAACTTGTCTTATGGTAAGTTAGATAGTCCACTTGTGTTGTGGTAAATTAAGATAGTCAACTTGTCTTATGGTAAGTTAGATAGTCAACTTGTGTGGTGGTAAGTTAAGATAGTCAACTTGTGTGGTGGTAAGTTAAGATAGTCAACTTGTGTTGTGGTAAGTTAAGATAGTCAACTTGTATTGTGGTAAGTTAGATAGTCAACTTGTGTTGTGGTAAATTAAGATAGTCAACTTGTCTTATGGTAAGTTAGATAGTCAACTTGTATGGTGGTAAGTTAAGATTGTAAACTTGTCTTATGGTAAGTTAGATAGTCAACTTGTGTGGTGGTAAGTTAGATAGTCAACTTGTGTGGTGGTAAGTTAGATAGTCAACTTGTGTGGTGGTAAGTTAGATAGTCAACTTGTGTGGTGGTAAGTTAGATAGTCAACTTGTGTGGTGGTAAGTTAGATAGTCAACTTGTGTGGTGGTAAGTTAGATAGTCAACTTGTGTGGTGGTAAGTTAGATAGTCAACTTGTGTGGTGGTAAGTTAGATAGTCAACTTGTGTGGTGGTAAGTTAAGATAGTCAACTTGTGTGGTGGTAAGTTAAGATAGTCAACTTGTGTTGTGGTAAGTTAAGATAGTCAACTTGTTTTGTGGTAAGTTAGATAGTCAACTTGTGTTGTGGTAAATTAAGATAGTCAACTTGTCTTATGGTAAGTTAGATAGTCAACTTGTGTGGTGGTAAGTTAAGATAGTCAACTTGTGTGGTGGTAAGTTAAGATAGTCAACTTGTGTTGTGGTAAGTTAAGATAGTCAACTTGTATTGTGGTAAGTTTGATAGTCAACTTGTGTTGTGGTAAATTAAGATAGTCAACTTGTCTTATGGTAAGTTAGATAGTCAACTTGTATGGTGGTAAGTTAGATAGTCAACTTGTGTGGTGGTAAGTTAAGATTGTCAACTTGTGTGGTGGTAAGTTAAGATAGTCAACTTGTGTTGTGGTAAGTTAAGATAGTCAACTTGTATTGTGGTAAGTTAGATAGTCAACTTGTGTTGTGGTAAATTAAGATAGTCAACTTGTCTTATGGTAAGTTAGATAGTCAACATGTGTTGGGGTAAGTTAAGATAGTCAACTTGTCTTATGGTAAGTTAGATAGTCCACTTGTGTGGTGGTAAGTTAAGATTGTAAACTTGTCTTATGGTAAGTTAGATAGTCAACTTGTGTGGTGGTAAGTTAAGATAGTCAACTTGTGTTGTGGTAAGTTAAGATAGTCAACTTGTATTGTGGTAAGTTAGATAGTCAACTTGTGTGGTGGTAAGTTAAGATAGTCAACTTGTGTTGTGGTAAGTTAAGATAGTCAACTTGTATTGTGGTAAGTTAAGATAGTCAACTTGTGTGGTGGTAAGTTAAGATAGTCAACTTGTGTTGTTGTAAGTTAGATAGTCAACTTGTCTTTTGGTAAGTTAGATAGTCAACTTGTCTTGTGGTAAGTTAAGATAGTCAACTTGTGATGTGGTAAGTTAGATAGTCAACTTGTGTTGTGGTAAATTAAGATAGTCAACTTGTGTTGTGGTAAGTTAGATAGTCAACTTGTGTTGGGGTAAGTTAAGATAGTCAACTTGTCTTATGGTAAGTTAGATAGTCAACTTGTGTTGTTGCGAGGTATCTTTAATATCATCCGGCATTAATTTTTTGGATCCTCCTTGTGATCTGTACCCACTAATTAACTTGCTGTAGGCTCTGTATGGTAAGGTAATTTTTTACATTCTTTGGAGGTGGCCAAACCGTTTCAGTTGTTGTGTTTGTATATAATGCAAGATTAGTTCAAAGCCCACATTTTTCTTTATAGTAAAGTAAAGAGCCCCATCACGCCAAGTGGTGTATAGGGAATATGGTGTTAGGGACCATAATTTTTAAAAGCCTAAGGCACATAATTTTTGGGGTAATGTGGTCAGTATTACGCCCGTACCGCTTTACTTTCCCAGAAAAAATTCGGTACTCATTTACGGCTGGGTGAACCCGAAAGCCGTCGATCAGGATCGAACCCGTCCTCTTGTTCTTTGTCCCGTATAGTAATTAATATTTTTTTAATAATTGATATCTGTGCTTACATCTTCACAGTTTAATATCACGACAATTGGCACATATAGCGTAATGCGTTTAAGACAATAATTTACACATTTAGCGGAATTTCTTTAATGTCACAACAGGTCACACTATACGAGAGGTCACTACACGAAGCCACTACACGACAGGTAGTGTCGACTAATATTTCCTTATGCTATCATTTAAGTGTCTATCTCTTATTGACACTCCTACCGCTGTTCACATACATCTCATTTCTGCAGTGATCAGTTTACATTTGCGAATCGCCGTAAGTGTCCATGTTTGACAATCACAGTATAGAGCACGTGTAAATACACTTTGACCAGGTGTTTCTTCGTGTTTAACGATACTGCTTTATGTCGTAGTTCATCATCATCATCAGGTTGCATGTCCTTTGCATCCACCAGAACCCGTTTGAAAGAATCACTGCCTCTGTCAGATCTTGCACTTCTTATGTTGTCATGTTCACTCTGACGAAACAACCTGCATAAGACACATCACAGTAAGAGTATCAGCACTTTGAACTGAGGTTATATCAACATTTCTAGAAGTCATCCTTGACTCTAAACACACATGGAAACCTACATCCTTGACTCTAAACACACATGGAAACCTACATCTTGACTCTAAACACACATGGAAACCTACATCTTGACTCTAAACACACATGGAAACCTACATCCTTCACTCTAAACACACATGGAAACCTACATCCTTCACTCTCAACACACATGGAAACCTACATCCTTCACTCTAAACACACATGGAAACCTACATCCTTCACTCTAAACACACATGGAAACCTACATCCTTCACTCTAAACACACATGGAAACCTACATCCATCACTCTAAACACACATGGAAACCTACATCCATCACTCTAAACACACATGGAAACCTACATCCTTGACTCTAAACACACATGGAAACCTACATCCTTCACTTTAAATACACATGGAAACCTACATCCTTCACTCTAAACACACATGGAAACCTATATCCTTCACTCTAAACATACATGGAAACCTACATTCTTCACTCTAACCACACATAGAAACCTACATCCTTCACTCTAAACACACATGGAAACCTATATCCTTCACTCTAAACACACATGGAAACCTACATCCTTCACTCTACACACACATAGAAACCTACATCCATCACTCTAAACACACATGGAAACCTACATCCTTCACTCCAAACACACATGAAAACCTACATCCTTCACTCCAAACACACATGGAAACCTACATCCTTCACTCTAAACACACATGGAAACCTACATCCTTATCTCTAAACACACATGGAAACCTACATCCTTCACACTAAACACACATGGAAACCTACATCATTCACTCTAAGCACACATGGAAACCTACATCCTTCACTCTAAACACACATGGAAAGCTATATCCTTCACTCTAAACACACATGGAAACCTACATTCTTCACTCTAACCACACATGGAAACCTACATCCTTCACTCTAAACACACATGGAAACCTACATCATTGACTCTAAACACACATGGAAACCTATATCCTTCACTCTAAACGCACATGGAAACCTACATCCTTCACTCTAAACACACATGGAAACCTACATCCTTCACTCTAAACACACATGGAAACCTAATTTTGAAAGATTCCATACAAAGTCCATCCTGAAACCGCCCGTGATTAAAAAAGAAATTAGCGGGAACGTGTACGAAAACTTCAAATTACATGAACATGTGTTAGAACCAAAGAAAGATTTGTGGCAAGCCCTAACACCAACGATCATGGTACAACCGTGAAAAGTGAACAAAAATAAATCTAGATGTTCCAGGGATAGTCTTTAAAAAAAAATGAGGAATCCGAGACAGAAATGAAAGCCATGGCGCTCATTATACTCCAAGCAAAAATAGCCCAAAGATATATGGAGACGGGTATTCACTGCTGATCAGAAACTGATGCATAAAAGAAGGGAGGCAGTGACATCTACATAACCTGCCCAAGCAGAAAGACAGAAACACACTCACTTCCAACCGGAGAAAGATGCACACATTTCAAAGCAGACGAAATGGCACAACACACAGCCATACAAACATTCAACAAAGAAGTTTCTACTTCAAAATGTATCATCCTCAGCAATGCAATCTCAGTTATACAAGCGATATCACGCATAAAAGAATACATTCCTATCCAGGAGATAATGAAGAACAGTCAACTGTCGGAAAAGACAGAACTAACCCTGCAGTGAATGCCAGCAAACTGTGGCATCCCTGAAAACGAGAAAGCAGACGAACTAGAAAAAAGCAGGTGGGAGCCTTGAACAGTCTAACCAACCCCATGGCCTCATAAAAGTAAAGAGAATCCAGAAACCAGCCTGGAAAGCAGAATGGACAGAGATAAATGGAAAATGTGAGCTAGAACACGACAGCTTAAACAAACTCAGCAGATTAGGCATGAGCAGAGCTTATTTGAATATTCATTTTCAGACTCCGAACAGGTCACTACGGCATAAAAGCACACCAACACAAGACAAGACTCAGTGACGTTGCTACATATGACTGCGGAACATTCAGACAAACTCCAGAGCAGATCGTTCAGGACTGCAGGACTATCAACATTCTAATTACATAAATATGGCCCACAGAAAAAACCTGCCTGTCAAACTATGGGGAACCGTTGAAGACCTCAAATGCACTGTCTTGCTCGTAAAATACACCGTCTAACCGTCCAAATGCGTAGAAGAGCTGATCAATGAAAACGAAGAAGAATTGAGGTGGTCAAAACTAGACCAAACGTTTGAGAAAAATATTCTAACTAAATAATTAGTAAAAAAAAAAGAAGTAAAGTACCCCTGTCACGCCAAGTGGCGTATAGGGAAATATGGTGTTAGTGACCCTATATTTTACAGACCTTCAGCACATGATTTTTGGGGTAATGTGGTCGGTATTACGCCCGTGCTGCTTTACTTTCCCAGAAAAAAATCCGGTACCCATTTAAGGCTGGGTGAACCCGGATGCCGTCGGTTGGGATCGAACCCTACCCCTTGTCCTTTGTAGTCCAGTTCACTAACCACTGAGCTATCGCGGCTCCCTAACTAAATAATAAAGCAAAGTTAATTTTTTTTTAATACAAGAATTTGTCTATATGTTTGCGCCATTTTGTTACAAGATTCAAAGTGTATACAAAAGCATTTGAAAGAGTGTAGGATATACAATTAATAGAGTGCCTGCATGAAGTGAATAAGATATATATTGCTTCAATATAGAGATCGTATACCCTTGTGTAGCACAGTAGAACGATGTGACATACTTTGAAAACCACTGCTCTACTATATATCACTAGAAGCCCTCATTCTTGTCTGGAAAACGTTTCATATTTCCTGTATACCCGTTACATTTTACGAGTACATAAATGTCTACTAATAGTTTAAACACGCGCTCTTTACTTCGCTACTTTTTCTAGTTTTATGCTCGTCAGGGATCTAGGTCAATGTTATATTTATTTTAGTAATAACAATTTTAACGACCTTCTTGCGACTTAATTGCGTTCAAAATCTTCACAAAGTTATGAAGTTCTTGACAGTGTCGCCCCCTTTCACGGTCGAAATATTCGAAATGCCAGCCGATTTATGCATGCAGTCTCCCTTTACAGTTAATCTTAGATTAAAGATAAGGCAAGACCGTTGCAAGTACACAGATAAATAATGTTGGACTCAGTTTTTGGAAGAGCAAAATACAATTTGTAGGACTCATATCAGGTGTACTCTATTAAAAGCTTTGGTGTAGTCTATGAAGCAGGCATATATTGGTTTGTTTACTTCTGTGTACTTTTCGATTAACGTCCTCGTGCAGAATATGGATTCTTTTATCACTCTGTTTTTCCTAAAGCCAAATTGCTGTTCTTCTAATTCCATATTGATGTTATTCTGAATCTTTCGGAACAGAACAGAAAATTGGAACCTTTGAAATATGGATTTTTAGAAGAACAGGAAGAGTTTGATGGACAGAAGATAAAAAAGCGAGAAATCTTTAAACAACTAAAAATGAAAAGAAAACTACTAAACACAATTTAAACAAGACAAATGAAATTTTGGGGGCATGTTAAAAGACACATAACCTACTAAAGTAAGGAGGAAAAATTAAAAAATAAAAAAAGGTATGTAAGAAGCTTTACGTGACAAGTGGACGACACAGACTAAACAACGTTTCGGCTCAATAGGCCTTCATCAGGAACAAACAATAAAAACACACACACACAAATTAATAACGAAACAACCAAAACAAAAACAATCGAAATGTGTTAAAGAAAACAACAACAAAAAGTAAAACTATCCTGTCAAATCCAAAATAAAATCGTAACCAAGTGCGGCTGTCGTGAACGTCGAAAATCGTGCGAAAAAGTGCGTAAATGTAAACAGAACCAGAGAAGTAAACACAAGGGTCAGTGTGCAAACACAAAGGAGAAAGAATCGAATAGTAGTCTGACAGGTGTAAAAAGACGCTAAGAGTGAGATGTCTGAGAGTGGGGTACAGTAAAAATAAATGAGGGGTAAGAAGCACAGAAAAAAAAATTTTTATAGAGGAGAAAACCGGTGTCTCATAAGGGACTAGAGGAGAAGAACTATAAAAAGTATGGCATAGTAAGTAGACCAAAGAATCCAAATATGTGTAGTAGAGAAGGCTATGCAAAAGGGAAGGAGCAAGCAAAAAGAAACTATGCGTATGAGTGTGATACATTCATACCTCTCGGGGTCAGCGAACCATACTGGACTATAAGGCGATTTTCCAAAGTATAGCGGCTGCGGTCGCCAGAGTGACAAAGGACAATACCAGTGACACGGATGTCGTCTTTGCCCTTGTGATCAGGGGAGTTGAAGTGGGAAGATACCGGAGTACCAGTATTTTGTTGGACATCACGTAGATGTTCACAAAATCTTTCCGCTAATCTTCTTCCAGACTCACCAATATAGGTCATATGGCATCGTTGGCATATGATGGCATAAATGATGTTGCAGGACACACATGTGAAGCTATGCTTGATCTCGAACCGTCCATTAGGGAACAAAACCGAGTCAGCAGGGAGCACATAGGCACAGGTAATACAGTTTCGACCACAAGGGGCCGTACCGAAGTGTTGAGGGTGGGAGCAAGGGAGATGGCTCCTAACCAAAATATCTCTCAAATTCCTGTCGCGCTTAAAGGCGATCATCGGGGGATCACTAAAAAGTAGACGGGTAGTGGGATCAGAGAGGAGAATGGAACGGTAGCGGTTGAGTATCCTCACAGCAGCTAAGTTGTGGGGATGATATGTGAGGGTGAGTATAGTTCTCTCAGAAGGGGGGCGGTTGGAAGGGGTGAGTGCCTCGGGACGGGAGATAAGGAGGACCCGCTGGAGGGCAGACTGGAGGATCGAGTCTGGATAAAGCCGGCGGCTGAAGAAACCTAACATGAGGTGAGCCTGTAGGAGGAAATCTTGGTCATCCTGGCAGATAGGCACAGGTAATAAGTGTTGAGGGTGGGAGCAAGGTATCTACTAAAGTAATCTTGGAAGAGAAAATACAAGGTAAAAGAGCCAGTGACAGACAAAGACTAACATGGGCAAGTAACATCTAAAGATGGACAAGTCAGCCTATGACAACCTGCACTATCAAAGCAAAAGACAGAGCGGAATGGCGCTCAGTGTTAGCCAACCTCAGATTTAGAGAAGGCGTTCAATGATAATGGGAATACATGTATTGAATAATAGTAAACATAATGATAGTAATCAAGTATGTGCTCGACCGAATAGGTGCCGTGTTTCCTCACAACATTCTATCATTATAGTTGTTTATCATTTCTGTTACTGACTTCTTACCTAACCATGATCTTAGACTGTCTTGTATATTTGTTCTCTGCTTCCCTCTATTTCTTTACCTAGATTTTTCCTGCTGTCACAATATATTTCAGCCTTTCTCGTCTCATATCGAGGCCAGAAATGATAAATGCTTACTCTTGATGTTGAATACAAAACTTTCTTTTTTTTTTTGTTTATCCCCCTTTTTAATGTCTAAATTGCTATTTTTATCTGCATATGGTATTCTCAACATTCTTCTGTAAAACAACATTTCAGTGGACTCCAACTGGTTTCTAGCCTGTTCTTTGATTGTGCAGAATTAAATTCAAATTTCAAGACTGATTCCATTAACACCGAAGAACATTATTCACACACAAGATCTTATTTACATTGCTATAAAGGGGTTCCATAATATTGTTCCCATTCATGGAATTCAACATTTGGTTGAGCTATTCTGCATCCCTGCTCCGTCGCACATCTTCTGAGGTTAACATCGTTCCTTGGCATTTTAATTCATCTATCTGATCATGTTCCATTTACTCTAACTGTGGACTTAGATGTTTTTTTTTTTTTTTATGAGGCTGTTTCATATGTCTTTTTTGCTCTTGAGACTAGGGCCTTTCTTTTTACTTTTCATCACTATTCATTGGACTGTCACAAAATCGAAGGTTGGCTACCACTTCATCATCATCATCAAGTACCGGGCCTAGTGGCGTAGGTGATCATGTCTCTCCACAACATTCGATCTCGGCAGCTATTTATCATTTCTGTTGTTGACCTTCTGCCAAGCCATTCTCTTAAGCTGTCTGTTATTTTTTTCTCTTTGCTTCCCTCTATCTCTTCGTCCCTCAATTTTTCCAATTGTTAACAATATATTCAAGTTGTTCTCTTCTCATTACATAGCCAAAAAATGATGGTTGTATCTTCCTAACATTGGAAATTAGCTCTCTTTTTGCTTTGACCCTCCTCAGGACCTCTTCATTACTCTTCTTAGCTGTCCATGGTATTCTCAACATTCTTCTGTAAGACCACATTTCTACAGACTCCAGTGATTTTCTTGTCTGTTGTCCTATTGTCCATGATTCGCATCCGTATGTTAAGACTGGCTCTACGTAGCATTTAAGAACTATTTTTCTTGTTTCTATTGTCAAAAATGAATTGCATGTTATTTTCCTCATTTTTTGGAAAGCTGCTTTTGCCTGAGCCATTCTGCATCTCACCTCTTTTGTACATCTTCCGTCTGAGGTTAACAAAGTTCCCAAATATTTAAATTCATTTACCTGTTTTAATAGTGTTCCACTTGTCTTTATTTTGCACTGAGGTGATGTCTTTTTCTTTGTTGTTACCATTACTTCTGTCTTTTTGCTATTAAGGCTGAGACCTTTATTTTTGCTTTCCTTCACTACAATGTCCAACATTTCTTGTAACTCATTTTCACTCTTAGCGATTAATACTGTATCATCAGCATACCTTAGATTATTTATATTATGACGTCTGTTGTCTTGATGGTGCACGTTGTTATAAGCACACGTGTTCATCTTTTGATGTTATCTGTCTACTTTAGTCTTTATCTGTTTCTGTCTCGTCTACCTTCATTGTTATAATGTTAACACTTTTCTGTGACTCTTTTTAAATTTAATTATTTTAATATTACTAAAACAATCATCAGACAAGCAACAATATAGATAATAGGCTATTGGAATGAGGGTTCTACTTTTGCTGTTGGGTTAGCTTTTAGACGGCAATCAATTCAATAATTTCAAAGAAAGCATTTGTTATCTCAACATCTCAATGTTAACGGCATCTCCATACTTCTTGTCTAGCTACGGCACTCATGATGGTTACAAAAGCCTTCTGTTCATTCCTTGTGAGGAAATGATGTCAAGGTATTAACTCTATTCGACAGAACGTGCTCATTGCACAACGAACAACTCCACAATCTTCATATTCCATCATCAACTCTTCCACAGTATGAAACTTCACACCGAAGTGAAAGTACTGAAGATGGCTTCAGCTCGGATGCCACGAACTTCGTAGCACGAGCGAAGACCATGGCCCCAAACCTTTTTCGCCTGCAATAATCTCTTTTGTTGAGAGCGCGATTAGAGCTATGGGAGCCACACGGACGACTTCTTGTAGTAGATGTTCGGTAATCAATTTGTTTGTTCCGCTGTCATAAGTATCAGTGGGGAACAAGAATTTGAACCTGTAAGCAAAGTAAAAACCCAACCGACGGCTTTCGGGTTCACACAGCCTTACGTGGGTACCGGATTTTGTGGGGGGGGGGGGGAAATGAAGCGGCACGGGCGTAATAACGACCACATTACCCCAAAAATCATGTGCCGAAGGTTTGTAAAATTTATGGCTACTAACACCATATTTCCTATACGCCTTTTGGTGGGACGGGGGTACTGTACTTTAAAAAAAAAATCATATTATGAAACGATCAAATCCTAAAGAAACTCATTATTTTGTTGTATATCAAAACGGTAATGCTGGCGTTTGCTAATATTTGAGGAGAAAACTGAATGGGTATAAATGTGGCACATTGATCGTTGTGAATATCTTATTCGCTCTGTTCTAGGTTCTTCGACCAGTGCCAGCTGCCAAGTTTAGTTTTGTGAGATAACTTTCATAGATACCCATTCTCTATACACTAGTTCAATCAGCCTTAAAGAATTTCAATAAAAATCAATGTGGTAACACCAATGATGTCCTAAGGACATTTTCTTGCTGTTTCGTTCCATAGTTTCCTTAACTAGGTAATTCTGTCTAAGACTTATCGTTAGCTATCTATCGATCTGTCTTTTATCGTCTCATTGACTGGGTGTAGTCTGGAGAATGTTAAAAAAAATCTTCCTTCTATGTTTCTGCTTTTGTATTTTCGAACTCTTGCCTATAGGGTTTGGTCTGATCGATCATTGGCTGCCTGACTCGATCTAGAAGGTTTGAGAGCCAATTGCTAATGTTCTCCAGAGGCACGACGATCAAGTGTCTCCCTCCTTGCACTAACAATATCGTGAGTGAACCGCCTTGGTCCAAAATAACTTTCATTGTTACCTCGGCCTCTGGTCAAAGTTCTATACGCAACTCTAGAAGTAAGGTATTCGTACTTGACAACCTCGTGTCTGGTCTGGTCAAAGTTCTATACTCAACTCTAGAAGTAAGATATTCGTACTTGACAACCTGGTATCTTGTCAAAGTTCTATACGCAACTCTAGAAGTAAGGTATTCGTACTTGACAACCTGGTATCTTGTCAAAGTTCTATACGCAACTCTAGAAGTAAGATATTCGTACTTGACAACCTGGTATCTTGTCAAAGTTCTATACGCAACTCTAGAAGTAAGATGTTCTGGACAACCTGGCCTCTGGTCAAAGTTCTATACGCAACTCTAGAAGTAAGATGTTCTGGACAACCTGGTATCTTGTCAAAGTTATATACGCAACTCTAGAAGTAACAAATTCGTAATTGACAACCTGGTGCAGAATTGTGGATCAATAAGGTGCAGAAGCATGGACATTAGACAAGAAAACAGAACAGAGAATTAAAGCCTTTGAAATGTGGATATATAGAGGAATATGTAGAATTGGATGAAAGGAAAAGAAAACAAACGATGATGTCTTAAAACAACTAAAAATGACAAGAGAACTACTAAGCACAATTCAAACAAGACAAATGCGATTCTTGGGCCATGTTAAAAGACACAACAGC
The DNA here is from genome assembly GCA_032433765.1 of Megaustenia siamemsis. Classification (NCBI taxonomy): domain Eukaryota; kingdom Metazoa; phylum Mollusca; class Gastropoda; order Stylommatophora; family Ariophantidae; genus Megaustenia; species Megaustenia siamemsis. The sequence goes on from JAVIAB010000124.1 coordinate 55,119,767, forward strand.
CTACTAAAAGTAATCCTGGAGGGGAAAATACAAGGTAAAAGAGGCAGAAGCAGACCAAGACTAACATGGACATCAAAAGTTGGACAAACCAACCGATGACAACCTGCGCCATCAAAGCAAGAGAGAAAGAGAGAGAGCAGAATGACGCTCCATGGTAGCCAACCTTCGATGCGGAGATGGCACTCGATGATGATGAATTTACAACCTGGCCTTTGGTCAAAGTTCTATACACAAATCTAGAATTAATAAATTCGTACTTGACCTGGATTGATTTGAAGAGCGTTCAGCTGTGATCCAACCTAGGTTCACTTTTGTCACGGAGCCGGTGATGTACCCCTAACTTTCTAAGAGTGTGTTTATGTGCATGCTTGATATTTGCTTTTAACTAGCAGGCCTTGCAAGCTTATTTCCCATATTCTGTCATATCAGTCATTATGCCTTATAAATGCAAATTATGACTCAGTATTTCTGTATTCTCAGTCTTCTTTTCTCATAAGATACGGTTTATCACAAGTTCCTATCTGTCTGTCTGTCTGTCTGTCTGTCTGTCTGTCTGTCTGTCTGTCTGTCTGTCTGTCTGTCTGTCTGTCTGTCTGTCTGTCTGTCTGTCTGTCTGTCTGTCTGTCTGTCTGTCTGTCTATCTATTGACTTTTCGAGCCGTAGCCGGCCCATAGGGCAGAGACCCAGATACTCTTTCTATTATCTAAATATTATTTTTATTCTAGCAATTTTCAATCATTGTAAAGATCTTTTATCAAATCTCGCCATTTGTCTCTGTTCTGTGCAAGCATCTCAATCTCAATGAGGGAGCCGAATCCTACTGCCCTTGCCTCTCTGATGAAAGTTCTTCTCAGTTTCTCCCAAGGTCGGCCTCTTTTTCTCTTACCTGTTGTTTCCCACATGAGGGCTTGATTTGTTATTCGGTTATTATCTCACCTCATCACATGTCCAACATATGACCATCGTCTTTTCTTGATTAGTGAAGATATCAACCAGTTCCTACAGTTACTTAAAATGTTTGGTTGCTTTCACGAAGTAGCAGTGCTGCAGTCACGTCATTCCCGTATCTTCTCTGCTATGTCCAATTTGAGTCCATTTAAGCTCACTTAAACTTCCCAATGTCTGTCTCTCGATGCTCTCTGGGTTAATGGAACTTGTCTTTTCTTCCAAGAAAGTGAACGCGGGTGTCGTCGTCAATGTTAGGATCAAAGAAATAAAATAATGTGACCTGAAAACCTCGTAGCGACTGTACTGGGTATTCTTCCTCCTTCTTTTATCTTTTCACTGATACCGAAAGGTGTCGTGCTTTAGATCATTTATCGTTCTTAAGCTGCTCGAACTGCCTGAATTAGTGATTTTTCTTTGTTGTTACATGACTCTATCACTGCATCTATCCATCTTCTTCTAAGTCTTCCTTTTGGTCTTTTTCCATGCAATCTCGAGAAGAACGCCCTTGATGGTGATTGGTGAGAATTCATTCTGACCACATTCTGACCGGGTATGCTGCCTTTATTTTCCAGTTCTGTAGAAACTCTCCTGCAGACCACAAGAAGCGAGTAAAATGGTACAACTAAAGTTTTCTTTAGTCCAACTCTACAGCACATGCAGCAGACGCCCTCGAAACAATCCTCTCAGTCTTCTTAATCTCCCAGCGACAAGAACTGTGAATTTTCAAACAGCTCTTGAATGTTTCCGGTTTCAATAAGTTTAAAGTAGCTTTGACTTTAAGGTGCACGCCACACATTCAAAATCATTTGGGTGAGATTCTATCTGCAGTGATCGCTTTTATTTGTCGGTGAGATCGAGTGATTAGTGCCATCGTAGAGGGACGATAATAAGTTGATCCCGAGGACAAGTTCAGCGGGTAAACGAACTTCTGGTAGACGGATGTCTAAAATAGTGTGCTCCATGCCGCCCCTGGTGCAAAACGTTCATAAACAGTCATCATCTTCATGTGCCATACCTGTTGGCGTAAGCGATCATGTCCTTCCTCAATCTTCTATCCACAGTGCATCGTATCAGTTCTGTTGTTGACTGCTTTCCATGCCATGACACCAGGCCATCTAGTATTTTCTCTATTTGTCGTCCGCGATCTCTCTTTCCATTTATTTTGCCAGTTGTAACCAAGTATTCCAACTTTCCTCTTCTCATGATGTGCCCGAAAAATGTTGATTGTTTCTTTCTGATGTTTTTTAGGAGCTGCACTTTTGTGTTGGCCTCTTTGAGAACTTCCTCATTGGTCTTTTTAGCTGTCCAGGGAACTTTCAAAATTCTTCTGAGAAATCCCATCTCTGTGGCCTGTAATCGTCTTTTCATTTGTTTGTCTACTGTCCACGATTCGCTTCCATAGGTCAGAATTGGTTCTATATAGCACCGATGAACTCTCTTTCTCATTTCTATTGACATAGATTCATAAATAGTAACGTTTCTTTATCATGAAAGAACGAAATTAACTTGCTTACTGTGACATACAAGAGACTTTATAAGTGATGCGAGGTTACGTGTTCTCTGCTGATAATTTCTATATTTTGTCTTGTCTCTTATTGTTCACCTGATATTACGGAGTGAGGGGGCCTCGGTAGCCTAGTTGGGAAAACCACCCGACTGGACTACCGACGTTCGGACAGCCCGTGTTCGATTCCCGCTGGGAGCAGTGTGAGTTGTACTCGTGGTTGGAAAAAAAAATAAATAACCCCACGGTCGACCCAGCTGTTGGCAGAAATGGGTACCAGGGTAATACCCTGGGAAGGTGAGGAATGTCGCCTCGCATCTGAGTTCCGATGCTTGAGGCAACACTATCCAGAAATCTCCGAACACTTCTGGATAGGTGGCCGAGCACATATTGGTGAAAACTAGCGTGCTAATACGTCGAATCAAGTCAAGTACTTTACCTTTACCTTATCTTTACCTTTACCTTTACCTTTACCTTTACCTTTACTTTTATCTTTACCTTTACCTTTACCTTATCTTTACTTTTACCTTTACCTTTACCTTTACCTACTACGGAGTGAATGATTTATGTCGCTGGTTTACAACAACTGCGCTATCTGTGCCTTCGGCCTGCAACATCCATCATCAGCATGGGTAGATATCTAATGTAACAAGTTCTATAGGCAGAAGTTTTTTCGGTCTAATATTTACGAGTTTTAACGTGCGCATCATAAAACTAAAGAAAAACTAAACATCATAATAGATAATACATCTTTGAAGCAAGTTGACAATTTTAAATATCTGGGTAGCACGCTAACACAAGACAATAACCAAGAAACAGAGATAGATATAAGGTGTAACAAAGCATGCCAAGTTATAGGCCAAGTATCAACACTATTGAAAAACAAAGCAATAACTACGGAAGCAAAAAGGGCAATATACAAATCAATTTTTCTACCAACTCTGTGCTATCAGTGCCAGAATTGGACGCTGGACTCTAGAACAATAAGAAAGATAACGACCACAGAAATGAAATGTGTCAGAAGAATGACAGGAAACAGCTTAAGGGACAGAGTAAGAAACACTGACCTGAGGAAGAAACTCGAAATTGAACCAGCCATCGAATACATAAAGAAACAACAGATAAATTGGTTCGGCCACATAACAAGACAGAAAGAACTAACAATGAATCAAAGAGCCATAAACAAACGCTACGAAAACGTCAGATTAAGAGGAAGACCGAGAAAGAGATGGATAAATGGAATACTAGAGTCACTAGGAGGAATAACATCAGAAGAGGCCAACAGAAGAGCAAAGAATCGCAGATTGTTTCTCCCCTCGACGCCAACGGCAACAGAGGAAGGATAGAAGAAGAAGAAGAAGAAGAACGTGCGCATCTTGCACACGGAACCTCGCGGTTTTCGCCGTTTTCAGACATCGGATGTCACGGCTCAGAGGCCAGTAATGGATTAAGCACAATGAAATATCAGATTTTAAGAGAAAAAATTCCCACAGTCTGTGACGGGATTCGAACCTAGGACTTTCTTGTCCAGAAGCCAACGTCTTACTACCACACCACACAGTCACGCAGATACTTTCTGTATTTTTGGATAAGAGATAGTTTCTGTATTATAAGACAGGAGATACTTTCTGTATTATAGGACAAGAGATACTTTCTGTATAATAGGACAAGAGATACTTTCTGTATTATAGGACAATATATACTTTCTGTATTATAGGACAAGAGATACTTTCTGTATTATAGGACAAGAGATACTTTCTGTATTATAAGACAAGAGATACTTTCTGTATTATAAGACAAGAGATACTTCCTGTATTATAAGACAAAAGATACTTTCTGTATTATAAGACAAGAGATACTTTCTGTATTATAGAACAATAGATACTTTCTGCATTATAGGACAAGAGATACTTTCTGTATTATAGAACAAGAGATACTTTCTGTATTATAAGACAAGAGATACTTTCTGTATTATAAGACAAGAGATACTTTAGGTTTTACAAGACAAGAGATACTTTCTGTATTATATGACAAGAGATTCTTTCTGCTTTATAGGACAAGAGATACTTTCTGTTTTACAAGACAAGAGATGCTTTTTGTATAATAGGACAAGAGATACTTTCTGTATTATAAGACAAGAGATACTTTCTTTTTTATAAGACAAGAGATACTTTCAATATTATAAGACAAGAAATACTTTCAATATTATAAGACAAGAGATACTTTCTATATTATAGGACAAGAGATACTTTTCGTATTATAGATTGGAGTGCAAATGAACTGTCTGCGAACTGTGATGATAGCCATATGTCGCCACAATCATCATCGTCATCATCATCATCATTAGATACTGTGTTTGCTAACGTTAATAGCAGTGTCTCTCCACAACATAATTAGCCGAGTTGGCAATGTTCCCTAGCGTTTGGCTTTTCGTGGTAAGGCACTGTGCCAAGGAGTAAGGGTTCGATCCTGCTTAACACCATATATTGTTCTTTGGGGTTTTTTTTTCTGTTGTTGATTATTTGTCATTTTTTCCAAGTGCTGTAAGCATACCTCTTCCTCTGAATTGATTCTCTCCTCAACATAAGTCTAAGACAAGCCTCTAAATCTCTACTGAAGAAATAACGCGTTCCTACTCGTGTGACATTATCCAGCTGATATAATCAGAAAAGTAACAAATAAAAGTTGGTCTATAGTAGCTGTATTGGTGAATGGATGCTTCTCATTGTTAAACTGACGTGCCTATTTGAATGAAGTTTCCTTTCTTGTAAGTCCTCTATTTTCTAAGACAAGTCGTAAATGTCGTCAAAATCGTCTTTCTCTACACACATTTTCACCTCAAAATGTCATTTTTAGCTATAATCTTGGTCATTTTACAGCATTTATGGATGAAGACATCTGGAGTCTAGGAGTCGCGATAGCTCAGTGGTTAGTGAACTGGATTACAAAGGACAAGAGGTAGGGTTCTATCCCAACCGACGGCTTCCGGGTTCACCCAGCCTTAAATGGGTACCGGATTTTTTTTCTGGGAAGGTAAAGCGGCACGGGAGTAGTACCGACCACATTACCCCAAAAAACCATGTGCTGAAGGTATGTAAAATGTATGGTCACTAAAACCATATTCCCTATACGCCACTTGGCGTGACGAGGGTACTTTAATTTTTTTTTATTTTACCATCCTGAGTCTGGTATTTTCCATTCTTTGTTGAAATTGATATTTTAAGAAACTGATTTCAATTTGTGAAACCACAAACAAAAACAATAGTTAAAGTTTTTATTTTTTAATTTTAAGATACATGTTCTTCTAATAGTTTTGAACGTATAATAGAAGAATGTGTAATATATTTTCGTGGATACACACAAATAAGCAAATCAACTAAAGTATCAATGACAAACGTCTGTGCCTAGGAACATAAAAATCATATGTTGTGAAATTATTGTTCAAAACATTATATTTGTATAAATTAGTACTCTTCAATACGTATTTTTTTATGTAAATAATTACTTCACGGGTTATTAATATATTAATTTATTTTGTTGACATTAAACTTCACAACGGGGGACTGGTTGGTCTTTAGAGACCAAAACGCCGGCTTCGAGACAGAGAATATGTGGGTTCAAATCCCGGCTGCATCAGTTGGGATTTTGCTTGCTTGCTTTCGCCCGATGACTAAAGGAGCATACCTCTTCGTCATCCGCCCTTAAAAGGACATTAAGTGGGTGTGTCTACGTTGTGTTGTGGTTTATAGTATAACTGTGATATCTGCGCCTTTCGGCCCAACACATCCGACTCCAGCATGACATTTTTGAAAACCGGGATGTCTTCCCTCTTCGATCCCTACTTGTTTGGCCAGACTAGACAGGTTAGTCTGTTACTAGAGGCACCACGGAGAAGTGGAGCAGGGTCTGGATGGTTTTGGTTCACCGATCTTGGCGTAAGCCATCAGCTGTGGGTCGCTGACAACTTTCAGCTCTGGTGCTGTGAAGCGTGCCTTCGGCTCCGTTGGGATTTTTATTTATGATTTCACTCTGCGGAAACCAGCCCTGGTCTCAGCAGCGAGGGCCGGCTTGATACATCAATTACTCATGTCACCTCCGAAAACGTAGTTATTTGCCTGTGCGGCGAGGGACCCCTGTGCACACGGCTGCCAGGAAAAAAACGGATTAATACGCAAAATTCAGTTCCTAGACTCTAGAGGTAAAAATCTGGCGAAAGCAAAAAAAAAAAAAAATAAAAAAATTCACTGCAACAAAGGAATGGTTTACAAGTGAAATAATCGTGGACGCAAAAGTAACGCTTTTACGGTAAAACTGAAGTTCTTGAGTCACACATCGGCTAGCTAACTGCCTGGCATGAAGGGAGGTTTAGTCAAATAAATCAGGGGAAACAGTTCCAATAAATTGCTTACAAAAGTCGGATGTACTGAACCGCAATGCATATCAAAAATACAGTGTGGCTGAGCTCGTTATACTATGGAATAAGTTTTATGGGGGAGAACTTGTAGTAGATCACGAGGGAGAATGAACACACACTACTGCTCTTGTTCACATAATAAGTATTTAATCTGCGCTTTTGAGAGAGAGAGAGAGAGAGAGAGAGAGAGAGAGAGAGAAAAAGCTAAAGGAAGACAAATAATGGGTAAATTGCTGAAGAGTGAAGCAAAAAGAGATACGCAGCATGAATCGGTATTTAAGAACATTTCCACAGTTGGACATGAACCAGCGCAGAGTGGAAGGATTTTCTTTTGGAGTCTTTATGACTTCACATCATATATTAGCAACTGACTGCTTGTTGCTCTGTGGCTCTGAACGCACTGACATAATATAAATATGTATATATATATGTATGCATGTATTGATGTGGCCCCTCGTTACGTTCATATTCCTTTATGCTCGCAAAAAAATGGTCGCAACTTAATGATAAAATTGCGACGAAGGAATTAAAGGATTTGTGATGGGATGTTCTCGTAATTTCTTTGACCACTATCATTATCAATAATGAGATTCAAGATTGAAGACAAGAAGAAACTGGTCGCCATGGCGATCTCCTCATCGCTGTGATAAAATGGAAGCTGAGAAACACTACATATATCAAGCTCCTATAGTCCAGCAACAATTATGATACCACACGGAGCAAAAGGAAATGCTTAATTTAGAGCTATGGTCTAACGAATTATATTTAGGAGAACGGGGTTATATAACAGAAGGCAATCGGAACTGACCACGTTCCTAAAATGTGTAAGCGCCGAAGCTTCTTTGAGGGCTGGACATTTGAGAGAGGTTATACAAAATATCAGACTTTTGTGTGTGTGTGGGGGGGGGGAGAGAGAGAGAGAAGATGGGCTATTAACAAAGTATCATGCCTGCAAGCGTAGGTGATAATATTTCCCACAACTTTCTATCTCTACGGCTGTTTATCAATTATGTTGTGGAATTTCTACGCGCTATCTTGCACCTTTACCTATCGATTCTTGCCTCGATTTCCTTGTTGTCACAACATCCCGGTTGTTCTCTTCTCATAACATGACTAAATCACAACATATCCCAGTTCTTCTCCTCTCATAACATGACTAAATCACAACGTATCCCATTTCTTCTCTTCTCATAACATGACTAAATCACAACATATCCCAGTTCTTCTCTTCTCATAAAATAACTAAATCACAACATATCCCACTTCTTCTCTTCTCATAACATGACTAAATCACAACATATCCTAATTGTTCTCTTCCTATAACATGACTAAATCACAACATATCCCAATTGTTCTCTTCTCATAACATGACTAAATCACAACATATCTCTATTGTTCTCTTCTCATAACATGACTAAATCACAACATACCCCAGTTCTTCTCCTCTCTTAACATGACTAAATCACAACATACCCCAGTTCTTCTCCTCTCATAACATGACTAAATCATAACGTATCCCATTTCTTCTCTTCTCATAACATGACTAAATCACCCACAATATTTTCCACATGATCTCTTCTCATAGCATGGTCTCCAACGATTCTGTGTCAGATTTTTCAGAATTTGTCCAATATTAAAAACTGTTTATAAAACATACACCTTATATTAAAATGTGATAATGAAAGCACCGTGGCGTTGTTGTTGGCGCACTCATTTATCGACCTGATGGGTCGAGGTTCAAATAACAGTTGAAACAAAAAAAAAAAAAAAACATTGTCCAACCTAAAAGGGTTCCGGGGTCCATCCAAGATTTTAAAATGGAGACTAAAAATGTTTTCTGGGAAGGAAAGACAGCGAGGAAGGAAACTGGTCACTCCCTCCCCCCACCCTCCCCCCACACCTAATGACGCTGAGGTTAGTACAATGACGTCACTAACACCTCTTTACCCAACGGTTGTTACCATGCTTTCCCTTTGTATATGTGATAATATACTTATGTGTGTGTATATATAGGGCAAGAATGATCATCAACTGCACTATATATATCCATATAAATAAATATGTACACTCGTTATATATATATATATATATATATATATATATATATATATATATATATATATATATATATCTATCTATTGACCTTTCGAGCCGTAACCGGCCCATAGGGCGTAGACCAAGATACACCTTCACCTATATGAATTTTTGTTCTAGCAGTTTTCTTTTAAAGATATTTTATCAAATCTCGCCATCTGTCTCTGTTCTGTGCAAGCAGTTCTATCTCATTGAGGGAGCCGATTCCTGCTGCTCTTGCCTCTCTCATCAATGTTCTTCTCAGTGTCTCCCTGGGTCTTCCTCTTTTTCTTTTACCTGTTGTTTCCCATATGAGGGCTTGCTTTGCTATTCGATTATTATCTCTTCTCATCACATGTCCAACGTATGACCATCGTCTTTTCTTTATTACTGAAGATATTAGTGGTTGATTGGCGATTTCTCTAATTTCCTCGTTTGTTTTGAATTCGTTCCATTCTATACCAAGTATTTTCCTTAGACATTTATTTTCGAATGCGTTCAACTTTGTTTCTATATCTCTTGTTGTTTTCCAGCTTTCACACGCATACGTAAGGGTTGATAGTACATTTGATTTGAATAGCCTAAGTTTTGTGTTTGTGCTAATGAGTTTTGATTTCCACAACTTTTCAAGGCTTCTGAAAGACATTGCTGCTTTAGCCAGTCTGATTCTAATTTCTTTGCTCGTATCCCCTTCTCGATCAATGTGACTTCCAAGATAGATGAAGTGATCGATCTCTTCTACTGGTTTGTTTTCCATGTATATTTTGTCACTTGTTGGAATTAAACTTTTCATGACTTTAGTCTTTTCATGATTGACCTCAAGCCCAATTTTGCTGGCTATTGATGATAGTTCATTTGTGTTTTCCTGCATCGTTTTTATCTGATTGCTGATGAGAACTATGTCATCAGCAAAGTCCAGGTCCTCCAAATGGTCTCCTTGTATCCATTCGATGCCTTTATTACCAGTGCAGCATTTCTTCATTATGAAGTCCATAACAATTCCAAATAACAAGGGCGATAAAATACATCCTTGTTTAACCCCAGTTTCTATTGGGAAACATTCGCTCAGTCCTTCCTCTGTTCGAACTGCACATGTGTAACCATCATACATGTCTTTGATAATATTTATGATTTTTGATGGTAAGCCATATTGCTTCAGAATTTTCCACAAAGAATCTCTATGAATACTATCAAATGCTTTTTTGAAGTCGATGAAGTTAAGTACAAAAGGTTTTTGCTTTTCAATGTGTTCCTCCAATATAAGTCGTAGAGTGAAAATGTATATATATATAGTGCAATCGATAATTCACGCGTTGTTTACTTTGTATTTTAATTAAACATATTGAACAGGCTTTCAAAAGAACAATCCTTACAATAAAAATATACTCTAAACTGTATGCTGACATAACCACTGAGTGGTAGGTAATTCCCACATACCCAGGATACGCAATAAATATTTATGCCGTTCAATTTTTATTTATCACAAGTATGTGTTATGAATGTCTTACAGGGGTTATATGAAGTGTCATAAATTTAAAATTAAACACTGTGTGTGTGAACATATTGGATGACTAAACATTTCAACAAAAATAAACTTCTTTAGCTGAAATCTTCTCAAGAATGTTAAGCTAAAAGCATTTAGACGGGGGTCAGATCGGCGTTGACATCACGGTTATAAATAGATGTAAACAATGAGGCATAACCTCAACTATAGGGCGTGGGAATCGGACTAAGAATTGTTTGGGCTCTAAAGAAACGTGAAAGATAAGCACCGACAGTAATGCAGATAACTTAATGCTATCACAGTGCACATTTTGTGTGATTTATTCTGGGTGTCTACGATATGTGTGTGCCATTTGATGAAATAAGTGTCTGCAATAATATGATTTTATTTAATCAGTGCCTTCAGGGATGTAATCTGTTCCATATGTGTATGTGATTAATCTGGTTTTGTTCAACATTAATCAGTATCTGCGGTTGTTTCATTATTGTAGGTCATTAATATGATTTTATTGAACCATTGTCTTGTGATTGCGTAATTGTTATTAAAAATCAATGCATGCAATAGGCGTCTAAATTTTGTGAAACTTCATTAATCCGGTGCCTTATAGGTCTACCTTTACCGTACACCGTGGCTTTTGAGTGTTAATGCTCTCTTTATGCATTATTTTTTTTTCAAATCGGTGCCTGTGATATGTGTGCTATTTTATTATTTTCGTGTCTATATTGTCACGGACAAGAAAAGAATGTTATTACTGTGAAATTAATATATGCGTTCTGATAATTATAATACACTTTTTCTTCTTCTTCTTTCCTTCCTCGTCTGTCTTTCAGCGTCGAGGGGAGATATAATTTGCGGTCTTTTGCTCTTCTATTCGCCTCTGCTGCTGTTATGTTTCCTAGTGCTTCTAATATTCAATCGACTCATCTTTTTCATGGCCGACCCTTCGGTCTGGTGTTCTCACAACGTTTGTTGAAGGCTCGTTGTGTTGTGTTTTGTTCTTTCTGCCTTGTGATGTGGTCAAACCATTTTATCTGTTGTTTCCTTATATATTCTATGGCGGGGGCTATTCCTAGCTTTTTTTCTCAGTTTTTCATTTCTGATCTTATCTCTCAGACTGTTTCCTGTCATTCGTCTAACACATTTCATCTCTGTAGAGGTTATTTTCTTATTGTTCTTGCATCTAGGGTCCAGGTCTGGCATTGGTAGCACAACGTTGGGATGAAAGATTGTATTGTATAGTGCTCGTTTTGCCTCCAGAGTTATTTCCTTGTTGGCCAATAGTGGTGATAACTGTCCAATGATTTGACAAGCCTTGTTGCATCTTGATTCTATCTCTGCATGTGTGTATTCTGTGTATTATAATACGCACGATGTTGAAATATTTAAAGTTAATATTATTATATAACTGCCTATAATTTGCAAGTTATTTACGCAGCCGAAAATACGTTTTCTGCCAGAAAAAAAATTGAATTATCAGCGATAGTAGTATCGATATAAAACAGACATATTCAACTAAGATTAATATTTCCAGGTTATACTTCTGCTTATATCATCAACGAACTCATTTAACAGATTATTTCGTGATGCACTTATTTTGTGTACCGCCAATAAAGGTAGGTAAACTGGAAATTCATGTTCTTGTTTTCATGTATTTAAATGCTATGTGAAGTAAGCGTTGGTACTTCTCTATGAATTTTAATTACTTTACGTATGAACAACACATGCGGCAAAGTAGTAAATAGGAAATACGTGTATGCATAACATACAAATACTGCTTTACGGCTCAGAAAATAAGAGGACAACAAATGTGACGTTCATAGAGTTGCAGAGTTCTATAAATATCAGCGTTACCGCATCCCCACCCCACCCCACTAACGTTTTCTAGCCATTTGAGAATATATTGGTGTTACTTCCTATATTTTGCAATGACATCACATGTATAGGAATATTTATGGATGATGTGATCAGCATAACGTCTGATCGTTCTACTTTCTCACATAATTTATCTAGTCTTCATTTTTAGAAGATGAGTTAATTGGTCCAACCAAATAAATCGCCTCTTTCGGATATTGAATCAGAACCAGCGTGCAGTGGCGTAGCTGAAGGGGGAGATGGGATGGGTGACATGTATCCCCCAATTAAAATACATTTAATGGCTCAAGAATTGCTCTAATAACAATGAAAGCAAATGGAAATTATCATCCATATGCCATACAGGATGGCGTGGGCGATCATGTACTTCCATAGTCCTTTTTTATATCAATAGGTGAAGAGTATTAGTGTTGTTTGCTCCCAATATAAATTACATATTAGATGTATGTATGTGTAATTTAGATGTATATATTTTTAGGCAGTCTATAAGTTTTTTAAAAAAACATCAGAAAGAAGCAATCAACATTTTTCGGGCACATCATGAGAAGATGAAAGTTGGAATACTTGGTTACAACTGGCAAAATAAAAGGAAAGAGAGATCGCGGACGACAAAGAGAGAAAATACTGGTTAGCTTGGTGTCATGGCATGGAAAACAGTCAACAACAGAGCTGATACGATGCACTGTGGATAGAAGATTGTGGAGGGACATGATCGCCTACGCCAACAGGTATGGCACATGATGGTGATGATGATATGTTTTTTATGGTGTGTTCTATGACACAGGCATATATTGTTTTGTATATTTCTGTGTACTTTTCGATTCGATTAATGTCCTTTTGCAGAAAACGGCTTCTTTCGTCCCACTGTTTTTCCTAAATCCAATTTGTAGTTATTCTAATTCAATATTGATTTTATTCTGAATCCTTCCTTGTATAACTTTTAGCAAGATTTTTGTTGCATGGCTCATTAGGCTTATTGTTCTAAAATCACTGTATTCAACTGCGCCATTCTTTTTAGGCAATGCATTGAAAGTTGATGTTTCTAGTTCATTTGGTATGTATCCTGTATAGTATATATAATTACATATGTCTGTGATCGCTTCAATGCTAGAATCTTCTAGTGCCTTTACCATCCATATATGTTTTCAGGTCCTGCAGCTTTCTCCTTTTCATTGTTTGTATAGTTTTTTTCCTTTCCAATTATAATATTTTATAGCCTGACATACATTTTATAATTCGCTCTTTTCTCTTTCGTCATTAAATAGTTGTGTTATTTATTCCTGCCACCTATTGATTATATCTTTGTTGCCTGCAATACATTTTTCCTTTTTTTTTTTTTAGCATTTTTCCTTTTTTGTTTGCAATACATTCACTTTCTGTGGCTTTTTTATTTTTACTAGTCATTCTCTTTATTTTTGTGTGCATTCCTTTTTAAATCTTGTTTCTTTTCCATATAGGAAATGTGTGTGTGTGTGTGTGTTGGCCTCTTTGAGAATTTCCTCGTTTGTAGTTTTAGCCGTCCAGTGAACTCTCAATTTTTTATCTAAGAAATCCCATCTCTATTGCCTCGAATCGTCTTTTAATTTGTTTATCTTCTATCCATAATTCGCTTACATAGGTCAGAATAAGTTTTTTTTAATAGCGTCACCAAACTCTTAATTGACATAGTCTTGTTGTACAAGATATTTTTCATTTGAAAAAATGCTACTTTTGTCTGTGCTGTTTTTTTTTTTTTTTATTTCTTTGGTGTATGATTTTATTTTTTACGTTTGCTGTTATTATGGACACATTAAAAAAAAATGTTATCGAGTCCTTTTCGCTAATGAAAAGAAACAGTTTGCACCAAGTAAAACAAATAAATACATCGCAGTAAAGGTTAAAACAGATGTAACAGTGATAGGAAAGATACGGAAATAACTCTTAAGATTAGACTAATAAAAACAACGAATTTGATTTGCTAAAGATCTTTGTTCTGCTAGGATAAGGATAAAAGTATTACGTAGATTAACTTCAAGATCAATTGAGTGGTTTCTTTTGAAAACATTGGAATCAAAGCAAAGTCACCTGAGATTGAAGTGTGATTAATATGAATAGTTGTTAGGGCAGTGGTTACACGGTCTCCTTTATTCCGAGCAAACACAAGAAACTCAGAGAAGAATGTGGTAATAAATAACATAGATTTAATAAACAAAATAAATAAAGTTTTGAAACAAATAAGACAGGACTTTGAGAATAAACGAAAAGATATATATATATATATATATATATATATATATATATATATATATATATATATATATATATATATATATATATATAAGAAGAAGAGAGACAGATAATGGAGACACAAGAAACTTAAATGTTAACAAGAGAGAGACACGCACAATAGAGCGAGAGAGAGAGAGAGAGAGAGAGAGAAAGCAGAACGGTAAACGAGTGAACGTAAGATTTAAATAGACAGTACACAGAAGCAGAGTAAGCAAAAGAGCTAATGCAAGTATTAAAGAGAGAGAGAGAGAAAGATGGAGACACTTAAAAGAGTCTAACCAAAATTTAATGAAAGCAACAGAAAGAAAGAAAGAAAGAAAGAAAGAAAGAAAGAAAGAAAGAAAGAAAGAAAGAAAGAAAGAAGAAAGAAAGAAAGAAAGAAAAAAACAGACAGACGAAAAGAGTCATCATAAGAGTTAAGAGAGCGGTAAAAAGAAAGGAAGGATAGTGAGCGGAGAAACACAAACAATCAATTAAGAGTTTAAGAGAGCAGTAGAAAGAAGGAAAGAGAGACAAAGAGAGTCAAAGTAAAAAGTTAAAGGGAGTGGTAGATAAAAGGAAGACAAAAAAAAGCGAGCAGTGACCAAAAAAAAAAATCAAAGTAAGAGTTATAAAGAGTGGTAAAAAGAAAGAAAGAAAGAAAAAAAGCAAGCAAGTAGGCCGGAGAATCAACAGGGAACTTAATAGAGAGAACCGATAGAAAGATAACAGAGGTAGAAAGCTGAGTGATCTTGAATTTGTTTGCCTGGAACTGAACCACTATCAGCTGGCCGTGAATGAATGTGCTCGTATCACTTACTCCTCACTTTTTAGTGTTTAATTATTTTGATTAAACGTCAATAATAAACAAACTTGCCTTCTCCAGATGATTATGGTTGTGGCTAGTTAAAGGCCCCGGTATCACTGTGTGGCCCTTTTCGTCTTGTCAGACGGTCTAGTGGAGGCTATTGCGTATTTTTTTTGAGGTATTGTTTTTGCCGAACAGCTTCTCTCGTGGCTAATTCTACCAACGTTTGACAAACACACGCGGTCACATAATGAACAGGTCAGGCTCGCTGGTCCACAGGGTTTACCATCCTTTTTCATGAGTCTCTTCTCTTCTAAGTCCTGTCTTAGAACAGTCTCAAATGTTGTTATACCGTTCCTTATACGTGCTCTCCATGATGTGCGATCACTTGCCAGATGTTGCCAGTCGTTTTCACAGATGGAGAAGTCTTTCAGAGATGATTTGCAGATATCTCTATATCGTAGTTTAGGTCTGCCGACTTGTCGTTTTCCGTGTTTTAGCTCGCCATATAGTATTTGCCTAGGAATGCGTTTTTCTTCCATCCGTTGGACATGCCCCAGCCATCTTAGCCTTCGACTTCTGAGCATCGACATGATTGTTAGGGTCTTAGCACGTTGCAGGACAGTTAAGTTGGTTATTTTATCCTGCCATTTGATGTGCATTATTTTGCGGAGACATCGCATGTGGAAGACATTTAGTCTTTTTTCCTGGTTTGAGTATGTTGTCCAGGTTTCGGATCCATATAGTAGTGTGCTAAGCACACAAGTTTGATATATTAAGAGTTTAGTCTTTTGAGTTAGTTTCGTGTTGTTCCATGCCCTTTTTGTGAGTTTGCCGAAGGTCGTAGCTGCCTTACCAATTCGACAGTTTATTTCTTCATCAAGAGAGATGGTTTGCGTAACTATGGATCCAAGATATGTAAATTTCTGTACTGATTCTAGTGGGCAGTCTTTTAGAGTAATAGATATAGGTTTGAAGTCACCTTGATTTAGTATTACTGTCTTCTGAACATTAATTGACAGTGAAAAAAGGTCGCATGCTTTATCCAGGTTGTTGATCAGCGACTGTAGGGTGGCCTCACTATGAGCGACTAGGGCTGCATCGTCAGCAAATAAAAATTCTTTAAGTAGGACAACATTTGTTTTGGTTTTTGCTCTTAGTCGTGCTAGGTTGAACAGTGAGCCATCTGGTCTAGTGCGAATGTAAATATCTCCTGAGCTGTTTTCGAAGGTGTAATTTAGGAGGGCAGCAAAAAATATACCAAAAAGGGTGGGGGCGAGGACACATCCCTGTTTCACTCCTTTGTTGACTTTGAAATTCTCTGATGGACTCCCATCAAAATGGACTTTGCCATTCATGTCTTCATGGAAGGAAATTATCAGCCTAAGTAATTTAGGAGGGCAGCCTATGCCTTCTAACACCTTGTAGAGACCATCTCTGTTTACTGTGTCGAATGCCTTTGTGAGATCCACAAAGGCAATATAGAGCGGTATCACTACAAACGACTTAAACCACATAATTGCTCAACCGCCCGTGCCAGTGGAATAATCCCAATTAAAATTCATCTCACTGAAGGATCCAAACAAAGAGAGGTAGCTGCAGCCCCCATCATATCAGCTACAGCACACGCCAGAAGACATAAGGCCAAGCGGCACCGAAAGTGAACGCAGCTTCTCCAGATTTTGTATGCAATGGTAGAACCTCCCTCTCTCTCAAATATAATAAAATAGTGAAGTAAACAACACTACGGATGTGGAGTAAGACACGTTAGTAGACAGCGTTTGGGATATAGCTGTCGACGACTCATAGCTGACTGTCTGGGTCAGGATCAGGGATCAACAGATGATACAGAAAAAATGCTGACTGTCCACATTATTTTTTCTGTTTATGTGTATGACGCACGGCTTAACCTCAACATTCTCTTTTGTCTTTATTCTGTTCTGCTAGTGGCGCTCATGCCATAACCCAAGAATACCATCAGGCATGTTGTCGTCATATTGCACAATTTCTTCTTACGTTAAGACCATATTTATCATAGATAACCAAGTATTGCAAGAGTATCATGCAACCTCATCATGCAACCTCATCATGCAACCTCATCATGCAACCTCATCATGCAACATAAAAAAAAGTAGAGTACCCCTGTCAAGCCAAGTGGCTTATAGGGAATATGGTGTTAGTGACCATACATTTTACAGACCTCCGGCACATGATTTTTGGGGTAATGTGGTCGGTATTACGCCCGTGCTGCTTTACTTTCCCAGAAAAAAATCCGATACCCATTAAAGGCTGCGTGAACCGGAAGCCGTCGGTTGGGATCGAACCCTACCCCTTGTCCTTTGTAGTCGAGTTCACTAACCACTGAGCTATCGCGCCTCCCCATAATGCAACGTACCAGCTGACATTGTTGATTATGATTCTCCACTACTTTCTCTTTTTACAGTTTTATCAATCTTGCTGTTGATTTCCTTCTTGCCATGCCATAAAATATATATGTGGTGTATTTTATTTTTGTTACCCACTATTCCTCCCCTCAGTTTTTCCAATAATATGCTATTTATAGTACAGTTTATAGTTTATTCACATTTTTATATTTTTGGTTTCCTAACAATTGGTACAATAGGTATGTCATTGCATTGGCATTTCGCCACTTTTTTTTAAAGCGTTTTTATCTTTCGGACATCCACGATATTCGAATTCATGTACATATTCCATTGTTCGTTTCTTAGACGTCGACACTGATGATTTCGACAACAGAAGTTTTGGTGGGAGAGGGGAGAATGTGTTGGGGTGTTATAGAGGTTAAACATTGGTCGCTAGAAAAGAAGGTCCCATGTTCAATCCCCGATACAGGCTTAGGAAATTGTTCTGTTCGTATTCATGACTGTTTTGTGGCTTCAACTACCCTCTTCCAGTCTCTTGGTTGTGAGATTCGATGTCTCATCATCATCATGTGCCATACCGGTTGGTGTAGGTGATCATGTCCCTCCACAATCTTCTATCTACAGCGCATCGTATCAGTTCTGTTGTTGACTGTTTTCCATGCCATGACACCAAGCTATCCAGTATTTTCTCTCTTTGTCACCCGCGATCTCTTTTTTCCTTTTATTTTGCCAGTTGTAACCAAGTATTCCAACTTTCCTCTCCTCATGATGTGCCCGAAAAATGTTGATTGCTTCTTTCTGATATTTTTTAAGAGCTCCCTTTTTCGATATCTAGTTCCCTTAAAAAACGAGGAAAATTAGGAGGTCCCATGTACACTCTCCGCACGTTAAAGAAAGAACACTGGGTAATTAAAAGTATGAAAGAGTAGGCCCTAACAATACTGTGAAGCAGTTAAAAATGTATGCATGCTGAAGACAGATGTGCTGAGCATAAAGGAGCAGTTATCATCACCATCATCATCAAGTACCGGGCCTACTGGCGTAGGTGATAATGTCTCTCCACAACTTTCGATCTCGACAATTCTTTATCATTTCTGTTGTTGACCTTCTGCCAAGCCATTCTCTTAAGCTGTCTGGTATTTTTTCTCTTTGCTTCACTCTATCTCTTCATCCCTCAATTTTTCCAGTTGTTACAATATATTCCAGTTTTTCTCTTCTTATTACATGGCCAAATAATGATGATTGTTTCTTCCTAATATTGGAAATTAGCTGTCGTTTTGCTTTGACCTCTCTCATAATATTTTCATTACTTTTCTTAGCTGTCCATGGTATTCTCAACATTCTTCTGTAAAACGACATTTCTAAAGACTCCAGTGATTTTCTTGTCTGTTGTCCAATTGTCCATGATTCACATCCATATGTTAAGACTGGCTCTACATAACATTTAAGAACTCTTTTTCTTGTTGAAGAGGTAACCAATAAAAAATAAAGAATCAATTAAAATATCGCCATCAGCCATCAAACTCTACGTTCAGGGAAATTGGATGCTGTCACGTGCTCCTCTTTTCGTCATTGTACCTTAGCAAGATCGTAAGACTTGTTCAGTTGCCATGGCAACAATGTTGCTTACTCATACATCTGTTTCTACCTCTTTGGTATACATGATATATCAGCCTATTGCGTTCACTACAAATTACGAAGATGAAAACGTCATTACATCGTGTAGATGAGCAGAAAAAAGACTGCGCTTGCACTGGATTTTTATCTTGCTAACGTCATAACCAACGAAGCAATATGCCTGCATGTCGACCTGTTTTTGCAGAGATTAACGTAGTCGCTTGAAGCATTCCAGTTGCCTTGTTACGTGTGTTTTCGAGGAAGCTGCTGTGAAGAAGTGACTGTGCACTATTCGATGGAAATAGTTTGCAGTTGTCGCCTGTGCCGCCGATTAGCCCTGCACTGTAGTCAACTTTGTAACAAGAATTTGCCAACGAGCTTTGGAGAGGGCTGTGACATGATAGGAACGAATATGGGGAATTCCCGACTGCAAAGAAACTGGCTATGAATAGAACATAACAGAGCAGAAAAAAGGCTGAATTCCATATAGACATTTGGATGTAGAGAATATCGCGTTAGTGATAATATTGAGTTATTGAGTTATCCAGCTATTTGCGGGTCATCATCATTGCACTCCGAACATGTCCTTAGATGCTCAGATCCCCTCCTCAGCAAGTCCCGCAGTGTCCAGCGACTGACGACTGCAGTTCTATGTTTGTTGATAAGTCTTCTTACACTCCCACTAAGTTTCACGATCCTGGCTGTGCCCATCTTAACTCCCATCTCTTTCATCCGAAGCAATGACGAGTGATAATATTTGATGACCATCAACCTTCCACAAACAGGACACATCTTTTTTTTTTCGGGGCAAGGGGGCAGGGGATTTATTTTTATGCGAGTGTCGTGTTCTCTCCTCCACCCCTCATTTAAAAATAATGAAGAAGAAACCGGATGTCCATTTAATGCTGGGTAAACCTGGAGGTCCACGTCCATGACTGAACCTGGTTGTTTTGTTCTTGGAAGACTAGTTCATTAATCACTGCACTATGGTGGCTCTTCATAGATAAACGTCTGAATGAATATGATCGACGTGTTCTTTGCCACATTATAATTTGAAAGCAACTTTTATAATTGTTCGAGGACCTCTCTATTCTCTTCGTGTCTGTGTTACCCGCCAACGGAGCATATGCTACCAACAAGAGCTGGCCAGTCCTTGATGTTCTTTGCTGTCTCCTATATTCGTCTCCATGTGTAATTTATCGTTGTGATCTCTGTCTCAAGGTTTCGTCTGCGTGTTTTCCTATCTTCCCTGTTTTCTCTTTCCTTCTTGGTTCCGTGTGAGAGCTTATATTATATTGTTTGTAGTTGGCTTTCGATCTGTGTATACCCCACCGTCTCTTTTCATATCATTTCTTCAATTGCTGGTTTATTTGATCGATCTACCTACGATTAGTATCAAAATAACTCACATTTGATGAAACGGTAAAGGAAAGACGTATTTAGTAGATAGGATTCATGCTTCGAAAGTCAACCTATAACCATTTCTAAATAATTTCTTACCTGACACCCACAGAGCACAAGAAAACAGGAGACCTAGAAACTCAAGAAAGTGAAACCACGAAAGTGGAAGTGGAAGTGAAAGTGTAAGACAGAAATCACAACGATAAATTACACCCGGAAAAGACAAGAAGAGACAACGAGGGACAGAAAGATTGCACAGCTTTCGTTGATGTCTAATGTTTCAATGAAGGGCTATAAAAAAGTAAGAAGGGATGGAAATAGAATAGAATTAACCTTGGCATCATTGACATGAATGTTAAGTGAGTCGAGTGATCTACTTATCTTCCTAATGTTTAGTGTAGGTGTGCAAATGTTCATGTATGAACTTGAACTGTATTTGCGCTTTTCATTACATTTCTTCGCCCAACGAACTTTGACATCCTAACGGTAAAGTTACACTGGCGGCATCGTGTTTCAGATTGTATGCTCGTCGTTAAGTTAAGGTCAGGCGGGATCAAATTCACCCAAGTGTCGTAGAATATAATCAATAACTCGCAACGATAGAGAGTCACAGTCTGAATACATCTTTCCTGCTTGTCTGCGTTCATGTCTTAATTATTTTGAATGGATCGTACACCCTAGAGAGTAGGAAGGCTTGAAAAGTTATATTGCAGTGGCTATCAAATCGAACAGAGTGTTTGCTCTCACCCGCGTACGGAGCAAATTTCAATCAACAACCTATAAATATGTACCTCACTATCAGAAGAATGAGAAGATTAGTTAGTGTATAATAATAAGTACAAATTTCCTTGCTTTAAGACAAAGAAAAAGTAAGTTAAACTATGAGATTATATTAAGTGCCTTAAAATGCCTTGAGGTGTAATGATTAGTTGAATTTGTGATTATAGCTGTTGAATTTGTGATTATAGCTCACTTTATTACACTCACTGCAGCGTTAATTAACGTAAAAACTAACTAAAATGTGCACCTTTTGTTGGCTAGATAAACAAAAGAAAGAAAAAAAGACAAACTCAAACTAATGTCTTTTTTAATCTTACTGCAGTCTAAACGGTTTAGGTGGAGTGAGGTCTTGGTTAGCTCTGATTCGATGACCAAGAAAGTAGTCAGTTACGGAAATCTTGACTTTGTGAGTTCTGATTACCTGTACTCCTAAATCAGATTCTAGTGAGTAATCATGGACAATCATGAGTGTACATAGACAATCTTCACTGTAATGTTTATTTTCTTAATATAAATGGTAGATTATATTACTCACACCAGTGGATAAAGAGATACAGCGAAGACGATGGCGCTGGATAGGACACACACTGCGGAAGCCAACTGAGAGCATTACACAACAGATCCTTTTCTGGAATCCCCAGGGGAAAAGACAAAGAGGAAGACCAAGTAATTCTTGGAGAAGACAGATAGAAGCAGAGATAAATATGATGGGGAAGACATGGAATGATCTTAAAAGAATGGCAAGAAACACAACGACTAGGAAAATGTTTGTTGAAGACCTATGCGCAACAGGGAGCAGAAAGATAGAAGAAGATATTACGCACGACTGCTTGCTTTAATATGTAAGTGACATTTTACCTCAAGCCATGAAAATTTCATTGTTTTAGGGATGAAGATGTCCTGAGCATAACACAGGCCCAGCATTTTAAAAATTGGTATTATGGGAGAGGTTTCAATTATATAACACACCTGAAAAATTTTTAATTTGTTAGCTGAAGCAGTTTGTGAATGAATAATATTTTAGTAGAATAATAACAAAGAAAACATAAAAGATTGAAAATATTGCGACTTTCTGGTATGTAATATTGAACTTACCACACCAAGTATTTTTAACATGGAAAGTATAACCTCTTCTGGTGATAGAATAAAAAGAGAGCTAATTTCCAATGTTAGGAAGAGACAAACATCATTTTTTGGCCATGTAATGAGAAGAGAAGAACTGGAATATATTGTAACAACTGGAAAAATTGAGGGACAAAGAGATAGAGGGAAGCAAAGAGAAAAAATAACAGACAGCTTAAGAGAATGGCTTGGCAGAAGGTCAACAACAGAAATGATAAATAGCTGCCGAGATTGAAAGTTGTGGAGAGACATGATCACCTACGCCACTAGGCCTGGTACTTGATGATGATGATGGTGATAGAATGTATCATTGGGGAAGCATGCACGTTTTATATTTCTAAAAAGATATAAATGGGCAAGTAAACTACCATAGGCAGCTAAAGATGGAGTAACAATGACATTCCGAAAGAGGCCAAAAATAAAATAGAAAGTTTTAGATTGGAATACCGGTCCATATGGCGGATAGGCAGCAAGAGCAAATTGAGGCTTAGTTGTGAAAAGTGTTTCTTGTTGCAGTTTCCTTATATTCCAACTCCGGCTTGCTGTCGGGGCTATTGAGTTTAGTGCTCTGTGCACACCATGAGCAGTGCGCTTAATCCGTTTTGATTGTGTTTCGATATTCCGAATGCTTATGATGAATTTTGATATCGTATGAAGGGGAACAGATGGCTGTGTTCCCTTTTTGTGCGGTTTCGCATTTTGTCATTTGGCGTGTGCTGAGACTGCTATGATGGGGACTGCAGCTATATTTCTTTGTTTGGGAGATCATGATGAGATATTAATCGGATGATTCGAATGGCATGGGCGCTTGAGCAATTATGGATTTTAAATTCGTTTGCAGTGATACCGGGGCCTTCCATTAACCACCCAAGACTACAGCGTGTAGAGAAGTTAAGAAGTGAAAAGGTTAACGATTTGCAAAAGAAACATAACTTTTTTTGCTACCTCAGAAAAGTAATGTTTGTTACCATAAATTGCTGCCTAGAGACGCTCTACAGTATTTTTAACTAAAACTGAAAACAAATTTCCCATCGCAAGTTTTACCAAGATCACAATTCGTTTGCTTTGTTTTAACATGTGAAGTAATTCCTCATTGGTGCAGTGACACTATGGCTGCTCTAAACATTAAAGATTTCAAGAAATTCTAATTAGAAACGTGGCATCATCATCGGGATGCATGTACTTTACAGTTTATGCACTCATCATAGTCCGCCGTAAAGAATCTATGTCTCTAGCAAGATCTACCCACTTCTTCTGTTGTCATGTTCAAGGACTCTTTAATGTCTTCAAGCCAAATTCTTCTAGGTCTATCTCCATCTCATCTTCCAGGAACTATGCCTTCCATTATTATTCTTTCCGGCCGACTCTGTCTTGTGAGGTTATCGTACCATTTTACTTTCCTCCGCGAGATGTTGTTTATAAGCCTTTTATTTTCATAGTCATAATTTCTTGGCTGTCTACAATAAGTAGTTTGCTATTGCTTTCTGGTTGGTTCCGGCAACATAATAAGTTTGATAGCTATTGTGACCTGAATCTGATACTAGGCTGTTACAGCTCCTGCCTTTGAGACTGTTGCCAAGTGGGTCGATACTTCGCCCTTTCTGCCAACATTTGCGTTTAATATTACAATATTCTCTACTAAACAGTTCTCTACACCCATTGATATAAAAAGAGGAGTAAGACAAGGATGCATCCTATCACCAAGCTTGTTCAATCTATACACTGAGCAAATCTTTAAAAACATCATAGAGATGCCAGGCCTACAAATTAATGGAAAGATAATCAATAACCTAAGATATGCTGACGATACTGTACTACTAGCAGAAAATCCTAAAGACCTACAACAATTACTTAATGAAATAAACACGACAAGCAAAAAATATGGACTATATATGAATATCAAAAAGACTAAAACTATGATCATAAACAAAGAAAATACTCAAAACCCACAAGTGGATATCAAAATTGAAGGAATAGACCTTGAGACAGTTCAGAACTATAACTACCTTGGACATACTATAACCAGTGATGGAAAATGTACAACTGAAATAAACAAAAGAATAGGAATGGCAAAAAGTAATTTTAATGTCATGAAGGACATACTAACATCAAAACAAATAACACCAGAGCTAAAACTAAGAATAGCAAAATGTTACATCTTCTCAATATTCCTATATGGTGCAGAAACATGGACATTAGACAAGAAAACAGAACAGAGAATTGAAGCCTTTGAAATGTGGATATATAGAAGAATAGGTAGAATTGGATGGAAGGAAAAGAAAACAAATGACAAAGTCTTAAAACAACTAAAAATGAAAAGAGAACTTCTGAACACAATTAGAACAAGACAAATGCGATTCTTAGGCCATGTTAAAAGACACAACAGCCTACTGAAAGTGATCCTGGAGGGGAAAATACAAGGTAAAAGAGGCAGAGGCAGACCAAGATTAACATGGACGAGTAACATCAAAAGATGGACAAATCAACCGATGACAACCTGCACCATCAAAGCAAGAGATAGAGCAAAATGGCGCTCCATGGTAGCCAACCTTCGTTGCGGAGACGGCACTCAATGATGATGATGATTACAATATGGTACCATTTGTTAATCGAGGACAGCATAGTGGGAAACCTGCCGTATTTGGAAAAGCGGTGGCTATTCGTACTTGATTTGGGACGTTTGAAACTTGAGAAATCGAGGGAAAACAGAGCCAATAGTGTGCATTAGTTATAAACTAAGAGCGCCATATATTTTGCAATATGTAATCATGTAGACAGTATAATCTGCGGCTGCCCTGTTTCCTTACAGGTATGCTCGATAAAGTAAAAGGCTAAGAGAGGGT
Organism: Megaustenia siamemsis; assembly: GCA_032433765.1. Taxonomy (NCBI): domain Eukaryota; kingdom Metazoa; phylum Mollusca; class Gastropoda; order Stylommatophora; family Ariophantidae; genus Megaustenia; species Megaustenia siamemsis. The sequence continues at coordinate 55,145,284 of JAVIAB010000124.1, forward strand.
ACCCTAAACAAAACAACCCTTCTGCCTTGTGGGTGAGACTTTAGTCAAAGGCTAGTGGAATCAACGGTATACACATCGACGGAAGGTAACAGAAAACCACCGTTGTAACGTCTTTGTATAATCATGGGTCACCATAATTTTAGAATTCACGACAACAACCTTAAGGAGGATTCCAATGAAACACCCTCGTTCCGTAGGGGACATCGTATGCTACAGGTGATACTCGATCGTCATCAAGCTACTGAAAGCAAAATAAAGACTGAGAATAGGAACTTGGAATGCTAGAACACTCATGCATGGGGAAAACTCGAAAACATCAAACAGGAAATTAAAAGGATGGATTTACATTTATTGGGACTGTGTGAAAGTGAGATACATCGGATCAGGGGATATATATTGTAGTAAGTAGTAAAGTGACCGGTCACGCCAAGTGGCGTATAGGCAATATAGTGGTAGTGACCATAATTCTTACAGACCTTCGGCACATGATTTTTTAGGTAATGTGGTCGGTATTACGCCCGTGCTGCTTTACTTTCCCAGAAAAAAATCTGGTACCCATTTAAGGCTGGGTGAACCCGGAAGCCGTCGGTCAGGATCGAACTCGATCTCTTGTCCTTTGTAGTCCAGTTCACTAACCACTGAGCTATCGCGGCTCCCGTGATTTTGGAGTAGAAATAATAAAACAATTGAATGCTATCTTCAACAGTGGATATATACCTAATTATCTATTAAAATCAATATTCATAACCCTACCAAAGAAATATATTGCGAATGAATGCGATGATCATGGCACAATAAGCCTTATAAATCACATGTCTAAGATATTAATAAAAATCATCATGAGAGGAGAGCGAAACAATATCAGTGCAAAAAATAGTGATGAACAGTGTGGTTTTGTTGGAGGTAAAGATACGAAAAATGTCATAAACATCATAAGATGTTTAGTAGAAAAAGCCATAAAGATGAAAACAGATCTATACCTGTTTCATAGATTATACTAAATCATTGAATAAAGCAAAGGGCCAAGAAATAGTCACAATTTTAGAAAGCATAAACTTTGACAGCAAAGATCTAAGAATAATAAAGAACACGTACTGGCAACAAAAAGCGACCATAAGAACCGGAAATCAATTGTGAAATTATCTTAAAACCATAACATATTGATGTGAATCTTGGACTACAGGACAACAGACAAGAAAGTCGCTGGAGGCAATAGAAATGTGGTTTTACAGAAGAATGTTGAGAATACCATGGACAGCTAAGAAGAGTAATGAAAACGTTCTGAAAGAGCCCAAAGCGAAAAGAGAAATAATTTTAAATATTAGGAAGAAACAATCATCATATTTTGGCAATGAGAAGGGAACAGATGGAATATATTTTGCCAACTGAGAAAATTGAGGTGACGAAGAGATAGAGGGAAACAGAGAAAAGATATTAGACATCTGAAGATAATGGCTTGGCAGAAGGTCAACAGTAAAAAAAAAAAAAAAGTAAAGTACCCCCGTCACGCCAAGTGGCGTATAGGGAATATTGTGTTATTGACCATATATTTTACAGACCTTCAGCACATGATTTTTGGGGCAATGTGGTCGGTATTACGCCCGTGCCGCTTCACTTTCCCTGAAAAAAATCAGGTACCCATTAAAGGCTGGGTGAACCCGGAAGCCGTCGGTTGGGATCTAACCCGACCTCTTGTCCTTTGTAGTCCGTTCACTAACCACTGAGCTATCGCGGCTTCCAAGGTCAACAGTAGAAATTATAAATAGCTGTCGCGATCTGTGGAGAGACATGATCACCTACGCCAGCATGCGTGGTACTTGATGACGGTGATTAACTCGTGTACTAAATGAGTTTAAACTGTAAAAATATGTAACTAAATATTTAATTAGAGAAACAAAACATACAAAACTGATTGGAAAATTAGAACATCTAACTTCTGAAGGTAGTTATCATGAGAAACTGTCACATCCAAGCAGATAAGACTGAAGCAAGCGATTAGTTATAAACGAAGAAGGCACAATTCTCGGAAGATAAATCACAGACTTGTGCTAAGCGGAACTCGACAATCAAAGTGATGACGTTCTATGTAACTTTAAGAAAACACGACCTCCATCGTGTTGACTGTCGCCATTTCTAGTAAAGCCACGTGTTGACTGTCGCCATTTCTAGTAAAGCCACGTGTTGACTGTCGCCATTTCTAGAAAAGCCATTTTTTTGGGGTTCTGTCTAAATGTACATTATTTGTTCATCTTCTTTAATGTGACGTACAGATTTGTTGAGTTTTCCCTTTCTGCCGTTAAAGAAAAAGCTGTGTGTGAATTATTGGAGGGGATGTGTCAGTCTCTTTTCTGGTTTGAGTTTTTAGGATAGGATCAAAAAGCTGCTTCCGTTAAAAAATGTGATCGCAATTTTACATTATCCCATATTCCTTTGTTCATTTACATGAAATGTTTGTTTTCAGCTTTTGAAATTAATATCATTTCTGTAGCGTTGTATTCATTTGTTTAACCACTTGTAGGACTGTATTAATTTGTTTAGCCTTTTGTAAAGCTGTATTCATTTGTTTATCCTTTTGTAGAGCTGTATTCATTTGTTTATCCTTTTATAGAGCTGTATTCATTTGTTTATCCTTTTGTAGAGCTGTATTCATTTGTTTATCCTTTTGTAGAGCTGTATTCATTTCTTTAGCCTTTTGTAGAACTGTATTAATTTGTTTAGCCTTTTGTAGAACTATTAATTTGTTTAGCCTTTTGTAGAACTGTATTAATTTGTTTAGCCTTTTGTAGAACTGTATTAATTTGTTTAGCCTTTTGTAGAACTGTATTAATTTGTTTAGCCTTTTGTAGAGCTGTATTCATTTGTTTAGCCATTTGTAGGGCTGTTCCTCCCCTCTGTCCTGAAATTGAAAATTGAAAACTGTTTCAACTATCCAAGCTATTATCAATATTCTTCCGAGAAAAAACACCACATTTTTGTTGCCTCCGACGGTTTTTTTGTATGTTGTCCTATCTATTATCCAGGATTCACATAGCGCTAAATAATTTTTTTTTCTTATTTCCATGAACAAAAATGTATTGCATAATATTTTTTCCCCCTTCTTTGAAAAGCCGCATTCGCTTGAACTAATCTGAGCCATAACTACTCCAAGAAATGTCCGCGGTGGTTTGCGCTACCTTCTGTCAGTTGTGTTTACAATGCTACAGGGTTACGAGATAAATGCGCATTCATCAAGCAATTTTAAAAATGTACTTTTACTTTATTCGATAAGGAGGATAAAATTAGATACAGTAAATGGGTAGCAATATTTGTTACGTAATTAATCACCCATAAAGTAAAGCAAAAAAGTAAAGAGCCCCGTCACGCCAAGTGGCTATAAGGGAATACGGTGTTAGTGACCATACATTTTACAGACCTTCAGCACATGAATTTTTTTGGGTAATGTAGTCGGTATTAAGCCCATGCCGCTTTACTTTCCCAGAAAAAAATCCGGTACCAATTAAAGACTGGGTGAACCGGAAGCCATCGTTTGGGATCGAACCCTGCCTCTTGTCCTTTGTAGTCCAGTTCACTAACAACTGATCTATCGCGGCTCCCTAATCACCCATAGTTGATAATAAACAAATTGACACATTTATCGATTTGATGATCAAAAATGAAAAAGGTGGTACAGTTTTTATTGATGCACAGTGACAAACAGTAGAGAACTTTTCAACTTTTAGTGCTTCGAAATTCGAAGAAAACAAAATGAAATTGATCTTGCAATTACCAAGAAGATTATCATCTGGAAATGAGGAGACGTCAATTGATGGAGGGTAAACATCTATTTCACGGTTATGTAAAGAAAGAATAAACTAACAGACCCTGTCACATCGAATGTGGCATACAGCGAACGTAGTGATAATGTCCATAGTTTTATGGAAGTGGGTACATTTTAAAAAAATAATGTAGTCAGTACTACGTGAAGCCGTCTTTATTTGCTGGGGAAAAAAATAACCAGTATCCATTTACCAGTGGATGACCTCAATTCTGGCCGGTTAAAGAGAACGAACCCTATGACATCTTGTTCTTCATTAAAAAATATTTCACTAACAGCTCCCCCCCCCCTTTTGCAACTGTCCATATATATATATATATATATATATATATATATATATATATATATATATATATATATATATATATATATATATATAAGCACACCCACTTAAACACATACTTTCTCACATAAAAGATACACATTAAACATACAAACTCACTTTATCTCTCTCTCTCTCTCTCTCTCTCTCTCTCACACTCTCACGCACACACATTCACAGACCAACTCTCTCTTTCTCTCTCTCACTCACACAAGGTATGTGTGCCATTATTGTAAAATATGATGTTCTTAAAGACCTCTTCAATTATTATTTAAATATATATTATATTCGTTTGCACATCAAACAAATTAATAGACAACATAATATCGTGAAGTACAAAGGGGCATTCTCCATCGATCTGCAGATCTACCACCATCCCTCCCTCCAAATCTTCTCTTTAGTACTTAGTAACCGAACCAGACTACGAGCTTTATTGATCGTCAGATTTGTATACCCTCTGTCTCGCCTCGCGTGTATTTGGTCTCTGTGATGTGGCTCCCATCTCACACTGGGGATAATTCTTCGGCAAACTGTTGCATTGTGGCAGGAAAATACCAGGAGTGAAGCCAACGATGGGAGACATTGTTTAAGAGATTGCAACTCTATCGCCTTTGTGTGCCGTTTTGTTTCTGCGATGACCTTGAGACACACGAAACGTGCGATCTGGGACCTGTTGTTACATTTGAATGGCTAGGAGGAACGGGCAAGTGTGCGCAGTGGCGGGGTATCCGTTCTTCTGAAAGAGTAAGTTGTAACGTATTAAAATATCGTGTCACTCTTTTACGACTAGAGATCAGTAATCATGCTGTCTCACCCCCTCTCTCTCTTTCTCGTTATCTTTCTGTAATATGTGTCTGTTTTTTCATCTCAATATTTCACATAATTAGCAAATGTGTCTTCTGACATTAAATTAATAATAAACATAATAACTTTGTAGATATCAAAAGTGAGTTATTGTTTTCGTGAAAATGAAATCAATTATTGTACCCATCATGAAATGTTTGCTTGTCCAGGCATTATTGTTTCAACATCATAGGCAGCGTTCCATGAAGGGACATGCCTACAGTTATGGGAGGGTGGAGTTTGTTGTGCATGTTGACAATAAAATAGAAAACCTATGTTCAAGGTAAACAACACAGGAAAACTACACTAAATGATGATATCCAATTTTTTTGGTACAAATAAGTTCTTAAGTGGGATTACAAAATTAACAAATATGCCAGTATATATATATATATATATATATATATATATATATATATATATATATATATATATATATATATAACTTAACATAATGCAATATAATATAATAAAATACACTGGAATGTAATATATTGGCACAGAAATAAATTAAATTACGCAAACATCAGCCAGACATATCATACCTTAGCATTGTTATTGTTGACTATGTATAGTGATTTTGTGGCACGTTTTTACAATTTCATGTTGTTGTATATATATATATTATTACATCATCATTGTCTTATTTGTTAATTCGTTGTGATCCATACGATTCTCTTCTGACAGGAGCCTTGGCATCGTCATGTGAAATAGTTCTTCGTTATAATGCTTGAAGCATAAATGTTTGGAGGTGACATTTTTTTTTCTTAACTCCAGCTTTGTCTCTCTCTCTATCTCCACCTCTCTCTATCTCTCTCTCCCTCTCTCTTCTCTCTCTATATATATATATATATATATATATCAACCCTTACGTGTGCGTGTGAAAGCTGGAAAACAAGAGACATTGAAACAAAGTTGAACGCATTCGAAAATAAATGTCTAAGGGCTTTGTATAGCGTGGAACGAATTCAAAGCAAACGAGGAAATTAGAGAAATCGCCAATCAACCACTAATATCTTCAGTAATCAAGAAAAGACGATGGTCATATGTTGGACATGTGATGAGAAGAGATAATAACCGAATAGCACAGCAAGCCCTCATGTGGGAAACAACAGGTAAGAGGAAAAGTGGAAGACCCAGAGAGACACTGAGAAGAATATTGATAAGAGAGGCAAGAGCAGCAAGAATCTGCTCCCTCGGTGAGATAGAGCTACTTGCACAGAACAGAGACAAATGGCGAGATTTGATCAAATATCTTTAAAAGAATTGAAAACTGCTAGAACAAAAATTCAGATAAGAGAGGGAGTATACGTCCTATGGGCCGAAGGTCAATATATATATATATATATATATATATATATATGTGTGTGCGTGCGTGCGTATGTGTGTGTGTGTGTGTTATGAGGTATGGGCTTTGTGTTTTTCTGGTAATAGTTTAAACACTAGTTTTGAGTAAACATCTTTCTTTTTTTTAGTATTTTCAAGAAAGAAAGAAAGAAAGAAGGAAGGAAGGAAGGAAGGAAGGAATGTGTGCCCACCTTATATCGTAGAAAATTGACGCTCAAAAAGAGGCATACAGGATATTACTGAGAAGAGCAATGAAAGCTCTATAGAATGAAAAGGTGGACACACATTTCTTTCTTTCTTGCTTATCACCAGCTTTACAACAGCTTCGCATTTCTATGCATCTTTGATGCATATGTATGCCTTTACCCCTCTCTAGAATGAGTTAGTTAAACGGAGTATCTATGAATGGAGGTTTCTGTAATCAAGATTCTATAATTAATCTTGCTTTCACTGGCGATGAATATAAATAATGAAATTCGAATTATTTTAATGATTTTTTTTTCCAAAATTTGATTATTTTTTTTTAAAGCGTGTTTGGTTTATTGGAAACTTATTGTTTCGTTGTTGTTCTGTTTCGAATTACCGTCCACAGCGGATTCGGTTGTAGTTATCAATTCATATATTAGTTTCTTCGTTGTCCTGTTGGGAAAAGTTAAATACCGATGTCAGTTTCAGTGAAATCTCGTGATCTCCTTTTGGGAGAAATTAAATACCACTGACAATTTCAGTGATACCATGCACTGTTATCTCTTGTTGGGAGAAGTTAGACACCGACGTCAAGCTCAGTGATACCATGCACTGTTGTCTCTTGTTGGAAGAAGTTAGACACCAACGTCAAACTCAATGATACAATGCACTGTTGTCTCTTGTTGGGAGTAGTTAGACACCGACGTCAATCTCAGTGATACCATGCACTGTTGTCTCTTGTTGGAAGAAGTTAGACACCAACGTCAAACTCAATGATACCATGCACTGTTGTCTCTTGTTGGGAGTAGTTAGACACCGGCGTCAAAATCAGTGATACCATGCACTGTTGTCTCTTGTTAGAAGAAGTTAGACACCAACGTCAAACTCAATGATACCATGCAGTGTGGTCTCTTGTTGGGAGTAGTTAGACACCGGCGTCAAACTCAGTGATACCATGCACTGTTGTCTCTTGTTGGAAGAAGTTAGACACCGGCGTCAAACTCAGTGATACCATGTAATGTTGTCTCCTTTTGGGAGAAGTTAGACACCAACGTCAAACTCAGTGATACCATGCACTGTTGTCTCCTGTTGGGAGTAGTTAGACACCAACGTCAAACTCAGTGATACCATGCACTGTTGTCTCTTGTTGGAAGAAGTTAGACACCACCGTCAAACTCAGTGATACCATGCACTGTTATCTCTTGTTGGAAGAAGTTAGACACCAACGTCAAACTCAGTGATACCATGCACTGTTGTCTCCTGTTGGGAGTAGTTAGACACCAACGTCAAACTCAGTGATACCATGAGTAGTATACAATGTCAATTAGGACCGTGGAAAGTGCGGCCATCTGCAGCCAAATCGCTGCAGCCGGGTTGTTTTTTCTTATATAAATAGTCTACCTGCAGAATGTGCTTCCATCTGCAGCCAAATCGCTGCAGCCGGGTTGTTTTTTCTTATATAAATAGTCTACCGGCAGATTTGTTTTTCCTTATATAAGAGTCTACCCGCCCATTTTTGTTCCGGTCGTGGTGACCTCACGTGGTGGTGGTGGTGGTGACCTCCCGTTGACCTCTCGTGGCGGTGGTGGTGAAGGGGTGGTGAAGGGGTGGTGAAAGGGTGGTGAAGGGGTGGTTGTGGTATCATAAATCTATTATATTCTTTGTAGTTTAAATGGTTCCGTAACTTTCATAAATCTATTCTTTCTTTATACTCTCATTCAATAAAAATAAAAAAAAACAGTGACAAGTTTATTTATTGTTTTTAAAAACTTCCTTTAGAATTAAAGGTAACAACTTAGACCGTTACACACACTACACGCCAAACGCGAAACACTGTGTTTAACGTTAAGCGAGAGATCAAAGAGTTCCCTGTAGGCGCGCCGCAAGCGGCCGCAAGCGGCCGCAAGATCAAAGAGTTCACGGTAGACGCGAGGGACCGCAAGATCAAAGAAGCCGCCACCGGTGAGTACTTACTTCCCGCTGTGAAAACTCCGTAGCCGGTAAGTGTTCATCAGGAGAGTCATTTAACAGGGGAATTTTACGATACCGATGTTTTAATGTGAGACGCTTGGGGGTAATTAATATCTTTGCGCTGGTTCGTGTTCAAAGCCCGTGTTTCGCTGTGAAAAGTTTTGATTGAATGTTTGAGTGTCAGACTGGTCAGGGCTACGGACTTTGTATCATCTGAAGATTAGAATACCACTTATCAGGGGAATTTTAGTGGGTGGTTGTTTTAATGTGGGATGTTTAGGGGGAAATTAATATGTTTGAAGTAGAGAGTACTTGATCGATCAAAGAGGTTAGACCTGTATATAAGTAGATCCAAGCAGCCAGGATTTTATTCTCACTCTCTGAAGCAGTTTCAACGAGTGTCTTGGTTGTAACTCAAGCAAGAGTGTGCTTGGCTGTGCAAGTAAATTTACTTTACAAACCGTAAGTAGAACCTTATTTCATAGATTCTATACTGTCATTTATTTTAATTTAACAAAAATAATTTAAAATTAAATAAATTAAAACAACTCAAATAAAAATCAAACAAATATGCTCTTTTTATAATGTTTATTTTCACAATGAAACATAAATTTATTTCAATACATCAACGTGGACAACACATGTTACACATTCAAATGTTTATAATTGAACAATGATGATTTCAATAGTACAAATATGAATTCAAATCATCTGAAAAAAGTACACAAATAACAACATAGTCATGTATAAGTAATAAAAATGTCACTCACGAATCTTAGATTTTGGAGTTCTATATCTTTAGCACTTCAATGAATAACAGACAACAGTAATGGTGAACCTTACAGATTAGAAAACTTAGTTCCAAACCCCAAAATTTCGTCTCATAACTAAAAAGTTGAAGTCAAAACATTAAAAATCTAGGTCCAAAGTCAAAATAGTTAGACTCGGTAGGGCAAACGATTCTATATTCAACCACTGAACTCTCTGTCGATGTAGTAGACACGTATGTCATGTCGTTTTATCAGAGACGTATGGTATGTCGTTGTAACAGTCATGCCAATGTAACAGTCATTTCGTTGTAATGGTCATCTCGTTGTAACAGACACGTATGTCATATCGTTGTAACAGACACGTATGTCATGTCGTTTTATCAGAGACGTATGGTATGTCGTTGTAATAGCCATGTCATTGTAACAGTCATGCCAATGTAACAGTCATTTCGTTGTAATACTCATCGCGTTGTAACAGTCACGTATGTCATGTCGTTTTATCAGAGACGTATGGTATGTCGTGATGGATGCTGTAGGTTGTCGACTGGGCCATGATGGATGAATGCAGATTGTCGACTGGGCCATGATGGATGCTGTAGGTTGTCGACTGGGCCATGATGGATGCTGTAGATTGTCGACTGGGCCATGATGGATGCTGTAGGTTGTCGACTGGGCCATGATGGATGCTGTAGGTTGTCGACTGGGCCATGATGGATGAATGCAGATTGTCGACTGGGCCATGATGGATGCTGTAGGTTGTCGACTGGGCCATGATGGATGCTGTAGGTTGTCGACTGTGCCATGATGGATGAATGTAGATTGTCGACTGGGCCATGATGGATGCATGTAGGTTGTCGACTGTGTCGAGATGGATGAATGTAGGTTGTTGACTGTGTCGAGATGGATGAATGTAGGTTGTCGACTGTGCCATGATGCTTGTATGTAGGTTGTCTAGTGTCGCATGATGGTTGTATGTAATTGTCGAGTATGCTCCAACAAATCACCGCGCCATTTAAAGTTCTTTGAACATAATGGACACAGATGTTCACCAGAAGAAACCTCATTATGAGAAACCATCTGGAGAAAATCCAATAACCCTTTCGTCAACCGTATTTAACATACCTAGTTTAACTTCATCAAACAAAAACATTTCGTTGTAATAGTCATCTCGTTGTAACAGTCACGTATGTCATATCATTGTAACAGTCATGTCAATGTAACAGTCATGTATGTCATGTCATTGTAACAGTCATGTCAATGTAGTAGACACGTATGTCATGTCATTGTAATAGTCATGTCAATGTAACAGTCATTTCGTTGTAACATACACGTATGTCATGTCGTTTTATCAGAGACGTATGGTATGTCGTGATGGCTGAATGCAGATTGTCGACTGGGCCATGATGGATGCTGTAGGTTGTCGACTGTGCCATGATGGATGAATGTAGATTGTCGACTGGGCCAGTCATTCCGATAGACTGAACACTAGTATGAACTTCCTTGAAACAACCAAACTTATAACACGAAAGCCCTGAAGGGTCTTGTTTAAATATAGCCTGGTAACAAATGAATACATTATCCAATCAGCGAGTGATTATGCCAACATCGACTGATATCTGGATTAACCAATTAGAGAAGAGCATTAACATTGGAGGCGGAGCAAAGTTATGACTGACATCTGTATTATAACCATTCAGAAAAGAGCATTAACATGGGAGGCGGAGCAAAGAAATGGCTGACATCTGTATTATAACCAGTCAGAAAAGAGCATTACTATGAACGGCAGAGTGATTAACCAATCATAGAAGAGCGTAACTTTGAAAACGGTTCCAGTTCCATCTTAAGGTAAATCAATTGGTCGGGTTCTCAGCGAGGATCGTGGGCGTTTCTGGTCCATAGAATGTGTTTGGATAAACTTATGAAGGAGTTTATGTTCCTGGGGGTTGATATTATTCACACATATGATAAGGCGTGTAAGAAACATTCCAAGTTTTATAAACCGATGGCTAACCTAGTATATACATTATCGGAGAGAAATGAGCTGTTATTTACTGGAATAATTCAACGAGTCGGTGGTCATGATATCTACGCCACGTTTGTAACCATCGTTATCGAAATACTTTCAGATCGAATTCGCAATTTCGGTCGTCTTGTTGTTCTATATACCCTCGCCTATCGATTAGTTAAGAATCATGTTAAAGACATGTTCGACTCTGATTACGACATTTGTACTTTAGAAACGGACTTTGGTACTTGGACCGGTGGTATCATCGGAAGAGAATTTGGAGAGTGGTTACTAAAAGAAGGTAGTTTGGAAAATTTTCTAGACCTCTCTAACGAAGAAGCTACAACACTGTGGACTCTACTTCGCAACAGCCTTTGGTCTTTAAGAGCTTTACCTATAAATGTTTATCTGTGAGTTTATATATTTTCCCTAATAAAAGTTTGGTAACCCCACAACATTTGTTACTGCCTTACAATATTGTTTACCAGGTCACGACACCCTCTTGCACAGATGCTGAGGGTTGTCCTGTAGTAGGCCTGCGATTGTAATAAGAATGGTTTGCTCCAGCTTTGAAATCTGAAATTTTCACAAAAAGAGATGGTGTTACTCAGTTCCCCTATAATGGGGATGTTGAGTTACTAAAAATAGATTTTGATCTCTGATGCAATACCTGATTAGTTACTCAAAATAGAATGTGACCTATGATCCAATAACAGAATACTCATTGTACTGGTGACCAATTGCGACTGTATGTACTCATTCACCCAATACTCTCACATCAACATGGAAAAGTAAACTCCCAGTCATAGAAAAGTATGTTGTCACGATAGGTGTGTCAATAACAAGGAACAACAATCATTAAAGACATCCTAATTAAGTTGTGAAATTTTGGTGGTTGAGAGATAAATCTGAAGATAAGCACATCAAACTATAAGAACAAGGAAACAATCGTATATTACACACTCTTAGAGCCAGTGTTAAGTTAACACGTATTTAGTTAAAATAGAAGGTTATAAATTGAGTAGAGGTAAACTTATACCTTATGGCTCATCTACTTTTTCGAATAAACGCATTAAAATTAAAATAAGTCAAATAAAAACAAACAAATATGATCTTTTTATAATGTTTATTTTCACAATAAAACTAGACAACCCATGTTACACATTCAAATGTTTATAATTGAACAATGATGCTTTAAATAGTACAAATATGGATACAAATCAGCTAAAAAAGTACACATATAACAACATAGTCATGTGTTTAATGCTTAAATTACAAGTTTACGTGGTCTCCCACGTGGTTTTTTAAATACACAAGGATCGCAAAATTTAACACAATTTTGTTTATTATTCTTAATAGCATAAGATCCATCAGTTATATTAGTGATCGAACGGGGATCAATTCGTTTGTGAGCTGTGTCTGTGAGAACAGTCGAAAGGTCACTTTGTTGATACTGGAAGTCGTCATAAACGGGAGGAGCAGCGAACGACCACTCACCCTCATTGGCCGTTTGTTCTCGGGCATAGTCTGAGCGAAATGTAGAAGCTCCATCAGTGGTTGCTTGCATACTGTCACATTCATTGGCCGTTTGTTCTCGGGCATAGTCTGAGCGAAATGTAGAAGCTCCATCAGTGGTTGCTTGCATACTGTCACATTCAGCTGAGAGACTCGTAGACGCATCACCTGTGGCTACTTGTAGTCTGTCACACTCTGAGAGAATCGTAGACTTCAGACCCACTAAACTCTCAAATTCAGGCTGTGTTAATGTTATACCGTAACGTGTTGGGAATTTCAACCCCGTTTTACCATCGTATTTTCTAAGATGAATTAAAGTCTCTGCTCGATATCTCGAAACTGAGACAGCCTTCAAACCATTCTTTTGTAGAGGCTTTACATACTCGCCATTACGAGATGCATAGAAAAAAGCACCATCACAGTCAACATTAGCATCGGAATCACACATATCCACTCTAACGGACTCCATTCTAAAAAACACACGACTTGGTAGCAGGGCTCTGACTTTCTGTATGTAGCAGCACTGAGAACGGCTGCCCTTTATACCCTGTAACAAGGGGGTGTGGCCAGTCTATTTATAGTAACCAATGGAATATGTTCTATTTATAGTAACTGATGCAATACGTCATTGGACGTGATGAGACATGTTCGGAGAGCGGCCATCTTTGATGAATCATGGGAAGTTTGTCCCACGAGGCCGATGTATCCATGGAGTCATCAAAACAAATGACGAGCCAGAGGGCGGGGCCTACACTGACAAGTTGGAGACAAACTCGAGTATAGCATGTTATGCTCATTAGAGGGAAGTGTTCTTGTGAACACAGGATTGGGCTTGGCAAGTAAAATATCAACTAAACTTTAGTTTCTATTACTTATGAAATACTTTTTAGAATCTTGGCTCTGTGATCAATAGCTAGGATGGGGGAAATAATTTTGCCACATTCTTGTATACGGTTTATGAAGCGCTCCTTGTCTATAGAAAACTGCTGCCAAGAATAATTGGGTTCGTCATTTTCATCATCGTGGATTGTTAAAACAATCGTTTCTTCACAAAAATGAACCTAGAAGAAACGAGACACTTTAGGTTTAAAAGCCAGCAAAAAAAAAAAACTTCTAAATTAAAAACACTTTATAATAAAATATCTCTGCACAACTCTGTAGCTGATGTCATTTCTCTTTGTTTCCCTCTGTCTTTTCACCCCTCACGTTTTCAAGTTGGTACAAGTTATTACAGCAGTTCTCATTACAAGTCACAACATCCAAGTATTGGATATCTCTTTCGCTTCTCACCTAGTAACCTATTGTCCATGAGTCTCTTGGGTAAGTAAAACCTGCTTCTATGTAAAATTTACTCTACTCCACCTCCAGAGGATAATACGTCAAAAGATTTACCAGTATTAATATTATTCCACTTGTCGTTTTCTTTGATGTTACAGTTACTTCTTTATGGTATTAACGATGAGTCCTTTATTTTTTCGGTTTCCTTTACTATAACGTCAATCATTACTAGCAACTAGTTTCAAAATTTTCATTACATGTGGAAATTTACTATTTATCATCATCAATAAGATAATGTCTCTACTAGTTGTGAAATAACCCAGTAATAAAGATAACGAAGGAGAAACAGAGAATATCAAAATCAAAAGGTAAACTCGACTCCAAAGCAATTACTTACCTTGGTAGCTCTATCGTTTAGAAAGGTAAACTCGACTCCAAAGAAATTACTTACCTTGGTAGCTCTATCATTTAGTGTATCACCACCTTGCTGGCTGCAAGCGTATTGTTCGTTCCACGTTGCGTTAATTTGTTCAAAATAAATATCATGGTCAAAGATTTGTATATCTCTATTATCAGTCGAGGAGTGGTTGTTAATTATTTCAGTTGGAATCTCCAGTCTTCCAGCTCCCTGCTTTTGAGAGCCGGTGATGTAGGTGTCAGAGGTTTCACTAGAGTTTGAAAACCTTTCATGTATATTTGTCTTTTTGAAAATTGAGTCTAAAGTTAAACCATTATTAAAATTACCACTAGACCATATTGTCTTGGTTTGCGTGCTCATTGACAAATCAATATCTTCATCACTGTCTTCCTCTTCTGAACTTGAGTTTATTCGAAAAAGTAGATGAGCCATAAGGTATAAGTTTACCTCTACTCAATTTATAACCTTCTATTTTAACTAAATACGTGTTAACTTAACACTGGCTCTAAGAGTGTGTAATATACGATTGTTTCCTTGTTCTTATAGTTTGATGTGCTTATCTTCAGATTTATCTCTCAACCACCAAAATTTCACAACTTAATTAGGATGTCTTTAATGATTGTTGTTCCTTGTTATTGACACACCTATCGTGACAACATACTTTTCTATGACTGGGAGTTTACTTTTCCATGTTGATGTGAGAGTATTGGGTGAATGAGTACATACAGTCGCAATTGGTCACCAGTACAATGAGTATTCTGTTATTGGATCATAGGTCACATTCTATTTTGAGTAACTAATCAGGTATTGCATCAGAGATCAAAATCTATTTTTAGTAACTCAACATCCCCATTATAGGGGAACTGAGTAACACCATCTCTTTTTGTGAAAATTTCAGATTTCAAAGCTGGAGCAAACCATTCTTATTACAATCGCAGGCCTACTACAGGACAACCCTCAGCATCTGTGCGAGAGGGTGTCGTGACCTGGTAAACAATATTGTAAGGCAGTAACAAATGCTGTGGGGGTTACCAAACTTTTATTAGGGAAAATATATAAACTCACAGATAAACATTTATAGGTAAAGCTCTTAAAGACCAAAGGCTGTTGCGAAGTAGAGTCCACAGTGTTGTAGCTTCTTCGTTAGAGAGGTCTAGAAAATTTTCCAAACTACCTTCTTTTAGTAACCACTCTCCAAATTCTCTTCCGATGATACCACCGGTCCAAGTACCAAAGTCCGTTTCTAAAGTACAAATGTCGGAATCAGAGTCGAACATGTCTTTAACATGATTCTTAACTAATCGATAGGCGAGGGTATATAGAACAACAAGACGACCGAAATTGCGAATTCGATCTGAAAGTATTTCGATAACGATGGTTACAAACGTGGCGTAGATATCATGACCACCGACTCGTTGAATTATTCCAGTAAATAACAGCTCATTTCTCTCCGATAATGTATATACTAGGTTAGCCATCGGTTTATAAAACTTGGAATGTTTCTTACACGCCTTATCATATGTGTGAATAATATCAACCCCCAGGAACATAAACTCCTTCATAAGTTTATCCAAACAGATTCTATGGACCAGAAACGCCCACGATCCTCGCTGAGAACCCGACCAATTGATTTACCTTAAGATGGAACTGGAACCGTTTTCAAAGTTACGCTCTTCTATGATTGGTTAATCACTCTGCCGTTCATAGTAATGCTCTTTTCTGACTGGTTATAATACAGATGTCAGCCATTTCTTTGCTCCGCCTCCCATGTTAATGCTCTTTTCTGAATGGTTATAATACAGATGTCAGTCATAACTTTGCTCCGCCTCCAATGTTAATGCTCTTCTCTAATTGGTTAATCCAGATATCAGTCGATGTTGGCATAATCACTCGCTGATTGGATAATGTATTCATTTGTTACCAGGCTATATTTAAACAAGACCCTTCAGGGCTTTCGTGTTATAAGTTTGGTTGTTTCAAGGAAGTTCATACTAGTGTTCAGTCTATCGGAATGACTGGCCCAGTCGACAATCTACATTCATCCATCATGGCACAGTCGACAACCTACAGCATCCATCATGGCCCAGTCGACAATCTGCATTCAGCCATCACGACATACCATACGTCTCTGATAAAACGACATGACATACGTGTATGTTACAACGAAATGACTGTTACATTGACATGACTATTACAATGACATGACATACGTGTCTACTACATTGACATGACTGTTACAATGACATGACATACATGACTGTTACATTGACATGACTGTTACAATGATATGACATACGTGACTGTTACAACGAGATGACTATTACAACGAAATGTTTTTGTTTGATGAAGTTAAACTAGGTATGTTAAATACGGTTGACGAAAGGGTTATTGGATTTTCTCCAGATGGTTTCTCATAATGAGGTTTCTTCTGGTGAACATCTGTGTCCATTATGTTCAAAGAACTTTAAATGGCGCGGTGATTTGTTGGAGCATACTCGACAATTACATACAACCATCATGCGACACTAGACAACCTACATACAAGCATCATGGCACAGTCGACAACCTACATTCATCCATCTCGACACAGTCAACAACCTACATTCATCCATCTCGACACAGTCGACAACCTACATGCATCCATCATGGCCCAGTCGACAATCTACATTCATCCATCATGGCACAGTCGACAACCTACAGCATCCATCATGGCCCAGTCGACAACCTACAGCATCCATCATGGCCCAGTCGACAATCTGCATTCATCCATCATGGCCCAGTCGACAACCTACAGCATCCATCATGGCCCAGTCGACAACCTACAGCATCCATCATGGCCCAGTCGACAATCTACAGCATCCATCATGGCCCAGTCGACAACCTACAGCATCCATCATGGCCCAGTCGACAATCTGCATTCATCCATCATGGCCCAGTCGACAACCTACAGCATCCATCACGACATACCATACGTCTCTGATAAAACGACATGACATACGTGACTGTTACAACGCGATGAGTATTACAACGAAATGACTGTTACATTGGCATGACTGTTACAATGACATGGCTATTACAACGACATACCATACGTCTCTGATAAAACGACATGACATACGTGTCTGTTACAACGATATGACATACGTGTCTGTTACAACGAGATGACCATTACAACGAAATGACTGTTACATTGGCATGACTGTTACAACGACATACCATACGTCTCTGATAAAACGACATGACATACGTGTCTACTACATCGACAGAGAGTTCAGTGGTTGAATATAGAATCGTTTGCCCTACCGAGTCTAACTATTTTGACTTTGGACCTAGATTTTTAATGTTTTGACTTCAACTTTTTAGTTATGAGACGAAATTTTGGGGTTTGGAACTAAGTTTTCTAATCTGTAAGGTTCACCATTACTGTTGTCTGTTATTCATTGAAGTGCTAAAGATATAGAACTCCAAAATCTAAGATTCGTGAGTGACATTTTTATTACTTATACATGACTATGTTGTTATTTGTGTACTTTTTTCAGATGATTTGAATTCATATTTGTACTATTGAAATCATCATTGTTCAATTATAAACATTTGAATGTGTAACATGTGTTGTCCACGTTGATGTATTGAAATAAATTTATGTTTCATTGTGAAAATAAACATTATAAAAAGAGCATATTTGTTTGATTTTTATTTGAGTTGTTTTAATTTATTTAATTTTAAATTATTTTTGTTAAATTAAAATAAATGACAGTATAGAATCTATGAAATAAGGTTCTACTTACGGTTTGTAAAGTAAATTTACTTGCACAGCCAAGCACACTCTTGCTTGAGTTACAACCAAGACACTCGTTGAAACTGCTTCAGAGAGTGAGAATAAAATCCTGGCTGCTTGGATCTACTTATATACAGGTCTAACCTCTTTGATCGATCAAGTACTCTCTACTTCAAACATATTAATTTCCCCCTAAACATCCCACATTAAAACAACCACCCACTAAAATTCCCCTGATAAGTGGTATTCTAATCTTCAGATGATAAAAAGTCCGTAGCCCTGACCAGTCTGACACTCAAACATTCAATCAAAACTTTTCACAGCGAAACACGGGCTTTGAACACGAACCAGCGCAAAGATATTAATTACCCCCAAGCGTCTCACATTAAAACATCGGTATCGTAAAATTCCCCTGTTAAATGACTCTCCTGATGAACACTTACCGGCTACGGAGTTTTCACAGCGGGAAGTAAGTACTCACCGGTGGCGGCTTCTTTGATCTTGCGGTCCCTCGCGTCTACCGTGAACTCTTTGATCTTGCGGCCGCTTGCGGCCGCTTGCGGCGCGCCTACAGGGAACTCTTTGATCTCTCGCTTAACGTTAAACACAGTGTTTCGCGTTTGGCGTGTAGTGTGTGTAACGGTCTAAGTTGTTACCTTTAATTCTAAAGGAAGTTTTTAAAAACAATAAATAAACTTGTCACTGTTTTTTTTTTTTATTGAATGAGAGTATAAAGAAAGAATAGATTTATGAAAGTTACGGAACCATTTAAACTACAAAGAATATAATAGATTTATGATACCACAACCACCCCTTCACCACCCTTTCACCACCCCTTCACCACCCCTTCACCACCACCGCCACGAGAGGTCAACGGGAGGTCACCACCACCACCACCACGTGAGGTCACCACGACCGGAACAAAAATGGGCGGGTAGACTCTTATATAAGGAAAAACAAATCTGCCGGTAGACTATTTATATAAGAAAAAACAACCCGGCTGCAGCGATTTGGCTGCAGATGGAAGCACATTCTGCAGGTAGACTATTTATATAAGAAAAAACAACCCGGCTGTAGCGATTTGGCTGCAGATGGCCGCACTTTCCACGGTCCTAATTGACATTGTATACTACTACCATGCACTGTTGTCTCCTGTTGGGAGTAGTTAGACACCAACGTCAAACTCAGTGATACCATGCACTGTTGTCTCTTGTTGGAAGAAGTTAGACACCACCGTCAAACTCAGTGATACCATGCACTGTTGTCTCCTGTTGGGAGAAGTTAGGCACCAATGTCAAACTTAGTGATACCATGCACTGTTGTCACCTGTTGGGAGTAGTTAGACACAGGCGTCAAACTCAGTGATACCATGCACTGTTGTCTCCTGTTGGGAGAAGTTAGACACCGACGTCAATCTCAGTGATACCATGCACTGTTGTCTCCTGTTGGGAGAAGTTAGACACCAACATCAAACTCACTGATACCATGCACTGTTGTCTTCTGTTGGGAGAAGTTAGACACCAACGTCAAACTCAGTGATACCATGCACTGTTGTCTCCTGTTGGGAGAATTTAGACACCAACGTCAAACTCAGTGATATCATGCACTGTTGTCTTCTGTTGGGAGAAGTTAGACACCAACGTCAAACTCAGTGATACCATGCACTGTTGTCTCTTGTTGGGAGAATTTAGACACCGACGTCAAACTCAGTGAAGAGAAACTTTAGAAGGATACAATTTGTGTATTCCAACGGTACTGTTATCGAAATAACTCAACAATTGTCCTAAATTGCCTTATAATGTCTCAACTGTACCAAGTATTTTGTCTTGCTATAAAAAAAAAATTATACCATATTATTTTTACCTTTTTTGACATCAGCTTAATTTCGGCCATTAATTATTATATATTTATTTGTATTTTTATACATGCAAGTGTATTTTCATTAAAGGAGGCAAATAATAACATTTAATATTATTATTGAGGGAAACTTCCGAGATGATAGAACAGCAAATTTTAGAAGAAAATGGCTGGTCCACTCAACGTCAAAATAAGCTCTCTCTTTTTGCTTTGACCTTTTCATAACGTTTTCATTATTCATATTAGCTGTCCATGGTATTCTCAACATTCTTCTGTAAAACACATTTCTACAGACTCCAGTTATTTTCTTGTCTGTTGTCCTATTATCCATGATTCACATCCATATGTTTAGTCTGGCTCTACATAACATTTAAGAACTCTTTTTCTTGTTTATATTATCAAAAATGGATTGCAGAGTTTCTTCCTCCCTCTTTAGAAAGCTGCTTTGGCCTGAGCCATTTTGCATCTCACCTCTTTTGTACATCTTCCGTCTGAAGTTAACAATGTTCCCAGATATTTAAATTCATTTACCTTTTTTAATATTGTTCCACTTATCTTTATTGTGCATTGCGGTGATGTCTTTTACTTTCTGGTTACTTTTACTTCTGTCTTTTTACTATTAAGAATGAATCCTTTATTTATGCTTTCCTTCACTATACTTTCTAACATTTCTTGTAACTCCTTTTCACTCCTAGCAATTAAGACTGTATCATTAGCATACATCAGATTATTTATATTATGACCTCCAATTGTTATTACAGGCATGTCCCTTATGGATATTAAAATAATCTAACGTTACATATTTAAAAAATCTGGTGACAGCACACAACCTTGCCAAACACCCAGTTTTATTTGTTGAAAAATTCCCAATTGATTTCCATTTCTTATGGCCGCTGTTTGTTGCCAGTCATCATGTGCCATACCGGTTGGCGTAGGTGATCATGTCCCTCCACAATCTTCTATCTACAGTGCATCGTATCAGTTCTGTTGTTGACTGTTTTCCATGCCATGACACCAATCTATCCAGTATTTTCTCTCTTTCTCGTCCGCGATCGCTCTTTCCTTTTATTGTGCCAGTTGTAACCAAGTATTCCAACTTTCCTCTTCTTATGATGTGCCCGAAAAATGTTGATTGCTTCTTTCTGGTGTTTTTTAAGAGCTCCCTTTTTGTGTTGGCCTCTTTGAGAACTTCCTCATTGGTCTTTCTAGCTGTCCAGGGAACTTTCAACATTCTTCTGAGAAATTCCATCTCTGTGGCCTCTAATCGTCTTTTGTTGCCAGTAAACGTTTATTATTATTAGATCTTTGCTGTCAACGTTTATACCTTCTAGAATTGTGATTATTCCTTGGTGCTTTACTTATCTAAGTATATTGTGGGCTATTCTCAGTCTAAAAATGCATGTGTTTGTAAGAGGTGTAAACACATTGGCCATGGAAGAGTTGCTTTGTGGTCAAAATATTAAAACACATCACAATAAAGTGTAAATTGTAGCCTGTATTTGCATTTGCAATGTTCACATCTTAAGGAAGACATTGACTAATTGTAGATGTTACCACGCTTATGAAAGTGAAATTGACACTTTTTACCAAATTTATTCCGTCTTTTATATTTTCGATACGTCCTTCCTTCTTTTAACTCTTCCGGAATGTCTTAGTGCACCAGATTGACTATGGTTAATGTTCAGCTCAATACATATGCTCTTAAATGCTTCGTCATTGAGCTTAAAGTTCTATCTCATGTCATAATCAGCCCGCAATCAAAATGTATTGTCGTTTTCCGTGAATGATAAATCGTTTCTATCATACATCTCGTACATATTTATCTAGTATGTTATTTGTATATGGTGAGTGTGTTTGCACGTGCATGCGTACGTGATCTTAACGAGAATAATTTAAACATATTTGTGCACATTTATTTCGATGTACAAATCAACACATATCAGAGTGTCTGAAGATCTTTACTGTAAAGACTATCGTTAGACTGCACAGTTTGCTGTTATCCAATCCTTGGATTGTTTGATGAACGAGTTCGGCCTGTACTTGCATCACTGTCCCTATGAAACTCTGATTATCCTCATGCACAAGTACACAATGTTTGCCTAATTAATCCGTGGGCAATTATTTGAAATTAAAGTAATGATTTGTGGCACACTAAACAATTGTCCGTACATTGTATTATTTATTTAAACAAACCAAAACAACACTATTATGTAACATGTAGATATGATATTTAGCTCGCTTCTGTTGATAGATTTTTTATTGACACCTTTTACCTAAGTTTTAGAATATTCATCAAAATTGTGAAGACCTCAAGCTCTTCAGAAGAACACTTCAACTTATAATGCTTCGCGTGTTTTTATGAGGCGTGTCTAATGTATGAGATTCCGGTAACAAGTCTATGCTGGGGTAATCAAATATCGAGTTTACAATTGTGTAAAAACTAGTATTTTGGCAACATTCTAATCATCAATGGATAAAGTCCATGCAATGTTGTATTTATATCCAGCGAGATTCTCTTTCGTGGACGTCACAATTCAAGAAAAGAGTGTACGTTTCTCTTACTGATAATGTGTTCTCAAAGAGTGGACAGTATAACAGAGAAATTAGTTTTCAGGATCCGTTACAATTCTTAATGCTTCTGTGGGGGATTCGGTTCTTGACGGAATTTTGATTTTCAATTGTTCTTTGATTGGTTCACCTATTTGGAACTGTTTAACAAATTTGAACTGGACAGGAACTGGGACGTCAAGTTGAAGGTAGGGTTTAGTCACAGTCATGCCAACATAGACGTCCTCATTGCTTCCACTGCAGCGTCACTGCATATCTAAATTCACTCATTATCATGAACCATACCGGTTGGCGTAGTGATCATGTACTTCCACAGTGCATCGTAACAATTATGTTGACTATGTTCCGTGCCATGGCACCCAGGTATCTAGTATCTTCTAGTTTTGTTGTCAGTGACCTCTCTTTCCCTGTATTTTGCCAGTTGTAACCAAGTATTTAAACTTTCTTCTTATAATGTGCCGAAAAACGCAGATTCTTTTCTTACTGATGTTTTTTGGAGCTCTCTTATTGTGTTGACCTCTGAGAATATTTTGTCATTTTTTTTTTCAATATATTTTATTATTTATGTTGGTCTTTTAGCTGTCCATGGAACTCTCAACACTCTTCTAAGAAATCCTATCTCAGAGGCCTCCTACCGTCATATTAGACAGCTCGTTTAATGACTTCATTCAATGGAAATCCATAACACCGCAGGACTTCTGAAATATTGTCTGTGCTTCTGTTTATTTTTTAACCCCCTTCCCCCCCCCCCCTCCCCCCAAACCATAATGTCTGAACTGATGCAAGCATGTATCGTCAACGGTTAAGTTTTACTTTCTTGAACCGATTAATTTTCATTTCTCTTTAGTCTAAGTCTAAGTGTGTTCTGTTTGAACCAGGGTGTGAACACATTTAATGTTGTCATTTTTCATCCTGTTTTTTTCAGGAGAAAATATTTGGATCTCCTCAGGCATCTCATCTCATGAATGCTGATCATTACCATATATGTTGTAGGACCATATTATCATCCTCATAATATCACCATCACCACCACCATCACTAACGCCACTATCATCATCAAGTGCCGTCTCTGCTAACCTATGTCTTCATGCCTCTCCCAATCTTTCTATCTCTACAGTTGTTTATCAATCATCCTGTTGACTTATCAACCCAATCTCTTAAATTGCCTGATATATTATTTTTGCTTTCCTATATCTTTTTTTTTGCACCATTTTTTTCCCAGTTATCACAATATATTCCAGACTTTCTCTTATCATGACGTGATCAAAACAAATTATTTCCTCGCAATGTTGATAACGTTTTTCATTTTGCTTTTGGCGTTTTTAGACTTATTTGTTCCTCGTTTTGTATCTTTTTTTTCATTTTAGCTGCTCGTAATTTACTCAATATTTCCCTACAAACTACTTTACCGTAGCCTCAAGCGATTTTCACTTGTGATGTATTTTGACTTCATCTAGCAGCATTTAATTGATTTACTCTTGCCAAACTATGGTAATTATTTTCAAATAAATTAAAGCACTGTTCACATGATGATGATTTTTTCAAGATTTTTTCAACCAAAAACTCCCTGCTTACGGTTTGGGTGATGAAAGCATTATCAAGTTGTTTTGTGATATATTTTTAACCGTAAGAGGAAGGCACGATAGGGAGTGCTTATTTAGTGAACTGGTCTACTGAGATAGGTCAGAGGTTAGTCAACTGGTCTAGTGAGGAAGGTCACACATTAGTGATTTGGTCTATTGCGATAGGTTAGAGGTTAGTGATCTGGTCTATTGCGATAGGTTAGATGTTAGTGATCTGGTCTATTGCGATAGGTTAGATGTTAGTGATCTGGTCTATTGCGATAGGTTAGAGGTTAGTGATCTGGTCTATTGCGATAGGTTAGAGGTTAGTGATCTGGTCTATTGCGATAGGTTAGAGGTTAGTGATCTGGTCTATTGCGATAGGTTAGAGGTTAGTGATCTGGTCTATTGCGATAGGTTAGAGGTTAGTGATCTGGTCTATTGCGATAGGTTAGAGGTTAGTGATCTGGTCTATTGCGATAGGTTAGAGGTTAGTGAACTGGTCTATTGCGATAGGTTAGAGGTTAGTGAACTGGTCTATTGCGATAGATTAGAGGTTAGTGAACTGGTCTATTGCGATAGATTAGAGGTTAGTGAACTGGTCTACTGAGATATGTCAGAGGTTAGTGAATTGGTCTAGTGGGGAAGGTCAATCGTTAGTGACCTGGTCTATTGCTATAGGTTAGAGGTTTGTGAACTGGTCTATTGCGATAGGTTAATGGTTAGTGAACTGGTCTATTGCGATAGATTAGAGGTTAGTGAGCTGGTCTATTGCGATAGATTAGAGATGAGTGAACTGGTCTACTGAGACCGAGACCTCGAGTTCAAACACCATCGACGACCTCTAGGTTTATTCAACTACAAAATGGTTAGTTGATTGTTTTTTTCTGTTAAAATAACGAGGCAATATCATCAAGTACAGTGTCTGCTGGCGTAGGCGATCATGTCAATCATCAACTTTCTATCCCAGCAGCTGCTTATCAGTTCAGAAGGTGTCTCCTACTAAACCATTCTCTAAAACTGTCTGGTATATTTTCACTCTACTTCCATCTATCGTTTCTTTCTTCACTTTTTCCACTTATAGCAATGTACTCAACCCAGTTGCTCTCTTCTCATTACATGTCCTAAAATGTTGATTGTTTCCTTTTGATGTGGGCAATTAATGATGATTGTTTACTTTTGATGTTGGCAATTAATGATGATTGTTTCCGTTTGATGTTGGCAATTAGTGATGATTGTTTACTTTTGATGTGGGCAATTAATGATGATTGTTTCCTTTTGATGTTGACAATTAATGATGATTGTTTCCTTTTGATGTTGGCAATTAATGATGATTGTTTTCTTTTGATGTTGACAATTAATGATGATTGTTTCCTTTTGATGTTGACAATTAATGATGATTGTTTCCTTTTGATGTTGACAATTAATGATGATTGTTTCCTTTTGATGTTGACAATTAATGATGATTGTTTCCTTTTGATGTTGGCAATTAATGATGATTGTTTCCTTTTGATGTAAGCAATTAATGATGATTGTTTCCTTTTGATGTTGGCAATTAATGATGATTGTTTCCTTTTGATGTTGGCAATTAGTGATGGTTGTTTCCTTTTGATGTTGGCAATTAGTGATGATTGTTTCCTTTTGATGTTGCCAATTAGTGATGATTGTTTCCTTTTGATGTTGCCAATTAGTGGTGATTGTTTCCTTTTGATGTTGCCAATTAGTGGTGATTGTTTCCTTTTGATGTTGCCAATTAGTGATGATTGTTTCCTTTTGATGTTGCCAATTAGTGATGATTGTTTCCTTTTGATGTTGCCAATTAGTGATGATTGTTTCCTTTTGATGTTGGCAACTATGTTTTTTATTTCTACTTTTAACGTCATCATTACTGGATAGCTTGGTGCTATGGCACGAAAACAGTCGCCAACAGAATTGATCTGACGTACTGTGGATAGATAATTGTGGAATGATGGTTTTGGTTATGGAAGGCCCCGGTATCACTGCAAACGGATTAAAACCCATAATTGCTCAACCGCCCGTGTCATTGGAATCACCTGAATTACTAACTCATCTCCTAAACAAAGAAAGATAGCTGTAGTCCCCATCATAGCAGTCTCAGCACACGCCAAAAGACATAAGGCGAAACCGCACAGAAAGTGAACACAGCCAACTGTGGAATGATATGATCGTCTATGCTAACCGGTATGGCGCATGAGGATGAACGTGATAATTATTATTTTTAATTGTCAATAACATTCTCAACATTCTTCTGTAAAAAGCGCATTGGCGTAATACTGACCACATTAAAAAAACGTGCTGAAGTTAAAAAAAATATGGCCGTGACAGAGTTATTTCTACTGCGTTATAATCTCCCAGATTATTGGATAGTTAAACATACACACCGCCCCCCCCCCCCCCCCCCCCCCCGCAATTTTTCTCCCTTAAGCCAACTGTTTCATGTTCTTCAAACTTTACTCAATAAACAAACACATTAACAATCGTTATCTCAGTCTAAGAATGCAATGCACTCAGAAAAAAAAAAGAAAAAAAGACGAGGCTATACACCGTGTTTTATCGCGGATAATAAATAAACACCAACACCGGAAATCTCTTCTTTACAATTTGGGAAATGTAGGACGTAAAGTCTACATATACGGTGATTATAGAAGTTGTTCACTAATGTAATTGAGTCCTAGTCAGCGCAAAATAGATATTCAACGGTTGTTCTCTGCACAAAATGGACCTCCAGCAGGTCTATATAAGATAGTGTTACAATAAACAAACTGTCGCGCCCCCTGACAACGCTTATCTCTTGTTACGCTGTTACACTATATGGCATTGAATAGATTCCGTATTTTTCAGAAGGACAAAGCCAGTAGTTTGCACCTAACTGTAATTAAATGTAAGCAAACAACTTAATGCATACTTTGATCGATACATGCTTGATTAAATGTATCAACATGCATTCTATTGCTAAATAACGAAACGAAATTAAAATAAATAGTTACTTCAATATTGCACATTTAATAACAGATTTTGACAGCTATGACATATGTAAATAAGATAATCCGTAAAAGTGAAAATATTTTCGGAGTTAAGCTTCTACTTTTACGAGTGTTCTCATTTTCTAACCTTGTGCTTAGATGACGTACATCGATCGTTGTTCTGTGCTGGGTGAGTGATATCGTTCATGACACTTTTTGCAATGAGCTGAGACATGCCATGTGTACCCGAATTCTGAGACGATACTCACAACAACAGAATTACTAGCAAAGACGGATCGTCAACTCATGAATTATGTTGCTGTTGCCTTTACTTTATTTATAAATACCTGACTATAAAATACGTTAGCGAATCATTTCAGGGGGGGAAGAGGTATGTTTACAATTCTCTGAAAACAACAGAAAAAAAAACAAAGAACAATAGTCTGCCTGAAGCAGGATCGAACCCGTACTACTCGACACAACGCCTTCCCACGAGAAACAAACGCTAGAGCACATGGTCAACTAAGCTACCTAAAAATGTAGCTTTCATTGGCGATGTCTTTCACTCATGACTACATCATAGGGTTACGAACACAGCTCGGGAATAAATTGTGTATCTGTATTTTCCTATTAAGACAAGTATCTCCCGGATAGCGTAGGTTGCAGACAAATAGTTATAGGACGAAACATCACAAATAGTAGTTTCCAGTTTTTTTTAGACTGGAGACAAATAATAAATAAAACTTTCTTTGGCCAGTTTGGGGATCGAGCCCACGACATTCGTGTTATTAGCACGATGTTGTAACCAAATGAGCTAACCGGTGTGTGTATATGTACATATATATATATATATGTTGTGTATTATATTGTTATATATATATATATATATATATATATATATATATATATAGGGAGCCGCGATAGCTCAGTGGTTAGTGAACTGGACTACAAAGGACAAGGGGTAGGGTTCGATCTCAACCGACGGCTTCCGGGTTCACCCAGCCTTAAATGGGTACCTGATTTTTTTCTGGGAAAGTTAAGCAGCACGGGCGTAATACCGACCACATTACCCCAAAAATCATGTGCTGAAGGTCTGTAAAATATAGGGTATATATATATATATATATATATATATATATATATATATTGTCATATATATAATATTGTATCCGTCAATGAGATAATATGTTAATTCGGATTATTCCACAACAATAGAAGACCTACAAGAACACTTAAACAAACTCAACATCTCAGGCACAAAATACAACATAAAAATCAACATCAACAAATCAGAAGTCATGAACGTCGCCAAAAATAAACAGAACATCAACATAACTATAGACGGCAGACAACTAAAACAAGTTGAGGAATTAAAATACCTAGGAAGTCTAATGACAAACGATAATTCTCAAACAGTAGAGATAGAATCAAGATGCAACAAGGCTTGTCAAATCATTGGACAGTTATCGCCACTATTGTCCAACAGGGAAATAACTGGAGGCAAAACGAGCACTATACAATACAATTTTCATCCCAACGTTGTGCTACCAATGCTAGATCTGGACCTTAGATGCAAGAACAATAAGAAAAATAACCTCTACAGAGATGAAATGTGTTAGACGAATGACAGGAAACAGTCTGAGAGACAAGATCAGAAATGAAAAACTGAGATAAAAGCTAGGAATAGCCTCCGCCATAGAATATATAAGAAAACAACAGATAAAATGGTTTGGCCACGTGACAAGGCAGAAAGAACAAAACACAACACAACGAACTTTCAACAAACGTTGTGAGAACACCAGACCCAAGGGTCGACCACGAAAAAGATGGGTATATGGAATATTAGAAGCACTAGGAAACATAACAGCAGCAGAGGCGAACAGAAGAGCAAAAGACCGCAAATTATATCTCCCCTCGACGCTGAAAGTCAAATGAGGAAGGAAATAAGAAGAAGGATTATTCCACTGACACGGGCGGTTGAGAGATAATGGATTTTAATTCTTTTGCTGTGATACCGGGGTCTTCGACTCACTATGACTATAACTAATAATAAATAAATATAAATGGAGGGAAACTTCCGAGGCGATTAATCAGCGAATCATTTCAGGGGAAGAGGTATCTTTACAGCACTCGAGAAACAAAAAAGCAAAAAATCATAAATAATCAACAGAAAAAAAAACGTTGCAGGACAGAAAAACAATGTTAAAAGGATGAAATTATATTTTCAATTTAATTTGCCATGGTCGTTGGTCGTAAGTTGAAGAATTTACAATATTTATGAAAATTTCAATGATATTATCAACAAGATGGTAAACAATAAACACAATATTGTATACTCGTAAAAATGAACATCAACAAAATAAAAAAAACTGGCTAAAGCCAGATTAGAATGAAGTTGATTGGTATGATATGAGCAGCAATGACATGCAATATAAAAGGAATATTGACAGCAAGAAGCAATGGATAACATTGTTCCAAAATGCTAAGAGTTTAACCAGCAACATAAACAGAAAAATTAATAACATTGTCTCAGATTGTACTGTAGACAAAACAGCAGCAGAGTGATAAATAACATTGTCTCAGATTGTACTGTAGACAAAACAGCAGCAGAAAGATTAATAACATTGTCTCAGATTGTACTGTAGACAAAAACAGCAGCAAAAAGATTAATAACATTGGCTCAGATTGTAATGTAGACAAAATAGCAGCAGAGATATTAATAACATTGTCTCACATTGTACTGTAGACAAAACAGCAACAGAGAGATTAATAACATTGCTCACATTGTAATGTAGACAAAACAGTAACAGAGGGATTAATAACATTGCTCAGATTGTACTGTAGACAAAACAGCAGAGAGAGAGTAATAACATTGTCTCAGATTGTACTGTAGACAAAACAGAAGCAGAGAGATTAATAACATTGTCTCAGATTGTACTGTAGACAAAACAGCAACAGAGGGATTAATAACATTGCTCAGATTGTACTGTAGACAAAACAGCAACAGAGGGATTAATAACATTGCTCAGATTGTACTGTAGACAAAACAACAAAAGATAGATTAATAACATTGTCTCAGATTGCACTGTAGACAAAGTAGCAAAAGGTGCATTAATACAATTGTTTCAGGATGTACTGTAGACAAAACAGCAACATTAACAGTGGGACTGCTGTGTGTCTCAGAATGTATCACAACTAAGACAGCTGTATATACAGTGACTCAGAATGTACCATATATATTACACCTGTATCAACATTTTGTTTTTACTTAAATCAACATATCGGTTAAAACAATAAAAATACATTATGTCTGTAAAAAAAAAAAAATATATATAATCCTGATTATCCTTTAACACAAAAGTTTGTGTGGGCTCGTC
Organism: Megaustenia siamemsis; assembly: GCA_032433765.1. Taxonomy (NCBI): domain Eukaryota; kingdom Metazoa; phylum Mollusca; class Gastropoda; order Stylommatophora; family Ariophantidae; genus Megaustenia; species Megaustenia siamemsis. Next base: position 55,175,879 of record JAVIAB010000124.1, read on the forward strand.
TTAATTTCTTTATGGAGAAGTCATATATATATATAAAAAAAATAAGTGAAATTTAAAACCAAATCCTATATCGTTGGTAAGAGGAAATCTAGCATATGCAGTAAAATAAGTTTGAAATTCACAAAACTAAAGTACCGTTTTTTTATTAGTTGATGTAACAGGTACACTTTCTTTTATTTTTATTTTCTTTACAAACTCGTACTTGTTTTTAGATCAACCAGAATACGTATCTACAATCTTTAATTTGTTTATCCTGCTCTTGAATTAACTTTTATTTCATCAACATTCATTTATTTATGAGCCACGTCAAGAAGCGTTGCATGTCCCTCCATAATTTTCGATCTTTTTCTCTGTGTCACATTTCAACTATTAATCTTGCCCCGTACCTAGCTGTCACACCATCCAACATCTGATCTCTTTATTTACCTCTTTCACTCCGACCATCTATTTTTCCTGCAGTTACTAAATATTTTAACCTACCTCTTCTCCATACGTGTACAACAAAGCTGGGCCGCCTTTATTTTATAATGTTCCTCTCGTTACCTACCTTTTCTCCGGCTTGTTGCAGGAGGTACTGAATTAAGTACTCTGTGCACACTGAACTGTGCGTTTCATCTGTTTTGATCCTGTTTCGATATTCGATTGTTTACGATGAAAGATGATTTCGTATGATGGAGAACAGATGGCTGTGTTCACTTTCTGTGCGGTTTCGCCTTATGTCTTTTGGCATGAGCTGAGACTGCCATGGTGGGGACTACAGCTACCTTTCTTTGTTTGGGAGATGAAATAGTAAATCGGATGATTCAACTGGCATGGGCGGTTCAGCAATTATGGATTTTAATTCGTTTGCAGTGATACCGGAGCTTTCCATAGCCATAACCTTCCTTTTCAAGTACTTCCTCATTGGAGTTTTTTTTGCTCTCAGCAGAGCTTAAAGCTTTCTTATTAAAAAAAAAAAACACATCTCATCTTATTCTATCTGGTGCTGTTTCTGTTTTCTGTCCATGATTTGCTTGCTTGCAAACTTCAAAATCCCGTGTGTTACCGGGGCCTCGTTATGAGGGAGGTAAAGAATAGTGACACTGTGACCTTCCAGGCATGTTGTAACAGGCGACTAAGGAGATTGATCGATGGCTTGACAAGCTGTCATTGTAAAAAGTATTGTTATGGAAACAGCGCCATATATTTTAGAGCAGTGATCTCTGCAATATGTGACACTTTGGCACGCAAGGTTTCTGTTTTTGAGATTGTGGTTCTGCCCTATGTGCCGTCTTTGGCTCGAAAGGACAATAGAAACTTCAAAATGGCTCTTATACGTTATAATGTGGTTTGCAACCGAACTGTGATTTTTTAGTCTTTCGGCCCGTCTCTCTCGATCACTACTCACTTGACCAGACTAGACTGGGTAGTTTGTGTCTAGGGGCACCGCGAAGAGGTAGAGTATGAACTGGATAGCTTTAGTTTCACCAATCTGGCGTAAGTCATCGACTATAAGTCGCTGACAATTTTCATCTCTGTTACTGTTGGACGCCTCTGACCCCTCTTGTCCATGATTTGCAATAATACAGCAGTAATAATTCAATGTAAAAGTGTATGTATAACTTTCAATGATAAGGACTATTCGTATTAGATATTTCTAATGTCATTAAACATGTTCCTGGTCTGTACGGTTCAACGTTTCACCTGAGTAAGACAGCTTCTATTCAACTTTAACGCTGTACCCAGATTTTTACTCTGTGCACACCGTAAGCTGTGCTTTTCATCCGGATGGTGCTTCTATATTCAGATTGCTTACGATTAATGATGATATCGTATGACGAAGGACAGTTCAGCTGCGTTCACTTTCGGTGCCGCTAGGCCTTATGTCTTTGGCGTGTGCTGTATCTTGTATCTGCTTTGATTGAGACTGCAGCTGTCTTTCTTTGTTTGGATATCCGATGCGATGTTAATTCGGATGATTCCACTGGCACGGGCGGTTGAGCAATTATGGATTTTCATTCGTTTGCAGTGATATCGGGGCCTTCGAATAGTACTAGTAGCCTCCATCAGTCATGGTTGACTATGTATTTTTCAGCGCCCCTAGAAATGTTATTTTTTCGTTGCTTTTCTTTCGCCGTGTATTCTCTTTCTCTATGAATCGGTCTGCTTCTTGTTTGAGGTGAACCTTTAGAGTGTGTTTCCAGAGATTTCGGTCTGCAACTACGTCTTCCCATGCTGCAGGGTTAGTGGTACACAAGAGGCATTTTCAGGGCACGAAAGACGAATAGGGCTGACCACCGTGAAAGATATTGGAACCTCATCACGTACTATTCCAAAGAAAGCAATGGAGAGAAATTCAAATGAGATTTTTGTGGCATGTTAAAAGATACAACAGTCTACCGAAAGTAATCTTGGAAGGGAACATTCAAGGTAAAAGAGATAGAGGCAGACCTAGACTAACATGGGCGAGTAACATCAAAAGATGGACAAGTCAGCCTATGATAACTTCCACTATCAAAGCAAGAGACAGGCGGAATAGTGCTCTATGGTAGCCAACCTACGATACGGAGACGACACTCAATGCTGATGATGAATTTGTGCCTAAAATTGGTCATTTGTTAGAAAACATATTTTTTGCGCATTTCGATAAATAGCAACATATAGGCCGATATTATTTGTATATAAAATCATTAATACTAAACAAATAAATAAACGCATGTATACTATCTAGAGAAGGACCGGAGGGAGGGTCTGCATGGTATAGGACCTAGGACACCTGTTTCAGTGTAGTGACGTTGATAAAAGTTAATGGCGGAGGAAATGAAAAGAAACAAAGAGGAAAGGTCGTGGACACCAGAGCAATAAGTAATTGGGAACTCTTAATACAGATTTCGCAACAGGAAGCAATCTGATCATCAGAAGCCTACCCAGTCGAGCAGGTGTTTCGATCCTTCAGTACTTGACACTCTAAGGGAAGTGGGCCCGCCTGCTTCATAACTCCCAAGCGTCGACCTCCTGCTGCATTGAACTCTAGCGCTTACAATATATTCGGCATAAAATAACTACACTTATTCTAAGCAAAACTTCTGGTTGAATTTACAGTCTGAACCCGGTCGTATACTTACTTCTCTTATCTTTAACCCAGAATGTCCTCTATGTGGGCGCACCAGTCTAAAATGGCCTGTACTTGGCCCTTTTATATAGACTCGCGTACACACGCTGGTGTTTTGTTATGGTGTAACTCGGAAATAAAGGGCTCAGCATTAATAGCAAAAAGACAGAAGTAATGGTAACAACAAAGAAAAAGACATCACATCAGTGCAAAAATAAAGACAAGTGCAACAATATTAAAACAGGTAAATGACTATAAATATTTAGGAACTTTGTTAACTTCAGACGGAAGATGTACAAAACAGGTGAGATGCAGAATGACTCAGGCAAAAGCAGCTTTCCAAAGAGTGAGAAGAAACTATGCAATCCATTTTTGATAATAGAAACAAGAAAAAGAGTTCTTAAAAGTTATGTAGAGCCAGTCTTAATATATGGATGTGATCATGGATAATAGGACAACAGACAAGAAGATCACTGGAGTCTGTAGAAATGTGGTTTTACAGAAGAATTTTGAGAATTCAATGGACAGCTAAGAAGAGTAATATGAAAACGTTCTGAAAGAGGTCAAAGCAAAAAAAGAATTAATTTCCAATATTAGGGAGAAACAATCATCATTTTTTGGCCTTGTAATGAGAAGGGAATAGCTGGAATATATTGTAACAACTGGGAAAATTAAGGGACGAAGAGTTAGAGGGAAGCAAAGAGAAAATATACCAGACAGCTTAAGAGAGTGGTTTGGCAAAAAGTTAACAGAAATAATAAATAACTGTCGAGATCGAATGTTGTGGAGCGACATGATCACCTACGCCTGCAGGCCCGGTGCTTGATGATGTAACTCGGCACAATGGAGTGGATCGGTAAATGATATTATGTGGTACATAGGTGGCAATCTTACATAGAAGATAAGAACTAACAACATTCAAATGTGCTATAGGTCGGCTGTGTAGCTGCTTGATTGATTGATGAATTAGCTGATTGGTTGGTTGGTTAGATGGCTGGTAGATTTATTTGTTAGCTGGATAGCGGATTGATTTTTTTGCTTTTTGGTTGGTTGATCGATTGGCTGATTTGTAGAATGGTTAAAAGGCTGGTTGAATGTTTTTTTTTTTTTTTTGCTTGTTCGTTCATTACTTGATTGGTTAATTGGTTTACTTCTTAAATGGCCGCTTGATTGGCTCATTTGTTATCTGGCCGATTTGCTGCACAGCATTTTTGTTGATTTGCTGATTCGTTGATTGGCCGGTTGATTGATTAACTGATTGGTTGTTTGATTGAATGAATGATTGGTTGATAGATTTGTTGGCAGATTGGTTGGTTTGTTTGTAATCTGACTGGTTGGATTGTTGTCTGGTTAATTGATTGATTTGCAAACTGGTTGTTTTCTTTGTTTGATGGAGGTTGGTTAGATGGCTGGCTGGTCATCGGTTGGATGGCTGGTTCTTTGGTTGATTGCGTGACGGGGCTCTTTACCTACTTTTATTGTGGTCTGCCCATACAGCAAAACTTTCACGGAGACTCATTGTCGAAAAGCTCTAAATAAGGGACAAAGTAGATACACTGAATGAGGAAGTAGACTATGAAATCGCCCCAACGGTAGTGGGTTTTATGGACATTATTTGGTAATAGTACTGTCTACAGTCTTACAATAGCTAGTTAACCAATGCCAGCTGTACATGTGAATAAGTATCCTCAGATGCAGAGCATTTTCTTTATAATTATAGTGGAATATGATGCAAATGCGCAACACAACTACTAGACCCTAGGGTTTTTTGCATGAAATGTAAAAAACAACTAATTATATTGAATCGATAACTTTGCAGAAATATACGTCAGTGAACGAAGAAGAAGAAGAAGAAGGGATCTGTCACTCCAATATCCTATAGCTAATACTTTATTAACCGAGCTCATTACTGTCTATCATTTTCTTGATATGCCAACACTTTATAATTTAATACTAAAGAGTCGGTCGTCAAAAGAACATGAGGAATACTATACCAATAAGTCTCGGCTAAGTTTCAAAAATACAATTTCAAGCTGGTCTCGCCTGCTGGGAGATATTCTCTTGACAGGACTCCTCCGGCAACGACCTTAAGCACACAGGTGCTTCGGACTTACCGATCTACCTGAGGATGACCTCTCCAGGTATATCGACTACATTGGTAGCTATCACAAAGCTATCAAGATCACATCTTGTATATCCACCTCCTCTGTTACCTTTAGATCTTATTGTTTCTTTGGGCACTTCTGGTCTCCACACCTCGGTTTTCTATAAACCCACAGACGCCCATTGTTATCTTCTCTATACTTCATCACATTCTTGTCGTGATTCACTTCCGCTCTCACAGTTATTGCGTCTCCGTCGCATCTGCCAGGATGACCAAGATTTCCTGAAAACAGGCTCACCTCATGTTAGGTTTCTTCAGCCGTCGGCTTTATCCAGACTCGATCCTCCAGTCTGCCCTCAAGTGAGTCCTCCTTATCTCCCGTCCCGAGGCACTCACTCCTTCCAAACGCGCCAACCCCCCCCCCCCCCCGGCTCGTGTATTTTTAGAACCCTTCACCTGACCAGAGGGTATAATTACAGCTAGACCCGTGTGACTCGCCCTTTCCCATTCTGACCACGGTCCACGACACAGGGAAGTCATTTTTCTTTTCTTTAACCAATTTCGATTATTTTGTTTTGGATGTTTCGTTACTAGTTAGCCATGTAGGATTAGTTTTATTTACTTACATATCTGTGTGTGCGTGTTGTTTGTTTGTTCCTGCTGAAGGCCTATTGGGCCGAAACGTCGTTCAAACCTGTGTCGTCTACTAATCACGTAAAGCTTTTACCATACCATTTTAACAATTTTTTTTTCTCCAATTTTCCCTTAAGCACACACCAGGAAACAAAACAAATCCTTTATTTGTTTTTTTTTTAAACTGTCTTTGCGGGTTTTTTATGTAATGGGGCACCTCGGACGTGGTATTGGAGACTTAGATAAGATATTACCTAAGCAGAAGGCACATTTTGAGCGTGGGAAAGTAGCAGCGCGGAACTTGTCTCTATTAAAGCAATGAACTTCACATGACACCCACTTGAACCGCTTATCAACAAGTAAATACTACGCAGGCAGTTTTACCTGCGTTACTATCAGGTAGTATATGTTCGCTGGCTTCACGACCTACCGACAACGGCTTCGCATTTTAACGAACACGTACCAGTCAACCCAGCTGTGAAAATGGGTATATACATCTCGACGAGAAAAGGCGTGTTATTGCTATCATCTAGTCTTCTTTCCATCCTCATTTACCTTTCAGCGGTGGAGATATATTTTGTGTTTGTCCTTCTGTTGGCCTATGCTGCTTTTATGTTTCCTATTGTTTCTAATGTTTCACCAATCCATCTTATTCTTGATCGACTATTGAGCCTGAATTTCTCGTAACGTTTAAGACACATTATGTTGTCATTTGGTATTTCTGTCTTATCATGTGACCAAACCATATGTTGCTTCTTTGTGTATTCTATGGCGGAAATCATTCCTAGTTTTTTTGTTCTCGTTCTTCATTTCTGATCTGACCTCTCAGGTTGTTTCCTGTCTCTAACACATTTCATCATGGTGGTGTTAATTTTCTTCTCATTTAGTGATAATATAAATTTCAAAGACTTTAACTGTTGGCAGCAGACTATCAAAATAAGAAAAAATATGTAGTGGCAACAAAAAAACAGCAATTACAACAGAAAATCGTGTGGGAATGTTGTAACAAATGAAACAAGGTGTTAGGCACGGGTGTGTATGCAATATCATCATATTTTTGCAGAATATTTTGTCAGGTTGTACTAAAATATAACCGGAATATCAGTCGGTGATTAGAATTTAAATAACATGAGGTTTGTTGGTGACATAGAATTAATCACAAGAGCAAAACTGAGTTAAGAAAATGGTTGAAATTATAATGTTGGAAAGTAAAAGTAAAAGGTCGTAAGCTCAGTAAAAAAAAGACTAAAGTAATGAAAATAAAAAAATGAAAAAAAGACCTCTATCAGCGTGCGCCATCATCACCACCAAAGCGTGCAGCTTCACCTCCACCAGCGTGCACCAACAATTCCACCAGCGTACATTAACAATTCCACCAGCGCGCACCATCACCTCCACCAGCGAGCACCATCATCTCCAAAGCGTGCACCTTCACCTCCACCAGCGTGCACCATCACCTCAACCATCGTGCACCATCACCTCCACCAGCGTGCACCATCACCTCCACCATCGCTCACTATCATTTCCACCATCGTGCACCATCACCTCAACCATCGTGCACCATCACCTCCACCATCGTGCACTATCATCTCCACCATCGTGCACCATCACCTCCACCAGCGTGCACCATCACCTCCACCAGCGTGCACCATCACCTCAACCATCGTGCACCATCACCTCCACCATCGTGCACTATCACCTCCACCATCGTTCACTATCACCTCCACCATCGTGCACCATCACCTCCACCATCGTGCACAATCACCTCCACCATCGTGCACCATCACCTCCACCATCGTGCACAATCACCTCCACCAGCGTGCACCATCACTTCCACCAATGTGCACCATCACCTCTACTAGGGTGCACCATCACCTCCACCAGCGTGCACCATCACCTCAACCATCGTGCACCATCACCTCCACCATCGTGCACCATCACCTCCACCATCGTTCACTATCACCTCCACCATCGTGCACCATCACCTCCACCATCGTGCACAATCACCTCCACCAGCGTGCACCATCACCTCCACCAGCGTGCACTATCACCTCTATCAGTGTGCACATCACCTCCACCAACGTGCATCATCACCTCCACCTGCGTGCACCATCACTTCCACCAATGTGCACCATCACCTCCACTAGGGTGCACCATCACCTCCACTAGCGTGCACCATCACCTCCACCAGCGTGCACCATCACTTCTACCAGCGTGCACCGTCACCTCCACTAGCGTGCACCATCACCTCCAACAGAGTGCACCATCACTTCCACCAGCGTGCACCATCACTTCCACCAGAGTGCACCATCACTTCCGCCAGTGTGCACCATCACCTCCACCAGAGTGCACCATCACATCCACCAGCGTGCACCCTCATCGCCACAAACAAGCGAAAGCACGAAAATTCAGAAACACAAAGCTCAGTAGCATGTCTACCACACAACGGGTTTAGAACACCGTACGCTGGCATTTCAGCCAGCGAAGGAGTGGTTTTAGCCGCACGGCCACGCGTTCCATCTTAACTATTGAATGGAAAATTAGGAAGAGATTCTTTTGATCTCTTAACGACTTTTGCCCAGCAGCGACTATTTTGGCTTAATGTGGTAGATTCTTTTACCGTTAATTGTTGTTTAGCGTGCGCAGAGTGCACATGGGACGTCCTGTTTTTCTCCCTTATTCGAGCGGGCCATACATCTATCGGATCTTACCTTTTCTAGACAGAGGGAGTTTAGACAAAACAAAATCCACGAATTCGATCTAAAAAATTGCCACCGCATTTGGCGAGATTCGAAACCCGGACCTTCTAGTCAAGAGACCGATATCTTACCCCTAGACCAATCAGCCTTTAGATGATGGTGACAATAATACTGGTGATAGTGATAATGATGATGATAGAAGAAAAACTATAAATAAAACAGATGTAGATCAGATATAATGCAAAAACTATAAAGCAAAATAGGCGGCAGATGATAAACCATCAACAAAATAGACAGGCGAAAGAGAGAGGCGGAACAAATTAAAAACAAAGAAAACACTAAAATGCAGCATTTATTCTTTGGTTCTTTGGTTATGGAAGGCCCCCGTATCACTGCAAACGAATTAAAATCCAGAATTGCTCAACCGCCCGTGCCAGTTGAATCATCCGAATTACTAACTCATCTCCCAGACAAAGAAAGGTAGCTGTAGTCCCATTCATAGCAGTCTCAGCACACGCCAAAAAACATAAGGCCAAACCGCACAGAAAGTGAACACAGCCAACTGTTCCCAAACATTTATTCTATTTTCTGTTATCTGCCAACGAGTATTTATGAGGGCTGGATAATAAATGCCCCGTGCGCAAGTGCAGTCTCAATGTAAAATACTTGCCAGATTTTTATTTCACAATCTCCAGTACTAAAAAGCTTTTGGGAGGAATCCAACCGAACTATCTGGATTAGAAAAAGGCAAATCCTTTCTTTCTACTAGAACTCCCTTTCTTCTGCAGTTCAAGTAAAAACGTAACAACGGAACTTTCATATGTGTTAAATTATTAGAGGGATATACAATTATCAGTTGCAAACTACGGTCGCAGGAAACCAACAAAAAAAAACATAAACAAAACATAAACAATTAAATAATGTGAATGTCGTCTGCCAGTGTGAGTACAATATTTTAAGTAAATAACACATACATATATCACAAAGGTAATTTTACGTAAGAAACTTTAATCTGTGTCTTAGCACGCGAGTTTTCACCAATATGTGCTCAGCCGACTATCCAGAAGTGGTCAGAGAGTTCTGGATAGTGTCGCTTCAAGCATCGAAACTCACGATGCGAGGTAACATTCCTCACCTTCCCAAGGTACTACCCTGGTACTAATTTCTGCCAGCGGCTGGGTCGATCGCGGGGGTATTTGTTTTGCAACCACAAGTACAATTCACACTGCTTCCAGAGGGAATTGAAGACGGGTTGTCCGGATGTCAGTAGGCCAGTCGGGTGGTTTTTTTCCAACTAGACTACCGAGGCCCAAATACCTTTATACATATAAAGAAACACAAACAACGGTATAAAAATGTCCACTTACAAACACCCCTATAGAAGTATTCACCCCGTAATGTCGCATAGAAACACTTATCTTAAAAAGCATGCACACCTAGAAATAGAAATATCATGTGTTGAAGGCCTGTAAAATTTATGACCACTAACACCATATTCCCTATACGCCACTTGGCGTGACGGGGCTCTTTACTTTTTTTTTATTTACACTTAAATTGATTACAAAATATTTATAGCTTCAATTTATTAATTCAATTTACACAAACAACGGTATAAAAATGTCCACCTACAAACACCCCTATAGAAGTATTCACCCCGTAATGTCCCATAGAAACACTTATCTTAAAAAGCGTGCACACCTAGAAGCCCAACTAGATACACTGATGTAGAAACATATGCACATATTTAAAACAGATATTTGTTACTGATAGTTTAATGCATTCATCTCAGAGATACGACGCATCGTGTAACCTGTTCATGGTTTATTCAAAGGTAAATATCATGTGTTGAAGGTCTGTAGAATTTATGACCTTTTTCTTTTCTTTCTTTCTTTTCTCTTTTCACTGATACTTAAAAGGTGTCGTGGTTTGTATCATTTGTCGTTCTTGAGCTGCTCGAATTGTCTGAATTAGTGATTTTCCTTTGTTGTTACATGTCTCTGTCACTGCATCTATCCATCTTCTTCTGGGTCTTCCTCTTGGTCTTTTTCCATGCATTCTCGAGAAGAACGCCCTTCATGGTGATATGTGAGGATTCATTCTGACCAGGTGGCCAAACCGTTCGAAATATCACAAGAACGCTTGAATTTCTTTTACTACGGGCGTTGAAATTCACTTATAATTTAAATTTGACTTCCATCGAAAATTGTATCGTGTTGCCAGCACAGTCACACACCGGAAGTCAAATTTATGACCACTAACACCATATTCCCTATACGCTACTTGGCGTTACGGGGTTCTTTACTTTTTTTTTTTTTTTTATTATTATTATTTACACTTAAGTTGATTACCAAATATTTATAGCTTCAATTTATGAACACATTTGAATGACAATTTGAAAATATCGCATCAAAAGTTGTCACAGTTTCGTCTTAAATGTTTGTTCTTAGAAACAATATTCGGCTACACTATCATCATCATCATGTGCCAGACCGGTTGCCGTAGGCAATCATGTCCTTCCACAATCTTATATCCACCGTGCATTGTATCAACTATTGTTGTTGACTGTTTTCCATGCCATGACACCAAGTATCTAGTATCTTCTCTCTTTGTCGTCCGCGATCTCTCTTTCCCTGTATTTTGCCAGTTGTAACAAAGTACTCCAACATGCCTCTTCTCACGATGTTTCCGAAAAATGTTGATTGTTTTTATCTGATGTTTCTTAGAAGCTCCATTTTTGTGTTGGTCTCTTTACTACACTATCTATCACTTGCATAAAAAAAAAATCAATTACATCGGAAAAATCGAACTTCCACGAAATTAAAATCTATCGCAGAAGTCTCCGTGCTGCCAGATTTCTAAAGCTAGAACTAAAATACCACTTTCAGATTTAACCAAAGAGCTGAGAATATGGCCCACGTTATCGTTCCATCTAGAAAGAGCTATAAAAGAAAAAGAAAGAAACTGAACGTCTCTTCCCAGTGATAAGAATAATGAATCACGTTCAGCAAGCTCGTTATGCTGCTTCCCCGTGCTTGTTTATTAACATGTTCAACCGCGAACTTCCCAAACCTGACCAGTTTCTGGTTAAGTGTTTCCTATGTTTCAATAAACAAGAAAACAGAGAACAAGATTTTCCGGCTGTTTGACCCCAGGTAAATGAAAGTCCAGTTTGGAATGACTAGCCACACGTTGAGCCGTGACTGAGGGCATATTTATGTACCGAAGCTGACAACTGTACAAGAGACAAAAATGTGACCTTCACCGTCGACAAAATAAGAGTACATTAAAGTGATTTTTATTTTCTAGATTTTGGGAAAGCTGATGGTCGAATGGTTTGAAACTTTCGTTCTGGTTTTTTATTCCCAGTTTCATTTAAACGTTTCTTTCTATCTGGGTTCCTTTCTTTCTTCGCTTCCTCTTGTTCATGTGTTGAGGGTCAGGGAGATACAAAGTTCTGGTTCTTGCCCTTTTTAGCGGGTTTAATCATTGCCACTTGGTGTTGTTGAAGGGCTTCTTTCATGTTTTCTGTCCATCTTACTCCCCTTGCTCTTCTACCTTCTCCTCCTTTAATATATACTTTATATGTTAAGGAATCACACGTCATTCTTTTTATCAATAGCGGACGGTGAGTTCGAAGCTTGAAGAGGCCAAGACATTAGAGTGAACATTTAGGTTGACCTGATAATTCGCGACACAAACAAACATTACAACAATTTGCGCTGTGTAATATAGCTCCTTCAATTATTTGTCTAAATTAACATAATTATAATTACATTATAATATCTTAGTTATTTGCGTTGCAAGTTCTGAAAAAATCGTGGTTTTCCTGATAATTAAAATCTCTTACTGTTTATTGTTTCAATAAAGAGATAAAACGTTATCCGTAAATCGTTCTTTGTTGCCATGGCAACGAGGAGATAAATGCTGAAATAGCTTACCTAGTTCTCATACAAAGTGCGGAGGAAATTGTTGGTCTCGAGGCAAGACTCTGATCTCGAAATGGAAAGGTTGTGAGTTCAAAACCTGGCTGCACCAGTTTTGGGATTGCTATTTTGATTTCTTTCTGCGGCAACCAGCCCTGGTCTCAGCAGCGAGGCTCTGCTTAAAACACTAATTACTCATCGATAGAAAAAATATGAGTACCTCCGAAGACAGATTTATCTTTCAGTTCGGCGAGGGTCCTCTATGCGTACGGCTTCCATGAAAAAAAGACGAATTAAAAAAAAATAACTATCTTTACGTCACATAGTACCACTGCTGGTGTATGACGAGGGGGCAACGATAGAACCAGAGGGATAAAGGCCGCTTGGTCAAGCAGTCACCACGACATGTGAGACTCAGGATTTTTATTTCACCCCCGATAGAAAAAATCCTTTCTGTCTACCGCGGGCTTCGAACACCGTACGTCAGCTTTTCAGCCAGCGGAACAGTGGTTTTAGCCGCACGGCCACGCGCACCTCGTAGTGTAGCGGTTATCACATCCGCCTAACACGCGGAAGGTCCTGGGTTCATGCCCCAGCGGAAACAAAAAAAAGACGGATTAACACGCAAAATTAAGTTCCTAGTCTCTAGGGACTTCGCCAGAGGTGAAAGCTGGCGAACGCATAAAAAAATAAGTCAAAAATAAACAGTGCAAGGTCCATGGATGGCGTTGTAGGGATGTCCTATGTTTGACCTCCATAGACACTGACGCCTATTAGTACCGGCTTGAGTTATTTGAATTATATCACGGCAATACTATGGAATACGGCAGCTGCTTGTACACTGACATTTAGCTCATTGAGCTCGAATTTGATTGTACAGTATTATATATTCTGATAAAATATTAAAGGAATTGTGGCCTCTGTTGCCTCCTCTGAATATCCGTCGCTGCTTTCTAAATTGGCAAGCCAGTTTACTTCTTTTTGTTTAGGATTGGTTTAGCTTAGGATTGGTTCAATGTCTACTCTTTCTCTTATATTATCATTTCTGACCATGTATTTCCTGGTCACTCCAAGCACTTTTCTCAGACATCTCATTTATGTGGTGACAATTTGTCTTTTATACTAATTGTAAGCGACCATGTTTGGCATTGGTAGTAAAAATGTGAGAATGAGTATTATCATCATCAAGTACCGGGCCTACTGGCGTAGGTGATCATGTCTCTCCACAACTTTCGATCTCGGCAGCTATTTATCATTTTTGTTGTTGACCTTCTGCCAAGCCATTCTCTTAAGCTGTCTGTTATTTTTTTTCTTTGCTTCCCTCTATCTTTTCGTCCCTCAATTTTTCCAGTTGTTATAATATATTCCAGTTGTTCTCTTCTCATTACATGGCCAAAAAATTATGATTGTTTCTTCCTAATATTGTAAATTAGCTCTCTTTTTGCTTCGGCCTCTCTCAGAACCTCTTCATTAGTCTTCTTAGCTGTCCATCCATGGTATTCTCAACATTCTTCTGTAAAACCACATTTCTACAGACTCCAGTGATTTTCTTGTCTGTTGTCCTATTGTCCATGACTCACATCCATATGTTAAGACTGGCTCTACGTAACATTTAAGAACTCTTTTTCTTGTTTCTATTGTCAAAAATGGATTGCATAGTATCGTCCTCATTTTTTGGAAAGCTGCTTTTGCCTGAGCCATTCTGCATCTCACCTCTTTTGTACACCTTCCGTCTGAGGTTAACAAAGTTCCCAAATATTTAAATTCATTTACCTGTTTTAATATTGTGAGAATGAGTATACTCTGTATAGAATGTTTCTTGGTGGTAATATGTATTGGATTGTGTTGAAGTATAAGGGGATAGCTGACCTAAAATTTAGTTTACCTTGTTGCATCGGATGTTTATTTCTTTATCGATTTTTACAAACTTCAGAGAATTTTGTTCATTTTATATTTAAAGTCTGTTACTTATTTCATACCTTTGGTGTTCTATATTTATTAATACTATGTTTAATTTCCTCTTCTTTCTGGGTTAAATACATATTCTCACTTGTAACCACGTTGGGTCTACACAGGGCATATGAACTTTATTCTTCTCTTCCGGGTAGAAACCGCAGCGATGACCTGGATCAAAACCTTAAGAATGTAATTTTCCTTAACAGATTTATGCCGAAGGGAATAACATGTCACTGTACAAGGCCTCCAGCATGTGGAGACAAATAATAATAAATAAATATTATTATAGAGGGAAACTTCCTAGGCGATAATCAGCGAGTCAATTCAGAGTAAGAGTATGTTTACAGCACTCGGAAAAAATGACAAATAATCAACAAAAGAAAAAAAAAACAAAGAACAAAAAAAAATGGTCCTAAGCGGGATCGAACCCGTACTCCTTGGCACAGAGCCTCGCCACGAATTGGCAGTGTTCCCTAGCGTTTGGCTTTTCGTGGCAAGGCGCTGTGCCAAGGAGTACCGGTTCGATCCTGCTTAGGACCATATATTGTTCTTTGTTGTTTTTTCTGTTGTAGATTATGTGTCATTTTTCCGAGTGCTGTAAACATACCTCTTCCTCTGAATTAATTCGCATCCAGCATATGTGGGTTCGAAGGAGAGATAGAGGAGGTGGTGGGGGGCGGTGCCTGTGTTTGGCTTCGGGTTTCTGAATCAGTGACAATGTGTGATATGTTTGAACTGATTGACTTGACAAGTGTCTCTTCGCTTATTTTCATTGTTCTTTCAGCGCTGCGATTCTTATTTTCTATCAGCTTGGTTTTGATTATTTCATATGCGCTTGGTGTCTTATTTATGCCCTTAACGAGGCGCTTTAACACGGATACGTCCACTGTCAGCCTATTTATATCACGTGCAAGATAAAAGCTAGTGATCGTTCTGCCTACGTTGCTGTCGGTTCTGAGATGTTCTTCGTGTGCTGTAATTCTGTTACAATATATATAGTAAATAATGTTGTGGGTAGTATGAACCATTGTTTCACTGCCATGGTCGTTGCAAACAAGTTGCCCAACATATAATTATCTTCTTCCTCTTCTTTTCTCTTTTCACTGATACCTAAAAGGTGTCGTGGTTTATATCATTTGTCGTTCTTGTGCTGCTCGAATTGTCTGAATTAGTGATTTTCCTTTGTTGTCGCATGTGTATATAATTATCATTTGCCAATATTGCACTACTGGAATGTTGCCACGGCTGTTTGGTGATATCAATTATTTAGTAGTTGATGTTCGTGCTTGCCCATAACACTTCATACAACACTCTGCCAAGAAACTTTTTAAAGTCAATAAACGTGTGGTATAGGTCTTGCTGGTGCCGCGATAGCTCAATGGTTAGTGAACTAGACTACAAAAGACAAGAGGTAGGGTTAGATTCCAGTCGACGGCTTCCGGGTTCACCCCAGTCTTTAATGGGTACCGGATTTTTTTTTCTGGGAAAGTAAAGCGACACGGGCGTAATATCGACTACATTATCCTAAAACTCATGTGCCGAAGGTCTGTAAAATCTATGGTCCCTAACACCATAATCCTTATGCGCCACTTGGCGTGACCGGGGTACTTTACTTTTTTATAGGTCTTGCTGGCATGAACGATACTTTTAGTACTCCAAAGTTGAAGACTTGCTCTACTGTACTTCTCCCTGTTCAAAAACCACAACGATATCACATAGTGTGTTCACTTAGTGTATGGATGGTTGGTTGTTATTGGCACCACAATTTAAATATTTAATTATAAATTTATAGCGTCTCCGATAAAGCTAGTTACTTGTTTCATATACTTTCAAAAATAGTTATATGAAACGCTTTATACGGAGCTTTGCAGCAGGAGGTAATCTGATCATCAGAAGTTCTCCCTGAGCGAGTTTTTCGGCCGCCCTTTTGCTTCTTGACGCGGTATGGGAAGTAGGACCGTATGGGTCATGACTCCCAGACGTCGGCCTCCTTTCCTGCTGCATTGACCCAGAAGTAAGTAAAGTACTCCCGTCACGCCAAGTGGCGTATAGGGAAATATGGTGTTAGTGACCCTATATTTTACAGACCTTCAGCACATGATTTTTGGAGTAATGTGGTCGGTATTACGCCCGTGCTGCTTTACTTTCCCAGAAAAAATCCGGTACCCATTTAAGGCTGGGTGAACCCGGAGCCGTCGGTTGGGATCGAACCCTACCCCTTGTCCTTTGTAGTCCAGTTCACTAACCACTGAGCTATCGCGGCTCCCATTGACCCAGAAGGCTCATACTATATTCGACATATAAGGGGAAGGGGAGGGGGAAGCTGCGCCTCCGCTGTTTTAAATGTGGTCCCAGACGGTCACATTAACTTCTACGTTACTGCTACCTTCAGTGTATTCTTGACTCCTTGGTTTTGTTTCCTTGATGTAAAACTTCTCTCATCATTAAATGGCCAACCAACGATGGTTGTTCTAAAGCTGTGGTGATCCGTGACCACACAAAGAAGTGTTTTCCTTTGCCTTACGTCGGTTTATTTGCGGTTGACTCCCGTTAGCCTCTGACTAAAAAAATCTCATTCACAAGGCAATTACGATGTTTTATTTTAGGGTAGCCTCCCGTAGCCTTTTGCTCTCCCAAGCTTAAACGGAACAGCAAGTCAGCAACAGGTAGTACTGTCAACTGCATACAGTAGTAGGTAAACCAGCTGATCTGACATATGCTAGTATTATACATACTATACATATTATACATACAACATCTAGAAATAAGGTAGGAGGACAGTTTCTTGCTCTGTTACTACTTTCCCCAACTAAGTATTACAAACACCCTTTCCTTCCTCACCTGGATCGAATGTGGAGCGTTATGTTGGGACTGAACCCAAATAACGTTACAGAATCATAAAACAGAACAGATACAGAAGGCATTAAATTTGCTCTTGAAGATGTGAGTAACATTAGATTAACTACAACTGTTGCCATCTCTAAACCTTCTTAACCTCGTTACGTTTAAGGTGAAAACGTAAAATGAGATTGCAAGTTAACTGATGTAAAAATGTGAAGTATATGTTATCATAATGTCTTTTCACACATGATAGATTTTCTCAAGGGAACTAAACAGGTTTTGCTAGAGTTATTGGAGAAGGAAAAAGAAATTCTATATTTCGTGCTGCATTTTTTATTCTTCGCTGTCTGTTTAGTTTGTTCTGTATCCTTTCATTGGATATCGCTGTCTTGTCACGTGAGCAAATGAACGTAACGAGATCTGAATCTTGTTAACTAACGGACGTGTTCAAGGTTTGCGTGTTGGGTTAAATTAATCAAATAACCAGACTGCACAACTAAGACAGATCTGATCTTATTCGGATACAGACATGCTCAGCATGAAAAAGTTACTACCATAACCCGAGAATTGTCGGTACTCAAGACATTATCAGTTGTAACATATCTTCTACCTGTACTCAGTACTGCAGTAGAAATGTTATAAACAGGTAGCAATGATATTAATAAGATAATTATAACTGAAAGACAATTGTGGAATTACAAATTTATAACTGATATAAATTATGTCATAACACATTCATATCTAAAATATAGCATGTAATCACAATTGTAACAAAACATATTAAGGGGACAATAACTTTCGAAAAATGATAACCAGGTTTGCAAATTGTTATTCCTGCTTATTCTAATGTTCTTACAGCTTTGTGCTGGCATTTCGTCCCAGGAGGAAAAAACAATATATCTTCATGATCTGCATGGCGTCGCTGTGTATACAAATCATCATCATCATGTGCCGTACCGGTTGGCGTAGGTGATCATGTCCCTCCACAATCTTCTATCTACAGTGTATCGTATCAGTTCTGTTGTTGACTGTTTTCCATGCCATGACACCAAGCTATCCAGTATTTTCTCTCTTTGTCGCCCGTGATCTCTCTTTCCTTTTATTTTGCCAGTTGTAACCAAGTATTCCAACTTTCCTCTTCTCATGATGTGCCCGAAAATGTTGATTGCTTCTTTCTGATGTTTTTTTAATAGCTCCCTTTTTGTGTTGGCCTCATTGAGAACTTCCTCATTGGTCTTTTTAGCTGTCCAGGGAACTATATATGTGTATACAAATAGTTGCCCTATTACCCAATTTTCAAAATCACAGCCGACTTTACCCCGATATGTTTTGAGATTGGGTTAACCATTCCTTATAAATTTCGACATACTTAATTAGAGTTTTTTTTTTTTTTTTTTATACCCCCGTCACGGCAAGTGGCGTATAGGGAAAATATGGTGTTAGTGACCCTATATTTTACAGACCTTCAGCACATGATTTTTGGGGTAATGTGGTCGGTATTACGCCCGTGCTGCTTTACTTTCCCAGAAAAAAATCCGGTACCCATTTAAGGATGGGTGAACCCGGAGCCGTCGGTTGGGATCGAACCCTACCCCTTGTCCTTTGTAGTCCAGTTCACTAACCACTGAGCTATCGCAGCTCCAACTTAATTAGAGTGAGATTCCTTTATTCTGGACCTCTATGGTGATGTTGGGTTTCTCTTCCTCTTTATTCTCAGCTTTTCTTCATCATCATCATTTTCTTCTTCTTCTTCAGCGATCATGCCGAAAGGCGCAGATATCACAGTGTTACACTGCAAACTTCAACACAACGTAACTACGTCCACTTAACGTCCTTTTAAGGGCGGATGACGAGGAGGAAGTCTACGGTTCGTATCCGTTAGAATACCTCAAATCATCGGGCGACCGCATCATCATCATCATCATCATCATCATCATTTGCTGCTATACATTTAAAAGCTTAGCTTACCAAAGGTCGGTACGATCGAGTTTTTCACCTGTTCCCCGATTGTTTGTTAAGCAGAGTTGTTTCTCTGGGCCAGTTGTGTGTTATTGGGGTGTTGACAGTGCTACAGTCATGTAGATTGTCTGGATGCTTCGCGATCGCACGTATTGTAGTGCCACTGAGTTCTAACTTGCGTAGGTATGCTCAGAGGCCAGTATGACATGTTTATTCTTCTTCTTCTTCTTCCTCTTTTCTCATTTGCCTTTCAGCGTCGATGGGAGATATATTTTGCAATCTTTTGATCTTCTGTTCACCTATGCTGCTGTTATGTTTCATAGTGTTTCCAATATTCCGCCGATCCATCTTTTTTATGGTCGACCCTTGAGTCTGGTGATCTCGCAACGTTTATTGAAGGCTCGTTGTGTTGTGTTTTGATCGTTCTGCCTTGTCACATGGACAAACCATTTTTTCTGCATGTTTCTTTATATATTCTTTGGCGGGGGTTATTTCTAGCTTTTTAAACAGTTCTTCATTTCTGATCTTATCTCTCAGGCTGTTTCCAATGAACTTTTTTAAGTCTCAATCTCTTGGTTTGCTCATGTATGCTGAGTTCGTTTAAGCGGACATATTCTCTCGCTCGTATTTTCTATATAACTCTTTCCAGTCTATTTTCATAACATTGTTCCAAGATTGTCTTTATTTGAGGTTCTCGGGTTGGTTTGCTGTTGAAGGCTTCCACCTGCGACAGCGCGAGGTCGTCTGTTTTCTCATGTCCGGGGATGCCACAGTGTGCTGATATCGACTGCAAGACTAGTTCTCTCCCGTTTTCTTCCTAACAGCGAACATATAGTATTCCTTATTTCCAGATTGAGTCTGTACAGTTTCGGACGTGAGATCGCCTGTGTAGCTGACCTTGTATCACTGAGTTTTTGTGCTTAGAATCTCTTGTGTGTTGAGGGTTTGTATGGTGTGCTGTTGCCTCTGCGCTGACATTTGTTCACCTTTCAATGTATGGAAGAGGTTGTGTGTGTCTGTCTTTCCGTTTTGGTAGGTTATAGAGATGCCAATGTCTACTTTCTTTGAGGCTTCAGTTGCAGATCCATATGTGAATACCTGCATCCATGTATCTTTGTGGTATTTTTTCTGAAGCATAATGAGTGATATGACGCTCATTTCAATCTCGTGTTGCTCGTTTTCTAGAGACTATTCCTAGAACATCTAAGGTTGTTTTCGTTCTGTTTCGGTGGTTGGACTGTACATGGCTTGATTGTGAGGGTTTCACGCAGGTCTTTGGTTCTAATAGATGTGCACGTTGTGTGAAGGTTTCTCTCGATACACGAATGAGTTCCAAATGAAGTGAAGAAATGCTGAAGGTTTACCTTAAAAAGATAAATTGGCCTCTTCTTTTAGAATCTGTTTATTTTTGTTCTGCCTTAGAATTTTTTCGAATCACTGTCCGCCGCTGGTGTAGGCCAGACAAAAGACACCCTACGAATGATTGCCACTGATGGCATAAAGTGCAGGAACGCTGTGCTCTGTGCGGCCAGTGACAGAAGAACTGTTGAATGTTATTAATAGATTATTGAGGAATAGGGGTAGGGGACTAGATTTGTCCTGAGTGTAACAGAAAACTATCACAAAGACAGGAAGGTGCATCCAAAACAAGAGAGAAAAATGTAACTTTAAAGAATTAGAATTAATATCTACCGCCTCAAAGTGTCCCACACATATAAATGCCCATGTGAAACCAGTGTATCCAGAAACCAGAGCATATCCTCTATCTGTGTCCAGCCTACAAGGAGTCACGATGTCAAATCTGTCCAGAGGGTGCTAAACTGAGGTGCAGCCTTAACGACCAGGAGAGAACTGTCAGCTTCATCATGGAAACGGGACCGTAAATCTGACCTCATGAACCAAAGACCAGATGGAAGATCTCTTCTACCAGGACGAGGTGGGAGCAGTAGGTAGGACCTTTGCACCAACACAAAAAAACGTCCCATATGTCCAACGACAGACCATGTCATCTAAGAGCCGCATTCAAATATCTACCTTAAGGGAAGGGCACGCTGGAAAACAAAACATGTTGCCTAGCAGTTACCATCGGGAGAAGAAAAGGCTATGGGAGAGCAACCAGACAAAAACCACGGGCAGAGTGGACTCAACCACCCTGGGAGGCATCCACCCTACGAGAAGGGAAACTTTTAGTCAAACCTATATGCCGCTTGCCGATGACAGAGTTTGTCAGCCATGGCGCAGATTTAGGGGAAACAAGCAGAACACACGCAAAAAACGAGTAATGACCATGAGATCAGCTCATCGTGTGTTATGATGTTGTCCTTACCCCTCCATATACTAGTACCGACCATGTGACCAGCTCATCGTGTGTTATGATGTTGTCCTTACCCCTCCATATACTAGTACCGACCATGTGACCAGCTCATCGTGTGTTATGATGTTGTCCTTACCCCTCCATATACTAGTACCGACCATGTGATCAGCTCATCGTGTGTTATGATGTTGTCCTTACCCCTCCATATACTAGTACCGACCATGTGACCAGCTCATCGTGTGTTATGATGTTGTCCTTACCCCTCCATATACTAGTACCGACCATGTGACCAGCTCATCGTGTGTTATGATGTTGTCCTTACTCCTCCATATACTAGTACCGACCATGTGACCAGCTCATCGTGTGTTATGATGTTGTCCTTACCCCTCCATATACTAGTACCGACCATGTGACCAGCTCATCGTGTGTTATGATGTTGTCCTTACTCCTCCATATACTAGTACCGACCATGTGACCAGCTCATCGTGTGTTATGATGTTGTCCTTACCCCTCCATATACTAGTACCGACCATGTGACCAGCTCATCGTGTGATATGATGTTGTCCTTACTCCTCCATATACTAGTACGACCATGTGACCAGCTCATCGTGTGTTATGATGTTGTCCTTACCACTCCCTCAAGAAACAAGATAAAACAAGAAACAAGATAAAACAAGAAACAAGATAAAACAAGAAACAAGATAAGAGTCAAATTCATATAATCATAAGACTTGAACACTGAAGAAGAAAAGAAATTAATACCAAATGAAGAATTTGTTTCGGATTTCCTTGATTCAAATCCAAGTTTTGATGAAAATTAAATGTTTAGCATGTTATACTCCTATTTATCTATTTACCTTTTTAAAGTAACTATACACAAATATATTCTATTATTTCATTCAAGGGCACGCACATCAATTTTTTAAAACAGCAAATGTTTGCTATTCTTATTTGGCGCCACAATAACTCATATCCCACCAATATCTGGTGGCTCCGAAAGTGAGGTCTCTCGTGTAGAAAAATGGGCTCAGCTTCGTGCAGCTCAACAAGGCCAGGGCCTGAATGTAGTTATCGATTTGCATTCATCTTGAAAGGAGAATTCATCTGAGCTGTCTAGACCAGTGGTTCTATAACTGTTGGGGCAAACGTCTTTCTTGGTTCCACTGATTCATCTAATTACTGCTTCTGTGTATCCATCTTCATCCTAGGTCCTACTTACATGCAATCATCCTGATTGCCTCCTACTTCCATCAATTCATTTGATTGTCCATACTACAAATAATTCATTCTGATTGTCCCAACTTCAATAAATTAATTTTAGTAGCGCCCTACTTCCATAAATTCATTCTGATCGCTCCCTACTTCAATGCATTCCTAAATCGCTATGAGACCCCTACTGGCACACATAGACAGCACCGACGCCTTCAGTTTGATGAAAAGACCACCATGAACTATCTCAAATAAGCTTGTAGTATATCGCACAAACATAACTGGCCCATGACGTGACGATCCTCCGTCAATACAAATGGTCTACACATAATACCATTGAAAGACCGGAGCAAGTGCCATTAGACTGGGAATGGGCCGATGTGAAGCGTGCCTGACTCCATTTAAAAAAAAAAAAAAAAAAAAAAAAAAAAAAAGTAAAGTACCCCCGTCACGCCAAGTGGCGTTTAGGGAATATGGTGTTAGTGACCATAGATTTTACAAACCTTCGGCACATGATTTTTGGGGTAATGTGGTCGGTATTACGCCCTTGCCGCTTTACTTTCCCAGAAAAAAATCCGGTACCCATTAAAGGCTGGGTGAAACGGAAGCTGTCGATTGGGATCGACCCCTACCTATTGTCATTTGAAGTCCAGTTCACTAACCGCTGATTTATCGTAGCTCACTGTCTGACTCCATGGCTTGGAGGAATGAACACTACGATGGTCGTCATGTCAGCTGAGGAAGAGCTACAATGTGTCATGGAGGGAAGCTGTGAGACGTTGAAACGGGTGCAAATCTAATCCTGGAGTGGAAAGATAGCTCACAGACCACCCAGATTGACAAAGCAATGCGTTGTTTTATAATTTACAAGCTTGGATATCTGTACTATATTATCTAACATATTAGACTTCTGCGAAAGCTTCTTCTTTCATCACGCTGTCCATATTTTCTGACATTGGTTCGTATGTTGCCATAGAGGTGCTTGTAAGATCATAATCGTCATCATCATTGATTGCCAAATCCGCTTAGAGGGTTGGCTACAATGTATCGCCATTCCTCTCTGTCTCTTGCTTTGATGGTGCAGGTTGTCATGAGCTGACTTGTCCTTCTTTTGATGTTACTCGCCCATGTTAGTCTTGGTCTGCCTCTGCCTCTTTTACCTTGTATTTTCCATTCCAAGATTACTTTTAGTAGGCTGCTGTGTCTTTTAATGTCTCAAAAATCTCATTTGTCTTATTTGAATTGTGTTTAGTAGTTCTCTTTTCATATTTAGTTCATCAATGACTTCAACGTTTGTTTTCTTTTCTTTCCTTTCCATTCCAAATCTTCATATTCTTCTATAAATCTACATTTTAAAAATTTCGATTTTCTGCTATGTTTTCTTTCATAATGTCCACGTTTCTGTATCATACAATAATGTTGAGAAGAGTTAACATTTTGCTTTTCTTAGTTTTAGTCCTGGTGTTATTTGTTTTGACGTTAGTATGTTTTTCAGTCAATTAAAATTACTTTTTGTCATTCCTATTCTTTTGTTTATTTCAATTTTACATTTTCCATCACTATTTATAGTATATCCAAGGTAGTTGTAACGCTGAACTGTCTCCATGCCTATTCCTGAATATTGATTTGATTTTGTTAATTTTCCCTCACAAAGTCAATTGTAAAACACTGAGCATTTTCGCCACATCTTTGACCCATAGACGCACTTCAACCGCATTGTTGGCTCCAATCAATACCTTTCATCTAACATTTAGTTTAAAAGAATCATATCCCCCCTCCCCCCATTTCTGCTGTTCCATAAATGACATTGTTCCTGCCCACCTGCTTCAGTTTAAAAGTGTATTCTCAATCCCATTAATAACGTAATTGATCCTCATAATCCCTTGTTTGTGTAGTTCATCCTCACAGATGCTAGTTTGCATAAATATCAAATCCTTTTCAAACCCCCCCATGTTTATATAAATTTCTTCCTCTAAGTCCATTGTCTACGTAAACCAGTCTTCATAGATATTTGTATTATATAAACTTCATCCCTTGTTTATATAAAGGTAAAGGTAAAGTACGAGACTTGAACCGGCGTCTTAGCACGCGAGTTTCCACCCGTATGTGCTCGGCCGCCTTTCCAGAAATTGTCGGAGACTTCTGGATAGTGTCGCTCCAAGCATCGAAACTCAGATGCGTGGCGACATTCCTCACCTTCCAAGGGTAATATACCCTGGTACCCATTTCTGCCAACGGCTGGGTCGACCGCGGGGGTATTTTCTTTTTCCAACCACGAGTACAACTCACACAGCTCACAGCGGGAATTGAACACGGGTTGTCCGAACGTCGATAGTCCAGTCGGGTAAATGATATAAATTATTTCTCAGACACTTGTTTTTATAAATATAAATTAATCATCGCGACATCGAAAGCGTTACTCCGGACCTCGTAATAATAATTATCAAGAAATCTCTTTTTGTGACAAATGAGGTAACGAGTTAGGTCCAGTCATCCAGAGCTACCGTTCTTTGTTTGGGAGATGAGTTAGTAATTCGGATGATTCCACTGACACGGGCGGTTGAGCAATTATGGATTTTAATTCGTTTGCAGTGATACCGGGGCCTTCCATAACCAAAGAACCAAACCAAATCCAGAGCTTTTAGACTCCCTTTCATGCTGCAGGTAACGGACAAGGTTTCTTCATCCATTCCTGTTCTTGAACAATTTCTTCTTTCCCGAATCGTTCAATAGTTTTGACGGTTTTCATGACTTGGCTCCTTCATATTATCAATCATGGGCTTTCCCTTAATTCTCTTTTCCTTTCGGTTTCATGGCATTGCCTGTTTTGCTATGATAGCATCAAGTTTTTATAGAGTCTGTCTAATTCATCTCCATCTTCTATTTATAATCTACTGATTGCTCGATTTGGATTTGTTCTGTTCATTCGCTGATATCATCATGTCCTGTCACGCCAAATCACGTGATGTTCAGAATTTTCCTCAAAGTTGTTTACTCAGTTACAGTTGTTGTCTCTATCATTTGTGTAGTTGTATCATCCACCATCCATGTCTCGGAGCCAAATAAGAGCAGTATTTTTACATGTGTATTAAATAGACTTATATTTAAACAAATGTAAAGTACCCCCGTCACGCCAAGTGGCGTATAGGGAATATGGTGTTAGTGACCATAAATTTTACAGACCTTCGGCACATGATGTTTGGAGTAATGTGGTCGGTATTACGCCCGTGCCGCTTTATTTTCCTAGAAAAAAGCCGGTACCGATTAAAGACTGGGTGAACCCGGAAGCCGTCGATTGGGATCCATCCCTACCTCTTGTCCTTTGTAGTCCAGTTCACTAACCACTGAGCTATCGCGGCTCCCAGTCTTATATTGGTACTATATAATTTACATATTACAGTGGATGACTCCACTGACACAGGCGGTTGCGCAATTATGGATTTTAATTCATTTGCAGTGATACCTTCCGTAACCATAAACATATTGGTACTATGTTTTTACTGTCCATATTCTATTAAATTGAGTTAAAGGTGTTCTTGGTGCATTTATTCTCTGCTTAATGTCTTTCCTGGCTCCATCTACTTTGTCGATAATGCTGAACAATTTTCAACCTAAGCTTAATTGAACCTATCGGGTCTGACTCTCAGAGCCACATTATAAAACTCTCGCTTCCCCCCCCCCCTCCCCCCACTTTCCAAGTACCTATCTACATAACTCTCTCTTGCTACTACATAGAAATGTCGTCATTAGCAGCATTATCTAACTTGGCTGAAGTTGCTCTGTGTGAAACGTCCATCATTTGCTTCAGGCATGTCCTGCTCGTCTATGGTTTCTTGACCCATCTTCTTCATAGTCTTTACCTCTCTATGTTCTTTACTGTGACAGAAATATTTTATTTTTCTGATCTTTTTCTGCGTTCTTTTGCAACAAGTTAATGGTTGTTTTTTTTCTCTGTATGTTATTCTGCATATTTTTCTACAATCTTCATCATCAAGTACCGGGTCTACTGGCGTAGGTGATCATGTCTCTCCACAACTTTCGATCTCAGCAGCTATTTATCATTTCTATTGTACACCTTCTGCCAAGCCATTCTCTTAAGCTGTCTGTTATCTTTTCTCCTTGCTTCCCTCTATCTCTTCGTCCCTCAATTTTTTCCAGTTGTTACAATATATTCCAGTTGTTCTCTTCTCATTACATAGCCAAAAAATGATGATTGTCTCTTCCTAATATTGGAAATTAGCTCTCTTTTTGCTTTCACCTCTCTCAGAACATCTTCATTACTCTTCTTAGCTGTCCATGGTACTCTCAACATACCTGAATCAAAGCATTTACAGATTTAAAAGAAAAAAAATCAGATCTGTCGATAATTTACGTTTCGTCTCCATTTGTTGTTATGCGAAAAGTGCATGTTATTTTGTTAAAGGTAAAGGTAAAGTACGATACTTTAATAGGCATCTTAGCATGCGAGTTTTCATCCATATATGCTCGGCTGCCTATCCAGAAGTGTTCGGCGACTTCTGGATAGTGTCGCCTCAAGCATCGAAACTCACGATGCGAGGCGGCATTCCTCGCCTTCCCAGAGTAACACCCTGGTACACATTTCTGCGGCTGGGTCGACCGCGGGTGTATTTTTCTTCTAACCACGAGTACAAATTACACTACTTCCAGCGGGAATCGAAGACTGGTTGTCCGAACGTCGGTAGTCCAGTTGGAGTGTTTTCCAAACTAGGCGACCGAGGCCTCCTATTATGTTAAAACTACAAGACATTATACATTTCCTCTCTTCAGATTTTCGTTAATTTATCAATTCCTTGTCATATTTTATTCAAGAGAAGCTCAGCTCGCAAAATTGTGTGTTATCCTCATGTTTTGAGAACCACTTGTTCTCCATACTTGGTGCAACGGGAGCACGCGCAGTTCGAGCTCTTTCATTGGTCAATTCTAGTGGGGTGACAAGAGAAATCCACTCGGATGGGCACACAAATTATATTTCCTTTCCTTTCACATTCAATGTTATTTTATCATTGTCTTTATATTTATATATTCCTGCTGTTAATTTTAACTATTTGTTTTTTCTTCATTACATTAGTTATTTGCCTCTTTAAAATACATGTATAACGCACGGAATCAAGACATTTAGGGAGGCTCCAGCAAAAAATATAAAAGCCCCAAGATATGAAGTTTTATTTAATGTCTTTCTAGACCAGTAAATTAACTGTGGGACAACTTTTAGCGTGATCAGTTCTTTAAAATGTTTCCTTTCACATACAGTTTTCTTTGTGTAGTAGAAAGTTACATTTCTTTCATTATCTCACACTGACGTTGTTGATTTATGAAACAAGAAAATGTCAGCCACGCTTTACTCCTGCGTATTCGTAAACGAAGTTAGTGTCCATATTTCACATAATTCTTCTTCTTCATTCCCTAGCCGCGTAAAAGGGATGGGGGGGGGGGGGGTATCGTTGAGGACCCACTGACAGACTTGGTTATTCAATTCTCTCTATTTTAAGACATTCCTTGGTGCTATAGAGGACCGCGATAGCTTAGTCGTTAGTGAATTGGACTACAAAGGACTAGAGGTCGGGTTTCGTCCCAACCGACGGCTTCCGGGTTCACCCAGCCTTAAATGGGTACCGGATTTTTTTCTGGGAAGGTAAAGCAGCACGGGCGTAATATCGACCACATTACCCCAAAAATCATGTGCTGAAGGTCTGTAAAATGTAGGGTCACTAACACCATATTCCCTATACGCCACTTGGCGTGACGGGGCTCTTTACTTTATTTTACTTACCGCTGGTGTGTGGTACACATCTCAGGGTATATGGTGGATAGGCGGCGGGAACAATTGAAGGCTATGCATGAAAAGTGTTCCTTGTTGCAGTTTCCTCATATTCCAAGTCCGGCTTGTTGCAGGAGCTACTGAGTTAAGTGCTCTGTGCATACCGTGAGCTGTGTGTCTCATCCGTTTTGATCATGTTTCGATATTCCAATTGCTTTCGATGAATGATGATATCGTATGACAGGGAACAGTTGGCTGTGTTCACTTTCTGCGCGGTTTCGGCTTATGTCTTTTGGCGTGTTCTGAGACTGCTACGATTGGGACAACAGTTACCTTTCTTTGTTTGGGAGATGAGATTCGGATGATTCCGCTGGCACGGGCGGTTGAGCAATTATGGATTTTTAATTCGTTTGCAGTGATACCGAGGCTTTCCATAAACAAACAAACACATCTCAATGCAAGAAAAATTCAGAAACGTTATTTCAGTCAATGGTTTTTGAAGGAGCACTTTCATTCAAATGTAGAATTTTTAAAATGGCTATTTCGGTCATACATAACCTAAAAAAGGGGAGCCGCGATATCTCAGTGGTAGTGAACTGGACTACAAAGTACAAGGGGTAGGGTTCGATCCCAACCGACGGCTTCCGGGTCTACCCAGCCTTTATTGGGTACCGGATATTTTTCTGGGAAAGTAAAGCGGCACGGGCGCAATACCGACCACATTACCCCAAAAATCATGTGCCGAAGGTCTGTAAAATGTATGGTCACTAACACCATATTCCCTATACGCCATTTGGCGTGACGGGGGTACTTTACTTACTTTTTATAACCTAAAATACATAACCTAATGTTGAATCGATCGTGTGTAACAATCAAAAATGAAAGCGAAAAAGAACAGAAAGAAAAACAAAATAGCAACAACTGAAATAACACAATGGCAAGGTTCGTCCAACGTAACAAAATATTTTTTTTTCATATAAAATTTATTGCAAAAAATAAATAAAATAATAATAATTATGTTACAATTGTTCAACACAGTCCCCCCTCTAGTTCAAGGCACTGACGCCAGAGTTTGAAAAGCTCCTAGATACCGTGTAAAATGAATTATTACGGACGGGTGTGCAACTATTCATCCACCGCCACTTGAGTATCCATCTTGCACATTTTTCGGGACTTCACCGGATCATGAATGATGTAATGGTCTGATCCATCCCTAACGTCCTAAAGTAATACCATCTTTCGTCATGAATCATGTAATGGGCTGATACATCACAAACGTCCTAAAACAATACCATATTTCGTCATGAATCATGTAATGGGCTGATACATCACAAACGTCCTAAAACAATACCATCTTTCGTCATGAATCATGTAATGGGCTGATACATCACAAACGTCCTAAAACAATACCATCTCTCGTAATGAATGATGTAATGGGCTAATTCATCACTAAGGTCCAAAAGTAATACCACCTCTCGTCATGAATGATGTAATGGGGTGATACATCACTAACGTCCTAGAGTAATACCACCTTTGCACTGCTCTGGTCGATATTTCCGGTTCTGTGCCTATTGTACGGATATCTTTTGCCACCAATTTTTTTTTAAAGCATGAACATTTGTTTTGCTACTGCCGTGACTCCAAGCGTCCAGAATTGATTGGAATGTCTCACTCCTCAAACAGATTCAAACGAACAAGTAAAACGTGTATTCACTGAAGACAGTGATAGAACCGCTAGCGCCACGTCCTGAGTTCGTCAACAAGGAGGAATAGAGTCTAGACGGCATGTTGACACGTTGACAAGACGAATGAAACAATCACTGTTGAGTTTGCAGAGGTAACTAGCCATGTTTGAATTTCCTCTGCCCTCGAAGTGTGCTCAGTGTTTGGAATGTCCTTGTTTTTGTTCACAGGTTACCTGGAAGTCTCGTGGGACTTGGCGTCAAGAAAGAAACAAAGGACTCGATCATATATAACGAATACTCCCAAAAATGTGATAGTGCTAGCTTTCGTAAGTAAGAGAGTTTATATTTTGTTAATGTAGTGTTTGCTGTTTATTTCCTTTTACACCTGTAAGCCTACCAGTATTCTCTTTGTGTGAGGTAGTGAAACATACACACCACCAAATACATCTCATATCGCCATTGCACATTTGAACATCGCAAGGTTGATTATCTTGTACTTTCTCTCTTCCCTCTCTCTTATTTACCTTGGAACACTCATTATCATGGAAGCGCCAATGAACTTCGGGTGGCATCGTCATGGATAGGAGACAAATCATAAATGAATATAATAATGGAAGGAAACTTCCGAGGCGATAGATCAACGAATCGTTTCAGGGGAAGAGAGAGGTTTGTTTACAACACTCGGAAAAAAAATCGCTAATAACCAACAGAAAAAAAAAGAATAAAGAACAAGAGATGGTCCGAATCAGGATCGAACCCGTACACCTCAGCACAATGCCTTGACACACGGCCAACCCAGCTACGTAAAGAAATAGCTGTCATTGGCGATGTCTTTCACGCATGTGTACTCATGACTATAGCATAGTGTTACGAAACACAACTCGGGAATAAATTGTGTATCTGTATTTTCCTATTAAGACAAGTATCTCCCGAATAGGGTAGAGCTGAATACTCGCGTTGTAGAAAAAAAACCAGTTTTAAGACAAGACAGCACGAGTAGCAGTTTATTATGGTTAGACTGGAGACAAATAATAATAAATGAATATTATTATGGAGGGAAGCTTCTACATCACACCTCATCCACCATATTCACCGGACATAGCACTGAGTAACCTCTTCCTGTATACTAAGATACACAATTCTCTTTTTCAAACAATTAGTCTTTGGTTAAACTAGAGACGCGATTAGGAGGAATTCGACCATAGGAGCTCTATGATCAAGACATCAGGAAGGTCTTGAAGCGATGGCAGGTGTGAACACATAAAGAAGGAATAAAATCCATATCAATTTTCGAGTACGTGCTTTGACTCTTCATTCTAAAGTGTAAACGTCTAGACTGACTCTCAATAATACACATGAATGTATACATGTATTCGTTGTCATTCTATTAAAAGATATTACTAATGTTTTCGCCTCTTCCTGTCGCATCTTGGCTTTTACAAAATCATGCAAGTGTTTGTGATGCCTACTTGCGTTCGCCCGATCACTAAAGGAGTACACCTCTTCGTCATCCGCCCTTAAAAGGACGTTAAATGGGCGTATCTGCGTTGTGCTGTTGTTTGCAGTATAACTGTGATATTTGCGCC
The DNA here is from genome assembly GCA_032433765.1 of Megaustenia siamemsis. Classification (NCBI taxonomy): domain Eukaryota; kingdom Metazoa; phylum Mollusca; class Gastropoda; order Stylommatophora; family Ariophantidae; genus Megaustenia; species Megaustenia siamemsis. The sequence continues at coordinate 55,207,658 of JAVIAB010000124.1, forward strand.
TTTTGGCCCAACACATCCGACTTCAACACGACATTTTTTGAGTACCCGGTTGTCTTCTCAATTCGATCCCTACTCGCTTGGCTAGAATAGACAGGTTAGTCTGTTACTGGAGGTGCCACGGAGAGGTGATGCAGGGTCTGGAAGGTTCTGGTTCACCGACCCTGTCGCAATCATCAGCTGTGGGTCGCTGACAACTTCCAGCTCTGCTGATGTGAGGCGCGCCTTCACCTCCAGCATTTGTGATTAAATTGGATTACTTTCTGAAGCACTTCGTTAACCCAACACAGTTTTCAGTGTAATGGTGTGTCTTCGGGCCGAATATATTCTTCTCAGCTGTTCGAGAATTGGTCTTTCATTTTTATTGTTCTCAGCTTGGGTCCACATAAAACACAGTGGGTATACAACTCTTTAGTTCATTTTCTTAATTTGTCGTTTGAACTTTACTGGAAACAATGAAAATTAGATACAGAACGTATATACCCACAGTTTAGTGAAATCTTCTATGCTAACTAAAGATCTTTTAAAGCTGCGGAGTGTTATTTAAGTGTACTTAAACTAAATAAATATTTTCTAAGAAAATAGCACTACTGTAAAATTATCATCTTAATGTCCGTTTAACAATTTTGAAAAATAGGAGAAGAAAAGGACGAGAAAAGTAAATAAATAAATGTACTTCTAGAGCCAATAGTATATTAATGCTTGTTACCTCTTTATATACAAACTGCATATGCAGACAAGACAATAATATACATTGATATTTAACAGCTTTGCGAAAAAGAGAAGACAAGATAATCCAATTGTTTGATTTAAGGTCTTCAGCGGGGATAAACAAGAGGCAAAACCAAATAGAAAACATTTGAATCTGATGCTGCCATTGTTAAAGTGGAAATAAGAAAGTAACCAGATAGACAACGAAACATCATATAGCAATCTATCCTACCATAAAAAGAGACGAAGCACATGAAAGGTGAATCTCTATCATGGAAGATAACAATGATGAGAATTAATCTCTCTCTGTATATATAGTTTGTATAAACAAAATCAGTCCAGAAATTAGTGATGGTCAATGCGGTTTTGTTGGAGGTAAAGGAATGAGCAATGCCATATATATCATAAGATCTTTAGTAGAAAGAGCCATAGAGGTGAAAACAGATCTATACCTATGTTTCATAGATTATACTAAAGCATTTGACAAAGTAAAGCACCAAGAAATAAAAAAAATTTTAGAAAGCATAAACGTAGACAGCAAAGTTCTAAGAGTAATAAAGAAAATGTACTGGCAAAAAACAGCGGCCATAAGAACTGGAAACCAATTGGGAATGTTTCAACAAATAAAACAGGGTGTTAGACAAGGTTGTGTGCTGTCACCATATTTGTTTAATATTTATAGTGAGATTATTTTAAGATTCATAAGGGGCATGCCTGGAATAACAATTGGAGGTCATAATATAAATAATCAGTTTCTGTATGCTGATGATACAGTCTTAATCGCTAAGAGTGAAAATGAGTTACAAGAAATGTTGGACATTATAGTGAAAGAAAGCAAAAATAAAGGACTCAGCCTTAATAGCAAACAGACAGAAGTAATGGTAACAACAAAGAAAAAAAACATCACCTCAGTGCAAAAAAAAGACAAGTGAAACAATATTAAAACAGGTAAATGAATTTAAATATTTGGGAACTATGTTAACGTCAGACGGAAGATGTACAAAAGAGGTGAGATGCAGAATAGCTCAGGCAAAAGCAGCTTTCCAGAAAATGAGGAAGATACTATGCAACCCATTTTTGACAATAGAAACAAGAAAAAGAGTTCTTAAATGTTATGTAAAGCCAGTTTTAACATATGGATGTGAATCATGGACAATAAAACAACAGACAAGAAAATCACTGGAGTCTGTAGAAATGTGGTTTTACAGAAGAATGTTGAGAATACCATGGACAGCTAATTTCCATTATTAGGAAGAAACAATCATCATTTTTTGGCCATGCAATGAGAAGAGAACAGCTGGAATATATTGTGACAGCTGGGAAAATTGAGGGACGGAGAGTTAGAGGAATGCAACGATAAAAGATACCAGACAGCTTAAAAGAATGATTTGGCAGAAGGTCAACAACAGAAATGATAAATAACTGTCGAGATCGAAATTTGCGGAGTTCCATGATCACATGCACCAGCAGGGATGGTACTTGATGATGATGATGATGATATATATATATATAAACAGATGAAGGCCCGATGTTGTCAATCCTCGGCAAAAACTGCCAGGCGATATTTTACCAAACAGCTTCATTTCCACGTTTCTGTTTTCCCAAAATATATATTTATATGTCCGGTCACAACCACGCCAGGCCGCTCTACTTCCAAAAGATTTGATCCCTTAGAAAAAGGTAGTTTGTGAAAATCGCGCGAATCAATTTCGTCGTGTTAACGGGTTGCCTCACTTGGGAGTCGAACCTACAATCATCTTGTCATCAGACGAGTGCATTTACCACTTTACTACCGCGACTTTTTGATAGTTGTCAGGCTACAACTGTATTAGCGTGTATACATTTCTTTCCCGTTACAATGTTGCCATTTTCCACTGTACCATTAATGGTAATTAATTGATAAATGTCATTTTATAACTTTATTTGGTTAATGGGACATAACTGTCTGTTTACAATATTGAGCATTTATGGTAATTACCTACCCTTGATCGACAGTATGAAAAATTATTATCATAATTCATTTCATTTGTGTGGGCTACCTCCGTTTTTCTGTGATTTCTTTGAATATAAAACGCTTATCCCTTACCAACCTGCTGAGTCTGTCTTAAATTATATGTGAATAATTTAAAAACACACGTTGGGGGGGTTGGGAGGGGGGGGGGGGGGGTAGCCCGTATATGTTCCCCTACGTGCTAGATTGCTAGGTGTCACATGCGATCTTTTACGATGACAAGAAACAGCCTGAGAAATTAGATCAGAAATGAAGAACTGCAAAACAAGCTAGGAATAATCCCTGCAAAAGAAAATATAAAGAAACAAAACATAACAGATAAAATGGTTTGGCCACGTGCCAAGGCAGAAAGGTCAAATCACACAACAAAGAGCCTTCAATAAACGTTGCGAGAACTCCAGACCCATAGGTCGACCACGAAAACAATGGACTGGCGGATTTATTAGAAGCACTTTGAAACATAACAGAAGCAGAGGCAAACTGAAGAGCAAAAGGCCTCAGATTAATGGGAAAAAAAAACCCCTTGACGCTGAAAGGCAAATGATGAAAGATAGAAGAAGAGAAGAAGATAGAACACCAAGTTATAAAACAATTAACAAACTTTAAATACCAGGAAACAACATTCTTTGAAGATAGTAAAATAGGCAAAGAAATAGATATACGATGCAATAAGGCAAACCAAATATTTGGACAGCGATCCCTTAAATTTCAATAAAAAGCAATACCTATTGATCATCATCATCAAGTACCAGCCTGCTGGCGTATGTGATCATGTCTTAAAACATCTTTCGATCTCGACAGTTATTTATCATTTCTGTTGTTGACCTTCTGCCAAGCCATTCTCTTAAGCTGGCTGTTATTTTTTCTCGTTGCTTCCCTCTATCCCTTCGTCCCTCAATTTGTCCAGTTGTTACAATATATTCAAGTTGTTCTCTTCTCATTACATGGCCAAAAAATGATGATTGTTTCTTCCTAATATTGGAGATTTTGCTCTTTTTACCTTGACCTCTTTCAGAACGTTTTCATTACTCTTCTTAGCTGTCCATGGTATTCTCAACATTCTTCTGTAAAACCACATTTCTACAGACTCAGTGATTTTCTTGTCTGTTGTCCCGTTGTCCATGGTTCACATCCATATGTTAAGACTGGCTCTACATAACATTTAAGAACTCATTTTCTAGTTTCTATTGTCAAAAATGGGATGCATGGTATCTTCCTCATATTTTGTTGTGGCGATTCATGATTGTTCAAAGAAGTTACAACTGTGGCTTTTACCTCTTTACCTATTACCACCAAGAAAAACCTTACACGGAATATATTCATTCCAACATTGTGCTTCCAACACCGAACATGGTCACTTACGTCTAAGCACAAAAGAAAACTTGTCACCACAGAGATGAGATGTCTGAGAAAAGTGCTTGGAGTAACCAGAAACGACAGAATCAGAAATGGCATAAGGGAGAGGGCAGGCATTGAGCCAATCCTAAGCTGGATTTTGCTCATCTAGAAAGAACATCATGTGATTCCTTACCAAACAAAGCATATATTAAATGAAGAGAAGGGAGAAGAAGCAGACTCAGAGTAAGATGGACAGACAACATGAAAGGAACTCTACAACAACATCAATTGACAATGAGTGAAGCCGCCAAAAGGGGAAGAACGAGAAATGTGTATCTCCCTCGACACCCGAACGGGTACAAGAGGATGTGAAGAAAGAAAGAAAGAAAGAAAGAAAGAAAGAAAGAAAGAAAGAAAGAAAGAAAGAAAGAAAGAAAGAAAGAAAGAAAGAAAGAAAGAAGAAAGAAAGAAAGAAAGGAAGAAAGAAAGATTACTCTTAATATCAAAAGACTAAGTCAATAAATTGTACATCTATTGAATAGTTAGCTCCATTTTGAGTCGAATGTTCAATAACTTTAGGTTCTCTTCAAGATGAAAATATCACATTTAACGAGCATAAAACAATATTTCCTTCTGCGTATCTGGAAATGCTATCTTTGCATTAAATATATATTCATCAAGAAAGATAAGTCAACCAATTAAACCCCAAGAATTGATAGCATTAATCCAGCAAGTAAAAATGCAGCTCTAGCTAGAGGTTACTTGAACTTGATCATTTGTGTACTCACCGCTGGGTGTCGCTGTCAGTGATGCTGATTGTACTGGCAAATAATTGCAAAGCTGCGGTAAAGCTGGCAGCAAGGAGCCAGTAGTGGGGTGTGATAAGTACTCCAAGGTATCGTGACAGCTTTACAGGGAAGGAACACAACACAATACTGACGTTTCGGCACTGATTGGACCCTTGTAAAACATCTTGGCCGACAAGCTGGGCAAATTGTTTTGTATATGCTGGTGGTCCATTAGACGGGGTGTACCCAATTTGATTTGTCCAGATGTTGTAGCACTTTCTCCCGTAACTAAACATTTCTGTTTTATGTTTGTCTTCTCTGACTTTATTTCATTGTTTTAGAGTTCCTTTGTTTAATGTCATCTTCTTCTGTGTCTAAATTTTGTTCTTCATTTTCCTCTTCTTGTTCTCCTTTCGTTGTTGTTGCTGCCAATTATATATTATTATTACTATTCTCTTTTTTCCCCTTCTTTTTCTATTTCTTCTTCTTCTATTGCTGATTTACATATTCCACTTCTTCTTCATGTTCTTGTTCTCTGGTTACTGGTTTTATAGATTCTTCTTTTCCTTTTTTCTGTTGCTTTTTAACATATTCTTCTCCTTATGTTTTTGTTGCTGATTTTAAAAGACTCATATTTATTCTCCCTCCTTCGTCAAAGGTACGTACGTAAAGCAGCAAACAAAATAATTGACTAAAAATCGTGTAAATATGGCAGATTAAAGCACTTTCAGAATGTACTTTTGCCTTGTCCAAAACATTAACGCTTAAAGTAGACAAAAACAAGTACAATACTGAACTGATAGTAGATCAATGCACTTACAAAAATGAGTATATTACCAGACATAACTACTTGCAATAATTACCGTTTATTAGGCCAAAGTATTTACCCAAACACTTCCGAAGATCACAACCGAGTGCTCGTACCTATCCCGAAAACATCCGAAGATCTCAACCGAGTGCTCGTACCTATCCTGAACACATCTGAAGATCTCAACCGAGTGTTCATACCTATCCCGAACACATCCGAAGATCTCAACCAAGTGTTCATACCTATATATTTATTTTTGTGTGGAAATTATTATTTACTGTCAACGTGTTTTTTAGGCAAAACTGTTATTACTGTCGTCCGTCTGTCTATGCGTCTGTGGATTATAGAAAATTAAACAATCCATGCAGGAAAAGATGGGGAACAATCCGCCTATGAACTACAAAACTTGATACATGTATAAACCAGGGAAGAATGATTTTTTTTTAGGCTGATGTACCTGCTTTCCCCTTTCCCAATCGATAACTGTATAAAAATAACTTTCTGTGTAGAAAGGTCAAAGAGAACCAAAAACTTGGGAAGCAGTCCCAAGCAACTTTGAGGTAAAGCTGGGTGTCCCCGCACTGCAACCTGCAAAACACGGTGCAGCAATAACGAACCGCGTGGTCAATCACTGTTATATTGTTAATCTACAAAATATGGTGCAGCAATAACGAACCGCGTGGCCAATCAATGTTATATTGTTAATCTACAAAATATGGTGCAGCAATAACGAACCGCGTGGCCAATCAATGTTATATTGTTAATCTACAAAATATGGTGCAGCAATAACGAACCGCGTGGCCAATCAATGTTATATTGTTAATCTACAAAATATGGTGCAGCAATAGCGAACCGCGTGGTCAATCAATGTTATATTGTTAATCTACAAAATATGGTGCAGCAATAACGAACCGCGTGGCCAATCAATGTTATATTGTTAATCTACAAAACATGGTGCAGCAATAACGAACCGCGTGGCCAATCAATGTTATATTGTTAATCTACAAAACATGGTGCAGCAATAACGAACCGCGTGGCCAATCAATGTTATATTGTTAATCTACAAAACATGGTGCAGCAATAACGAACCGCGTGGCCAATCAATGTTCTATTGTTAATATACAAAACGTGGTGCAGCAATAACGAACCGCGTGGCCAATCATTGTTATATTGTTAATCTACAAAACGTGGTGCAGCAATAACGAACCGCGTGGCCAATCAATGTTATATTGTTAATCTACAAAACGTGGTGCAGCAATAACGAACCGCGTGGCCAATCAATGTTATATTGTTAATCTACAAAACGTGGTGCAGCAATAACGAACCGCGTGGCCAATCAATGTTATATTGTTAATCTACAAAACGTGGTGCAGCAATAACGAACCGCGTGGCCAATCAATGTTATATTGTTAATCTACAAAACGTGGTGCAGAAATAACGAACCGCGTGGCCAATCAATGTTATATTGTTAATCTACAAAACGTGGTGCAGCAATAACGAACCGCGTGGCCAATCAATGTTATATTGTTAATCTACAAAACGTGGTGCAGCAATAACGAACCGCGTGGCCAATCAATGTTATATTGTTAATCTACAAAACGTGGTGCAGCAATAACGAACCGCGTGGCCAATCAATGTTATATTGTTAATCTACAAAACGTGGTGCAGCAATAACGAACCGCGTGGCCAATCAATGTTATATTGTTAATCTACAAAACGTGGTGCAGCAATAACGAACCGCGTGGCCAATCAATGTTATATTGTTAATCTACAAAACGTGGTGCAGCAATAACGAACCGCGTGGCCAATCAATGTTATATTGTTAATCTACAAAACGTGGTGCAGCAATAACGAACCGCGTGGCCAATCAATGTTATATTGTTAATCTACAAAACGTGGTGCAGCAATAACGAACCGCGTGGCCAATCAATGTTATATTGTTAATCTACAAAACGTGGTGCAGCAATAACGAACCGCGTGGCCAATCAATGTTATATTGTTAATCTACAAAACGTGGTGCAGCAATAACGAACCGCGTGGCCAATCAATGTTATATTGTTAATCTACAAAACGTGGTGCAGCAATAACGAACCGCGTGGCCAATCAATGTTATATTGTTAATCTACAAAACGTGGTGCAGCAATAACGAACCGCGTGGCCAATCAATGTTATATTGTTAATCTACAAAACGTGGTGCAGCAATAACGAACCGCGTGGCCAATCAATGTTATATTGTTAATCTACAAAACGTGGTGCAGCAATAACGAACCGCGTGGCCAATCAATGTTATATTGTTAATCTACAAAACGTGGTGCAGCAATAACGAACCGCGTGGCCAATCAATGTTATATTGTTAATCTACAAAACGTGGTGCAGCAATAACGAACCGCGTGGCCAATCAATGTTATATTGTTAATCTACAAAACGTGGTGCAGCAATAACGAACCGCGTGGCCAATCAATGTTATATTGTTAATCTACAAAACGTGGTGCAGCAATAACGAACCGCGTGGCCAATCAATGTTATATTGTTAATCTACAAAACGTGGTGCAGCAATAACGAACCGCGTGGCCAATCAATGTTATATTGTTAATCTACAAAACATGGTGCAGCAATAACGAACCGCGTGGCCAATCAATGTTATATTGTTAATCTACAAAACATGGTGCAGCAATAACGAACCGCGTGGCCAATCAATGTTATATTGTTAATCTACAAAACATGGTGCAGCAATAACGAACCGCGTGGCCAATCAATGTTCTATTGTTAATCTACAAAACATGGTGCAGCAATAACGAACCGCGTGGCCAATCATTGTTATATTGTTAATCTACAAAATATGGTGCAGCAATAACGAACCGCGTGGCCAATCAATGTTATATTGTTAAAATGAAATGCGATAAAGCTGATGTTTCGCTCAAAAGTTCATCTTACACTTAGGGTTCTGTTCTTCAGCTATCAAACATGATGCTTCTCATAATTTTTCCAATAGCGTATAATCAACTTCATCGTTCTATTTTTTTTTTTACTTATTTTTTCCTCTTTTTCTGGTTCTCTGTAAATTCATTCTTCATCTTTTTCTCCTCATTCTTCCGCCTGTACTCCTCTTTTTTTCTTGTCCTTCTCCTTCTCCTTCTTTCCTTCTTACTTTCATTCTTTATCGCCTCCTCCTTCCTTCTTACTTTCCGTCTTTCTCCTCCTTCCTTCTTACTTTCCGTCGTTATCGCCTCCCCATTTTCCACCACCTCCCCTCCTCTTTTCTTCTTCTTCTTGTCCCCCCCCCCTCCTTCCTTCCTTCTTCTCCTTCTCCTCCCTCTTCTTCCTCTTCTCCTCCAGCCTTAGTCTGATGATTACATTCTTTTCATAGACTCCCCTTAAATTTAAATTTAATTGACGTAGATGCATTGTATTGTCGTTTGTAGCAAACTACAATACTTAGCACCTTTAAGTTCACTACATTCGACTTTAGCTCGACATTTTTAGATAACTGTTTGCCTTCCCCCATCTGACCCCTACTCGCCAGACCTGATTAGCTCGTCATTTGTCAAGCTTATCACGGGGAAGTGCCGTTTGCTCTTAGTGCTCCTAACGCAAGCTGTCAGCTATGAGTCGCTATCCCCGGTGCTGTTGGTTGTGTTGAATTAATAAAATTATCAAAATCTCTAAGGGCGTTAACTGACTAAGACAGACGTGACTACATTTTCTCCAGTTGTATCCCTTTGTGTAAAACGTTTGTGGAAAAGGAGAATAGCTTCAGCTTCTTCTTCATCTTTCCTGCCTCATTTGCCTTTCAGCGTCGAGGGGAGATATAATTTGCAGTCTTTTGCTCTTCTGTTCGCCTCTGCTGCTCTTATGTTTCCTAGTGTTTCTAATATTCCATCGACCCATCTTTTTCGTGGTCGACTTTGGGTCTGGTGTTCTCACAACGTTTGTTGAAGGCTCGTGTTGTGTTTTGTTCTTTCTGCCTTGTCACGTGGCCAAACCATTTTATCTGTTGTTTCCTTATATATTCTATGGCGGGAGCTATTCTTAGCTTTTTTTCTCAATTCTTCATTTCTGATCTTGTCTCTCAGACTGTTTTCTGTCGTTCGCCTCTAAAAATGATTTGTTCACTGTGCTCTATCAATGTCTGCAATCAAGTTTCAGTAATCCAGGAGTAGTGCCATAGTCCGTTCAGAAATTCGTGCTCACAGAGTTTATTAATTATCTCGGAAACTGTTTGATGAATTTCTATAATTCTTTTTTCATGAAATCTTATTTTTTCACCGACCTTCAGTCTGATTTTTTGCCCTACAGTCATGTATTTTAGGGAGCCGCGATAGCTCAGTGGTTAATGAACTGGACTACAAAGGACAAGAAGTTGGGTTCGATCCCAACCGGCGGTTTCCGGGTTTACCCAGCCTTAAATGGGTATATGATTTTTTCTGGGAAAGTAAAGCAGCACGGGCGTAATACCGACCACATTACCCTAAAAATCATGTGCCGGAGGTCTGTAAAATTTATGGTCACTAACACCATATTCCCTATACCCAATATGGCGTGACGGGGGCTCTTTACTCTTTTTACTGTCATGCATTTAGGGAAGATTTTTGAAGTATATAAAAATGATTTTCTTGCTTGTCCTAAATTTTAGGATTTAACAGTACCCACATTTGTTGCAATCAAATCACCAATTAAAAAGGCAAATTTCACGTGCACACCACACAATCTTAGCACCGTTTGACACTCTTAACTTGTAAGACGCTCGCCACTCCTAGGTTTTGTTTTTGGTAATTTCATTTCCGGTTTCTTGTTAAATTGGTCCAGAGGTGTATTTTGACAAAATATTTACTATTAATGAATATTCCTGAGTGTGTGATAATTTGTAAGCTGTTGTGAAGTGACTACTTGATTTTTAAAACCATGAAGAGTTTAAAGTGTAAATTCATCACTATGCAAAAGTAACTGTGTTATTGTACATGCACTTTTGCAAGGAATCTAAAAGGGGTCGGTTATATTACTATCCAATGTAATACGGATACGCCTTTGGCTTGCATTGTTAGAAAATTAACATAATTTACAGTAAAATCTAATGTTTAGAGCACGCGGTTTGATATTTTTCTAAAATTATATAACAAAAAGCTATTTGTGCAAAATTCATACTACCTTTGTACTTAAATGTTATAAAATCTGAAGGTCGGTTAAAAAAATAAGATTTCATGAAAAAGAATTACAGAAATTCATCAAATAGTTTCCGAGATAATTGACCAATTCTGTGGGCACGAATTTGTGAACGAACTATAGCATTGCATCAAGTTCACAATGCTAATTCAGTCTTATTTGTGCTTTTCGCGAATACTGTTTTACATATTATGATATCTTCCATGTATATTTTATTAAGTCAGTCCTTTACTATATATACCTTATTTATTTTGTTAGAAGCCTTGGAAATAGCCTTGATTGTGCAGTTCATAGGAATGTTGGTGCGATTTCGGACAGACATAGTCTGTTATCAGTTATCATACTTTAAAAATTTAAGGCTTGACATTTTTATCATTATTTGTTAGTGGACAGTAAGTTCTTTTTTTTTAGTCAGTGTTGTAGCTTCATCATCATCATCATCTGGTGCCGTCTCCACGTCGAAGGTTGGCTACCACGGAGCGCCATTTGTTATAGGTGCACGTATCCATCTTTTGATGTTATCATCCCATTTTAGTCTTGGTCTGCCTCGTATACCTTGCCCCTTCCTTTCCAAGATGACTTTTTTTAGAGAATTGTGTCTCTTTACATGGCCACAAATTTCAGTTGTCTTTTCAAAATTGTGTTAAGTAACTTTTTTTTGCCATTTTCAGTTGATTCAGAACTTCCTTATTTATCTTATTTTCCTTCCACCCAATTCTTCCAATTTTTCATTAGCTCAACATTTCAAAGGCTACAATTTTCTGCTCTTATTTTGTATTTTTTTTCATGTCCATATTTCTCTACCACAAAGGAATGTTGAGTAAATATAACCTTTTATAGTTCGTAGTTTAGTTATGATGTTATCTGCTTTGACGTGGTTAAATTTTTTACGTTTTTAAAATTTATTTTTGCCATTCCTATTCTTTTGTTGTAAGGTTATTTACTGTTGTTTATGGCTACGATATTTCTAGCTTCAGTGATTATTTAAATTAAGTTATTGATGTTATATTTTTTATTATTTCCATCATCACGCTATCAACAATAGAACAGAAAACTGCTATACCATTGATGTGCTCTTTGATTGAAAAAGAATCGTGAATGGCACCGGGGAAGACAGAATAAGAAATGATAGCATCAGAAACATTGTCTGAGCTACAGCTCGTAGCATAAAAGAAAAGAAAGGAAGAAGAAAAAGAGAAAAAAGGAAAGAAAATAAATAAATAAATAAATAAATAATAGGTAGGAAAGAAAGAAAGAAAGAAAGAAAGAAAGAAAGAAAGAAAGAAGAAAGCAGAAAAAAGTAAGTTAGAAAGAAAGAAAGAAAGAAAGGAAGGAAGGAAGGAAGAAAGAAAGAATGGAAGAAAGGAAGAAAGAATGGTAGAAAGAAAGAAAGAAAGAAAGAAAGAAGGAAAGGAAGAAAGAATGGAAGAAAGGAAGAAAGAAAGGTAGAAAGAAAGAAAGAAATAAAGAAAGAATAGGTGGGAAAGAAAGAAAGAAAGAAGAAAGCAAAAAAAGTAAGTAAGAAAGAAAGAAAGTAAGAAAGAAAGAAAGAAAGAAAGAAAGAAAGAAAGAAAGAAAGAAAGAAAGAAAGAAAGAAAACAAAGGGAGCGTATCAACTTAGAAAATAGAACCTTAACTGCTACTACTGCACGCCTACATCAGTCGAAGAATTTGGTTTCAGTTCACGGGAAGGCACATATCACTGATCTGATGGAAATATTCCTATTGTGCCTGTTCTCAAAAGTGGCATGAGTACACTACATCATTGTTATTGTCAGTAGAACGGTGCGTAGGGCATTGACTTGGTAATAAAGTTAACGTGGGTTCAATTACGTCTGATGCTTCACAGTCGAAAAAAATGAACATGATCGATGTTCGGACAACCTGCGTTCGATTCCCGCTAGAAGCAGTGTGTTGTACTAGTGGTTGGAGAAAAAACATACCCTCGCGGTCGACCCAGCCACTGGCAGAAATGGGTACCAGGATAGTACTCTGGGAAGGTGAGGAATGCTGTCTCGCAAAGTGAGTTTCGATAAGTCTCTGAACACTTCTGGATAGGCGGCCTAGCACATATGGGTGAAAACTCGAGTGCTAAAGACGCCGATTCAAGTCTCGTGCTTTACCTTACATTCGTTTGCGAACATTATAACATGTTTTACAACATACTGTTATTTTGATTATTCTGATGTTTTGAATCACAAAATACACAGACAAATTCACAGAGAGAAAGAGAGAGAGAGAGAGAGAGAGAGAAAGGATAATAGAGTTACAATACATCATTTGATAGCGTATTGGCGATGTTTCACGGCTACACGATAAAACGATGCTCTTCTTCGATACATGTCTGAAAAGGGGCGGCCATATTTACATTAGGGTACTGACGATGTATTGGTTGTCTGCATGATGTTGTCTTGTTGTTGTAAAACATTTATATTTTTGTAATAATATTCCAATGTATAAAATCAACGGTGTATTGATTTGTTTAGCTATTTTAAGGTTTTCACTTTACTCACTCTGGTATACATGTAATTCTTCTCAAGCCTGTCAAATATTCACGATAGCCTATATGATGCATATGTGTGCATTCATTTGAAACAGTTTAGTTTAGTTTAGTTTAGTTTAGTTTAGTTTAGTTTAGTTTAGTTTAGTTTAGTTTAGTTTAGTTTAGTTTAGTTTAGTTTAGCTTAGTTTAGTTTAGTTTAGTTTAGTTTAGTTTGGTTTGGTTTGGTTTGGTTTGGTTCGGTTTTTAGTTTAGTTTGGTTTAGTTTAGTTTATTCGCGATATCATCTTCATTGCACAATCAATAGATCTAAAGTGCTCACATCCCCTCCTCAGGACCTACTTCGGCTGCAGTACCGTCGTCACACAAAATGAAAGCACTGAAGATTGTTTTATGCTCAGATGTATAAACTTCGTAACGTCGGTCTTGAAAATGGAGGTGCATATTTTTATCTCTTAACAATTTTTTTTTTTGCCGGGGCAAGTATTTATTTTGCCCACTTTTTTTTCGAGTTTTAGCGTGGTATAACGTAGTTCATTAATGTGGTTCTTTAACGAAGCAGATTGCACTGCACACTGGACCTCGTGATTTTCGCTTTTATCTGAAAGGATTACACATGGAATCTCACTACGCAGAAATCGGGGGAACGGTAATATAAAGGAAAATCCACGGATTGAAACTGGAAGAATTCCCACCTGGGACTTTCCAGATCATACGTCAACGTCAGATCACTAGACCACTCAGCCCCGTAGAGCTGAAACAATCTGTTAACCTAATGGCGATCATTTATTTCAACGCATTTTACTATTTTTATCTATAACAATTTAAAAAAAAAAATAAAACTTGATTCAAGCGATTTAGTGTTGTTGAGCTTTTTTTTTGGTAAAATTGTGAGCATTGTTCTGAGAGAGGTCAAAGCAAAAAGAGAGCTAATTTGTAATATTAGGAAGAGAAACAATCATCAATTTTTGGCCATGTAATGAGAAGAGAACAACTTGAATATATTGTAACAACTGGAAAAATTGAGGGACGAAGAGATAGAGGGAAGCAAAGAGGAAAGATACCAGAAAGCTTAAGAGAATGGCTTGGCAGAAGGTCAACAACATAAATGATAAATAGCTGCCGAGATCGAAAGTTGTGGCGATACATGATCACCTACGCCAGTAGCTCGGTACTTGATGATGATGTGAGCATTGTTAGTGGACTTTAGGGTTTAGCTAATCGTTTTAGCTTTAATTATTGCTTTTTATTTCAATTTAAAAGAATCACAGCATTACTGGTGTGGAGGTTTGAAGCTGACCGCCTCTATATCTTTGGAACTCTTCCGGGATGATTTTTAAATTACCATTATCAATTAAAATAAAAACACGTCGGCTGACAGCAAATTTGTTCCGGCGATTCGGGCCAACAGATTATAGCTTTTATCGGACTCCGTGACAAACTCACAAACGATATGGAGACTGTTCTGTGCATGTAGACATTCTATATGTTCTGGATTGAACGTGCGTGCCTGGACATAAGCTTCACGTTTGAGTTGTACCTGCGTGTTTTTCCTCCAGTTCCCACGAACTTTGGTTCATTAGAAACTACAATTGGACGTGGATAACGCTACCATAACATGGAAATAGTTCAAACCCGTTGTAGAAAATAGAAAGTAATTTTGAAATATAACAAAGAGAAGGGGAGTTTTAAATGAGTAAAACTGAGATCGTGGATGGCTGTTAGAGACAAACTCTAGCAGGAAAGTGGCAACGAATAGAATGACAGACAACATAATTCTCCATGTTACACGTCAACATAATTGTGGAACGGCTTGCCACGAAAGGTAAAAGTAGGAAATGTGTCTTCAGCGAGAGAGAACGCAATACGTTTTATCAATGCAGGACAGGAACAATCAGTAAACAAGTGCTTTGATGGTTGCTGGAACGGACAGCAGATCGGATATTTGGGTCTAAGCCGACTGCGGTGACGCCAGTCGAAACTAAAGTGTAAAGACTAAAAGAGATGAATGTGTAAGTAAAGTAAAGAACCCCGTCAGGCCAAGTTGCGTATAGGGAATATGGTGTTAGTGACCATAATTTTTACAGACCTTCGTCACATAGTTTTTGGGGTAACGTGGTCGGTATTACATCAGTGCCGTTTTACTTTCCCAGAAAAAAAATCAGGTACCCATTAAAGGCTGGGTGAACCTGGAAGCTTTCGATCAGGATTGAACTCATCCTCTTGTCCTTGGTAGTCCAGTTCATTAACCACTGAGCCATCACGGCTCCCAAAGAGAAGAATGTGTAGCTCCAAATTATTACCACCAGAGGCTCACCAAACTGTCCCTGGACTGTATTCTTCCATAGGAAACAATTTTGTTTTCTTTGTCAAATTGTTATCTTCGTTCACCTTTGAAGGTTCAGGCCGTCCATCGGCAGTTGTGTTGACAATGGCAAGCGACTCATAGCTGATTGTGTCAAGATCAGTGAAACAGAACTGATAAAAATTGGACTCTATCTTAAAGCAGCGTGTTTGAAAACTGACTAAATCAACTTAGCCAAGTGAATAGAGATCGACAGAGAAAGCAACCCGGTATTAAAAAAAACGCAAAGCTGACATCGGATGTTTTGCGTCAAAAGGCGCTGCTATCGAAGCACAATACAACACTTCATCTTCATGTTCGCCCGGTTAATGTCCTTTAAAGGGCGAACGATGATGCGGTTTAGTTGTTGGCCAAATACCGTTAACAGCTGACGTACCGTTCTCATACTTGAAGTTGTTGTTGACGGATTGCCACAAGTTGATGCGGGCAGGTTGCCCTTTGACTCATAAGATGTGACGGGTCGTAATGGCTTTCTTGACATTCCCGGCTCTTACTGGAGAGGTTGGAGTTCGTCTATCCCAGACTATGCTGGGAAATTACTAGTCCAGCCCAGAGGTACTTCAATACTGGGTCCTCTATATCAGTAACAGCCACCACTACAGGGAACACGGCGATCCTAGTTTCTGTTAGTCAGTCTATTTTTGACGCAGACTTTTAATGGGGGAGACCACGAGGAGGTGGAACTGCTAGGTCTTGGTCAGCTGATGGTACGCTGACCCTGCTATTGAGACAGCTGGTCGCATGCGCTTCTGCTCTCCCAGCATACTTGAGGAAATTAGGTTAAATAAAAAATAAAAATGTTCAACTCCGATGTTAAGTCATTCCTATTATATGGCTGTGAAACATGGAGAACAACAGAGATGACAATCATCAGGATACAGATCTTTATTAATGGATGCTTGCGCAGAATAAAAGGATGGAAATGGCAGGACAAAATCACTAACATAGAATTATGGAAATGTACCAGTCAAATACCAGTGGATACAGAGATACAGCGAAAATGGTGGCGCTGGATAGGAAACACACTGCGGAAGCCAACTGAGAGTATTACACAACAACCCTTTTTTGGAACCCCATTTAAAAAGACAAAGAGGAAGAGTAAAATATGCGTGGAAAAGACAGATAGAAGCAGAGATGAAGATTATGGGGAAGACATAGAATGATCTTTTTTTCTTTTCTTCGTTCGCCAGCTTTTACATCTGACGACGTCCCTAAAGACTAGGAACTAAATTTGGGTGTTAATCCATTTTTCCTGGCAGCCGTGTGCACAGGGGTCCCTCTCCGTACATGCAGGACTTCGGAGGTACTCATATTTTTTTCCGTTGATGAGTAATTGACGTTTTAAGCCGGGCATAGCTACTGAGACCGGGGGGGGGGGGGTGCCGCAGAGAGAAATCAACCGGTGCAGCCGGGATTTGAACCCACAACCTCTCTGTCTCGAGGCCGGCGTATTGCCTTGAGACCAATAAGTCCCCCCGTGAAATAATTTTAAAAGAATGGCAAGAGACAGAACGGTTTGGAAAGTGTTTGTTGAAGACCTATGCTCCACAGGGAGCTGAAAGATAGAAGGAATGGAGAATGTTGAGGTCTAGTTGGTGGGCAAATAACATTAAAGCTGACGTACGATATTTATCATCATCATCGAGGGCTATCTCCGCATCGAAGGTTGGCTACCATGGAACGCCATTCTGCTCTGTCTCTGGCTTTGATGGTGCAGGTTGTCATAGGTTGACTTGTCCATCTTTTAATGTTACTCGTCCATGTTAGTCTTGGTCTGCCTCTGCCTCTTTTACCTTGTATTTTCCCATCCAGGATTACTTTTAGTAGGCTGTTGTGTCTTTTAACATGGACCAAAAATCACATTTGTCTTGTTTGAATTGTGTTTAGTAGTTCTCTTTTCATTTTTAGTTGTTTTAAAACTTCATCTTTTGTTTTCTTTTCTTTCCATCCAATTCTACCTATTCTTCTTTATATCCACATTTCAAAGGCTTTAATTCTCTGTTCTGCTCTCTTATCTAGTGTCCATGTTTCTGCACCATATAGGAATGTTGAGAAGATATAACATTTTGCTATTCTTAGTTTTAGCCCTGGTGTTATTTATTTTATGTTATTATATTTTTCATGACATTAAAATTACTTTTTGCCATACCTATTCTTTTGTTTATTTCAGTTATACATTTTCCATCACTGGTTATAGTATGTCCAAGGTAGTTGCAGTTCTGAACTGTCTCCAGGTCTATTCCTTCAATTTTGATATCCACTCGTGTGTTTTGAGTATTTTCTTTTTTTATGATCATAGTTTTAGTCTTTTTGATATTCATATCTAGTTCATATTTTTTAGCTTGTCGTGTTTATTTCACGGTATTCAGACATGAGATAAAACTCGTTCGTTTAGACGGTCTTCGCCCTGCCATCTAGCAGTTACTTCGTCTCTCGTTGGATGTAAAGGTCTCCCTGTATCGGGGATCGCTCAGTTAAAACAAAGCAATTATAGAAAGTGCAGAGAGCAGAACCAATTTCCCAGAGCCCCAACACTGATCATAAATCGTGCCCTCATTTCCCAGCGTGTGGGAATCAATTCAAACGCTGTCCTTACTTGTAATGAAACAAATCAGTTTTAGTCTGTGAGGACAGAGCCCATAGAGTTACCACCGTGATTCTCTAAAGTACACCAATCAACGAAATTTTTCTTGTAAAATCACATTCGTTTATTTCTTTCACTTTCAATCCACACATACAAACATTCTTTTTCTCTTTCTCTCTCTCTCTCTCTCTCTCTCTCTCTCTCTCTCTCTCTCTCTCTCTCTCTCTCTTTATAACTTATTTCAATCTATTTCGATTTTTTTCCTTACATCACATAGGTAGATTAGTATTCATCATATCAGTTATTTTTTCCATGTTTTATATTTCTCAGTCTCTCTCTCTCTCTCTCTCTCTCTCTCTCTCTCTTTCTCTCTAAATTTCCGTCTACTAATAAATCTCTCATCCTATCCACAATCAGCCTATTTCATTGTAATTATCTGTATGTTTATCTATCTTTCTGTCCGTCTTTCTCATTTTAACAAGTGCACATTCGTCCACTCGTCTTTGTTCACATATTTACCGATTCTATCTTCCTTTCTATTATTTCTCACTTTTTATTCTTTTCCTATTCAATTGTCTCTCCTTTTTTCTCACCTTCCTCTCCATGCATTTATTTGTTTCTCTCTGTCTTCCTCTATCTCACATTCACACTCCGACTGCCTCTTTAATTACATGTTAAATTAACACCAAAGTATAATTGTGCACCTTACGTTAGCAATTAGGTTCAAACAATTGCACATTCTCTTATTCCCTATATATATATATATATATATATATATATATATATATATATATATATATATATAGTAAAGTAATGAGCCCCGTCACGCCAAGTGACGTGTAGGGAATATGGTGTTAGTGACCTTAAATTTTCCAGACCTTTAGCACATGATTGTTGGGGTAATGTGGTTGGTATTACACCCGTGCTGCTTTACTTTCCCAGAAAAAAAAATCTGGCACCCATTTAAGGCCGGGTGAACCCGGAACCTTTGTAGTCCAGTTAACTAACCACTGAGCTATCGCTGCTCTCATCCCTATATATATATATATATAGTTCTAATAGGACAACAGACAATAAAATCACCGGAGGCTGTAGAAATGTGATTTTACAGAACAATGTTGCTATAATACCATGGACAGCTAAGAACAGTAATGAAAACATTCTGAAAAAGGCCAAATAAAAAAGAGATCTAACATCCAATATTAGGATGAAACAATCATCGTTTTTGCCCCGTAAAATGAGAAAGGAACAGCTGGAATATACTGTAACAAATGTAAAAATCGAGGGACGAAGAGATAGAGGGAAGCAAAGGTGAAAGATATCAGAGACCTTAAGAGAATGGCTTGGCAGTCAACAGTAGAAATGATAAATAACTGTCGAGATCGAAAGTTGCGGAGAGACATGATCAGCAGGCTTGGTACTTGATGATGATGATGATGATGATGATGATGATGATGACAGTATTTCTCTGTTTCCATTGAACAAACATTTGCCACATATCACTTCTAGACACCTGATGTTGGCTTGCTTAATTATTGCTGCAGAAATATATGAGCTCGTGCTATTCCGGTTATGTGTTGTATAGATGGTATTTTCATTACTGGGATCTTCTACAATTTCTTTCTATTCAGATTTATGGTGTGTTTAAAATTTGTGTGCATCATTATCAGGTTACATGTCCTTTGCAGAACGTTGCATTCACCATAGCCCGTTTTTTTTTTTAAACTTCTGATTGGTTCTGGTCACTCTTAACACCTTAGTCCCTGTCGTGACCTTACCACGCTTGCACGCGCACACGCGCGCACATGTACACACACACACATGTCTATACTTATAAATGTGTATATATGTAGTATATATGTGAAGTATTTCTTTATCTATGATAACAGCACAAATGAGATATTGAGGGCATGTTAAAAGACACAACAAACTACTAAACGTAATCTTTGAAAGGAAAATACATGGCAAAAGAGGCAGAAGCAGACCAACACTAAGATGGACGAGTAACATCAAAAGATGGACACGTCAGCCTATGACAACCTGCACCATCAAAGAAAGAGACAGAGCAGAATGGCGCTCCATGTTAGCCAACCTTAGATGCGGAAACTGCACTCAATGATGATGATGATGATGACGATAGTGTATGCAATATTACTGCAGAACAACATACACGCACAACTTCCCAATCGCTGAAATTAACCAGAAATTGTTTATTTTTTCCACACTTATTGCTTGCGACGTTTTACTATGAGCAACTTTCATAAACTTGCTCTCAGCGCATGACAAGAAGCGAGCGATGTTGTGACAGAAAACACCACGTCCGGCAGCATTCCACTTATTGTTGCTGGAGGGCCCAACAGTCCAGGATTGTGTGTTTTTGTTTCCCCGTCTCTTACTGCTTCTTTTTTTTCTCTCCTCCTTTTCAATTATTTTCTTCTCTCTGGCATTTTTCTTTTCTCCCAAATCTACGGCTAACCTCTTGTTGAGACAGTGTCAGAAGTTGGCCAGGTTTTGTTGCCCCTAGAAGGTCAAACGATTGTTTAACCTCCAGAAAGAAGTGTTGTACTTTAAACAACCTGGGGGTCCATTAGTGGTATATGGAGTTTATCCACTGCAAAAAATATAAATACGAGTACAGCTTTTAGAAAACTTTCTTTTAATTATTTGTTTATGAATATTTGTTTTTGGCTGTGTATAATGATGCCGAATTGCTCGACCACAGTTTTCGTGTTCATCGCTGAATTAGACAGCTGCCATTTTAATATTGTCATGAGTCCATCTTTGGTATATGATGTTCCTTTACGCTAAATGCATTTTTTAGAAGGCTGTCAGATATCAGAGCAAATAAGCCTGCGCATTGTTATTAAGGCCCAGTTACGTAATATTATATATACTATAGACATCATACATACATTCTTGTAATATTCTCTCTTTCGTTTACTTTTCCTTATTATTTCTCTCTTTATTTCATTATTTTTCTTGTATCTCTTTATCCACTGGTGTTTGACTGGTACATTTCCATAATTCTATGTTAGTGATTTTGTCCTGCCATTTCCATCCTTTTATCCTGCGTAAGCATCCATTAATGAAAGTCTGTATCTTCGTGATTGTCAATTTTCTTGTTCTCCATGTTTCACAGCCATATAATAGGACCGCCTTAACATTTGAGTTTAAAATTTTTATTTTTGTATTTAACCTAATTTCTTTGGATTTCCATATGTGTCCCAGTGCAATGAAAGCTCCTCTTGCTTTTGATAACCTTATTTTGGTATCATTTTCTGTTCCTTCCTCTTATCTTTATTACTGCCCGGATATATGTAAGATTGTACATCTAATATAAGTATTTCTCCTAGTTTTATTTGATTATTGCAACTGTATTAATTCTCATAATGTTGGTCTAATCTCTATTAATCTTCAG
Source organism: Megaustenia siamemsis (assembly GCA_032433765.1). Taxonomy (NCBI): domain Eukaryota; kingdom Metazoa; phylum Mollusca; class Gastropoda; order Stylommatophora; family Ariophantidae; genus Megaustenia; species Megaustenia siamemsis. The sequence continues at coordinate 55,229,338 of JAVIAB010000124.1, forward strand.
TCCTAGCTGTTGTGATCTCTCATCAAGTATACTCATTTTATCCTGCATCTGTTGATGGTTGTCTGATAGGAGAGCTATGTCATCAGCAAAGTCTAAATCATCAAGTTGTTTGGTTAGTGACCACTGGATTCCATTTCTGTTGTTTTGAGTTATTTTCATAATCCAATCTATGGCCAGTAAGTAGAAAGAGAAATGGGGACAGAAGGCATCCCTGTCTTACTCCTGTTCTTATTTCAAATGCTTCTGTAAGTAGTCCTTCATGCACCACACTACATTTCGTTCCTTCAAACATTGTGTCTTTTAGTCTGCTGCCTCTTTAGCTAGTTCATCTATATATTTCCTCTTATCCATTTTAATGCATCTTCTCACTTCTTTGTTCACCTCTGTGTAAGCTTCCTGTGTCTTGGCTTTAATACTTCTTGTTTTGCTTTTATTTATGTCTGCTTTCTTGTTCTTTCTTTAATTTTATGCAGGGTCTCTGCTGTCATCCATGCCTTATTCTGACATTCACTTTTCCCCAGTGTTTCTTCGCATGTCTCTTTCCATATATCTTTTACCTGTTTCCAATTATCTTCTATATTTGTTGTATTTTCTAGTTGTTGGAGGACTTGGTATTTGTTTGATATTGTGACTGCAAATTTATCTTTAATTCCTTGTTCTTTAAGAAACCCTACATTGAAATACTTTCTACCCTTATTCGTTGTAGTATACCTTTTTAGTTTAATTTTAAGTTTGGCTATCAGAAGATGATGATCTGAAGCTACATCTGCCCCTCTATATACTTTTACATCCTGTAAGGATGACTTAAACTTATTATTAATACATATGTGATCAATTTGATTTTCCGTTCTATGATCTGGTGACACCCATGTAGCTTTGTGTATTCTTGTATGTTGGAATATTGTTCCTCCTAGGCTCACTTGATTAAGGGCGCAGAAATTCACAAATATCTCTCCATTCTCGTTTATATCTCCAAGTCCATGGTTTCCCATAATCTCTTCGAATCCTCTGTTGTCTGATCCTCCTTTAGCATTTAGGTCTCCCATCAAGATTATAATATCCTTGGCTCGTCTTGCATCCATCTGACATTGTAGCTGTTTATAGAAATCATCTTTAACTAAATCATCTTTATCGTTGGTTGGTGCATAGCAGTGGATAATGTGTAATTTTATTTTGTTTTTGGTTGTTTTAAATGTTGCTCTCATTAGTCTCGGTCCTACTGCTTCCCATTCTATTAGTGTCTTCTGTGCATTCCTTGATAGCATTATACCTACCCCTTCACTATGTTGTGCTCCAGGTTCCTAGTGTCCAGATGATAAAATCATCTCTCCTGTATTTAGTTTTATTTTACCCGTTCCTAGCCATCTTGTTTCACACATTCCCAGAATATCTATCTTGTAGTTTGTCATTTCTGCTGCCACTTGTGCAGCTTTTCCTTGTTCGTTTAGAGTACGTACATTCCAGGTGCCAATTCTGGAGGATTTCCTGGTAGACAAAGGGTGAGTCGGCAACCCGGACTCCTTATGGCTTTCTTCGGCTTGCGTCATACGTCTCTTAGACAGAGAGCCCTTCTCTTTCCTGGATGGCGGAATTTACTTTTTCTCTCTTTGGCTTGTCCATGTTTGTGAAGTTATTTCGGCTTATTTTTTTTACAGTATGGGATAGCCAGTCCCATGCCCGACCCTCCTTTTTCGCCTCTTACGAACATGCCTGGTAGGGTACAGCGCCGCTATTCTTTACTCCCCTTTCTGGCCCCGGCAGCGCATGGGCGCATATACATGTAAGTAAAGTAAAGTACCCCCGTCACGCCAAGTGGCGTATAGGGAAATATGGTGTTAATGACCCTATATTTTACAGACATTCAGCACGTGATTTTTGGGGTAATGTGGTCGGTATTACACCCGTGCTGCTTTACTTCCCAGAAAAAATCCGGTACCCATTTAAGGCTGGGTGAACCCGGAAGCCGTCGGTTGGGATCGAACCCTACCCGCTGTCCTTTGTAGTCCAGTTCACTAACCACTGAGCTATCGCGGCTCCGCATCTACGTGTACTAGAATAAAAAACCGTTCTCTGTTTTGTCGTGATCTTGTCTGAGTCGTGAGTAGACACTTACTCTTCGTAATTTTTTCTTTATCCTAATATTGGCCTGAAGGACGTCATGTCGAACTTCTCAGACCTTTCTGTAACATCCGCTAACGTCGGGCTTAATCCAGGCAGATGATTTTGGTCTTGTTCTGGGGTTTTGGTGAGTCGCTCTCTGTGCAACCCCAGACTACTAAGGTCAACAATCACACGTATCTGGTCTGAATGACCCAGCACCGGTTGTTGAGTTGTGGGACTGGCGCTGGTCGCCGTGGGAGCCAGTCAGTTTCCCTCATCCCCCGCCTTCCGGACGTGTGACTGTACCACTGACGTGGTTACCGAGCTTAGCACTAACCACAACTGAGGTATTGATTGGGCTCTTCTCAGCGTCAATCCATTGTCAAGTGTACACTCGGACACTGCGTCTCTGTTGTGCTCTTCGGCGACTCGAGGGCGATAATTCGTTCACGACCTGGGACTAGCGATCTAATTGGTGTCAGTGTCTGGTCCGCTATTGTTCTTCATCTTTAGATCGCGGCTCAGACGACAATAACAATTAGAGAGAAGATTCATCAAGACCGAATTGATCTAGCGGGATCCTATCCATAGTTCTGGTGACATGTAGACTCCCTAGCGATCTGCCCATGAAAGTTATCAAGATCGGGTCTAGTGTAGATACCGAACTTCTGTCCAGACTTCCGGTCGACTCCACACTACAAATCCCTAGGTCTAACGTTACGTATGTGTCGGGTTTATGGCCTGATTATGTTGCCTTAGGTAGACCAACTCAGAAAACGACTTCCAAGTGTAAGTTTTACCTTCAGTCCAAAATGGCTCCTTCTTTCCTTCCTCATTTGCCTTTCAGCGTCGAGGGGAGATATAATTTGCGGTCTTTTGCTCTTCTGTTCGCCTCTGCTGCTGTTATGTTTCCTAGTGCTTCTAATATTTTATCGATCCAACTTTTTCGTGGTCGACCCTTGGGTCTGGTGTTCTCACAACGTTTGTTGAAGGCTCGTTGTGTTGTGTTTTGTTTTTTCTGCCTTGTCACGTGGCCAAACCATTTTATCTGTTGTTTCCTTATATATTCTATGGCGGGGGCTATTCCTAGCTTTTTTCTCAGTTCTTCATTTCTGATCTTATCTCTCAGACTGTTTCCTGGCATTCGTCTAACACATTTCATCTCTGTAGAGGTTATTTTTTCTTATTGTTTTTGCATCTATGGTCCAGGTCTGGCTTTGGTAGCACAACGTTGGGATGAAGATTGTATTGTATAGTGCTCGTTTTGCCTCCAGAGTTATTTCCTTGTTGGACAAAAGTGGTGATAACTGTCCAATGATTTGACAAGCTTTGTTGCATCTTGATTCTATCTCTGCTGTTTGAGAATTATCATTTGTCATTAATCTTCCTAGGTATTTGAATTCCTCTACTTGTTTTAGTTGTCTGCCTTCTATAGTTATGTTGATGTTCTGTTTATTTTTGGCGACATTCATGACTTCTGTTTTGTTGATGTTGATTTTCATGTTGTATTTTGTGATTGAGCTGTTGAGTTTGTTTAAGTGTTCTTGTAGGTCTTCTATTGTTTCATGAATTAGTGTCTGATCGTCTGCAAATAAAAGCTCGTTGATCTCCTCTGTCTCTGATGGGTTGGCTAGCTTGCATATATAGTTCATGTATGTAATAAACAGTAGGAGGGATAGTACGCACCCCTGTTTTACACCTGATCTAACTTCGAAGCGGTCTGTGTAGCCTGCTGCTGTTCTGACCCTGCAGCTGCTGTTGATGTCGAGACTTTTAATAAGGTTGGTTAGATGTTGGCTTACTCCCTATGTTGTTAGTATCTCCCACAGCTGCTCTCTGTTAGATGTTGGCTTACTCCCTATGTTGTTAGTATCTCCCACAGCTGCTCTCTGTTAGATGTTGGCTTACTCCCTATGTTGTTAGTATCTCCCACAGCTGCTCTCTGTTAGATGTTGGCTTACTCCCTATGTTGTTAGTATCTCCCACAGTTGTTCTCTGTTAGATGTTGGCTTACTCCGTATGTTGTTAGTATCTCCCATAGTTGTTCTCTGTTAGATGTTGGCTTACTCCGTATGTTGTTAGTATCTCCCACAGTTGTTCTCTGTTAGATGTTGGCGTACTCCGTATGTTGTTAGTATCTCCCACAGCTGCTCTCTGTTAGATGTTGGCTTACTCCGTATGTTGTTAGTATCTCCCACAGTTGTTCTCTGTTAGATGTTGGCTTACTCCGTATGTTGTTAGTATCTCCCACAGCTGCTCTCTGTTAGATGTTGGCTTACTCCGTATGTTGTTAGTATCTCCCACAGTTGTTCTCTGTTAGATGTTGGCTTACTCCGTATGTTGTTAGTATCTCCCACAGTTGTTCTCTGTTTCCTCCGTCAAATGCTTTTTCCTGGTCAATGAAGGCTATGTATAAGTTTTGATTGTGATCTGTCGTTTTTTCTGCAAGCTGTTTTAATGTGAATAGTGCGTCAGTACATTCTGTTTTTTTCGGAACCCCATTTGAGAATCGCTTAACTGTAGTTCTATTATTGGTCCCAGCCTTTTTTCCAAGATTTTGGCGTATAGCTTTCCTACGTGGCTGAGAAGAGGTATACCTCTATATTGATTGCAGTCTCTTTTGCTACCTTTCTTTTTCCATATTGGTACAGTGATTGCCTGTTGCCAGTCTTCTGGGGCTTATTGTTGGTGCCATGCTGCATTAAATATTCAGTGCAGCCATGTCACTCCTGTTTCTCCTGCTGCTGCTATTATTTCTATTGGTATGTTATCTATCCCCGGTGCTTTATTTCTTGGTGCATATTTGATTACTTCTGCGATTTCCTCTTTCATGATGTTGGGTTCAGTAATGTGAGTTCTAGCGTGGTTTTTGTTGTCTTATTGGTAGTTGTTATGTTTAATAGGTCTTCAAAATATTCTTTACATCTCTGTTGCATATGTTGGTTATTTGATATTGGCTGTCCGTCTTAGTCATTTATGAAATGACTGATTGAGAGTATTGTTTGTTACTGGATCACAATGTTTCGGTCCTGCTCGTTCAAACTCCTACTTCGTAAATAAATTTGATTGATTTAATAGAATTATACAGTGTCTTTTTTTTATTCAAAATATCAAATATTATTTTATCAAAATAGCTACTCTAATTTTACTGGTCAGAATCATTCTTTTTTATTATCTTTTATCCCCTTTTAGTTTCACGTCATTTATATTGTCATGATTAGACTCCTCTGTCCACTTATAATAATTTATGTCACTTCCTTTATAAACTCCAGCTTGCTGAATTTGTTTATTTAATTACTTCAATATAATAACGGGATATAGGATGCACCGTCGTCTTACTGTTGTAAAGGAGTGGCAAGATCCACCGCTATTTAGTTCACAATTATCGGGACCACTGTTTGTTCTAGGTAGCCGCGATAGCTAAGTGGTTGGTGAACTGGACTGCAAAGGACAAGAGGTAGGGTTCGATCCCAACCGACGGCTTCCGGGTTCACCCAGCCTTAAATGGGTACCGGATTTTTTCTGGGAAAGTAAAGCGGCACGGGCGTAATACCGACCACATTACCCCAAAAATCATGTGCCGAAGGTCTGTAAAATTGATGGCCGCTAACACCATATTTCCCTATACGCCACTTGGCGTGACGGGGGTACTTTACTTTTTTTTTTTTTTTTGCTGTTTGTTCTCGCTGTTAATGCATTCTCAAAGTCAATGAACGCGTATTTTTTTTTATCCAGCAGGATTTAACAGACAGTGTTGAGCTTCTATCGTCAAACCAGCGTGCGAGCCACAACGCTTTCAGCAAATTATGCGGCTCACGTTGTCAAACATTTTGTGTGCAATTACAAATCTGTTATTGATTATTGTTGCGTGCGCCTAATCTCCTGGTTTTGTATGTTCAAGATAATAATCTTGCATTGTTTCAGCATTTCTGTCTTGTTCGGCTATTTCTTAGCGTTCCTCACTGTTTACTTTGGTGACTGGTAATTGTTTATGTTATTTTGGGAGATGTTATAATCATTAAATGTTCATTGCACTTTGTTGTTAAATATCGAGTACAGAAAAAAATTATGACAGAGTTAACGGTAAAAAAAGAAAAAACCATGAAGAAAATATGGTTCAGCATATTCAAAGATATACCTGTGCAGCCCTTTATTTTTCCACTCAGGAACCTAAAAATCGTTTATTTTTGTTCCTCTTTATTGTCTTTCTTGTCTACTTTAACACAGCGTTAATTCTTCGTTTCTGTTGATTTTTTGCTTCTAGGTTTATCTTCTGAATCTGTTGATGTTGTTGTCTGGGCTTTTGTTCTGGACATCTGTTGCTGCGTGTGTTCGTTCGTTTTTTGTTCTATCTTCTTTTGTTTGGAGCTGCGTTTCTTCTTAGTAGGTGGTGGAAGTGTGTCGTTGACTGATGCTTCTGCGGTTGTTGTCTTGAGATCGTTGGTCTGCACTGGTTTTGTAATGACTGGTTCCTCGGCTGTCGTCTGCAATCTCAGGCCTGGCTTCTTGGGGCACCGGTTTTCCCAGTGTGTGTCGAGTCCACAGTGAGAACATCGTGTTCTCCTGCCTGGCAGGGTCACGAAGACCTTGATAGTTTCGGTAACTTTCCCTTTCAGTCCTATTCTGATATAGTATGGTATCTTCACATCTGGCGTCGGCTTATACCAGAAAGTCCACTTGTCTGCCTGGTAAGTATCTTGTTTCACTTGGGCCTCCTTGTTCCCGGTCATTTCTTATACAATATCCTGTACTTGTTTGTTTTTCAACGTTGGCGGCATCAAGTGGATGCAGCCTCTAGACTGCTCTTTCTCTTGATGGCTTATCACTATTGTGACGTTTGATAGTTTTGTCTCCGAACTCCTGGTATTTCTGTTCACGTGAGTCAGATTTTAGCGTAAAGAACCACTTCCTTGCATCACTGAAGCGGTACAAGGTGTTTATTCCGTTAGGCATAACCCCGGCGGGGCCTATGAGGATGGATGCTCGTCATAATGGAAGACGTGATTTTTGAGGCGTCTGGACCGCTGATATTAGCCATCAATGTGCCTTTCTCGTGCTTCTCGTCTATGTTGATATCGAAAGTTGGGAGTTCCCCCTTAGCTGACGGCTCTGGGGGCATCTGGACCTGCTCTGTTCTCGGTCTTTCTTCTGAGATGTTCTGGACAGCTTGAGTAGTTGGGCTTGAATTCTTTCCTGCGTTTGGCCTCTTCTTTGGCATGATTCGTTTTTCGTGGAAGTTTATATTATTCTTGTCTGAAATTTTGTGGGATCTCTATTTCATTTACTCTGTCTTGAAAAAAAATTCGTCTGTTTTTAAATAATTATTTTCGGTTCGTTAGGCTCTCATGACATCTCTGTTCTTGGCACCTTTACTCGAGACCTTGGGAGGAATTGTGTCTATAAGAAACAGTTGTCTTCTAGCTAAGTTCTCTGCAGCTAAGTTGCCTTCTAGCTAAGTTCTCTCTGCTCATGTGCTTAAGTTACAGATGTGGCTCATAGGGTTAAGTTTGCTACAAAATGTCCGTGTCACTTCCTTCTTAGACACCGTGGGAATGATGTGTCTTCCCATTTTAAGCTCCCGAAAATTCGAGAACGCTCTTACGATAAGCTATAATAGTGTTCACAATTATTGGCAAAGAAATCGCTATAATTGTCGAACAATTATCTCACTTCCGCCCTCGACGGTACCTCGGCCTTACACATTGTCAAAATTATCGTCGCGGCTTAGGGACTACTGGTGATAATTGCTGTACACGTCATTAAATTGTGCTTTTGACTGGACATCCCTACTATCGCTGTAGGTTTTCTTAAGTCTAACTGTTACTGGGCGGTGTTGACGTTTCTATGACGTTTAACTGTCTTTTCCTGACTGTACCATAGGAGTATTTTTGTATGAATTGTCCCCTCTCCGTTGCTATTTTATTATTTATTGCTCATTCCTTTTTCCAAGGTTCCTCAATATAACATCCTCGACATATGTAATTTTTCTCATTAACAATGTATTCTTTCACTGTTAGCTCTTTTTCTACCTTATTCTGTGTTTTATAAACGTTGTTTTCTATATACTATGTCTTTCTGTCTTAGCTGTTCTGTTCTTACTTTTAAAATCTTTCTTTTTTTCTTTTTTTTTGTTTTTGTTTTGTTTATTGTTTGTCTGCTGGGAGGAAACTCTTTCTGATGATCAGATAATCTTCTGCTGTCAAGCTGTTTATAATGAGTTCCATGTAACTTCTCCTGGGTAATTCAGTAACAGTTGAGGCGGACATATCTAACTTCTGAAGAGATGAATCACGCTGGGAAAGGCTAGAGCACGTGGTTTGTGGAAATGTGAAGTCCATCATCAGTGTATCAATAGAGCATTGTTCCTACAAACGAAAAGGCAAGATGTCGGTGAAGGATAACTTCATAGACCCGAGAATATTAACGATGAGATTTTTCGATGATGAACACATTCACCTTACGGACGGAAGCGAGATCATATCCGTTTGACGAATCTTGAAATTTCAGATTCAGAATGCGGCGTGAGGCCGACATCTTGCAGTCATGGTCCAGCACATCCCCCTTAGAGTGTTAAGACGGGTTTAAACAAATACTTCACGTGAGAGACACTTTCTCCTGATCATATTGCCTCCTACTGCTGCAAAACTCTACATAAATTCCTATCACTTTCAGTGTGTCTTTCTTCATATTTCTTATTTTGCATTTTCTTAAATTCCATCAACTCTGTCTTTATGCTTTCGCTGTCTTATTTTCTTTTATTGTATCTGCTCTTTTTGGCCAAAAGGTGAATAACTCACAGTACTTAATTAGTGCATATATATATATAACCTGTTCTTTTCTATTCCCAAACTATTACAGGTTCACAACTGAAAGAGATTAAATATAGTCTAATTTTCTTAAAACCTTCTATGTGCATTGCACTTTTCATGCATATTATATGGTACTATTTATCTCCTAGCTTTATATTTTGTCTCATTATTTGTCGGTCTTAATGTTATTATTCTCACTTCTCACTGTAACACTATTAAGCATTGTAAGTCAATATATATTGTCTAGGCCACTAAAGGCGGACGATTAAGAGGAGTAATCATTAATTGTCGTGCGATTGCAAAAAAAAAAAAATAAAAGTAAAGTTAGAATATTCATTCTTGATCTTAACATGTTTCCATCTTTATGTCAAGTATCGTTTCGAGTCAAAGACATCACTTATTCTCTTCTTTCCTTCCTCATTTGCCTTTCAGCGTCGAGGAGAGATATAGTTTGCGGTCTTCTGCTTTTATGTTTGCATCTGCTGCTGTTATGTTTTTTTCGTGTTTCTAATATTCCATCACTCCATCTTTTTTGTGGCCAGCCCTTAGGTCTGGTGTTCTCGCAACGTTTATTGAAGGCTCGTTGTGTTGTGTTTTGATCTTTCTGCCTTGCCACGTGGCCAAACTATTGTATCTGTTACTTCTTTATATATTCTATGGCGGGGGCTATTCCTAGCTTTTTTTCTCAGGTCTTCATTTCTGATCTTGTCTCCCAGACTGCTTCCTGTCATTCGTCTAACACATTTCATCTCAGTCGGTGTCATTCTTCTTATTGTTCTTGAACCTAGGGTCCAGGACAGGCTTTAGTAGCACAACTTTAGGATAAAGATTTGTGCAAACATTGACATCACAATAAGGTAATTTATGGTTCTATTTCTGTCTCGAGCTCTCGAATAAAAAAAAAATATTTGGCGCACTGAATATTGCAGTTAATAGCAGTGTGGAAGTGCATTAGCCATCTTACCTTTCACTGTTGTGCCATTGTGCAATGGCTTCTCTCGTCTACGACGTTATATGTTACCTGATTCTTTTTTAATTAATAGTAAACAAGCTATAAAGAAAATTACAGATCGTCATCTTCAATAGCACAGCATGCTCGTATATGCAGAGACAAATAATAATAAACAAATATTATTGTAGAGGGAATCTTCCGAGGCGATAATTCAGCGAATCATTTCAGAAGAAGGGGTATGTTTACAGCAATCGGAAAAAAATGTCAAATAATCAACAACAGAAAAAAAAACAAAGAACAAAATATGATCCGAAGCAGGATCGAACCCGTACTCCTTGGTACAGTCGGCTGAGTTGGCAGTGTTCCCTAGCGTTTGACTTCTCGTGGCAAGGCGCTGTGCCAAGGAGTATGTGTTCAATCATGCTTCGGACCATATTTTGTTCTTTGTTCTTTTTCTGTTGATTATTTGTCATTTTTTTTCCGAGTGCTGTAAACATACCTCTTACTCTGAAATGATTCGTTTATCAGAACAGAGAGGCCGACAAGCAGACAGGTAGGCAGATGTGCGGACAGACAGATGTGAGGTTAGGGATGCGGAGGAAATATTTAACAATGAACATGCTTTTCAGAGGATGCAATTTGAAATACACCCCAATCCGTCCCCCGCACCCCAGCCCCACCTAATCCCCTTTTCCGTTAACAATAAAAACATACTTGGTTCTTTCTTCATTTCCTCTTTAACAGTGACAGACTGCGCTCTTTGCTTCAAGGCCGCACGCTTAAGCACGTGCCCTTTTCCCCACAAAAGATTCCCCCACGACCTTCGCTGACCAGGGCCCTTGACTGGACACATGTTACAGGTGAGGCACGTGGCAAGCAGGTCACCGTTGCAGAACTCTCAAGGTCGCAAGGTGTTTAAACCGAATATGCTCACTTATAGATAGTAACGCATTCGCATTCTCAGATAGCAATAATGTCTCAGTTATGGCAACAATTTCTGTTTAAATGCTTTATGTTTTAGTTATGTATTAACTTATGAAACGGGCAAATAAACGCAGTACTGCGGTAAAGCTGGTAGAAAGGAGCCAGTACTGGGTGTAACGTACACTCCTACAAGCTATCGTGATAGCTTTACAAAAATGGAAGGCAACAAAATACTGACGTTTCAGCCTACATGCGGCCTTCGTCAGAGAACTAGGACAACGACAACAAACGATGAGGCACAGATAAATACCACTACATCTAGGATGATAAGGAGTGGTAAGTGAAGGAGAAGTGGACAGAGAGATAAGAGATGGGATGGTGGTACAAGAAGAGAGAGGGAGAGATTTTACATTTTGGAGGATAGGTAAAATATGGAAATATAAAAGTATAAGTAAAAAATGATTATATATATATATATATATATATATATATATATATATATATATATATATATATATATATATAATAGACTTAGCTGGGATCAAATGACAGGGGGACAGTTAGTCACATGGTAGGACCGGAAGTCAGATGCGTGTATTTTATATTAACTGTACTTTGTTTATGAAGAGAAAGATATATAACCCTGTCACGTACAAATATTAACTATTAACAATTATTGAGTCCGGGCTCGATCACCAGCAGTAGCGGATTTGTTTTCGGACTGACAAGGCTCCGGGATTCACCCAGCCTAAAAATGGGTACAGAAGATTTTTCTGGGAAGCAAAGTCGGCATGGTGTGATACCGAGCACATCACCCAAAATTGTGCCGTAAAAAAGTAAAGTACCCCCGTCACGCCAAGTGGCGTATAGGGAAATATGGTGTTAGTGACCCTATATTTTACAGACCTTCAGCACATGATTTTTGGGGTAATGTGGTCGGTATTACGCCCGTGCCGCTTTACTTTCCCAGAAAAAAATCAGGTACCCATTTAAGGCTGGGTGAACCCGAAAGCCGTCGGTTGGGATCGAACCCTACCCCTTGTCCTTTGTAGTCCAGTTCACTAACCACTGAGCTATCGCGGCTCCCAAATTGTGCTGTGGCTATAGAAAAATTTGGCCACAAACACCATATTCCCCATACACCCTGCAAGGCGTGAAGGGAACCTTTAATTAACTAAGTATAGTGGTTAAATACTACATGAGTAAGCTCGACCGCTCTTAAAATATGGAAAAATTGGCCGAAATCTATCTTCCATAAATATTTGTAGAAATCCATTTAGCAATAAGATTGGTAGAAATCCATTTAGCAATTAAGATTGGTAGAAATCCATTTAGCAATAAGATTGGTAGAAATCCATTCGGAAGTAAGATTGGTAGAAATCCATTTAGCAGTAAGATTGTTAGAAATCCATTCAGAAGCAAGATTGATAGAAATCCATATAGCAGTAAGAATGGTAGAAATCCATTTAGCAGTAAGAATGACAAAGATCCAATTAGAAAAAAAAAAGATTCGTAGGAATACATTTAGCCGAAAGATTGACAGAAGTCCATTTAGCAGAAAGATTGGTATAAATCCAATTCATTTAAAGATTGCATAAATTCGCCATGGGAGTATTGTTACAAAGGAGAAAAATGATCCAGACCTAAGTGCATAAACATGTCTAGTTATAGAAAAAAAAAGTAAACAGCCCCGTCACGCCAAGTAGCGTATAGGGAATATGGTGTTAGTGACCATAAATTTTATAGACCTTCGGCACATGATTACTGGGGTAATGTGGTAGGTATTACGCCCGTGCCGCTTTACTTGTCCAGAAAATATCCGGTACCCATTTAAGGCAGGGTGAACCCGAAAGTCGTGGGTTGGGATCGAACCCTACCTCTTAAACAAGTATAGACCGAACCCTAAATATAACTACAGATCAGAACTTAACAACAATGCATACGGCGTGAAGACATAAGAAAGATGATTGTTAGATATTTGTCTTCATATATTATCTTCACTTTACGGTCTATGAGAAAACGTGGAAGACTTCGTCGCAACAAACGCCACCAGTCTAAATATTTTTCTTTTAATTTATTAGAAAACGGAAACCGAAATTCGGGATTATTTAAAGTTCACAGGAAAGGGTAGTTCAGACTAGACTGCCTGGCATGGGAATAAGACCTTGACCGAGTACTAAAGTTGGTTATACAAAAAGATTTCCGGCGGCGCGCACAAAATACACCAGGTGCTCGTGAGAACGAAACAATATTGGTCTTGTACTGTCCGAGTTCCGTTTTGACTGCTCACGCCGAACTGGACATGGGAAGGGCAGTGTGGGTACAAGGTGAACTAAAGTTTACTTTTTACACCTGCAAATTTTTTTTTTTTTATTTTTTTATTTTTTTTTTTTTTTTATTGGTGGGTGATAATTTAAAAATAGATAACATTGGATGGAACATGAAACGAAGAAAGAATGAGTAAAAGAACGGAAGATGGAATACGGATCACGGCAGTGAGGAGAGCCAATTTTTTTTTTTTTTTTTTTTTTTTTTTTTTTTTTTTTTTCAAATTAACGTGGGAGTAACAATAAATTACAAAATGGAAGATAACAATAATTCTCCTATAAACTATTAATAGAACAAACTTTAAAGCAACCTTGGCAGTTCCAAAGGTGGTTCCAAAGTTCCTCTTGGCAAAGATCAGATTTAACTTACTTTTCTTTTCAACACAAATTAACTAATTTTTGTTGGTTTAATTAACAAATTGTTTCTAAAATTATAAACGTAATTCAACTTTACTCTTCAACTTGATCTCTTCAGTATAGGATATTTATATTATTTAGGGGCTTTCCTTGGTCAAAGTTTCACATACTTGATATATCTTTCCAGATATTTCTTGTGAGTCCTATTTAAAAAAAAAAAAAAAAAAATTAAATAATACTCTTCATTACAAAAAAAAATGCATTGGTGTGATATGGGCAATATGATGCTAGTACCCATATATTTCTAAGACCGTTAGCACATTTTTAGTTAGAGAACAGCAAATAATTGCAATGCTGCGGTAAAGATGGTGACAGGAAATTAGGGACAAATAATAATAAATGAATATTATTATAGAGGGAAACATCCGAGGCGATAATCAGTACTGTAAACATACCTCTTCCTCTGAATTGACAGGAAATTAGTTGAGCGCAGTATATAGTGGCAGCTTTACAAAGGAAACAAATACAAAACCATGAGTTTCCGGCCTACATATGGTCTTCCTTAGAAAAAAAACAACAACAAACAAATTGACAAATGAGAAACTTCAGACTTCAGAACGGATCGGCGTTACTGCAAGCGAGAAATGCTCATATCTGCTGCGTCCCCATTCCAGCAACCAACATCGTTGGTACTGCTCCAGTGACCGTGTTGCATCCTGGTCGCTGTAACTGTCATCTCGGCTGCACGACCTTCTTGCACTCGCGCCGATTCTGCGTATTGTGGATAGCGTCTAACTACATTATACAAGTTAAACAAAACTAATTAGAATAAGTCAGAAAATATAAGACTGTGCGCGAGATCAAAGGTCCTCATTGTGCGGTGAAATAACAGTGTGATCTAATTTACAGTTAACTTCTAAGTCCTCCAGCCGGCCTCATTGTATTCTTAGAGGAAATCTCTAGAATCTATTTTTAATATGCTGGCTGAACAACCAAAAAAATTGAGGAAGATATTATGCAATCCATTTTTGACAATAGAAACAAGAAAAAGAGTTCTTAAATGTTATGTAGAGCCAGTCTTAATATATGGATGTGAATCATGGACAATAAGACAACAGACAAGAAAATCACTGGAGTCTGTAGAAATGTGATTTTACAGAAGAATGTTGAGAATACCATGGACAGCTAAGAAGAGTAATGAAAACGTTCTGAAAGAGGCCAAAGCAAAAATGGAGCTAATTTCCAATATTAGGAAGAAACAATCATCATTTTTTGGCCATGTAATGAGAAGAGAGCAACTGGAATATATTGTAACAACTGGGAAAATTGAGGGACGAAGAGATAGAGGGAAGCAAAGAGAAAAAATAACAGCCAGCTTAAGAGAATGGCTTGGCAGAAGGTCAACAAAAGGAATGATAAATAATTGTCGAATATCGAAAGTTATGGAGTGACATGTTCACCTACGCCAGCAGGCCCGGTACTTGATGATGATGACGAACAACCAAACCATGTCGAATAAAAAAAAATGTCATCCTTCACAGGAATTGAACCAGGATCTTTTTGAACAATGAACGAGCGCACAAAGCACTTCGCTATTGCAACTTTAAAATGCGTTACGTATTTGTTTCTCTTTGAATAAAAACTTATATCTATCTTTTTTTAAGAGCATCACATCTGGCCATAACAACAACAGTATACACACGTCAGCATCAGACAAATGCATTGAATAAATATAATACTCAACAATTCGAATATTCACCATCCTTGTTATTTCCTGTTCATTGTATCATTGTACATGCTGAAGGTATTTTAAACTGTTTTATTGATCAAAGAATAGAACATTTTCAAAAAGAAGATAAAGAAATAAAATCTATAATTGCAAAACTTGCAACTAAAACATCAATCAACAACAGATTGGGTAAATAGCGTCAACAGAAATTCTTTATATACTTAACTGATGAAACAAAGATCATGTCGAATATAGTAAACATAACGACAGCGATGCCCTGAAAACGGCACAGAAGAAAAAACCCCAAATCAGCCATGGATGATGCAGAATGGCGCTAAGAAGTGTCAAAAATGATAAACCACCTGAGTGTTACGAGAAAAGTGCTGAACTTATTAAAACATAACAGCACGTGAGAGTACACCATGCGTTGCCTAAAACAATTTGGAACAGTCCGACATGGCGGAATGACTGGAAATTGAACTATATCTATTCCATACCAATAAAGGCAACCTAAAAGAATGCACCAGTCACATAACAGTTGCATTAATCAGCCATGAAAGAAAGATCATACGTACTGTTATCATGGGAAGTGTTTGTAGAAAACGAAGAGGAAAGTAGCATAGTACGTACAGGCTGGTTTTTGGAGAGGCCGGGGTACAAGACATTATATATACATATATAAAGTAAAGTAAAGTGCCCCCGTCACGCCAAGTGGCGTATAGGGAATATGGTGTTAGTGACCATAAATTTTACAGACCTTCGGCACATGATTTTTGGGGTAATGTGATTGGTATTACCCCGTGCCGCGTTACTTTCCCAGAAAAAAATCCGGTACCCATCAAAGGCTGGGTGAACTCGGATGCCCTCGGTTGGGATCTACCTCTTGTCCTTTGTAGTCCAGTTCACTAACTACTGAGCTATCGCGGCTCCCTATATATATATATATATATATATATATATATATATATATATATATATATATATATATATATATATATATTGGTAACAACAAAGAAAAAGACATTACCTCAGTGCAAAATAAAGACAAGTGGAATAATGTTAAAACAGGTAAATGAATTTAAATATTTGGGAACTTTGTTAACCTCATACGGAAGATGTACAAAAGAGGTGAGATGCAGAATGGCTCAGGCAAAAG
Source organism: Megaustenia siamemsis (assembly GCA_032433765.1). Lineage (NCBI taxonomy): Eukaryota > Metazoa > Mollusca > Gastropoda > Stylommatophora > Ariophantidae > Megaustenia > Megaustenia siamemsis. The sequence goes on from JAVIAB010000124.1 coordinate 55,245,692, forward strand.
CAGCTTTCCAAAAAATGAGGAAGATACTATGAAATCCATTTTTGAAAATAGAAACAAGAAAAATAGTTCTTAAATGTTTCGTAGAGCCAGTCTTAATATATGGATGCGAATCATGGACAATAAGACAACAGACAAGAAAATCACTGGAGTCTGTAGAAATGTGGTTTTATAGAAGAATGTTGAGAGTACCATGGACAGCTAAGAAAAATAATGAAGATGTTCTGAGAGAGGTCAAAGCAAAAAGAGAGCTAATTTCCAATATTAGGAAGAAAGAATCATCATGTTTTGGCCATGTAATGAGAAGCGAACAACTGGAATATATTGTAACAACTGGCAAAATTGAGGGACGATGAGATAGAGGGAAGCAAAGAGAAAAAATAGCAGACAGCTTAAGAGAATGGCATGGCAGAAGGTCAACAACAGAAATGATAAATAGCTGCCGAGATCGAAAGTTGTGGAGAGACATGATCACCTACGCCAGCAGGCCCGGTACTTGATGATGATGATGATATATATAGATGAGAAACAATAGAAAAATACACGGAATACAAATTACATCTGTTAACGTGTGCCTTACTACCGACTAACAAGCACTTGACTATGTATAACTTCAGATCAATATCAAATGGAAAATAATGATAGATATGGAGTTTAAACTTCACATAGTTCAGGTTGTAAAATGTTGTATAAAGACAAACAAGCAAATGTTGTCGTAAAAAAATAGTACATCATGCTGGTTTGATATAGGAGAAGAAGATATACAAGGGTGCAACTTATAACCTTGTTTATTCAACTATATGCAGAACATATAATGAGACATGTGAGAGAAGCAAAAAATAAAGAACAGTTTGATGCTCTAACGATTGGAGTTTAGAGCTACCAGAAATACTATACACTGACGATACAACACTTTAATCTATAACAATAAGCGGCATCAGTTCAGTGTAATAATAAAAACAAACAACACCTTTAGCTCAATGCAACAAAAACACACATTTTTACAACAGATAAACCGATATAACTATTGGATTTGTATAAATGGACAAAAAGAAAAGTTGACAGTTTTGAATATTTTTTCAGAAGAAGAAACAATGCTAAGAAACAATGGAAAGACAATAAATCTGCGCTAACGAAGTCTGAAAATAGCTCTATGAATAAATTAACATGTGGCCAGGAATTGATTTAACGACAAAACTCAGGTTTATAAGAAACATTTTCCCATACCAACGCATTACTGTGAAACGGATTATTAACGAAACTACCGAAAAAATACATCAATGCCCTTCCATCGAATGCAAGTGTTAGAGAAGAATACTCAGAATAGCAAGGATTGAGAAAAGAACAAACATGTCAATTTTGCAAGAACTTAAAATTTAAGAAAAGTGATTTAGATTTGCAATATAGAACGTAAAACAAGTCACCATCATTGAGTGTCGCCTCCGCATTGAAGGTTGGCTACCATAGAGCGCAATTCCACTCTGTCTCTTGCTTTGATGGTGCAGATTGTTGTCATAGGCTGACTTGTCCATCTTTTGATGTTTCTCGTCCATGTTAGTCTTGGTCTGCCTCTGCCTTTTTTTACCTTTAAAAGCTTGTTTGTAAAACAAGTACAATACAATATTTTAGTCATGTGATCTACATTATTCCCTGCTTAAAATAATTATGGAGGGCATGGATATAGGTAAACGGGAGAGTGAGAGAGAGAGAGAGAGAGAGAGAGAGAGAGAGAGAGAGAGGAAGATCTGGAAGAAAATGAGTGCAAAATATCATAGAGGAGCTGGGATTGACTGCTGCAGGCACTGAACATTTCGCGCAGGACAGAGAATACTTCCGAGTAACTTTACCAGGCAAGGCGCTGTGCTGAGGAGCACGGTTTCGATCGCACTTCGGGCTGTCTTTTGTTCTTTGTGTTTACTGTTGTTGATTTGAAAATGTGTTGTTTAGTGTGTAAACATACCGGTCTCCCAAAACGATTCCTTGTTAGGGGAGCCAAGTTCTAACAGAGACAAGATTGGAATATTTTATTGCTCACTCAATAAGTGATAACATTAGCTCTTTCTTCGCTCAATGCGCACTTTGTTTATTCGTGTGTGTGTGTTGTTTTTTTTTTTACTGTTTTATAGTTGGCCCATTCACATCTATTGTTGCTTTTTTTTTTTTACTTATTGATAATCGATTGTAAAAAAAAAATGTCAACACAATCAATACTTTCACAAAAAACGTATGCATGCTCATACATACACACAAAAAGATAAACACACACATATACACACACCCGCAAACACACACACTCCCACACATATCAACACAAAGACACACACGTACTTCCTCAATTACAGCTTAATATGGGTTTTGTTTTTACAACAGTTTGAAGACCCGTGTAGTTCAGCATGGTAACAAGGGAAATTAGAGATGTGTGCTGACAGCATCTTGATATAGTTCTGCATGTTGGATAACAAGGAAACACTAGAGCTGTATTCGTTTATTACAACTTTCCTGTAGTGTTTTGTCGGAAAATTTTGCTCCAAGAAAATTGAAACCTCTGAAATATGGAAAACTGGGTGGACGGATAAGAAAATTATTAATGACACTTTGAAACAGCTAAAAAGGAAGAAAAGATTATTAAGCACAGTTAAACCAAACAAGACAATGGGCATTTTTGTAGACATAAGCAGACATAATAAACTATAGAAAGTCATCTTGGATGGGGATGGGGAAATACAAATTAAACAATATTTAATTTAGTCGATGGATCGTCTTCATTGCACATCATACATTAGTGAGTTATTAACAGGTTATCATCGTTGCACTCTGAACATGTCCATAAGTGTTCAGATTCCCTCCTCAGCAAGTCTCGCTGTGTCCAGCGACTGACGACTCCAGTTCTGTGTTTGTTGAAAAGTCTTCTTACACACCCACAAAGTTTCTCGTTTTTGGCTGTGCTCATCTTAACTCCCTTCTCTTTCATCCGAAGGAGTGATGTGGACTCATGGTTGTCGAAGTCTTGTGCCCTTCCGAGATCTTGGAAGGCTTAAGATGAGCACAGCCAAAAACGAGAAACGTCCGCGCGATCTCTGACCGTCTTCAACGACATCGCTCTAGACAACCTGTCCGCTCTTTCATTTTCCCGTACTCCCGTATGTCCAGGGAGTTAGATAAAGGGGACCCTATGTGTTTTTGACTCCTGCAATTACTCTACCCATTGCCTACGAACAGAGTCCGCCTCCACTTCTCTTATCATACTCATCAAATGGAAACAATAATAACAGGTTAAGTTAAAACTTACGTGTTCAAGAGAAGTTCCGAAACAATTACACGAACTACCAGACTGGATCGTATCTCAAGTGGAAGGGAGAGAGAGATAAATCTAGAACAACTTAGTAGAGAAAAGTAGAGTCAGAGATAAAAAGACCAATTTTGGATCGTCCTGTGAGTGATCTCAGAGATCGTGCAAAAATGATGGGTTTTGTTCTGGCAAGGAAAACCTGGAGAAAAATAATAGAAGACACAAGAAAAGGCCACAGTAGGGAATTGTTTATGTGCGCGAGTGGGTGAAGTTTCTATATTCAAATATGATGAATCTTTATCGGATTCACACTGTTTTAGTATATTCAGCCTTTTAAAATGGATACCAGATATTTTGTTAAGTAAAATAAGGTGTGATGGCGTGATATTGATCACATTACCCATAAATATGCTGACCACCAGGTCAGTATATTAGCACTAATTCAATCTATTTGTGTGCTTCTTCTGCTTATTTGCGACCGTCTTTTAAAAAGACCTTTAAATGTGACAAGTTGCGTTGTGGTTTACCTCAATCTGATATATGTAGGCACCACTAGTCCTCATAACTTCAGTTTGAGATTCCTGGGTGTTGTCATCCCCATAACTTCAGCTGAGACTTTTGAGTGTTGTCATACCCATAACTTCAGCTGAGACTTTTGAGTATTGTCATTCCTATAACTTCAACTGAGACTTTTGGTTGTTGTCATTCCCATAACTTCAGCTTCAGACTCCTGTGTGTTGTCACCCCCATAATTTCAGCTTGATACTTTTGAGTGTTGTCATCCCGATAACTTCAACTTGAGACTTCTAGGTGCTGTCGTCCCTATAACTTCAGCTTGAGACTTCTGAGTATTGAGTTGCTCTTTCTGTCGTTTGATTAGACCGGTTAGTCTGTGTCACAGCTGGGAGATGGAGTTGGAGCTTCAACAGCTATTAATTGTTGATCCAAACGCAAGCAACCAGCTATGAGTCACCGGGCGTGTTTATGCCACGTGGTGCCTGGCGTTCTCATCATTTCTTCTTGTACTCATTCTGGTGTCGAGGGATGGGACAAAGTTCTGTTTATCGTCTTTCTGACAGCTTCAAACATTGCCAAATAATGTTGCTGTGGTGTTTCTTTCATATGATCTGCCAACGTACTTATGGGCCTGCCACTTGCTCCATATTCCTATTTTAATTTATGATTTGTTTGTTAAGTAATCGCATTGCATTCTTTTTACAAGGGCAGGCCATTTTAGTTGTTGCTTCTCTGAATGTAGTTTAGGATTCTGTAACATGTGGGAGTGAATATACTTTGTATAGAATGTTCCTCAGTGGTGGTAGGTATTTTTGTGTTGAAGCATAAGGTCTAGCTGTTTCAAGATTTGCTTTGCCTTGTTGCATCGGATGACCACTTCCAAGTTCCAACACTTTAATTTCCTTACACATCTGGACGTAATCGATACTCTGTAATATGTTTTTTATTTTATTTCTAAAGTATTATGTAGTTACCTGTTTAGTTATTTACTTTAATGAACCTAAATTATTAGAGAAAAACACACACGAGCAGTAATACATTAAACATAGACACATGAGCAGCCTTACTAACTGTACCAAGGATTCTCTATCGTTTCTTTTTACTCGGAAACCCTGTCAGTGAATTGTTTTTGGTATCCTGTTAAGTCCATATTCATTATCTTGAAGGGCGAGCATTATTGCTGTGAGTGGCCATAGTCCAGCCATCAACCTGTTAGTGCCGACAGGTGGCGGATGTGGGGCGGTTCCATCTCCCTCACCCTCGTCTCTGTGACCCATGTTAAAAGAGGAAGGACTCAGTGCGTTTCCGGGATGTCTTTTATCCAAACCCTCCGTTTTCTCATCTATTCTATCTTTTGTGTTTCCATTTTGTTTTTATTTCCTTTCAACTTTTTCTGATCTCTTTATTTTTCGCCATTAATAACTCTTTCATTCATTGATTCTCTCTCTCTCCCTCACTCGTCCAATAATTTATAAAACTATCATTGTACCTTTATTTTTTTCACTTTTTTTCTCTCGCCCATCCTGTTTTCAATTTCTTCTTGCCTATCCTATCTTTATGTATATATTTTTTATGTATCTTCCTCGATCTTTGCCTCTCCCTCAATTTGCTAACAAAATGTGATAGTGTAACATGTGTTGTATATAACATCGCCCTTTACTGTAAGCAACGATTAAATATGACAATCTGCTGTTGAACGTCGTTTAAGGACTGGATTGAAAGGAGAAGCAATGATTGGACGAAGGCAACAGAATTAGACGTCAAGATTTTAGTTTTCATGGGGGGGGGGGGGAGAGAATAAAAACTACGTCAAGCCTAGAGTGTCATGTTTTAAGAATACGTTAGTGTTATTTGTTTCTTTTAATCATTCGCATATTTTTGGATAATGTGGATCAGGACTAAGCCAGACTTGTAGGTCTTTCTCTGTCAGATATCTCCGGACATATTTAAAGTCCTTGACCTTGGAAGCCAAACTGTCGGACTATGTTTAAAGGGAATCAATTCAGAGGAGGGTTATGTTTACAGCACTCAGAAACAAAACATACAAATACAACAACAAAAGAAAAAAAACCAAAGAACAATATATGGACCGAAACGGGATCGAACCCGTAATCAGTGGCACAGTGCCTTGCTACGAAAAGCCAAACGCTAGGGAACACTGCCACTCATATTTTTAAAGAGAGAAGGTCACACATCTATAATATCGCGTATGCATGTTGGAAGTGAGAGTAAATATGGTCATATACTGATGGCGGAAGAAACAAGAACGGACACGTTTGAATAGAGAGAAGGAATTCCATCAATAATTTCATCCAAACTAATATAAAAAGAAATAGTTTTAAAAATTCCAGTTACAGATTTACAGTAATAAAGAAGATGCTAGTATTAAATCCCTAATCCCCAATTCCATGTGGATTTAGGCTCAGGTCTCTCTGGCTTTGTTGAAATGTCCGGCACGCGCCACAGTTTTCGTCCCAGTTATATCTCTACACCTGTTTGTTAGTGTGGGAGGAGATGGTCCGTTCTTTGTGGTAGCGGACACGACCCTGGCTTCCTTGTTCTAGAACGCTGGCCAACAGGTGACTGCGACTTTAGTCACCTGTCGCGAAGGTTTGTTTAACGGAATTGATTAGAGTCAGAACCATGAGAGCATGGGCGTGTCTTGTAGGGAGTGGGCCTTTCACAGGAAGTGATGGAATCAGGTCAAGCTAGACGAGGTGCCGTCGAATAGTAAGTAACGTAAAGAGCCCCGTCACGCCAAGTAGCATATAGGGAATATGGTGTTAGTGGCCATGGTTTTTATAGACATTCGGAACATGATATTTTGGGTAATGTGGTCGATATTCGATAGAATACACCATAACCAACTTATAAACTGCGTAAAGGATATAAATCTAGACGACGCAGGCATACGACTAATATGTAATTTGTACTGGGAGCAAACAGCAATAATAAGATATAACAAGGAGAATTCTACACCCATGGACATAAAAAGAGGAGTAAGACAAGGATGCATCATATCACCAAGCTTGTTCAATCTATACACTGAGCAAATCTTTAAAAACATCTCAGAGATACCAGGCCAAAACATTAATGGAAAGATAATCAATAACCTAAGATATGCTGATGATACTGTTCTACTAGCAGAAAATCCTAAAGACCTACAACACTTACTTAATCTGATAAACACAACAAGCAAAAAATATGGACTAGAAATGAATATCAAAAAGACTAAAACTATGATCATAAACAAAGAAAATTCTCAAGACCTACAATTAAATATCACAGTTGAGGGAACACATCTGGAGACAGTCCAGAGTTACAACTACCTAGGACATACTATAACCAATGATGGAAAATGCAAAACTGAAATAAACAAAAGAATAGGTATGGCAAAAAGTAATTTTAATGCTATGTAAAATATACTAACAAAACAAATATCAGCAGGGCTGAAACTAAGAATGGCAAAATGTTACATCTTCTCAATATTCATGTATGGTGTAGAAACATGGACATTAGACAAGAAAACAGAACAGAAAATTGAAGCCTTTGAAATGTGGATTTATAGAAGAATAGGTAGAATTGGATGGAAACAAAAGATAACAAACGATGAAGCTTTAAAACAACTAGAGCAAGATGGACAGACAACGTCAAAGAAACACTAAAATAACATTAATTGACAATGATTAAAGCCGCCACAAGGGTGAGAACCAGAACTTTGTATCTCCTTTGACACCGGAACGGGTACAAGTGGAAATGAAGCAAGAGAACAAACGAAAAAGTTATTTTGTTCATCCTAGGAAGCTTTAAAACTTGTTTATGTATTGTCTTTAACCGTGTACCCAATTTTCTCATTCTTTTATATATATATATATATATATATATATATATATATATATATATATATATATATATATATATAGCGTTTGCCAGCTTTCACCTCTAACGAAGTCCATATAGTTTATAGTTTAAAACTACAGTAAAGGACTTTACAGGAATGTTTCGAGAATGAGTCTTTTTTTTTTTGTCGTTCGCCAGCAAACTCTCTCCTCTGACAAAGTCCCTAGACTCTAGGAACTGAATTTTGCGTGTTAATCCACTTTTCCCTGGTAGCCGTGTGCACAGGGATCCCTCACCGCACAGGCAGATAACTACCTCTTCAGAGGTACTCATTACGTTTTTTTCCGTCGATGAATAATTGACGTTTCAAGCCGGACCTCGCTGTTGAGGCCAGGAGTCGTTGTCACAGAAAGAAATCACAAATAAAAATCCAACTTGGTTCAGCCGATATTTAAATTCACACCCTCCCTGTTTAAGTCCGGCGTCTTGTCTCGAGACCAACTAATACACATTTAATGGGCTGCAGTTTATTATTTTTTTTTTCTGTTAACATATTTAATCACCATGTTTTCCTTTCCAAACTTGCATTCTTTCTTTATTTCCTGTTGCTGCGTATTTATTTTCTTTTTGCGATTTATTTATTTTAACATTTTATTTCCACAGCCATTGCCGACTTATTTTCGTTCCCTCTTTCACGTTGTCCTCTTTCACGTTGTATATACATTTATATATATAAATGTATCAATGCACCTGTCGTTGTATCTCTTTCTGTCTCACGTAACGGACAGTCTTTTCGACCACCGTTTTATCCATTACACATGCTTGTTAAAAAAAAAAAAAAACAATGCACGGCGATGAATAAAAATAAGAAATTAAAACAATGATGAGTCATAAATAACAATTTTCAACCCGCCGTAAAAAAAAAAAAAAAAAAAAGTGTTCATTGTTATTCCTTTGGTGTGGCTTGAGATTAAGGAAGAGTTAACTCGCGTCACCACCGCTAGGTGGCCACCGTCCGGTCTTGTCACCGACAGTCACCGACGAAAACCGAAAAACAGGAAACCTATCTCTTACCTCAGATTCCGGATACGGCATGACCCATGAATCAACTGGGGGTTTTTATGGATCGGCACGCGACACAAGATTTGGCGCCAAAACAGAAGTTTACAACAAAGACAGATGCTCCTTTCGTGTCAGGTCATTTATTATCAACGATCGGTAAAAATTAAATAGATAACGCAAGATGCCCTCTACAGCACTTACGATAAAAATGAAATATGAGATCGTGTTTCCTTCTCAGTCGAAAAAAATCACCCAACGACCACGCTGAAGAAAAGAATGAACACCTAACTCGAAGATATCACGGCTGTTTGTTTTTTTCTCAAAGTAGTATTTTAGTTCTAATCTTGTAGATGCTGCATCGTTTATGCGTGAAGTTATCTTCAACTTCGTATAACCAACTCATTCTTGAAACTGATATTTTATCAAAGTGGTTTCAATTTGTGACACTTCAACGCAAAAAGTGTAATATTTTAAGCAAAAGTAAATATTTATTTATTTATTCGCATTTATTTTATTTTATTTTATTTTGCGTTCGCCAGCTGTTACCTCTGACGAAGTCCCTAGAGACTAGAAACTGAATTTTGCGTGTTAATCCGTTTTTCCCTGGCAGCCGTGTGCACAGGGGTCTCTCGCTGCACAGGCAGATAACTCCGTCTTCGGAGGAACTCATTTGTTTCCGTCCATGAGTAATTGACGTTTTAAGCCGGGCCTCGCAGCTGAGACCAGAGGTGATTGCCGTAGAGAGAAATTGTAAATAAAAATCCTAACTGGTGCAGCCGGGATTTGAACCCACAACCTCTCTGGGCCGGCGTAAATATTTATGAATGATATTTGAGGAGAATAACGCTCGTAACATCAACAATTAAAAACGAATATTAGCAAGGCTGAGAGATTCGGGGGACGCAAAAATAATTTTTCAAGAACAAGCATTTTTAAATAAAAGAAGAAAATCTATTTTACTTTCCTGCAAATGCACAAATGAGGAAATTAATTAACGAGTCAATGGCAAACACACAATATCTATTGACCTTTCGAGCCGTAACCGGCCCATAGGGCGTAGACCAAGATACACCTTCTCCTATATGAATTTTTGTTCTAGCAGTTTTCTTTTAAAGATATTTTATTAAATCTCGCCATCTGTCTCTGTTCTGTGCAAGCAGTTCTATCTCATTGAGGGAGCCGATTCCTGCTGCTCTTGCCTCTCTCATCAATGTTCTTCTCAGTGTCTCCCTGGGTCTTCCTCTTTTTCTTTTACCTGTTGTTTCCCATATGAGGGCTTGCTTTGCTATTCTATTATTATCTCTTCTCATCACATGTCCAACGTATGACCATCGTCTTTTCTTTATTACTGAAGATATTAGTGGTTGATTGGCGATTTCTCTAATTTCCTCGTTTGTTTTGAATTCGTTCCATTCTATACCAAGTATTTTCCTTAGACATTTATTTTCGAATGCGTTCAACTTTGTTTCTATATCTCTTGTTGTTTTCCAGCTTTCACACGCATACGTAAGGGTTGATAGTACATTTGATTTGAATAGCCTAAGTTTTGTGTTTGTGCTAATGAGTTTTGATTTCCACAACTTTTCAAGGCTTCTGAAAGACATTGCTGCTTTAGCCAGTCTGATTCTAATTTCTTTGCTCGTATCCCCTTCTCGATCAATGTGACTTCCAAGATAGATAAAGTGATCGATCTCTTCTACTGGTTTGTTTTCCATGTATATTTTGTCACTTGTTGGAATTAAACTTTTCATGACTTTAGTCTTTTCATGATTGACCTCAAGCCCAATTTTGCTGGCTATTGATGATAGTTCATTTGTGTTTTCCTGCATCGTTTTTATCTGACTGCTGATGAGAACTATGTCATCAGCAAAGTCGAGGTCCTCCAAATGGTCTCCTTGTATCCATTCGATGCCTTTATTACCAGTGCAGCATTTCTTCATTATGAAGTCCATAACAATTCCAAATAACAAGGGCGATAAAATACATCATTGTTTAACCCCAGTTTCTATTGGGAAACATTCGCTCAGTCCTTCCTCTGTTCGAACTGCACATGTGTAACCATCATACATGTCTTTGATAATATTTATGATTTTTGATGGTAAACCATATTGCTTCAGAATTTTCCACAAAGAATCTCTATGAATACTATCAAATGCTTTTTTGAAGTCGATGAAGTTAAGTACAAAAGGTTTTTGCTTTTCAATATGTTCCTCCAATATAAGTCGTAGAGTGAAAATGTGGTCAAGACAGCTTCTCCCTTTTCTAAACCCAGCCTGTTCTTCACGCATTACTGTATCTATTGAATCCTTTATTCTATTTAGGATGATTTTACAGAATAACTTTGAGGCAACTGACAAAAGTGTCCCGCCTCTCCAGTTGTTACAATCTCTAAGATTGCCCTTTTTTGGGATCTTAACAATGATTCCTTTTTTCCATTTATGAGGCGTCTTCTCTGTTTTCCAAATGATGTTGAACATTTTTTGGAGATGTATTAAATTATGGCTATCAATTGCCTTGAGGATCTCAGCTGTTAACTTATCCTCTCCAGCAGCCTTGTTATTGGTCATTAGCTTTAAGGTGGTTTCTATTTCACTCAAGGTGAAGTCATCTAAATTTACATCTAATTCTGCTGCTGGTGTTTCAGCTTCAAAATCTATTAAACTGTGAGGTAGTGGACGGTTAAGAATTTCTTTGAAGTGTTCTGCCCAACGGGCTTTTATGTCTGCGCTTGTTGTTAGCATTAATCCAGATTTGTCTAGAATTGGTGTTCCACTGGATGTATAGGTGTTTGTCAGCATCTTTTGTACAGTATAAAGAGTTCTGCTGTCTCCTGTAATTGCAGCTGTCTCTGCTTTCTCTGCCAAGTTGTCTATATAAGCTCTTGTATCTCTTCTTGCCGAACTTTTCACTTTGTTGTCTAATTCTTTGTATGTTGCTTTTGCCAGAACCTTTCCAAGATCTGTCTTTACATTAGTCACGGCTCTCTTTGCTTCTCTTCTTTCTTTGATGTATTTCCATGTGGTGTCTGAGATCCAAGCTCGTTTTTCCATTTTCTTCAGTCCGGCACTTGCTTCTGCTGCTGTCATTAGTATTTTGCTCTGTGAGTCCCACATTTCATTGATATCTAAGTCTATTTCACCGAGTGCTGAATAACAATTACTTAGCTCTATGTTAAACTTTTCCTTTATGGCTTCATCTTTCAGTTTATGACTATCAATTTTATGTGTAATTGACCTCTTCTGTTGGTTTCTAAATTTTAATCTTATTTTCCCAATGCACAGGTTGTGGTCACTATTAACATCAGCACCTCTGTAAGCTCTTACATCTATTAATGATGATCTGAATTGTTGTTTAATACATAGGTGGTCTACGTTTCATTAACAACATCGTTTTTACGATAGCGGCTTGTTAAACCTCTGATCAACGGTTCAATACCAAGCCGGAGAAAAATAATTCCTCCATTTTGGAAACAACCGGAAACACACAATATGTGATATAATAAATACAAGGAAGGCTTCCTCAACTCTGCATATTTAAGCTTCACGATGTTTGATTGATTGCTTTTGTTCGTCAGATGACTAAAGGAGTACACCTCTTCATCATTCGCCCTTAAAAGGACTTTAAGTTGGCGTGTCCTCGTTCTGTTGTGGTTTGCAGTATAACTGATATTTGCGCCTTTCGGCCCACCACATCCGACTTCAGCATGACATTTTTAAATACCGTGTTGTCTTCCCTCTTCGATCCCTACCCGCTTGGCCAGACTAGACAGGGTAGTTTGTTTACTAAAGGTACTGCGGAGATGTGGAGCAGAGACTGGGTGGTTCTGGTTCACCTACTCTGACGCAAGCCATCAGCTGTGGGTCGCTGACAACTTACAGCTCTGGTGCTGTGAGGTGTGTCTTCGCCTCCTGATGTGAATGTAGAATACTCCAAAGCACTTTAAGATAGATAGATGAATAGATAGACAGACTGACCGATGGGTAGGTAGATTGGTAGGCAGGTAGGTAATTAATTAGCCAGATTATGGTGTGTCCAGTATCTGAACAAAATATCTGAATTAATATTGAGTTATTGAGTAATTTGCGGATCATCATCATTGCACTCCGAACACGTCCATGGGTGCTCAGATCCCTTCCTCAGCAAATCCCGCAGTGTCCAACGACTGATGACTCCAGTTCTGTGTTGGATGATAATTCTTCTTACACGCCAACTAAGTTTCTCATTTCTGGCTGTGCCCATCTTAACTCCCATCTGAATTAATAATGATAATGAAAGTGTGATAAAGCACTAGAATAAATTATATACAAACTATTCTCTAAATGTTGAAATATTAAAAAAAAAAGCATTTACTATCATCGCTAGACAACTCTCAGAAGCAACGGGAGACGATGGATTAATGAAATAGCAGACAGTACGATTATTGTGTATGCGACACACAACAAAATATTGATCTGAACTTTCCATTTTCTCTTTACGCTGATGGTAATAGAGATCGAGAAGAGTAAAATAAACTCCGCAATTTTCTTTTCTTTATAATGTTCATTAGACGACTGCTCATCTTCATCGTGCGCTAGTAAAATAACATTAAGTGGGCGTAAATTAGTTTTGTTTGTTGTGGTTTACAACTGGGTATTTTACTTCGGCCCAATACATCCGATTTCAGCATGACGCTTTTGAGTACTGAGTTTCCTTCGTTCTTCGATTCCTATTGGCTTGACAAGAAAGGTTGGTTTGTTTCCAGATGCACTATGTGGAGATGGAGTAGAGTTTTTATCAGCTATTGTTGCCTGACACAAGTAGTCAGCTATGAGTCACTGACCCTTGTGATGTAAAGGCTTTTTGGCCTGCACTCAGTAATTAAATTATCTGGAATGTTTAATTATAACATTAAACATACAAGATACTTAATGGTAACAAGAAGTAATGGTAACAACAAAGAAAAAGACATTACCTCAGTGCAAAATAAAGAAAAGTGGAACAATATTAAAACAGGTAAATGAATTTAAATATTTGGGAACTTTGTTAACCTCAGACGGAAGATGTACAGCAGAGGTGAGATGCAAAATGGCTCAGGCAAAAGCAGCTTTCCAAAAAATGAGGAAGATACTATGCAATCCATTTTTGACAATAGAAACAACAAAAACCGTTCTTAAATGTTATATAGAGCCAGTCTTAACAAATGGATGTAAATCATGGACAATAGAACAACAGCAATATGACAAAAGACAAGAAAATCACTGGAGTCTGTAGAAATGTGGTTTTACAGAAGAATGTTGAGAATACCATGGACAGCTAAGAAGAGTAATGAAAATGTTCTGAAAGAGGCCAAAGCAAAAAAAAAGATAATTTCCAATATTAGGAAGAAACAATCATTATTTCTTAGCCATGTAATGAGAAGAGAACAGCTGGAATTTTTGTAACTGGGAAAATTGAGGGATGAAGAGATAGAGGGAAGCAAAGAGGAAAGATACCAGACAGCTTAAGAGATTGGCTTGGCAGAAGGTCAACAACAGAAATGATGACTAACTATCGTAATCGAAAGCTGTGGAGAGACATGATCACCTACGCCAACAGGCCCGGTACTTGATGATGATGTATGTTTAATATGTTAATACATACTTTTGTAGGACTGTTGACATTTTAGCCAAATGTGAAAATCTTGCAGTTGACAATATAAAACAACAAACAAACAAAGAATTTGCAAATAAATATCGTTTCCGTGAGGGCCTCGATAGTCTATTTGGGGGAACCACCCGACCGGTCTACCGACCTTCGAACAATCTGTGTTCGATAAAGGTAAAGTACGAGACTTGAACCGGCGTCTTAGCACGCGAGTTTCCACCCATATGTGCTCGGCCGCCTATCCAGAAATGTTCGGAGATTTCTGTATAGTGTCGCCTCAAGCATCGAAACTCATATGCGAGGCGACATTCCTCACCTTTCCAGGGTAGTACCCTTGTACCCATTTCTGCCAACGGCTGGGTCGACCATGGGAGTATTTTTTTTTTTCCAACCACAAGTACAATTCACACTGCTTCCAGCGGGAATCGAATACGGGTAGTCCGAACGTCGGTAGTCCAGTCGGGTGGTTTTCCCAACTAGGCAACCGAGGCCCCCGAACCTGTGTTCGATTCCCACTGGAAGCAGTGAGAATTGTACTTGTGGTTGAAAAAAAATATCCCCGTGGTCAACCCAGCCGCTGGCAAAAATGGGTACCAGGGTAGTTCTCTGGGAAGGTGAAGAATGTCGCCTCGCATCGTGAATTTCAATACTTGAAGCGACTCTATCCAGAAGTCCAAAAAGCTTTTCTAGATAGGCCGCCGAGCAAATATGGGGGGAAACTCGCGTGCTAAGACGCCAATTCAAGTGTCGTAATTTACCTTTACCTTTACCTTTACCTTTACCTTTACCTTTACCTTTACCTTTACCTTTAACGTTTTCGGGAGTTATCTAATTATCTGTCGTGAGGGTCAATGGTATTTTTGAAGGTGGGGGTATAGAGACCAAAAAATTCATGATGCGGTGCTGTCGTCTTGTGTAGAACACATTCTATGTTACCAGTGATAAGATCAATTATATGGACTGAACGCTCGTCTACATAATTTTAAGAGTGACAGATGTTTACCGTTTAGTTTTCTACAATAGGGCATTGACTCTATGATATAAGACTATTAGACGTTGTATAGTAAATGAAATGGTAATAAATAGTCGGCGACCCATAGTTGACAGTTGGTGTCAAGGTTAGTAAGGAAGAGTGAACTGAGTTCCTACTCCACCGATAGGTAGTGATCCTAACACCGAGGAAGAAAAAAATATGAATAAGAGAATTAGAAGTACAGCAGCAGAAGAAGAGTGTCATTTGCAGGGAACTAAACGAAACAGAAATTATTTGAGGTCTCATGTTGGTAGATTTTGCCTCTCCGGAGGGGAAAAACTCAAAGATAGAATAGAATAGAATAGAATAGAATAGAATAGAATAACTCAATAAATAAAGGCACTCAGTGTCAAATTTACTCCTCTTTTTCTCCGGCCAGTACTCTCTAGAAGGTACCTGTTCTTAGTTTGTGGTGATGATGATATCATTCGGGCGTTGAGTTGTGGTGTATGACAACAGCAGTTCCTTGTTGCAGTTTCCTCATAATCAAAGTCCGGCTTGTTGCAGGAGCTACTGAGCTAAGTGCTCTGTGCATACCGTGAGCTGTGTATCTCATCCGTTTTGATCATGTTTCGACATTCCAATTGTTTACGATGAATGATGATATCGTATGGCAGGGAACAGTTGGCTGTGTTCACTTTCTGCGCGGTTTCGCCTTATGTCTTTTGGCGTGTTCTGAGATTGCAACGATGGGGACTACCGTTACCTTTCTTTGTTTGGGAGTTGAGATATTAATTCGGATGATTACGCTGGCACCGGCGGTTGAACAATTATGAATTCTAATTCGTTTGCAGTGATACCGGGGCCTTCCATAACCAAATGACAGCAGTTCTTCAGTATCTGCATTCTTCAAGTAGGAATATCAAACATCCGTTCACTTAACATAATAAGGATACGGTCTCATTATAAGTCTTTTCTCTTTCTTTATTTCTTTCGTCCTTTCTTTCTTTCTTTCTTCCTTCCTTTCTTTCTTCCTTCCTTTCTTACTACGACTAATTCACCTGAATGAATAGCCATCTTCGTCATGCGCCGCTTGAGAGGAAGTTAAGTGGACGTAGATGAGCTGTCTTGTGGTGTGCAGCAGAGCTATTTTATATTTGTTCCTTCCAGTCTATCTCATTCGACTTTATCATCATCTTTATTACAAATTTACGACATGAATAGAAATATAGAGATTGAACATACAATTTATAGTACTTTCTTTATCTACGAGTAAATAACAGATTTACTTATGGTATAAGACAGACGAATAAACACCACAACACACTGCGGTTACAGAACACAAGATACCAATGGAAAAAAAAAAGTGATATAATTTTAAAGACGTTGACCTCAGTTGTGGATCTTTCTGTTTTCGTCGACCATCTGTTGGCAATGTCCCGGAAACATATAAATTGTTTATGACCTTAATCTTTGGAAGCTTAATGAAAGAGGTTATGGTTAAAGCAAGGGCGGTAATCGGGCGATGAAAGGACGTTAATCAGGTAAAGAATTTGGGATAACCGGAAGGAGGTTAGAGAAATTAGAAGAAGAAGAATTGAAAGACAAGGCTCTCGTCTTTTATGTTCTAGTATTTTCTTTGTCGTTCAGAAGGAAGGGATGTCCTTTCTATGAGAAAGCCTGTAATCGTTATCTCTCATTCACGGTGACAAGGATACCTGGTGAGTTTGGAGACAAAGACAGAACTGGATGTAACTTTGTTACACAAGACACATTGTTTTCCACTTCCGTAAAAAATGGCGCGTTCAGAGATGGATCTGGCCCCCATGAACATGTGGCATTTGCTCTAAATCTAACCATACAAGGTTCTTGTGAAGGTTGTTTTAACCTCAACAATCGACTTCTCCTAATAACCACATTGCGATTATCTCTCGAAGTTTGCGTCTCTGACGAACGTTATCTTTTTTGGGTTCTTTTGCATTTGTATGTTTAATTGTCTAATTCTAAGCATTGGTGTTTCACTTTGAATCCATCTGTTTCTATATATTTATTCTTGCTTTCTCTCTCTTGCATATATATATATATATATATATATATATATATATATATATATATATATATATATATATATATATATATTGACCTTTTGAGCCGTGGCTGGCCCATAGGGTATAGACCCAGATACTCTTTCCCTTTTTCTAAATTTTCTTTCTAACAGTCGCAATCCTTGTACACAAAAAAAACCATTTATAAAATCTTGCCCTTTGTCTCTGTTCTGTGCATGCATCTCAATCTCATTGGGGGAACCGATTACTTCTGCCTTTGCCTCTCTGATCGATGTTCTTCTCAGTGTTTCTCTGGGTCGACCTCTTTTACTCTTACCTGTTGTTTCCCACTTGAGGGCTTGCTTTGCTATTCGGTTGTTTTCACTTCTCATCATCTTGCAAATACAAGTTCCTGTACTTGACTCGTTATTTCCTTTTTCCTTTATCGTGTTCTGTCTCTCTTTTTGACTCTTTCCTCTTTCACTTCCTTATGTTCACTTGATTGAGAGCGTCGGTCTTGTAGAGGTAAAGCGCTGGCTTGACGCTGAAGTAAATGTTGGTTCAATGGCAGCTTGGTGCTCTCCAGCCAGCCCAGTTAAAAAAAAAAGAAAAGAAATGTGTACCTGGATTAATGAGCTAGGGAGGCAATGACAGCTAGTAAGAGTACACGACCACTCACCTCTAATTGCTTTGTGCTGCTTTTATATTTCACCATACCCCTCCGACACATGTGTATGTCTCGGGGCATCTATTTAACTATACTATCTACCTGTCGCTCTGTTTGGCTGTTTGGCTGTCTGTCTGTCTGTCTGTCTGTCTGTCTGTCTGTCTGTCTGTCTGTCTGTCCTGTCCTGTCCTGTCCTGTCCTGTCCTGTCCTGTCCTGTCCTGTCCTGTCCTGTCTGTCTGTGTCTGTCTGTCTGCCTGCCTGTCAGTCTTCTTGCCTGCATGTCTACTTGCCTCATGTCTGTTTGCCTGCATGTCTGTCTGACTGCCTGTTTGTTTGACTGTCTCTGTTACGATCCGCTCAACCTCAGCAAGGTAGCTGATGACCGCTGTTGTAGCTGTACGCTTCGGTGTTCCTTTTGGCATTCCTCTAGGTAGGTCTACTTTTCTTTTTACCCTCTGGTTCTATTTGAGTGCGTGTTCTGAGATTCTTTTTCATCACATGGTCAACGTATGTTCACCTTTTTCTCTTTGTTATAGATACTATTTTAAATACTTTGTAATTTCTCTCAATTTCTGCACCAGTACTGAATTCATCCCATGATATATGAAGTGTTTTCCTGGTCAACAGTGTACATTACTTGAACTTAATCTAATTCTTTGTTTTAACCTGACTCATCAATTGTTTTCTTCGTCTATCACTGTCACATTAATACACTATCTTCTTCTTCTACCCTTCAGCTCCCTGTGGAGCATAGGTTTTCAACAAACACTTTCCAAGTCGTTCTGTTTCTTGCCATTCTTTTAAGATCATTCCATGTCTTCCCCATCATCTTCATCTCTGCTTCTATCTGTCTTCTCCAAGAATTCATTGGTCTTCCTCTTTGTCTTTCCCCCTGGGGATTCCAAAAAGGGCCTGTTGTGTAATACTCTCAGTTGGCTTCCACAGTGTGTGTCCTATTCAGCGCCACCGTCTTCGCTGTATCTTTTTATCCACTGGCATTTGACTGATACATTTCCATAATTCTATGTTAGTGAATTTGTCCTGCCATTTCCACCCTTTTATTCTGCGTAAGCATCCATTAATTTAATACACTATGGTTCCGAAAAAAAAATTCTTTTTGAAATAAATTATTTCTCTTTTATATTTAAACCATATATGATTTATTTACTTAAACTTTTCCTCAAAATAGACATTTTATATGGATAACTCACGTGTTCAGAACAGATCAAGAAAAAGTCACAAGAACTGTCAACAAGTGGAACCCTGAGATATCAAGAAATAGTCATAAGAAATGTCAGAAAGTGAAATTCTGATAGATGAATGAAGGAAAGATGAAAAAAATGAAAGCCTTCGAGTAACGGCCGCAGGTCAAGGACAATGAGGATATTATGACGTTTCTCTAGAATCTGCAAAAACGGAAAGTTGACAGTTGATTGCTTTATTGTTCTTCGTTCAATGACATGAATAAGAGGCAAAAAACAAGAAAGCAATATATATATATATATATATATATATATATATATATACACACATATACTGATTACTTGTTTCATATATATATATATATATATATATATATACATTGTATATATATTTTCCTGTGTGTTACCGGGGCCTCATTATGAGGGAAGTAAAGAATAGTGACACTGTGACCTTCCAGGCATGTCGTAAGAGGCGATTAAAGAGGTTGATCGATAGCTTAACAAGCTGTCATTGTAAAAAGTATTGTTACTTATTGTTAAAAATATTGGAAACGGCGCCATATATTATAGAAGCAGTGATCTCTGCAATATGTTCCACTTTGGCACGCAAGGTTTCTGTTTTTGAGATTGTGGTTCTGCCCTATGTGCCGTCTTCGGCTCGAAAGGACAATATATATATATATATATATATATATATATATATATATATATATATATATATATATATGTGGCCCTTTTCGTCTTGTCAGATGGTCCTGAGGCTATTGCGTATTTTTTCGAGGTATTGTTTTTGCCGAACAGCTTCTCTCGTGGCTAATTCTACCAAATTTTGACAAACACACGCGGTCACATAATGAACAGGTCAGGCTCGCTGATCCACAGGGTTTACCATCCTTTTTCATGAGTCTCTTCTCTTCTAAGTCCTGTCTTAGCACAGTCTCAAATGTTGTTATACCGTTCCTTATACATGCTCTCCATGATGTGCGATCACTTGCCAGATGTTGCCAGTCGTTTTCACAGATGGAGAAATCTTTCAGAGATGATTTGCAGATATCTCTATATCGTAGTTTAGGTCTGCCGATTTGTCTTTTTCCGTGTTTTAGCTCGCCATATAGTATTTGCCTATGAATGCGTTTTTCTTCCATCCGTTGGACATGGCCCAGCCATCTTAGCCTTCGACTTCTGAGCATCGACATGATTGTTAGGGTCTTAGCACGTTGCAGGACAGTTAAGTTGGTTATTTTGTCTTGCCATTTGATGTGCATTATTTTGCGGAGACATCGCATGTGGAAGACATTTAGTCTTTTTTCCTGGTTTGAGTATGTTGTCCAGGTTTCAGATCCATATAGTAGTGTGCTAAGCACACATGTTTGATATATTATAAGTTTAGTCTTTTGAGTTAGTTTCGTGTCCATGCCCTTTTTGTGAGTTTGCCGAAGGTCGTAGCTGCCTTACCAATTCGACAGTTTATTTCTTCATCAAGAGAGATGGTTTGCGTAACTGTGGATCCAAGATATGTAAATTTCTGTACTGATTCTAGTGGGCAGTCTTTTAGAGTAATAGATAGAGGTTTGAAGTCACCTTGATTTAGTATTACTGTCTTCTGAACATTAATTGACAATAGATAGATAGACATATATATATATATTTATATATATATAGTAGTCTAAAAAACTAAGAATAGCAAAATGTTACATCTTCTCAATATTCCTATATGGTGAAAGAAGAAAGGTTGGCATGCCTAACAGTTCCGAGTAGCAGACCGACAAGGATTACAACTTTGACAGTGTGTTTGTGGTCTTCTCTGAGCCTCCGTAATTTGCAGGTTTGTTTCTTTTTCTTCTTTCCTTCCTCATTTGCTTTCAGTGTCGAGAGGAGATATAATTTGCGGTCCTTTGCTCTTCTTTTTGCCTCTGCTGCTGCTATGTTTCCTTGTGTTTCCAATATTCCGTCGATCCATCTTTTTCGTGGTCAAGACCGACCAACGTGTTTGTGTCAAGTGTTCTCGCAACGTTGATTAAAGGCTCTTTGTGTTGCGTTTTGATCTATCTGGCTTGTCACGTGGTCAAACAATTATATCTGCTGTTTCTTTATATATTATATGGCGGGATTTATTTCTATTTTTTTCTTACTCAATTCTTCATTTCTAATCTTATCTTGTCTAAGACAATAAAAAAGAACAGGGAATTGAAGCCTTTGAAATGTGGATATGTAGAAGAATAGGTAGAATTGGATGGAAGGATAAGAAAACAAACAATGAAGTCTTAAAACAACTAAAAATGAAAAGAAAACTACTAAGCACAATTCAAACACGATAAATGCGATTTTTGGGCCATGTTAAAAGACACAACATTCTACTAAAAGTAATCCTGGAGGGGAAAATACAAGTTAAAAGAGGCAGACCAAGACTAACATGGACGAGCAACATCAAAAGATGAACAAATCAGCCTATGACAACCGGCACCATCAAGGCAAGAGACAGAGCAGAATGGCGCTTCATGGTAGCCAACCTTCGTTGCGGAGACGGCACTCGATCATGATGATGATAGTAGTCTCAGTGATTGTTGACTATGGATTTTTCAGCCCCTAGAAATGTTAATATTTTTTTCTTTCTTCTTTCACCTATCACATCCAGTCTCTATAACAGATCAGCTGGCGTTCAATAACCAATCCCAGGAGAACTAGACGCTAGTCGCGACTGTTTAGATGGGGTCGATTCATTTGCTGGGCGGATCAAAGAGATGTAGCGACGATGGCGAACCAGGAAAGATGTCCTACAGCAGTAGCGATTTGCAAAACACGAAAAGGTTAAATTATATTGAACCCGGAAACAACTGGACAAGGCGTGTTTTTCCCACGTCAGATGAATCCTCAAACAGAACATGACAAATTGAAAATGTAAATAGAGCTTTTCCAATGAGTGAGACAGATACAACGGAAGTGACATCACATATTGTTCTTACGTCTGTAGTTTACATTATAATCATGAAACTATTTCCTTTATTTGCACGAATATTCAGCACAATGGTATAACAGTATTGATGGTAGGACGATTGCACGTTGTTAACACAAACATATAATTTTTTTTCTCTTTTCTTCTTCTTCTTCTTTCTTTCCTTATTTGATTTCAACGTCGAGGGGAGATATAATTTGCGGTATTTTGCTTTTCTGTTTGCCTCTGCTACTGTTATGTTTCCTAGTGTTACTAATATTATACGTCAATTCATCTTTTTTTTTGGTCGGTATTTTGGGTCTGGTGTTCTCGCAACGTTTATTGGAGGTTCGTTGTGTTGTGTTTTGATCTTTCTGCCTTGTCCCGTGGCAAAACCATTTTGTTTGTTGTTTCTTTATATATTCTACGGCGAGGGTTATTCTTAACTTTTTTTCTCAGTTCTTCATTCTGATCTGTTCTCTTTTGATTATCATTAAACCACATCAATTTCGTGTCAAAATATGGCGGGTTGAAACGACAAGTTTGTCAAGCAGGCTGCCTGGTTTAAGTGAAGAGAACAGTCACATGCATATTATATGTTACAGCTTTCTAATTGATGGCAGGACTGCACAACAACGTTTCCACTCATAAGGTCTTCATCAGTTAACAAGTGCAAGAACAGCACGAAATTGCTTATGACGAGAAGGATGAGCAAGGATTTGGTATTTAATTGTAAAAAGCTGTAGTACAAATGACTATCGCATTCAAGTCAATATCAGTCGAAAATTTAAATAGTTGAATTAAATAACAGTATAATCGGTCTAACATTTATTAGTGAAATCTAAATCAACGCCCCTGATGAATCATATATGTTTCGATCAAATATTTCTATATCCAAGTAGATTTGTTTTCACGGTTGTTCAAGATGTTATCTTTAACTTTATCCTGATTTATATTTACGCAAGATGGATCTGATCAAAACCCTACTAAACAGCGGTACTTCTCGGAACTGACTAACCAATCTGGACACGCTATGAACGATGACAACACCGATATCCAAAAATGCCATGATAAAGACGGATGTATCAGACAAAAGGCCCAGATATGGAGGACTGCCATAAGCTAACGACAAAATGCATCTACGTCTACTTGCGACTTTTCAGGGCGGTTAAAGAGGAGTAGTGATTGAGTGAGCACATTGCTATTCCAGTTCCAGAAGTATCTTTTCGAACCACACAGAGACAGAAGATAACCTAATGACTGATATACATATATTTTTATTCTGCTTTTGCTTATCACTAAAATTAATGTTTATAATCAACAACACTGCTTACCCAATTAAAAAATATATCTTGATAAAATTTAAATTGAAAAAGAACACTAATGGATACGTTCGCAAAATCAACAAACACGTTTGTAGAGCAGTAACCAAGAAGTATATTGTATTTGGCAATAACCGGCTCTAAAAATATCAGTCCATTACATTGAAAGAAAATCATCAGCAAATATGAAAATATCACATTAAAGAAGGATAATAAAATCTATTTCTTTACATTATGTATGCGAAACAGCAGACATGAAAATAAAAGATTCACAAATATTCGTGTGGTTTAACAGATGCAAATGTTGAGCTCTTCTTGATACTCAGGTATCAATCGGCTCAAAAGACATGATCTGATCAATAACTTTAGACCTTAAACAGGGCAATATTGCCTCAAAGCACACTTTCCAAGACTTGATCTCAGAGACTCTGCTGCTGGTAAACTACGTAATGCACAGATTCTCGAGTATCTTTTACGAGTCGTTGCTGTCTTCAACAAAGTACGAGAGTATTGCCCACAGTAACAAACCTACTAAGATGGAATGTGTTCGACAGGATGACTGGAAACAGCCTGAAAGATAAGATTAGAAATGAAGAACTGAGAAAGAAAAAGCTAGAAATAAATCCCGCCATAGAATATATAAAGAAACAGCAGATATAATTGTTTGACCACGTGACAGGCCAGATAGATCAAAACGCAACACAAAGAGCCTTTAATAAACGTTGCGAGAACACTTGACACAAACACGTTGGTCGGTCTTGACCACGAAAAAGATGGATCGACGGAATATTGGAAACACAAGGAAACATAGCAGCAGCAGAGGCAAAAAGAAGAGCAGAAGACAGCAAATTATATCTCCCCTCGACACTGAAAGCAAATAAGGAAGGAAAGAAGAAAAAGAAACAAACCTGCAAATTACGGAGACTCAGATTAGACCACAAACACACTATCAAAGTTGTAATCCTTGTCGATCTGCTACTCGGAACTGTTAGGCATGCCAACCAAATACAACAACAGTTCACAACAACAACACGCCCAGAAAACGCAAACTGGCAATTCAAAAATTGGTGAGAAATTCCTAAAAGAAAAATGTGTAGAAGAACGCGACAGTCCGGGACAACAATCCAACTGTGAAATTGTAAGGTTGTTTCGAATGCAAACTCGACAAGGAAAGACTCGCTACTACCTCCTCGAGACTTATATTTAATAAGAGGAAAGTGTTGAGAAGATAGCACTCTGATTACTAACATTTGCTGCCTTGCATAAAGATCGAAAAAAGAAACAAAAATTAAAAAGCTAGTGAAGCAGCAGTGGAGCCGCGATAGCACAGTGGTTAGTGAACTGGACTACAAAGAACAAGGGGTAGGGTTCGATCCCAACCGACGGCTTCCGGGTTCACCCAGCCTTAAATGGGTACCGGATATTTTTTCTGGGGAAGTAAAGCAGCACGGGCGTAATACCGACCACATTACCCCAAAAATCATGTGCTGAAGGTCTGTAAAATATAGGGTCACTAACACCATATTTCCCTATACGCCACTTGGCGTGACGGGGGTACTTTACTTATTTTTTTAGTGAAGCAGTCCCCCAAAAAATGCGTGCACAAGGTGAATGTACTGTATCGCAGGGTGCAAAACACAGTGCCACACTATGCGAATGTTAAAGGATACAGAGGTTTTTGAACTTAATGATAGGAAACGGCTCATTGAACTCAACCTCAAAGCATTGTGAAATATTTGATAAATGCTTTTGAATGTAACTGATTAATTTTTGTATTTCTAACATTTAAAGTGCTTGTTTCAAGACATATCTATCTATTGACCTTTCGAGCCGTAGCCGGCCCATTGGGCATAGACCCAGATACTCATTCTCTTATCTAAATTTTTATTCTAGCGGTTTTCATTCCTTCTAAAGATAGTTTATAAAATCTCGCCATTTGTCTCTGTGTTCTGTGCAAGCAACTCTATCTCATTGAGGGAGCCGACTTCTGCTGCTCTTTAATCAATGTTCTTCTTAGTGTCTCTCTGGGTCGACCTCTTTTTCTCTTACCTGTTGTTTCCAACATCCCTCCCAAGAGGGCTTGCTTTGTTATTCGGTTATTATCTCTCCTCATCACATGTCCAACATATGACCATCGTCTTTTCTTTATTACTGAAGATATTAGTGGTTGATTGGCGATTTCTGTAATTTGTGTCAGGGCTACGTTTCGTTAAAAAAATCGTTTTTACGATAGCGGCTTGTTAAACCTCTGATCAACGGTTCTATACCAAGCGGGAGAAAAACAAATCCTCCATTTTGGATCCAACCGGAAACCGTTTCAAGACAAGACCACAACGAAATTAAACCTGAATAGCAGAGATTAAGATACTATTAATAACTGCCCCAAAAGTACTAACAGAAAATGGAAAAAAAATATTTAGAAAAACACGAATTGTTGTATCAAGCTGGAACAAATCCAGGTTTGTATACTTCAACTTGCAGGAGGGAGACCTGGACACTAAAGTCAGGAAACTAAATAGAAAAGATCATTTGTGGTGAAATACTGTAGATGAATTCTACCAAATATCCTGGATAAATAAAATAAATTTCAAAGGCTTATTAAGATAATTGAACACCATGGATGTAAACAAACTTTTAATCTGCATTAAAATATAAACAAAATGTTAATCTGCATTAAAATATAAACAAAATTGTAATCTGCATTAAAATGTAAAAAAAAATGTTAATATGCATTAAAATATAAACAAAATGTTAATCTGCATTAAAATGTAAACAAAATGTTAATCTGCATTAAAATATAAACAAAATGTTAATCTGCATTAAAATATAAACAAAATTGTAATCTGCATTAAAATATAAACACAATTTAATATGCATTAAAATATAAACACAATTGTAATCTACATTAGAATATAAACAAAATTGTAATCTGCATTAGAATATAAACAAAATTTAAATCTGCATTAAAATATAAACAAAATTGTAATCTGCATTAAAATATAAACAAAATTGTAAACTGCATTAAAATATAAACAAAATTGTAATCTGCATTACAATCTAAACAAAATTGTAAACTGCATTAAAATATAAACAAAATTGTAATCTGCATTAAAATATAAACAAAATTGTAATCTGCATTAAAATATAAACAAAATTGTAATCTGCATTACAATGTAAACACAATCTGGTTTACGAGTATTGTAGCCATAACGATTTGAAAGAAAACAGTGAAACATATTTTGCAAACAAATTATCATGATCGGGATTATCCAATTTCTGGGATCTGCATGGTGGAGTGGGAGGACTCTAGGAGAGGAGAATAAAGGCCGCATGTCCAGTGCAGTCACCACGAGGTGTTCCGGTCACGAAGAATAAAATGCAAAGAAAACGATGCAACCAAAAGATAGAAGACTCTCTACAGGCAAGAGCAACGCTCCCCTCTGAACAGGCAACTTGATGATGATGATTTTAGGACAAAATAAATGTCGATACTCGGCTGGTCAATGAATCAATATTTAGATGCCCAATACATTCAGATATCAAGAAAACTCTATGCTCCAACACGGTAACAGACGAAGTAAAGAATGAATAACAAAACAAAACACATACAAGATTAGAACGCATTCAGCATGGAGGGAATAATCGCTTCAAAGTAAATATTCCAATAAATTTCACTTTGAGTTACCTTGCATCTCGCCTGATTTGAATTAACCAGCGTGACATTTCAAACAGAATTGTGACAATTGAAAACAAAATAAAATATTACGAGAAGTGTGTACACACGTGGAAATTGAAGATACGGGATTTCTTTTCTTGTCAGAATTCCCTCAGAAAAACCAAGTCGTGCCACACACGGCCCTGTGAATTCAGATAAACTTGTAACACGTATCCCAATAATGGATACATTCGGGCTCCTTTAAGAGCCCCGCGGTTGAAGACATTTCTCGCCCTGGTACTAGATATCGCATGACGACATTAAATAACACTTGAATAGAGTCAAATGAGCCCGGTGTGTGTGGTCTTTGTTTATTTGCGTCAGTGTAACTATGTTAAAACAAAAATATCTCTAATGCTCGTTACTGTTCTGTACGTTAGTGTAACAATTCAACTCTCACCACGTATATATATGTAAACGTTCACATATATTGTCACACGTATGTTGACATACAAACACTTAGCAGTGCGTAAATTGTTGTTTGTTTACATTCGCCTGACGATTTGTCGTTAGAAGGCATGTTGGGGATGATAGAAAGAAGTGCATATATCAACTTGTAGATGGCGGCCTTTCTTTGGGCTATTTATCACTGGAAGACATATAATACCTGATGTTATTGGTGCTCCTATGCACCTTAATTCACTGATATGTTTAAATGGCTATATGCATTAATAATGTTTACGAAGTCATGTTATTTCTTTCAGCATTTTATCTATACTTCTGATGTTTATTGAGTCTGCAGCAGTTAGATTTTGCTTTCCATTACTGTAACGTCAACCATTTTCAGAAACATTATATACATTCTAATCTCCTCATCTTCTGCTGATGTCACTTTCTTGTCATCGATAAATATAATTAATGTACATTCGGTGAACATGATAAAAAGGTCATTAAGTGACAATAAAGTGACCATCCGTTCGATTCTTGTTTGATGATGATACTTTGTTTCCTATCCGGATTTCAATAAAAAAATATTAATTTATAGCTAAATGACGTCAGCAGTAGGCTTTTCTATCATGAGCCTCAGTCCTTCTTTAATCTATCGCCAGCATAGAGATTTGGAATAATTCATTCATTTTCGTGACGGGCCGAAGATGGAACATAGAGCGGAAGTCATAGTTCTTAACGATTTGTTGGTAGTTCTTAGTTGTTGTTAAATCCCTTGGTTGAGCCTGTTCGTTTATCTGTTCATTTAAAATGCATTCTGTCGAGCTTATGTTTGAGATCCAACTAAGACATTGGTTTTAAAAAGAACTTAATTTTTTTTCTAAAGTCTTGGTGGATTTCCAACTTTCGTTCGTTCGCTTTCGTCAGCTTTGACCTCTGACGAAGTCCCACCCACTCAATTTTGTGGGACTGAATTTTGCGTGTAAAGTCTGTTTTATCCAATTACAGGATGCCCCTCGCCATGCAGGCAGATTTACTCCGACTCCAGAGGTACTAATTTTTAGGGAATTAGTAAAACCCAGGTGTCCTCGCCAGGGTACGAACCCCGGCTGTTGCCGTGGTAAGCCAACCGCCTATCGATTGCGCTAACAGGACACCCTTTCCAACTTTCATATCCATATGCAACAGTACTGTAATATAAATCAATGGTCATATTTCAACAAATAGAATTTGATGTGTGACAATAAGCGTTATTTAGCTGTAGTAGCGTTTTTTTTTATTTGATACTGATCAATTAGTGTAGTGGTTTTGTCTTTTCCCAAAGGATGAATGGATCGTCTATAGGCAAGTCTTCAGCCACCGGACATGGTACCGGGTATAGGCAATGACAATTTTAGTTCACTTCGAATCCGTTGTTTCTTTGTAGTTTTACCCTCCTCTGGCCTCTAAATGGTGAGATCCTATGTCTCGAACTCTAGGATAAAGCCGAAAAAGACGGGGTCCCATGTACACCACCCGCACGCTAAAGAACTCTTGACAGTTCAAAGTCAAAAATAGTTGACCATAATGACAGTTGACTTGGCAAAAATTGTTAATTATTAAGCAAATTTGGCCATGAGGAAGACGGATGTGTCGGGCCGAAAGATGCAGATATTGAGGCTTTAATATATACTAGGGACACAATACATTCACATAACTAAGATAGAAGAACCCCGAAGGTTCTATACAATTATTGAGTTTGACTCCTGTATTTCTCCTAGAAACAAAAAAAACTGATCGAGTGAAAAATACGAGTCTCAATAATCCTAGAAAGGTGGGATACATGGATACATGTGATGAGAAATAGGTAGGTGGAGAAACATGAATACCATATTGTTCTCGCTCTCATTCGCTACTTCAATATTTCTCTTTTAATCTAAAAAAGAAATAAGTTCCAGGATTCTTTTAATTAATCTCTTTATGAACCGTCTCAAACTTTAGTTCTGACGATCTCAGATCCGTTTACTTTGACATAAATTATAACAAAATCTTAAGAAAACAGTAAATGTTTTTTAAAGATTATATAGCAATTGATGTTCTAAAACATGTTGAATTACACACACATGTAAATGTAGCATCGTAACTAGCAAGAACAGCCAAAGATGGTAGAGGTATGTATTTTAAGAAACCGTAATATATGTTGCACATATTTTTAAAATGAATTGTTCATCGTTGTTGCTGTGACCTTTACTTGCAGAATTTGAATAAAACGGAACTCAACCGAGAGTATGTATTACACACTGACATAACACTTTGACCCAGATACCGAACTAGAACAAGCACAGTCAATTATCTGCGGTGCAAGTTTATAATAAAATTGTTATCATAATTTTTCATATTTTTATTTTTAAGTAATGTTTTAGATGTCGGTGTGAACCATCTTTGGCGTGAATTAAAAAATTCTCTCTGTTGATGTAACTGACCAACATAGTAAGTAAAGTAAAGAGATTCGTCACGCCAAGTGGCGTATGGGGAATATGTTGTTAGTGGCCATAATTTTTATAGACCTTCGGCACATGATTTTTGGAGTAATATGGTCGGTATTACGCCCGTGCCACTTTACTTTTCTAGAAAAAAAATCAATTTAAGGCTGGGTGAACTCGGAAGAGGTCGGTCAGGATCGAACCCGACTTCCTGTCCATTGTAATCCAGTTCACTAACCACTGAGCTACCGCGGTTCTCGACTGACCAACATACAAACCTACAATTACCTGCCAATCATATAAACCTACAATTACCTACCAATCATACAAAACACAAAATTATATTTTTTTTTTTAAACTGCCCATCTGTAATTCTGACCGATGGAAGCGAATCATGGACAATAGATAAACAAATGAAAAGACGATTAGAGGCCACAGACATGGGATTTCTCAGAAGAATGTTGAAAGTTCCCTGGACAGCTAAAAAGACCAATGAGGAAGTTCTCAAAGAGGCCAACACAAATAAAGGGCACTCCTACGAAACATCAGAAAGAAACAATCAACATTTTTCGGGCACATCATGAGAAGAGGAAAGTTGGAGTACTTGGTTACAACTGGCAAAATAAAAGGAAAGAGAGATAGTGGACGACAAAGAGAGAAAATACTGGATAGCTTGGTTTCATGACATGGAAAACAGTCACCAACAGAACTGATACGATGCACTGTAGATAGAAGATTGTGGAATGGCATGATCGCCTACGCCAACCGGTATGGCACATGATGATGATGATGATGATCTGTAACTATTGCCAAAAGAATTAATATGGTAAATGAATGAAACTAATGCACGTGTGCGAGCGCAGGTTCTTGCTACTTCAAAGGGTCAAGGCAAAGAAATGCAAATAAATGCATAACATTGCGGAGCTGCAGTAAACTGAAATATGAAGGAGAAAATGAAAAAAAAAACCAGAAAAAAATAGTATATCTAAAGCTTTGTGTAATTGATGGGCGACACAAATTTGAACGACGTTTTGGCGCAATAGACATTTCTCAGGAATAAAAAAACAACACACACACACACAGATATGTAAGTAAATAAAACTAGGCCTACATAGCTAACTCAAATTAATTAGCTGTTTAGTTATAGACCAGTTTAGTTTTACAGTGTGTTGTTTGTTTATTTGTCCCTGCTGAAGGCATACTGAGCCGAAACGTCGTTCAAATTTGTGTTGTCCATCAATTACGTAAAGTTTTAACCATACGATTGTTTCTATTTTTTTTTATTCATTTCTCCTTCCATTTCATGAAAGGATAAAAGTACCGATGCGAGATTAATATTTTTCCTAGCCCAGTGCCGTTACCACCTCTTTCAGACTCCATTCTCAGGTATACTCTTTGTTTTTACAAAACATCAAATTCTCTTTTACGCGCCGGATGTTCTCAATGATATAACTCGTCATTCACATTCTCCCACACGAGTTCTCACATTCTGTAAACGTCACGTCGTACAGGCCACGAGGTGAGTTCAGGGTCACTATCGGCGAATTATTTCGAGAGCTCACACAAGGTCACTTCTCACATACATAATGAAGGTCATTTCCGGTACATCCTGAAATTAAAATAACAAAAACCAAAAAAAATAGTTATATGAGTGTCTCAATTTCATTATTAAATGAAACCTTTTGGCAAAATTATTAAAGACATGGCTTTCTGGCGCTAAATGTTGCTTTAAGGTAACCAAAATATAAATGTTGAATGAATGAACAGTTGACGAGCCATTTCTTTAACATTTTAAGACCATGAATTGTTGCTATTTTCTCGTCTATAATGTCTTCTTCTAATAATGTACCAGTCAAATACCAGTGGATAAAAAGATACAGCGAAGACGATGGCGCTGCATAGGACACACACTACGGAAGCCAACTGAGAGTATTACACAACAGGCCCTTCTTTGGAATCCCCAGGGGAAAAGACAAAGAGAAAGACCAAGGAATTATTGGAGACGACAGATAGAAGCAGAGATGAAGATAATGGGGAAGACATGGAATGATCTTAAAAGAATGGCAAAAAACAGAACAACTTGGAAAGTGTTTGTTGAAGACCTATGCTCCACTGGGAGCTAAGAAGGTAGAAGAATGTCTTCTTCTAATACATGGACAAATATAAGACCTACACTAACCTTAAACAGACTTAGCACAAGTACCAATGCAACATGAAAATCAACATCAACAAAACAGAAATCATAAAGAGAGAAACAGATCATAAGCATAACGATGGACGGCGGATAATTAAAACAAGTGAAGGGATCTAATTATTTAGAAAGTCTAGTGACAAACAGCAATTCACAAGCAGCAGGAATAGACTCAAGATGCAACAAAGCTTGTCAAATCATCGGACAGCTGTCACCACTATTATCCAATAAGGAAATAACTCTAGAGGCAAAACGGGCACTCTACAATACAATCTTCATCCCAACGTTGTCAAAGAGTGCCACACCTGGACCCTAAACGCCAAGAACAGTAAGAAAGATAACCACTACCGAGATGAAATATGCTAGACGAATGACAGGAAACAGTATGATAGATAAGATCAGAAATGAAAGCCTGGAAAAAAACTAGAAATAATCCCTGTTATATAATACATAAAGAAACAACAGATACAATGGTTTGCCTACGTGATGTGAAAGAAAGACCAACACACAACACAATGAGTCTTTACTAAACATTGCGAGACCCCCAAACTCAAGGGCCGACGAGGAAGAAGATGAATTGATGGAATATTAGAAACACGATGAAACATAACAGCAGCAGAGGTCAACAAAAGATCAACAGACCGCAAATTATATCCCCGTCGACGCTGAACAGTAAATGGGGAAAGAAAAAAAAACGAAGAAGAGAAGGACGAAGAAAAAATGTCTTGTTTTATCTTTATCAAATTTAATAATTATAATCATCTTGTAAAGTCACCGCAAAAAAGGCTGGTTTTCGTGTAGCAAAACATAATTTCACTACATCTTGTCTCGATGGTACAGTACAGACTGTCATGGGTACTTTTGTCCTATTCTTGATGTTATTGTTATTATTTTAATGCGTTGGTTCTTAAAGTGTGAGCAGGGAGGCAGTCAAACGGTGACGAAGGCACCACGCCGAGGATATTGTCGTAATTATAACATGACAACATGCATATAGGCTTAATATGTGTTAGTATATAAACGGGCTCCCACAGGTGAATGTTAAGTCTGCCGTCATTATCATCTGATATATTCTATCAGGGATGAGAACTGTTAGTCTAATATCATCTTTGCATTTGTTTATTTTGATTTCCTTGTTGGAACAGCCACAGAAATGCTAGGTCGCGGTAAAGCTGCTAAAAAGGAGCCAGGTAAACAAACCAAACAAATGTATTGTGGAGGGAGCCAATGGTGGGGTGTGCTAAACACTCCAAGGTATGGTGACAGCTTTACAAATAAAGAACACAACACAATACTGACGTTTCGGCCTGTGGCCTTCTTCAGAATACAGGGACAACGACAACAAGCGGTGAAGCACAATTACTACATGTTAGATGATAAAGTGGAGGGCGAGGAAAGTAGGATGCAAAAATAAGAAAAGAGAGAAATGAATTTTACATGATGAGAGGTATGATGGGCGTCAAAATATATAAAATAGAAAAAGAGAGAGAAAAATGTATAATAAATTGTACTTAGCTGAGCTCAGAGCAGGGAGCAGGAAAACTGTAATCCGTGCTGAAACCAGTCGGAATGACTAAATGACTAAAAGCGCAGAGAACGTGTATAGAAAGCAACACGTGACAAAGACAGGTCAGTAAAGAGGGCAAAAAGGATCAAATATCGGGAAAACCAAAAAAGGGGGGGGGGAAAAGGGGGCATAGACGAGGATACTCCTGGGACACAACAAGCAATACATATAAATCACTCAACAATGGAAGTGAGAGATCACGCGAGAGGTTAAGAGAAAGAAATAGAATGACACGACAAAGTAGTAAACTAGGCAGTGGGTGAGAGAGATGGACTCTACAGAATGGATGGCCTCGAACTGAACGAGTTGAGAGGTAGGTCAACGAAAGGAAGGATTGGATACTGGAGGAAGAGATACGGTGAGGAAGAATAATAAAGCCGGTATAATGAGAAGGGCGATAGAGGGGTGGTCCGGAGGAAGTTAGTCTATCGGGAGGTAGGGAAGTATTGGAGGAGGAGGTATGGAGAGGAGGGATAAGAAGCAGGTATGTGAAAACTGGATAGGGGGAGAGGCGGTAGGTCAGAAGTGAATGGAAAAAGAGAAAGTCTGGAAGAAGTGGAGCAATAGGGGATGGTGTGCAAGAGGTATGAACCATAGGAGGTAAAGAAGTAGGGAAATGATAGAACAAAGGGGGGAATGAAAGTGGGCATCAGGATAAGGGGGATACTGGAATAGTAGGTATAGATGAGTAGTGACTACAAGTTAATAGAGAGGAGAGGGGTGAGCTAGGAGTAGATCAACAGAGGGGTGGTAGGAAGGACGAGGGACAATAGAGGTGGGCAGAGAGATCGTACGTACAGTCCAGGTGGAGAGGTGATATAGTGATAAAGAGGTAAAGGACATGAAGATAGTCAGAAGAGAAAAAGGTGTAGGGAGAGGGGGGGGGTTTAGGAGGAAGAAGGCAAGATGGGGGTTACTCAAAGAGGATATGAAAAGCAGGGATGGACGAGTAGAGGACCCAAGAAGAGAAATAGGAAGAGAGGTCCATAGGTGGGAGGGTGGAGTCGGAGGCCGGAGGGTCCTCAGAGGGACAGGGATACATTGATGCCACGAGGGGTGAGGCAGCCCCAACGAACGATCAGACGGTGCTCAAGAGTGAGCCGACTGTGGTGATCAGAGGAGCATGATATTAGGCCAGTTACCAAGACATCAGTCTTACCTCGATGGCCCCTCGAGTTAAAGTGGGCTGCTACAGGAGTGTCCGCTTCTTGGGTGATGTCATTCAAGTGTTCACGGCACCTATCGCCGATTCTGCGACCAGACTGACCGATGTAGGTCAACTTGCATCGCTTACAGATGATGGCATAAATGATGTTCCGCGATGTGCAAGTGAATCCCTCTCTGATCTCGAAAGGACCATTAGGGAAGAGGACAGTGTCGGTCTGGAGAACGTGGTCACAAGTTTTACATACTCTCCGGTTGCAGCGGATAGTGCCTCGATGGCTGAAGTGGTCAGCAGGAAGACGGCCCCTGACAAGAAAGTCTCGGAGGTTCCGGTCACGTCTAAAGGCCACTAGTGGTGGGTCAGGGAAGAGCAGACGAGTAGTAGGGTCAGATCGAAGAATAGGGAGGTAGCGGTGGATGGTCCTAATAGCGGCGTAGTGGTGAGGGTGATGGGTGAGAGCGAGCACTACTCTATCAGAGGGGGGATGAGTAGAGGGGGTAAGAGCAGACTGACGTGAAGTGTGGAGAACTCGACGCAGGGCAGGGAGGAGAGCTGATTCAGGATAGAGACGTCGGCGGAAGAAATCAAGCATAAGGTGGGCATTGTGAAGGAAATCTTCGTCGTCTTGGCAAAGGCGACGAAGTCTGAGAAGCTGGGAATAGGGAAGAGAGTTCTTGCAGGATGTAGGATGAGAGGAGTCGTAGCGGAGGAAACTATGGGAGTCAGTGGCCTTGTAGAAGACCGAGGTGAGAAGATGAGAGGTGCCCAAGGAGACTAGGATGTCCAGGAAAGATACGGAGGAGGTGGAGATGTGGAAGGTGATGTGGATAGAGGGGTGGAAATGTCCGACATATTCGATGAAACGGGAGATCTCATCTTCTGGAAGGTCAGACAGACCAATGCAGTCATCAATGTACCTACGATACATGAGGGGAAGAGGGCCCTGGTAGGTATGGATGATTTGGTGCTCAAGGTAACCCATGAAGAGACAAGCATAGCTAGGGCCCATTTTAGTGCCCATCGCCACACCGCTGATCTGGGTGAAGAAATTGCCATTGAACTCGAAAGAGTTGAGGTTCAAGACTAATTCTGCTAGACGGAGGAGGACGCCAGTGGCGATGGAGGGTTGGATCCTACGGTCCAGGAAAAACTGAAGAGCTTGAAGGCCGTCGGAGTGGGGAATAGAAGTATACAGGGAGCAGACATCCATAACGAAGAGGCGGTAGTGACGATCAGGAAGGAGGGTGATAGAGGAAAAGATGTTAAGGGCGTCGTTAGTGTCTTTGACATACGAAGGGAGGCCCATAACTATGGGTTGAAAGACACTGTCGAGGAAGTCAGAAATGAGAACAGTAGGACATGAGATGGAAGAGACAATAGGACGTCCAGGAGAGTCAGGTTTATGTATTTTAGGCAGCATATAGAAAGAGGGTCTGCCCAAGCAGTGGTCAGGAAGGATCATGCGGGAGGAGCTAGAGGGAAGTAATCCATCCTGAATGAAACGGAGGATCGTACGACGATCAATCGTTTGTTATCTTTTGTTTCCATCCAATTCTACCTATGCTTCTATAAATCCACAAATGTATTGTGACAGTGTTACTGGTAGAACCATACAGAAATGCGTTTCGGTCTCACATAAACATACAGTCGTCCTCAGAAAAAGGGGTGGGGAGGGGGGAACGGAATAAGACACACACACGCGATGTGCACTAAGATCTAGCTACATCATAGAACAAAATAATATAAATAATTAGCTGCAAGATAGATCTAGCTACATCATAGAACAAAATAATATAAATACTTAGCTGCAAGATAGATCTAGCCACATCATAGAACAAAATAATATAAATACTTAGCTGCAAGATAGATCTAGCTACATCATAGAACAAAATAATATAAATACTTAGCTGCAAGATAGATCTAGCTACATCATAGAACAAAATAATATAAATACTTAGCTGCAAGATAGATCTAGCTACATCATAGAACAAAATAATATAAATACTTAGCTGCAAGATAGATCTAACAGGTCCTTCTCACACACGTGTCGTGCCTATTCACTCTGCTTTTCAAAATAAAGTTTTTACTCATCATCATCATCATCATCATCATCATCATCATCATCATCATCATCATCATCATCATCGTCGTCATCATCGTCATCATCATCATCATCATCATCATCATCATCATCATCATCATCATCATCATCATCATCATCATCATCATCATCATCATCATCATCATCATCGTCATCATCGTCGTCATCATCATCATCGTCATCATCATCGTCATCGTCATCATCATCATCATCATCATCATCATCGTCATCATCATCGTCATCATCATCATCATCGTCATCATCATCGTCATCATCATCATCATCGGGTGCCGTCTCCACAACGAAGGTTAGCTACCATGGATCGCCATTATTCTCTGTTTCTTGCTTTGATGGTGCAGGTTGTCATAGACTGACTTGTCCATCTTTTGAAGTTACCCCTCCATGTTAGTCTTGGTCTGCCTCTGCCTCTTTTACCTTGTATTTTCCCTTCCAATATTACTTTTAGTTTGCTGTTGTGTCTTTTAACATGCCCCAAAAATTTCATTTGTCTTGTCTTGATTGTATTTAGTAGTTCTCTTTTTATTTTCATTTGTTTTAAAACTTTATCGTTTGTTATCTTTTGTTTCCATCCAATTCTACCTATGCTTCTATAAATCCACATTTCAAAGGCTTCAATTTTCTGTTCTGTTTTCTTGTCTAATGTCCATGTTTCTCCACCGTACAGGAATATTGAGAAGATGTAACATTTTGCTTACTAAAGTTTGTAGTAAGCAATTATTTTTACAAGAAGTTGGTAAATTCTTCTTCATTATTCTACCTTTCTCCCTGTGGAGCATATGTCTTCAAAAAACACTTTTCAAGTCGTTCTGTTTCTTATCATTCTTTTAAGATCATTCCATGTCTTCCCTATCATCATCGTCTTCATTTCTGCTTCTATCTGTCTTCTCCAAGAAATTCCTTGGTCTTCCTCTTTGTCTTTTCCCTTGGGGATTCCAAAAAAGAACCTGTTGTGTAATACTCTCAATTGGCTAAATTGGTAAATTACTGTTTGGTTTTTCATTCTCCATCTCAAGTAAAACACCACATTTTCTTCAGCTAAAAGGTCTGAATTATAATGTTTGTATGCGGTTCTCCCTCCAATAGCAGAATTCACAAGATGGCCCGTATCGGCTTCATCAGTCATTAGCGAACTAATTTCTACAGTAAAATATGGCGGCATTGGTCTTCATTGACACCAATGGACGAACAACATCTTCACTTTAACTGCTTCCATCTCCTTTTCCCCTTTCACCCTTAGTTCAATTATGTCTCTCGCGCATCTTCTCATTGCATATTTTATATCTCTCTCTCTGTCACCGTGCCCGCTTAACCGTCACTCTTTGAGTCTCATTCAATTATCTTCTAATTCTCTCCTTCGACTCTTTTTTCACTCGCCCGTTTTCACCTTAACTCTCATTTTCTCTTCATTACTTTCTAATTATCTCATTTAACGTCTTCTCTTTTTCCAGTCTCCCGAAACCCGTTTCTCTACTTTCTTCCGGTCCTCACTGATGACTAATCTAAACGTCACTTGCACGACATGCCTTTATAGGAAAATTAATAAAATATCTCAAACGAGATTATCGAAGTTAAAGTTTTAAAAAAAAATAAAAACCCTGTTCTATTCTCATGAAATTTCACTCCATTCCCATCTCCCCTCTTCTCCACCTATTCTTTCTTCAGTTTCCTCACATCGCACTTTCATTTGTTGTTGTTTCTTTAATTGCTGTGAAGAACGATGCACTAAAGATCGCGGCAAAGGCTCGTAAAACGATATAACACTTGTGATTTCCCTGGTCTCTCGGAGACAGGTGTAAGTAGGACACGTCTGATAGGCTCGTTGCGGTTACGCCATTTTGGTTCAAATGAACACACACACCTGTACGCAAATTTAGACGTTCACACGCATTTTAGCGGGAGATTTGGCTGCGATTCCACGTGAATTTTTTAGGGACCGCCTTTAATTAAGAATATCCGGGGGAAAAAAAAACGTGGACAAATTTTTAAACGGAATGTGTTTAATATTTGCATTATTCGTCACCGTCAACGTAATGAACTGTCCGTCCCCCCCCCCCCCATTTCTCTTATTTCCTTACAACAACAGCACAATATATCAAAAATATAACACTTGAGCGCTAAGTGGCTGTGGTTTCTGATTTCCGAGGCTCTCAGTTAATAATAATAATAAAAAAAATAAGCACCGCATCTGATTATATTTACAGGTATCGTATCTGCATGTTTTATTTTGTTTGCTTTTTTATTAAAATTTTAGGAGTTTTTGTGTGTGTGTCAGTAGCGAAGAAAGCCCTTTCCAACTACTCCGCAGGCCCCAGTATTGAGATAATGCCTTTAAGAAAGATTTTTTTTTTAGTAGCTTAGAGGAACGTGTTGACTTGACGATCAAATGGGAGTAGATTCCCACACAATAAGCACCTTGATCATTGAGCTGAGGAAAGTCATGACAACGAGAGTGAGCACTGGCCTCCTGAGCTCCAATGGTTGTGATCTTGCACCGCGAAATAAATTGTATTCCCTTATACTTTATTACGTTCATCCTCGCCCGTGCCACGGAGCTCGTTAAATCTAATGAGATGATTCACATAAATCGGACAAGAGATGGAAATGGATTTTGTTTAATGCAATGATCTTCTGTTTGTTGAAGACCTATGCTCCACTAGGAGCTAAAAAGGTAGAAGAAGAAAAAGAAGAAGAATGATCTTCTGGCGCTATTCTGCTGCGTCCGTCCTTAACGACACAACTCCGTCGTTAAAGCTTCAAGAGGGCGTTAAAGAAGCGTATCTGTGTTGTATAGTGGTTTACAACAAATCGCAATATCTGCGCCTTTCAGACAATCATATCCGAATTAAGTATATCACTTCGGGGTACAGCGTTTCCCTTATTTTTTTGCTCCCTATCTACTTGGTCAATGGGTTAGTTAATTTTAGGAACCACCACTACAGTTAGATGGAGTAAGATCCTGATCAGCTTTAGTTCACTGATCATGACGCAGCATTTAGTTATGATCCAAAATGAAAACGACGTTGCAGATCAGCAGGTCTCCAATTGGAATAATGGGTAAAGCATAGATATATTTGTAAAGCTGTAAATATACAATGTTTATCTAGCATATTTTGTTTCTTTTCATACTAAATCGTCAACTTTACAGCAGTCTTGTATTTTTACACATGTATATCTTCAGACAGGGGGCCGCGATAGCACAGTGATTAGTGAACTGGACTACAAAGGACACGGGGTAGGGTTCGATCCCAACCGACGGCTCCGGGTTCACCCAGCCTTAAATGGGTACATGATTTTTTTCCGGGAAAGTAAAGCTGCACGGGCGTAATACCGACCACATTACCCCAAAAATCGTGTGCTGAAGGTCTGTTAAAAATTATGGGCACTAACACCATAATCCCTATACGCCAATTGGCGTGACGGGGGTTACTTTTTAAATTTTTTTTTTTTTATCTTCAGCCATAACCTTCACCCCGAAAACTGCTAATCCACGTGCAGTCTGAAGCCTTGATCTTACAATGATCACAATACAAGAACAATAATATATTATTATATCTAATCTCAATTTGTCTATGTATTTTCTTGTTGCCTGCCTCAAATATTATTCACTTTGTTTTATTTGAGTAGAGTTGCGATTCATGTTAATCATTTACCACAATATAGTTACAAATGTTAGGAATCTATTGTTGCAAATGT
This sequence comes from Megaustenia siamemsis, assembly GCA_032433765.1. Lineage (NCBI taxonomy): Eukaryota > Metazoa > Mollusca > Gastropoda > Stylommatophora > Ariophantidae > Megaustenia > Megaustenia siamemsis. The sequence continues at coordinate 55,286,462 of JAVIAB010000124.1, forward strand.
TATGAATCTATTGTTACAAATGTTAGGAATCTATTGTTACAAATGTTAGGAATCTATTGTTACACATGTTAGGAATCTATAGTTAAAAATGTTAGGAATCTATAGTTACAAATGTTAGGAATCTGTTGTTACAAATGTTAGGAATCTATTTTTACAAATGTTAGGAATCTATTGTTACAAATGTTAGGAATCTATTGTTGCAAATGTTAGGAATCTATTGTTACAAATGTTAGGAATCTGTTGTTGCAAATGTTAGGAATCTATTGTTGCAAATGTTAGGAATCTATTGTTGCAAATGTTAGGAATCTATTGTTAGAAATGTTAGAAATCTATTGTTACAAATGTTAGGAATATATTGTTAGAAATGTTAGGAATCTATTGTTACAAATGTTAGGAATATATTGTTAGAAATGTTAGGAATCTATTGTTGCAAATGTTAGGAATCTATTGTTGCAAATGTTAGGAATCTATTGTTGCAAATGTTAGGAATCTATTGTTACAAATGTTAGGAATCTATTGTTACAAATGTTACAAAAGAGAGTAAGGGCGTATTACCCTATTCTAAAATTTTCCAAACCAGTTTAGAGTGCGCAGAATACATTCTCTATCTAATTTAATCTGCATCTTGAACAAAGAAATATATCAATTGGAATCACATATTTTGCGCATAAACACTAGTAAACAGGGAGCCGCGATAGCTCAGTGGTTAGTGAACTGGACTACCACGGACAAGGGGTAGGGTTCGATCCCAACCGACGGCTTCCGGGTTCACCCAGCCTTAAATGGGTACCGGATTTTTTTCTGGGAAAGTAAAGCAGCACGGGCGTAATACTGACCACATTACCCCAAAAATCATGTGCTGAAGGTCTGTAAAATATAGGGTCACTAACACCAGATTTCCCTATACGCCACTTGGTGTGACGGGGGTACTTTACTTTTTACTTTACTAGTAAACACTTATGAATATTTGTTTACGTCGTCATCTTGCGAGCTTCCCTCTGCCTATATCTATGACATTCGTTTCATTTCTGTCGTCTGCTGTGGGTACGTATGGGACAGAAGAATAAATGTAACTTGTTTCAAGCTGTCGCCGTGAGGTATACAGTTCAAGCTTCTATTTCACTCTTAATAAAAGAACAACAGTTGTTCAACAGTTTGACACTGCAATGGTTCTAACCCGTGTTCTATGGTTTTGAATATGACAAGTCGAATTCGGACATTTAATGAACAGTTTTCTTTTTTCTTCTTTCTGTTCTTCCTCTTCTTCTTCTTCTTATATTCCTCTACTTCTTCTTCCACTTCTCTTCTTCTTCTTATTATTATTATTCATCTTATTATTATTATTATTATTATTATAATTCATCTTCTTCTTATTATTAATATTATTATTATTATTCATCTTATTATTATTATTATTATTATTCATCTTCTTCTTCTTCTTTCGATAACTTGAAGGTCGACGAGACACCACGCGACTTACAGACTTCGTCAATGGTCAGAACTTCTTGTTATCTTCAGTCACTCTTTAGTACTCTTCAAAGTCGTGACCTGTCCATTCTTTGGCATTAACTTCGCATCATTTTGTCTGTCTACCTATCCTTCTCGTCCTTTCACAAATTCTGATCTTTAATAGGCCACACGATCGAAATACGTGACCAAAAAAAACCCATTTCATTTTCTGCTTCTTCACAATTGTTAAAATATCATTCTCGTGTACTCCGATTGTTTGTTGCGCCGCGCTATTACGAACTTGTTTATTTGTTATACGATCTAAGAGATTCTCAAAACTTGCGATAACATTTCATCTCCATAGCTTTTATTTTCTTCTAGCGAACTTCACATACATAATGTTTATAACAAGAGGACGCATCTGCTTGCTTTTAGAGCCAAGAGTGATGTTCTTCAGCAGTACATTTTTAAATAATATGGTCTACATAATGCCAGGTCGCACTGTTTTCCCAGAAGAACATATATTTATAACGATAACTCTAAATAAACTCTTAATACTGGTCAATCATTAAAAAAATATCTTGTATCAATATCATTGACACGTGTGTACTTTAATATTGAGAGAATGTGTTCTGTTATGAGTAGCATGTGGTAAAATCATCATCATCATCATCATCGAGTGCCATCTCAGCATCGAAGATTGGCTATCATGGAGCGCCATTCTGCTCTGTCTCTTGCTTTGATGGTGCAGGTTGTCATAGGCTGATTTGTCTATCTTTTGATGTTACTCGTCCATGTTAGTCTTAGTCTGCCTTTGCCTCTTTTACCTTGTATTTTCCCCTCCAAGATTACTTTTAATAGGCTGTTGTATCTTTTAATATGGCCCAAAAATCGCATTTGTCTTGTTTGAATTGTATTTAGTAGTTCTCTTTTCATTTTAGTTGTTTTAAGACTTCATCGTTTGTTTTCTTTTCCTTCCATCTAATTCTACCTATTCTTCTATATATCCACATTTCAAAGGCTTTAATTCTCTGTTCTGTTTTTCTTGTCTAATGTCCGTGTTTCTGCACCATATAGGGATGTTGAGAAGACAAAACATTTTGCTATTCTTAGTTGTTAGTGGTCAAAATATAAACCTAGAGTAAGTGTTGAGACAAAGAAGGCTATCTTAGTTTTAAGAGGAAAGTGAGTCTTGGAGTAAATATGGCCCTTTTCGTCTTGTCAGACGGTCTAGTGGAGGCTATTGTGTATTTTTTGAGGTTTTGTTTTTGTCGAACAGCTTCTCTCGTGGCTAATTCTACCAATGTTTGACAAACACACGCGGTCACATAATGAACAGGTCAGACTCTCTGATCCACAGGGTTTTACATCCTTTTTGATGAGTCTTTTCTCTTCTAAGTTTTGCCTTAGCACAGTATCAAATGATGTTATACCGTTCCTTATACAAGATCTCCATGATGTGCGATTACTTGCCAGACGTTCCCAGTCATTTTCACATATGGAGAAGTCTTTCAGAGATGATTTACAGATATCTCTATATCGTAATTTAGGTCTGCCGATTTGTCTTTTTCCGTGTATTAGTTCACCATATAGTACTTAGAGAGTGAAAAGCTTTAAAGATAGGATGTTGAACGAGCTATATTTGCAGCATAAGATTATTTTATCGGAGAAATATGCATGGTACGATCGCAATGAAATACAAAGGAACCAAACGTCTACCTACAGTTGTTTATGGTTTTGTCTGATGAATAATGGTAATTTAAATATCCTTATACAGTTATATCTTTTATTAAATCAGTTTACTTTTCGTGAATTAAGGATATTACATAACCGCTCTCCGTCCCGGGAAACGCGATAGCTCAGTGGATAATGAACTGGACTACTAAGGACAAGAGGTAGGCTACGTTCCTGATCGACGGCTACCAGGTTCACCTAGCCGTAATGGGTACCAGATTTTTGCTGGGGAAGTAAAGCGGCCAGGCGTAATACCGACCACATTACCTAAAATTTTATGTGCCGAAGGTCAGTAAAAATTATGGACACTAAGGCCATATTCCCTACACGCCACTTGGCGTGACGGGGTTCTTTACTTTTAAAAAAAATATATGTATATTTACGCCCCTAATGTATGTATATGGTATATTTGCAGATCTGTATCTTATGTGTTGATAATGGAGAGATAAAACTATTGCGTTTAAAGAATTAACCGCCTTTAGAAATGTTAAACTGAGAGTGGGGTTGAGTGAGCGTAAACACACACAAGGATGTTTAAGTCTCATATATCACCTTGTTACCCCTAATTGCCTTGTTATAAATCAGATGCGTTGTAGCGAAATGCACAAAATATATCAACTTGCTGTAAGTGGCAACACAGCTCATCAACGTTAGTTTATTGTTATTTTTAAGGGCGGACGATGACGACGAATAGCCATCGGGGTAACGGAAAAAAAGCAACGTATGCACCACAGCATCCAACACTTTATACACTCTTCTTTGCCTACTAATATACACTGAACACCTAAGAGTTTGTCAGATGTACAGCAGTGCATTTTTTTTCATTAAAATTATTAAACAATTCAGTTAATCGGTACAAACATCTTCTTCTTCTTTCCTTCCTCATTTGCCTTTCAGCGTCGAGTGAAGATATAATTTGCGAATTCTTGTTCTTTCGTTGGCCTCTGCTGCTGTTATGTTTCCAAGTGTTTTTAATATTCTGTCCTTCCATCTTTTTTTCGTGCCGAGCCTTGAGTCTGGTATTTTCTTAATGTTCATTAACGGCTTGTGTTGTGATTTAGTATTTCTGTCTTATCACGAAGCCAAACCATTTTATCTGTTGTTTCTTTATATATTAATCTATGCCGGGAATTATCGTACATATTTTTTCGTACAATTAAGGTACAAATGTCGATAGGTTTAAGACCGTAACATATAAATTTATGTACGCTTTCTGTATGTTTATTTTTCTTTGAATAGCCTTAAATAGGCACCGAATTATTTCTGTGAAAGTCGGGCTGCCTGGCGTGTGACACTAACCACATAACCGACCAAAAAACACGCGCCCTTTTATCGTTAAAAAATATGAACATTACACTATTAAACTACATGCGCCTCAAGTCTTGGAGGGAATTTTTCTTATTTCTATTTATAGGATTTGAGTTTCATGCTTGTTGCGCAACAAGAGCATCGCTCAACACGACAATGGTTTACGGGCCTTGTGATTTGTCATGATTAGTCTAGGCAATATAAGAAGGTAGTTTGCCATTCCTTTCCTTCTTGGCAGAGACTGTACTAGTCGGAGATCGCACCCATTTTCTCTATACATGAGATCCTCTGCCTGACATATCGGTGTGGGGACCATAACCGGTACTACTTGTCGGCTGCTCCCACAACACCATTCACCACCTGCTCCAATGGCTTTACATAACCCTGAAAGGGGGTCTAAACGGGAGCTCCACCTTGCCCAAGGGTGTCTCGAAGACTAGCGGAGGAAAGGAGGCGTCTTACTCCTCCTTTGGTAGGGCAGAACTCTACCCCGCTAACCTCAAAAGCATTTGACAAAGTGAAGTATGTGGAAATAATCAATATGCTGGAGAAACTAACCATTGATTAGAGGCCACAAAGATGGGATTTCTCAGAAAAATGTTGAAAATTCCCTGGACAGCCAAAAAGACCAATGAGGAAGTTCTCAAAGAGGCAAACACAAAAAGGGAGCTCATAAAAAAACATCAGAAAGAAACAATCAACATTTTCCGGGCACATCATGAGAAGATGAAAGTTGGAATACTTGGCTACAACTGGCAAAATATAAGGAAAGAGAGATGGCGGACGACAAAGAGAGAAAATACTGTTGAGCTTGGTTTCATGGTATTGAAAACAGTCAACAACAGAACTGATACGCTGCACTGTAGATAGAAGATTTTTGGAGAGACATGATCGCCTACGCCAACCGGTATGGCACATGATTGACTATATTATCTTCGGACTCACCACGTGAATTTGGGGCTAAGGCGTCGCTCAGAAAAAGAGCTGAAATCTGTCAGCGAATCATAGCTAATGGCTTTCGCTAGGATCGATGAACCACAACTATCCACCTCTTCGCGGTGCCCCTAGAAATTGACCGAGTCTAGTGTGGCCAAAAAAGTAGCAATTTTTGAGGAAAGGAAACATGATACTCAAATATGCTTCTCTGAAGACCGATGTATTGGGCCGAAAGGCGCAGACTTCACAGTTTCACTGAAAAGCACAACACAACGCAGACACGTTAACTTTACGTTATTTTAAGAGCGGATGACGAAGAATTCTCGTTTCCTCTCTAGTCATTAGGTGAACGCAAGTGTTAACCAAGCAGTAATGTAATTTTAAATAAGTATATATGTAATTGGGAGCCACGATAGCTCAGTGGTTAGTGAACTGGACTACAAAGGACAAGGGGTAGGGTTCGATCCCAACCGACGGCTTCCGGGTTCACCCAGCCTTAAATGGGTACCGGATTTTTTTCTGGAAAAGTAAAGCAGCACGGGCGTAATACCGACCACATTACCCCAAAAATCATGTGCTGAAGGTCTGTAAAATATAGGGTCACTAACACCATATTTCCCTATACGCCACTTGGCGTGACGGTGGTACTTTACTTTACTTTTTTATATATGTAATTGTTTCTAGTTATCATGAACACTATTTCTACATAAATTAATCCATAAAATCAATATTGATAACGCACAGCGCTGACTTCACAACAGTAAACAAACTTGTACTTCCTCTTAACAAGATGGCCCAGACTTCCGCAAGCAAAAATCACGTGGAAACGCGTGACAAATTTTTAAACTCCTAGCGCCCAGAACTGTAAATGGCAGCCTCGGGCTCCGGGCTTCCCGTCACATCAAACACCGCCTTCTCATGAAATGCTCCAGGGAAATTTCCCAAGTTTAAAAATAACCACGAACATTCCTGACTGCGTAATAAAAATTACTCACATTAATTACTTTTGGACTGTTTAATTTTGTACATTATTAGGATTCCTGGACAACTTCTCGTGTACAATCTTTCAATTTATGCAACTTCAATGTAAAGTGTTAGTGTTTCTACAACAGTTGTGAGGTTGGATGCTTGGGTTTTTCGTTGTTTGGCTGAAACTGTGGTTTGATAATATTCATTTATTATTATTTGTCTCCAGTCTAAACCACTGAAAACTACTACTGTTTCTGTAAACTGTACTGTGCTGTTTCGTCCTATAAATGTTTGTCTGCAACGCAATCATTCATCCCTACTCTATACGGGAGATACTTTTCTCAATAGGAAAATCATCATCGAGTAAAGGGCCTGCTGGTGTAGGTGATCATGTCTCTCCACAACTTTCAATCTCGACAGTTATTTATCATTTCTGTTGTTGACCTTCTGCCAAGCCATTCTCTTAAGCTCTCTGGTATATTTTCTTTTTGCTTCCCTTGATCTCTTCGTCCCTCAATTTTCCCAGTTGCTACAATATCTTTCAGCTGTTCTCTTCTCATTGCATGGCCAAAAATGATGATTGTTTCTTCCTAATATTGGAAATTAGCACTCTTTTTGCTTTGGCCTCTTTCAGAACGTTTTCATTACTCTTCTTAGCTTCCCATGGTATTCTCAACATTCTTCTGTAAAACCACATTTCTACAGACTCCACTGATTTTCTTGTCTGTTGTTCTATTGTGCATGATGCACATCCATATGTTAAGACTGGCTCCATATAACATTTAATAACTCTCTTTCTTGTTTCTATTGTCAAAAATGGATTGCATAGTATCTTTCTCATTTTTTGGAAAGCTGCTTTTGCCTGAGCCATTCTGCATCCTACCTCTGTTGTACATCTTACGTCTGAGGTTAACAAAATCCCAAAATAATTAAATTCATTTACATGTTTTAATATTGTTGCACTTGTCTTTATTTTGCACTGAGGTGATATCTTTTTCTTTGTTGTTACCACTACTTCTGTCTTTTTGCTATTAAGGCTGAGTCCTTTATTTTTGCTTTCTTTCGCTATAATGTCCAACATTTCTAGTAACTAATTTTCACTCTTAGTGATTAAGACTGTATCATCAGCATAGCTTAGATTATTTGTAAGAACTATAACTTTGCATTTCCATCGATGTAAGAAGGCGTATAAGAGGAATTGACAAAGAAACAAGAAAATAAGTGTCGAAATTACATGTGCCAAGCACATGATAGAAGTCTGCTTGAGAGATAAAATTATAAGTGGAAAACATTCAAAAACATGTGTTACCCGCAGTCGTGTTTGTAGTAAATAGCATAACAAGATATGAAATGATTGCTGCAAAACAGCAAACCTATAGGGCGTCCTCCATAAAGATAGAAAATTAAAATCAGTTGGAAAAATCACAACAGAAGAGCTTAACCGACGGATAAAAGACGCCAAACTATTTCTTCTCTTGGTGCTGAAAGACAAATGAGGAAAGAAAGAAGACCAAGATGAAGTAATGTTAAATATAGAGGCAAAGCTCACGTGAGGTTATATATATATATATATATATATATATATATATATATATATATGAGAGAGAGAGAGAGAGAGAGAGAGAGAAAGATATTTTATTAAAAAATCAATAGAAGTTTAAATGGAGTTAATGCAACTTATAAGATAAAAATTGATAAATCCATTCAGGTAATGTTATCTACAATAATTATTAACAAAAATACTACAATGAACAAACGCAAGCATGTCCAGCTTATTTCTAACGCCAAAGTGCATATTTGAAGCTGGACTTTCTTTAATCACTTCAGCCCATTTGGGTCTCTGCTGTCATCCATGCCTTATTCTGGCGTTCTCTTTTAATGATTAACTGAATTGTTGAATAATTTTAATGGAAAAAATGCACTGCTGTACATCTGGCAAACTTTTAGATAAAAGTAAAGTAAAGAGACCCCGTCACGCCAAGTGGCGTATAGGGAATATGGTGTTAGTGACCATAAATTTTACATACCTTCAGCACAGGATTTTTGGGGTAATGTGGTCGGTTTTACGCCCGTGCCGCTTTACTTTCCCAGAAAAAAAATCCGGTACCCATTTAAGGCTGGGTGAACCCGGAAGCCGTCGATTGGGATCGAACCCTACCTCTTGTCCTCTGTAGTTCAGTTCACTAACCACTGAGCTATCGCGGCTCCCAAACTCTTAGATGTTCAGTGTATATTAGTAGGCAAAGAAGAGTGTATAAAGTGTTGGATACTGTGGTGCATACGTCGCTTTTTTTCTCCGTCACCCCGATGGCTATTCGTCTTCATCGTCCGCCCTTAAAAAATAACAATAAACTAACGTTGATGAGCTGTGTTGCCACTTACAGCAAGTTGATGTATTTTGTGCATTTCGCTACAACGCATCTGATTTATAACAAGGCATTTAGGGGTAATAAGTTGGTATATGATACTTAAACGTCCTTGTGCGTGTTCTCGCTCACTCAACCCCACACTCAGTTTAACATATCTATGGGCGGTTAATTGTTTTGTTCTTAGTAAGAAAGCAAATTATAGTGTTAGTTATAGTATATTATTACCGCGATGTTATAAACATTTGTACTGTTATCTTATTTTGTATTTTTTTTTTTTGGCTTGAAGAGAGGGGAAATACCTGCATACATTCTGGCATGTTGGAAAAAGGGATTTATTTATATTGCAGATTGTAATCGTTAACTGCAACATTTAAAGTTTAGTTTATCTCGTCCCATAGAACCAGGAGGGTGTCAGTGTCAACGTGTTTACAACATTGATTGTACATTCCAATGGTTGTTGGTTTGTTCGTCGTCGAACACGCTCCAGCTGTAAACAGATGGGTATCTAGTTCAATAAAATTTGGGAAGGCACTAAGATTGAGAAGCGTCTGTAGATGCGTGGTTATTGTTTGTGGTACTGTTCAGAAGGGGAGCCGCGATAGCTCAGTGGTTAGTGAACTGGACTACCACGGACAAGGGGTTCGATCCCAACCGACGGCTTCCGGGTTCACCCAGCCTGAAATGTGTACCGGATTTTTTTCTGGGAAAGTAAAGCAGCACGGGCGTAATACTGACCACATTACCCCAAAAATCATGTGCTGAAGGTCTGTGAAATATAGGGTCACTAACACCATATTTCCCTATACGCCACTTGGCGTGACGGGGGTACTTTACTTTTTACTGTTCAGAAGGGCACGGAAATGGTGAATTTTTTTTTACCGATACGCCGACATCCACCTTTAACAATGGGTATCAGAAATTTTCTGGGAGTAAAGGCGGATTGGCGGGATACCGACCACACTCAAAATTGTACCGTTTGTAATGGAAAAATATGATCAATAAAAGCATATTCTGATTACTCCAAGATGTAGATAGGACCTTTTATTTTACTGTTGCTAAAATCAAATATTAAAGCTTTTTCCATTTATCTCTAAACGTTGCCGCTTGACTTTCTTGAGTGAAATTATTTCTTACTCTGTAGAAAAGCCGTTCTATGTAAAATTATTATTGTTACCATCTTTTAAATTCCACCAGCAGAGGCCGAGTGATCTAGAGGTAAGACGTCGGTTTCTGGACAAGATAGTCCTGGGCTTGAATCCCACAAAGCCGATACGAATTTTTTTACTTGAAATCCGTGGCTTCTTCGTAGCTTAACCCTCCCTCGGTGTCTCTAGGTAGTGATATCCGATGTCTGGTCTTCTCTAGGTAGTGATATCCGATGTCTGGTCTTCTCTAGGTAGTGATATCCGATGTCTGGTCTTCTCTAGGTAGTGATATCCGATGTCTGGTCTTCTCTAGGTAGTGATATCCGATGTCTGGTCTTCTCTAGGTAGTGGTATTCGATGTCTGGTCTTCATTAGGTAGTGATATCCGATGTCTGGTCTTCTCTGGGTAGTGATATCCGATGTCTGGTCTTCTCTAGGTAGTGATAACCGACGTCTGGTCTTCTCTGGGTAGTGATATCCGATGTCTGGTCTTTCCTGGGTAGTGATATCCGATGTCTGATCTTCTCTGGGTAGTGATATCCGATGTCTGGTCTTCTCTAGGTAGTGATATCCGATGTCTGGTCTTCTCTGGGTAGTGATATCCGATGTCTGGTCTTCTCTGGGTAGTGATATCCGATGTCTGGTCTTCTCTAGGTAGGGATATCCGATGTCTGGTCTTCTCTGGGTAGTGATATCCGATGTATGGTCTTCTCTAGGCAGTGATATCCGATGTCTGGTCTTCTCTGGGTAGTGATATCCGATGTCTGGTCTTCTCTAGGTAGTGATATCCGATGTCTGTCTTCTCTAGGTAGTGATATCAGATGTCTGGTCTTCTCTGGGTAGTGATATCCGACGTCTAGCCCTCTCTAGGTAGTGATATCCGACGTCTAGCCCTCTCTAGGTAGTGATATCCGACATCTAGCTCTCTCTAGGTAGTGATATCCGACGTCTAGCTCTCTCTAGGTAGTGATATCCGACGTCTAGCCCTTTCTAGGTAGTGATATCCGATGTCTGCTTTTCTTGGATAACGGCGAAACGCAGAATGTCGTGAAAGCACTTTAGGCAAGAACACTTGGCAGTAGGAAGTTGAAAGGAGTGAGCTACAAGTGATCTCTGCCCAGAAAATTGTACTTGAAAAATGTCCCCCTAAGCATCAAAACTCTTGAAGATAAAATAAGAAGACCTCTAAATATCTGCGTGCATGGCGGGGAACACCTGAGCTTACGACTGCTAGTGTGAAAAAGGAAAAAAAGTGATATTCACGCAAAAAATAAGGTCCATCGGGACTTGTCTAGAAATGTCAAAGTTCACAAGCACAACATTAAATGGCTTACTCTTCAATTTGTGGAACACCAGAGTTTGAATTAAGTCATCCATAGACACCGTTTGGAAAAAAATTGTGTCCGGCGGTGTGGGTGTTAGGATATCATGAGATAAGCACTAGTTGATGCACTACCATGAAGTGCCACCAAGAGAATCGCAGACCTTAAGACACCCAACTCCCCAACGGAAGTAATAACAGTAAATACTTTTACCCTTAAGGGTTTAAAAGATCTGGGTATCAATTTAGGTAACTGAAGTACTAAAGCTCATGTAACTAAGTCACAACTTGTGAAAATGAAGGGGCCAGTGCTTTTTCTCACTCTAGTACTGTCAAACACTATTCATCTTTAAATTCAAACTGAAGAGCATTATACTCACATATTATCACTATATCTTCAGGCTAGCGCGACAAACACGCGTCTTAACACTATCGTCAGCGCTGCTTTTATTTCCGATACACGTGATTTCCTAACTTTCTCAACACCCACAGTTCTCAACAGTTGTACGCTGACCTGGCATGCTATTCAGATATTGTTACAAGGTTTGTTTGCGAAACTAATTGACACAACCCTCAGGTATTCTCCCTTGACTTATTTATCGGTAGTTTCCCACCGGGTTAACGATGACGAAGTATAACCTGATGACTCAGAAAAGCTGCCAAGTCGCAGCTGTTGCTTCCAGTGGAAACAGGTTCATTCCTTGAAAGCCATTTTAACCCTCTAGAGCCCGAATGTTAACTCATTCAGTACTTACATTAAAAAAAAAAATATTTTAGTTTAGCGGATTGTCCCCATTTTACGACCATCCCCTCTAACTTTCAACTCCTTTAGAGCATAGATCTTATATTTTGTTTTATACTCTTGTTTTATTTGGTGCATTTTTAAGGACCGCTCAATGTCTCCCACATCTTCATTTCTGTCTCCATCTGTCTTTTCCCAGTATAAAATTGTCGTGTGATATTCTCAGTTGGCTCCCGCAATGTCCTATCCAATGTCATCGCCTTTGTGGCATATCTTTGTACATTAATGTTTATTTTATACTCACTCATAGTTCTATATTAGCAATTTTGTCCTGCCATTTCCAATCTTGTATTCACCGCAATCATCCATTAATGAACATTTGCGTGACTCGCTTTTGTTGTCCCATATTATTTTACAGCAATGTAGTGGGTCTGATTTAACAATGAAGATGTACATTTTTATTTTTGTATTTAACTACTTTATATTCATTTCAACACATTTCCTGTACCATGTGGAAGTTCCTCTTATCTTTTGTATCATTCTTTTGGTATCATTATCTACTCCTCCTTTGTCTATATTACTACCTGGATTTGATTGTACGCATTGGAAAGGTATTTCATCAGGTGTTAATACCAGTTGCATTAATTGTCTTGAGTTTGCTCTTATTTCTGTTTATCTTCAGTTCTAGCTGCCTGTGACCTCTCGTTGTCACTAACATTACAATTTATTTTGGTGTATGTGATCATTTTGACTCGTCCATTCCTGAACAACAACACTCTGTTATGTTGTTTCTTCTTCTTCTTCCTATAGTTCTATCTATATTTAACTGTTTATCCGTCTGAAAATCTGTGAACTCTCACACCCGTACTTCACTGTGCTCGTCCTTCGGGAACGTCTATCTGACCGTTTTAGTTGAATCTACAAATGGTGTACAATCTGTCTTCTTATAAATCATTCATGCAAACACATCCACTTCTATTCCCATTATTAAAATTATATCTCTCATACCGTACAAATGCTGGTGCACATAAAAGAGAGTCACTCCCTACCACCTGAACTTACTCAACCCTCATCATCAACCGAGCTTAATACTCGTACAACTCTAAGCCAAGAGCCCTCCAGCAAAAGCTCGTTGAATGACCAGTCTTCATGAAATAAAAATAAGACTATCCTTCTCGTGGCCAACAAACCAAGAATATATTTAAATCTATACTACAAATGTTCTTAACGTGATCGCTTCACTGGAAGTGGTATACTCATATTTTTTTAGAAGGGACGTTGAACGCCGAGTGGGCTGAATGTAGGGCGAGATTACGCTATCAAACTTCGAGAAAATTGAATGTATTGAAATATCTTGACTTGAACTTTAGTGTGTAAAGGTAGAAACGTCTCTAATTTACGTGCTGTGTAAACATGATATAGAGCAGATAATTATCTACACTTTTCATATAATATCGCGGCAAATACTGCCCTAAAGTATCATGTAACAGAATATGGACTTATTAATGAAGTAATTATAGATCGTTATTAACATTTGAATTAACTTGTTCACGAGAAATAATAGTGGTTTCATTTCACCACTATAATTTTTCTCCATGCTATACAAATTATCATAGGAAATATTTACAAATGTAATAATGTGAATACAAAAGTATAAAGGGTTGCCAGGTTCATCATCATCATCATTATCAGGTCACCTGCCCTATGTGGAACGTTACATTCACCACAGCCCGTCTGAAAGAATCTCTGTCTCTAACCAGGTCTCCCACTTCTGTTGTCCTCTCTTTGATGTCTTGAAACCACATTTTTCTTGGCCATCCCCTGGTGCATAACCTAGGAACCATGCCTTCCATTTGTGTTGTTTCCAGCCCGCTGTTTCTTTTGAGGTGACCGTAGTACTTTTAATTTCCCCTGTAGAATTGTGTTTATAAGCCAGTTCTTTTAAATCTTTAAGTCTTTTAGGTCTTCGTTGCTCTTTTTCATTATGCAAGGTATCTTAAGGGTTTTTCTGTATTAATTTGCTTCGAATCGATTTGGTTCTTCGCTGTTTGCGAGATTATCCATGATTCACAACTTTATATTCATGTATAAATAAAGGAGTATGAAATTATGAGTTCTAGACCCCCCCCCCCCCCAATCCCTTGAAGTCACAAGTAATAAAGAGAGAAAAAAAAGACGATGGAAGGAATGAAAGAAAGAAGGAAGGATGAGAGAGGGAGGGATAGGGAGGGAATGAGGGAGGGGAAGTGAGGGAGGTAGGAAGAAAGGAAGGGGGAAGGTTGGAATGATGAAGGAGGGAGGAAGTAGGGTAGGAGGGAGGAAGGAAGAAAAGGAAGGAAGGATGGGGGAGGGAAGGAGGGAGGGGCAGGGAGGGCATGAGGGAGGGAGGTAGGAAGGAAGAAAGGGGGGAGGAATGGAATGATAAAGGGGGGAAGGAAGGAAGGTATAAAGGAAGGAAGGAAGGAAGGTATGTAGGAAGGAAGGAAGGAAGGAAGGAAGGAAGGAAGGAAGGAAGGAAGGAAGGAAGGAAGGAAGGAGGAAGGAAGGAAGGAAGGAAGGAAGGAAGGAAGGAAGGGAGGGAGGGAGGAAGGGAGGGAGGGAGGGAGGGAGGGAGGGAGGGAGGGAGGGAGGGAGGGAGGAGGAAACAAAGGGAGAGGGATGGAAGGGGGAGGAAGGAGGAAAGGTAGCAAGAAAGGAAGGAAGAAAGAGAGGCAGAAAAAAGGAAGGAAGGCAGAAAAGGAGGAAAGAAGGAAGGGAGGGAGGAAAGCAGGATGGAAGGAATAAAAGACGAACGGAAGGAGGAAAAGAAAGGAAAGAGGAAGTAGGGGAGGGAGGGAAAAAGTAAGGAAGGAAGGAGGTAAGAAGATAGGCGGAGGGAGGAAGCGATACTTAGGGAGACAGGGATTGAGGGAGGGGGTGGGAGGAAGGAAGGAAGGGAAGGAGGAGGAATGAAAGAAGGAAGGAAGGAAAGAAGGAAGGAAGGAAGGGAGTGAGGGAGGGAAGGAAGGAAGGAAGGAAGGAAGGAAGGAAGGAAGGAAGGAAGGAAGGAAGGAAGGAAGGAAGGAAGGAAGGAAGGAAGGAAGGAAGGAAGGAAGGAAGGAAGGAAGGAAGGAAGGAAGGAAGGAAGGAAGGAAGGAAGGAAGGAAGGAAGGAAGGAAGGAAGGAAGGAAGGCAGGAAGGCAGGCAGGCAGGCAGGCAGGCAGGCAGGCAGGCAGGCAGGCAGGCAGGCAGGCAGGCAGGAGAACTTGGTTTTCATTTTGTTTAATAGCCCCTCACCTCACTATTAAGTAAAAATTGACATTAACTTGGATGGCAGAGCTAGACGCCATACAAATAGACCCCCAATCCCTTGAAGTCATCCCTTGAAAGTAAAATTATCATAGGACTCCTAGATAGCAAAAACTGAATTGTTCTATCTTATATGTTTGAAAACCCCGAAGGATAGGTGGTGAATACGCTAGGATGAACAGTGATGAAATGTTAGTGACAAGAAAGAAAAACAATAGATAACAATCGCACTCTGTGAGATGTGGACGATGGGGAAGTTAGTAAGAGGGAACGGATAAAATCTAGTGATTGGATTGAGTAATAATAAAGGGGAGATACATTTGGAGTAGCAGCGGGGGAGGGGGAATGAAAGACAAGAACAGATAGAATGTCTTCGAGCGGCACTAAATACAATTGAGAAAAAAGTCCAACTATTGATAATATAATTATCCAACTTTATAAATAACGTTTCCCAACAGGTGTCCCATGTGAGATCGGAAGCGACAGTAATTTTGTTGTGTCTCAATTATCCAGTAAATACAAATGATTCTTGTGCTAAATAGAACAGTCAAAATGTAAGGAACTCGTATTACTGGCCTAAGTTAGTCACTTCAGGATTGCTAGATTTATTATCGCGCTCTTAGCGCCACCTGTGTCAATCATAGCCATGCTCTCACGGTTTTGACAAAGAAAAGTCTCACCAGAATTCACCTGAGGCATAAGAAGAACCGTAGGTAGGTATCCAGGAAAAGGTCAACGACATTAGCGGCCCAGGAACGGAGATTAAATGGTCGCCTACTTCAAAGAAATATGAAGGCAGAAGCAGCGAATACAGGTGAGATCGAAGATTACGGTTTGGAACTCGTAACTGGAAACATGATCAATGAATATTCAAAATAATCACATGCAAAATACCTAGAAGGGGCACCACATAGTCCCTACACTAACTACATTATCATCATCAAGTACCGGACCTGCTTCGTAGGTGATCATGTCTCTCTACAACTTTCGATCTTGACAGTTATTTACTATTGTTGTGGCGATTCATGATTGTACAA